>CM048664.1:11465000-12065000 GCA_026401315.1 Dysphania ambrosioides
AATATGAAAGTGCAAATGTAAAGGGGACGAGTATTTGTTAGGAAGATCGGTAATGTGCCTATGTCTCTACCTAGGGTGTCCTACCCTTAGGATTTAACAACTTTTATTTCTTCCCTTAGAGATCTAAAGCAACCTAGAAGATCTTCACCCCATATTCTTTACCATAGCTTTCCCTAGCTACACTTTAGAATCTTAATTCCTAAAATAAAAATCACCTTACTTTTTCTGATCTTTTGAGTATTATAATTCTTACTCAAAGTATATATCACTCTTTTGATTTGATCTTTCTTTTTCACACTCAAGATATACTTGATTTTTCTTTTTCTCTCAATTCTAAATTTCAATGAAATGAGTAAGTGCTAGAGAGAAAAAGTATTTGAGTTGCTATAGCTTTATAGTTGTATTTCACGTTTTTGGCTCTCTCTTCTTCAATGCTTCAACTAACTCTTTTTATATGAGCAACAACATAATGGATAGATTTGAGCTTCAAGGAGACCATTGCCTTTGTATCAGAACTTAACCGTTTGAATGATTTCTTCAAAGTCGTTCCACAAATTCAGCACTGACATGAAATTTGTTACAAGGAAACGTTGACTCTTTTAAATCTTCTTCAGAATCAGCAAAACCAACTCCACGAATTTAGGAGACTTTGTTGAAGCAGCTTATCCCATTTTTGAAGGAGGATTTTGTGGTTAAGTTTGAATAAATTCAAACACTTTAACTTCAGCCTTATCTTGCACACTTCACACTTAACTTTAACCAATTCATAAATTAAGGAGCTTTGTTGAAAGCTTCTTATCAACCATGAATATAGGAACCGAATGTGGGAGTTTAAAGACTATCAAATACTTGAGTTTTGAACTTTAGTAAACACCATCATTTGAATGTAAATATTCTTTTCTTACTCTATCTTGCTCGACCATGAATATACCTATATAGTTATCTTGAAAAATTGCAATAACAAAAACAAAACCAACACATAACAAAATAGTAGCAACTACAGCGATATGTATTTATAATATGCTAAAATGTATGACTTCCATCACCTATAAGATAAAATATGTTTGAGTACATCAAGGTGGAGTTATCACTATCTAAAAAGATAAAATTATAAATTAACTACTCTTAACTTATTTTATTTAAAGTAAAAACACTAAATATTCAATAATATGGGTGTAGCCACGTCTATGCCTATGACATGTCACTTGGCATATCACTAAAGTTGTAAAAAAGCACCGAAAAGATGTAATAACCACCGTTTAATGTAATAAGCACCTCCCCTTGCCTTAAAATTTATCCTCCTTGGTCAAAATTTTCATTCTTCAAGAAACTCTTTAAGATATCTTTTAATCAAGAAAACTTTCTCAATGCTCTTTTTCATGGCTTCCATATACAATATGATGGATATGACTCGTAACGAAAATAAAAGAAATGAATCCTTATCCAATTAGGATTAGTAAAGGTAGGATGAATCTTAGTGGGAATAGAATTCAACTAGCTTGTAAGATTTCCATGTATCATTCACATCATGCTCTCCCTCTTAAGAAAAACTTGCCCTTAAGTATTGTTATGGCCAGGGATCATCCAAATCTTTCAAACAACACATGAAATATCGGTGTTGCTTTCTTTCCCTTACTCTTCAATGTTTCCTACCATCAAGGATAAGATGAGAGATAACCATAACATGACTTTATCCAAATTACAAGATTTCAATTATAACCCTAATGATCCTTTTAATTTTCTTGTAGAAAATGTATCAGTAGCATGTTGGTTATTGGAAATTAGAATCATGTGATTGCAACAATACAAAGATTTAATGTTTCCCTCTTCATCACTAAGAACATTCAAAGATGGATAGTTATTAATTATAAAAGAATAGACTAGCCAAAAATTGGTGTAAAATCATTAATAGGAAGAAGCCTTTCTTCCAACACTTCTTTTTCATGCTCTAGCATAGCACAAAATGAAAGAAAACTTACACCATTTGACTCTTGTGATTGCTCTTTATCAAACATTGGTGGTAGTCTAGATGGTAGATCTTTGTGGAGTAAATCCTTGACTTTGTCTAATGAATGATTCAAAACTGTAGGTGATACATCATCATCATCATTTAAAGTCACCATAACATATCCTTGTTCTTCTTAATCTATCTTATGTAAAATCTTCTTTTCATTCACTAACAAGACTTCTTTCTCTTCTAATTCACAAGTCATGATGGGATTTTTGAATTCCACAATATCATCTTTAATAGATTTTATATCAATTTGATGTAAATAATATTTTTTACATGGAGAAATAACTAAGGAAGTGTTCATGAAACCTGCCCCAAGTTTTACAAAGGAACTCTTGAAAGAAGAAGGATACAAGCTATAAAAGGCCTTGTACGGTTTGGTCTTCAAGAGCGTGGTTTAGAAGATTCACAGTAAAGGTTTGGGTATAAGTAGAGTAATTCAGATCATACACTATTTTCGAAGATGAAAGGAAACTTGATTACTTGCCTTATTATCTATGTTGATGATATGATCGTTACCAAGAAAAATGGGGAGGAAATAAGTCTAGTGAAGAAGAAGTTATTCTGGGAGTTTGGAAAGAAAGGTATGAGAAACCTCAAGTACTTTCTCGGGATTAAAGTCCTTATTGAAGCTTGAAATCTTCATTTCTCAAAGAAAGTATATCCTAGATCTCCAGAAAAAGACTAGCATGATAGATTGCAAAACCAGCTAAAACTCCAATGATGATGAGTCATGGCTCTAAATAAGAGAAAATGCAAAGTTGATAGATCAAACTCAATACCAAAGACTTGTGAGAATGACGGGTTGTTGCTACCTTATCAAAAATACATATCTATCTAAACTGTATAGTATATATAGGCAAATAGGGTTGGAATCCCAAGAGACTATCAGATAATTTTGTTATCTATGATTTGTATCTCTATTAGGTAAGGTCGAAAAATAGAGGATTTCTAAACTAAATTATGCTAAACATGAGTTATGCTAAGATTGAGATCAATATAATAAAAAGAACCTATGGAAACAAATCCTTGCTAATATGGATAGATAAAAATTGTGCAGCCGATCCCTTAATACACCCTAAATAGTAATATTGATCTCTCTCAAGTATCAATCACTTCTTCCTAATGCAATTAAGCCTACTTTGTGGAATCATGCAATAGAGAGACTTAGACACAACATTCACAAAGTCTTAAAGTTCATGATGTCTACTTTCGTGATAGACACTCACACCTTAATCTATGATTCTAATTTATAGTATAAACCAACTTTCATCATTAAACTTAACCTATGTCATTAATTAAATATGTCTAGTCTTTTAATGATGTTAAATCCAATTATAGATTAAAGGAATTGATTCATGCATTAAGATTTTGGGTTTCGAGGTTTATCTATACCTAACCTATATTAGGGTTCATCGAGATCCTATATTAGGGAGTTACTCGCACATGATTGAAAAAAGTAGTTAATAAAGGTAGACATGATTAATAATAGAAAATAAACTAAAATGGCAATATAAAGAACAAGTACTAAAACTGTATAGAAAACAAATTGAGAATCTGAAATTTACAAAGGCTAAAGTGTTGGAATTCCAAAGTGCTTCAAAGGAAATTAGAATACTAGAGAGAAAACTAAGAGAAAGTGAAGAAAACCTAAATTATGTCATCCTCAAAACCTAGAAAAATGTCTAATATATATACATATGCATATAGGCTTGATTAAGTAAAGTGCTGAAAACCGTCCTAGTAAAATGGACTCGACCAAGTGCTCTACACACTCGATGGAGTCCCTCCTCGTTTGGTTAGAATTGAGCAAAGAGAAGATTTGGCACTTGATTAAGTGCCTTTTTATTCTTCACTTTGACCAAAGCAATGGACCCTTTGTGTTTGAGAGCTTGTTGGGCAAGTTGGGTGTCAAAAATCTTACAGCCAACTTGAGGGGGAGTGTAGAAAAGATTGGTTAGAATACAATAACAATAAGTATAATAATAAGATAGAGTTACAATAACAATAGGATAGAATTAGTTTCTTCCAGTAGGTTTTTATCTTCCTGAAATTAAAGAAATTTTGTTAGTATTTGTATTATACATACATGGCTTTATAAAGCTGAAAATTTATAAGAAATACAATAACATTCAGAATCAAAATAAAGGGTGTTTTGCTCTTTAAAAACGATTAAAACAATGATTATTTACGAAATCTAATTATTAATCCACCCGAGAGTATAATAGCCATTTGAGTGCAATAGTGAGTGTTTAAGGATATGACAACTGACAAGCGCATCCTTCATTCCCCTAGATTATCCACCACGATAGGTAGGCTATCCAAAATGAGCCCGCCTAATGAACAGTGTTTGGTTCCTTGGTTTTTCAGTTTGTGAAAATGGGATGGGAATATTCCAATAAACATATCATTGTTAACTACATTATCCATTGTCTTTAGACACTCCACTATCTCATCTTTCACCAAAGAGCTAATATTGATAATTGTGCTATTGTCTTCAATTTTGTATTCATACGAGACATCAGTGGTATTATTTGGGAGTCCTGAAATGGGATGCAATACTGCAATCCAATAAATACTCCCTCCACACATCATAGTAAAGTCAATTCTGTATAAATCATGCTTAGATTTTGTAACATATCCCGTATGTTAATTGATTTGTGGAGAACACACATATATATAGGGGCAGGTTCATGTGAGAATCCCCCCTATATGAGAACCTTTTGTCAAATAAGAACTGATCTTACACCCTTGGATGGTTGATGATCTAGGGCTCAAAAATGCTTAAGAAATGGATGGAAAATCTGTAAATATCCAGTCAATGTGTAAAAACTTTGTTGCTGGCAGAGTGTTCAGAAAAATTTTCTACTTTGCGTGTTTGCTGGACATCCACTTTGCGTGTTGCCATTGCCATCTCTACGTGTTTCAACCTTTTCTTCATTATTAGACTTTCATGTTTCATTCTTTTCTTCATTATTGTGCATCGATTTCTCAGTTGTTTTTCCTGGCAAGAGCTCTCTTCTCGTTCAAGGTAAATTTTTTTTGCACCTCTTTAAATTTTGTGATTCTTGTTAGCTCTCTTCTCGTTCAAGTGTTAAATTTTGTTGTATTAAAATGAGTGGGAAATGTTTTACATTCACTGTTCTAGAAATGAGTACAAGTATTCATTTGGAAATTATGTATTCGAGTGGAAATGCTGATTGTAATTGAGTGGAAATGATACGAATAATTATAGGAGTACAATTATATGTTCAATTGTTTAGATCATTATACTCAATCTTATAGAACATTCTGTATAGTAGTTTAGAATATTAGTCAAGAATTACCGAAATATAACATTTATTAATTTCAGTCTGCCGAGGTTTAGAACATCATGTTCAGTGATTTAGAACATCATGTTTAGTAGGTTAGAACATGATGTTCACTAGTTTAGAACATGGTGTTCAGTAGTTTAGAAATGCCCACTAAATTATTTTGAACAAATATCCTAGCGTTTAGAATTAGAAATTAACGATTATAGTATATTATGTCTGTTTTTAAATGTGTGAATTTATGAAATTATTCAAGTACAATTATATATTCAATGGTTTAGAACATCAAGTTCACTCATTTATAACATGGTGTTCACTAGTACAATTATATGTTTAATGGTTCAGAACATCAAGTTCAATAGTTTAGAACATCCAGTTCACTCATTTAGAACATGGTATTCACTAATTTAGAACATAATGTTCATTAGTTTGGAAATGGCCACCAAACTGTTTTAAACTAATAACCTAGCATTTAGAATTAGAAGTTAACCATTATAGTATATTAGGTTGGTTTTTAAATGTGTGAGTTTATGAAATTATTCAAGTACAATTTTATGTTCAATAGTTTAGAACATCATGTTCATTAGTTTAGAACATCAAGTTCAATTGTTTAGAACATGATGTGCACTAGTTTAGAACATGATGTTCAGTAGTTTGGAAATGCCTTCTAAGCTATTTAAAACTAATTACCTAGCGTTTAGAATTAGAAATTAACCATTATAGTCTAATATGGTTGTTTTGAAATGTGTGAATTTATGAAATTATACGAGTACAATTATATGTTCAATACCTTAGAACATTAAGTTCAATAGTTTAGAACATCATGTTCAGTAGTTTAGAACATCAAGTTCAATTGTTTAGAACATGGTGTGCACTAGTTTAGAACATGATGTTCAGTAGTTTGGAAATGCCTTCCAAGCTATTTAAAACTAATTACCTAGCGTTTAGAATTAGAAATTAACCATTATAGTATATTACGTTGGTTTTAAAATGTTTGAATAAATGAAATTATTCGAGTACAACTATATGTTCAATACCTTAGAACATTAAGTTCAATGGTTTAGAACATCATGTTTAGTAGTTTAGAACATCAAGTTCAATTGTTTAGAACATGGTGTTCACTTGTTTAGAACATGATGTTGATTAGTTTTGAAATGGCCACCAAGCTGTTTTAAACTAATTACCTAGCGTTTAGAATAAGAAGTTAACCATTATAGTATATTAGGTTGGTTTTTAAATGTTTGAATTTATGAAATTATTCGAGTACAATTATATGTTCAATACTTTAGAACATTAAGTGCAATAGTTTAGAGCATTAAGTTTACTAATTTAGAACATGGTGTTCACTAGTTTAGAACATGATGTTCAGTAGTTTGGAAATGGCCACTAAAGTATTTTAAACAAATTACCTAGCGTTTAGAATTAGAAATTAATGATTATATTATATTATGTTGGTTTTTAAATGTGTGAATTTATCAAATTATTCGGGTACAATTATATGTTCAATGGTTTTGAACATCATGTTTAAAAGTTTAGAACATCAAGTTCACTCATTTAGAACATCTAAGTTCACTAATTTAGATCATGGTGTTCTGTAGTTTTGAAATGGCCACCAAACTGTTTTAAACTAATTAATTAGCGCTTAGAATTAGAAGTTAACCATTATAGGATATTATGTTGGTTTTTTAAATGTGTGAATTTATGAAATTATTCGAGTACAATTACATGTTATATACTTTAGAACATCATGTTCATTAGTTTAGAATATCAAGTTCAATCATTTAGAACATGGTGTTCACTAGTTTAGAATATGATGTTCAGTAGTTTGGAAATGCCTTCCATGCTATTTAAAACTAATTACCTAGCGTTAGAATTAGAAATTAACCATTATAGTATATTAGGTTGGTTTTAAAATGTTTGAATTTATGAAATTATTCGAGTACAATTATATGTTCAATACCTTAGAACATTAAGTTCAATAGTTTAGAACATCATGTTCAGTAGTTTAGAACATCAAGTTCAATTGTTTAGAACATGGTGTTCACTGGTTAGAACATGATGTTATTTGGTTTAGAACATTTCTTCGCAAGTTGACTACATGATGTTCATTTAGTGTTGTTTTAATATTTTTATATTTTTTGGATGTTGAACATTTGGAATTTTATGATATAATAACTTAGTTTATTCGGACATTTATTGTTCTGAGGAGTAGTTACTATGGTTTTTGTAGGCAATGGGCAATGAAGAGAATTGTAGTGATCATAGTGAAAATAGGGGTAATACATCAGAAGTGATACATGTGTCTACGGCGGGAGGTTCCAAAGTATGGATCCCAATTTGCTCTATCGAGTTAAAACCGTATGTGGGCATGAAAGTTTCAAGTATTGATGAAGGGTTTTCATTTTATGAGGCATATGCAAGTTCGGTTGGTTTTAATGTAAGAAAATCAACTACAAAAAGAAGGAAGAATGGCGTTGTTAGTTTTCAATATTTTGTGTGTAATAAAGTTGGATTTAAGTCTAAAAAGACGAGTAATTTGCAAGATATGAGAAGTGAAAATGAAGGGATGATAGAAGTGTAGTTAGTAGAAGTTTGGTCACTCGTGTTGGATGCAAAGCACGTATGGTGTTGAAGGTTTGCATTGATGGGGGTTATGTTGTATTTAATATTGATGAAAGACATAGCCATTCCCTTTATTCATCAAATTCGGTACATTTTCAAAAGGCGAGAAGAAATTTGAACATTTTACACAAGAAGATGATTGTTGATAATTCGAAGGTAGTATAATATAGGAATGTTCTAAGTTTGTATGTTATTTTTCCAAAGTATTCAATTAATTATTCTAAATTTGAACATCTCGTTGTTGATAATTATAGTATTCTTGGTTTATGAATATTGTTGTAAAGTTACATTTTATTATGTACACAGGTTAACGTTGGTCCTGTGAGAACGTTTAGAATGATGAAAGAATACGTTGGTGGTTATGAGAACGTAGGTGGCTCTAAGTGTGATTTCAAAAATTTTCAGAGGGACTTGAAGGCGTATATTGAAGGGGCCGATGCACAAATGTTTGTGGATAATTTCAAGAGAAAAAAGGTAATTTGGTCTGCGTTTTTTTCGATTACCATATCGATGATGATGATTGCCTGTGTATGGCTCTATGGGCCGATCCTATATGTAGGAAAAATTACAGTCTTTTTGGGGATATGGTTTCATTTGATACAACTTATCAAACTAACAAGTATTTTTATTGGTCCCAAATGTACTATTCAAAGTCCCAAATTAGTTGTTTAACACTGGCATTTTTTTGATATTATCAGGTATAATATGGTGTTTGGGCCTTTCACTGGGGTTGATCACCATAAGAGATGTGTTACCTTTGCTTCTGGGTTTATAGCCAAAGAAGATGTTATATCTTTTGAATGGCTATTTAGAACATTCTTAAAAGCAATGGATCATAAGGAACCGTCGTCTTTAATTACAGATCAAGATCCCGCGATGAAGATTGCGGTAAGTAATGTGTTTGAAAAGTGTGAGCACAGATTTTGTATGTGGCATATTATGAAAAAGATGCCTGATAAGATTGGGAGAAGTATTACCCAAGAAACTGATTTTCTAAAGATAATCAGTGATTGTGTATGGAACTTAGAAATTGAACCAAAGGAATTTGAAGATAAATGGAACAAGATGCTATTTGATTTTCAGTTAGAAGATCATGAATGGCTTCGTTTAATGTTTGAAATGAGATCAAAGTGGATTCTGGCTTATTTTAGAGATTTGTTTATGGGCGGTATTATGAGAACTACATCAAGGTCTGAAAGTGAAAATAATTTCTTCTCATCCTTTGTTAATCCACATGTATCTCTAGTAGAGTTTCTGATGAGGTTTGAAAGTGCCATGGATGCACAAAGACATACTCAAGCACAAAATGATTACGATTCTCAGCACAAGCATCCAGAATGTAAGACTCCAATTGAGATTGAAAGACATGGTTCTGAGTTATATACCATTAATGTTTTTTATGAGTTTTAGGTGGAAGTTATAAGTGCTTGTTATGAATGTGGTGTAGAGGAGTTAAGGAAGGAAAATGGGTTGGAAATTGCAAAAGTTAGTGAATGTAATGGTGGACGGACTTATGAGGTATTTATGGATAGTAGTAATTATGATACGAGGTGTTCTTGTAAGTTGTTTTGTAGGAAGGGAATTCCATGCAGACATATGGTATGGATTTGGAAGGCAAAGAAGTTGGATAGAATTCCAAATCAATATGTTTTGAACAGGTGGACAACAATGGCTATGAGACAACCAATCTTTGATGGGTATGGTAAGGAGATGGGATGTTATTCAAGTGGTGACGATAGGAAGCACTTGTTGAATGATTTATGGTCCGAGATTCATAGTTGCGTTAGTTTGGTTGAAGGAAATAATGAAGAAATGGGTGACTTCGTTAAGTATTTACAAGAGTATAGGGTGAGTTTGGAAAAGAAAAGAAGATTCGCAGATGAAAGTGAGGACGGGCATAGTAAATCACAAGTTCTTGAGTTGTTGACCGGGTCTAGCACTCCCTGTGAAATAGTGGTTAGACCTCCAAAAATTTTGAAAAATAAAGGGACTGGAGTGCACATTGGGAGCGAAAAAATCAGTGGAACTACTTCGAAAAGATTGAAGGGTGATAAGGAAAAAGCAATTGAGCAATGTCAAAAGAGAAAAAGGTTATGTCGAGGGTGTGGGGAACTCGGATATCATGATATCCGAAATTGTCCTAATAGAATATTTTGAGACTTGGTTTTAATTGTATTTAGAATGCTGAGTTCTTTTTGAAAATTATGTCAAAGTGCTTTAGAACATTATGGTCAATACATTAGAACATTATGTTCAATACTTTAGAACATTGTATTCATTGGTTTAGTACATGATGGTCATCGGTTCAATGCTTTATAACATTTTATTCATTGGTTTAGAACACTATATTCGTTGGTAATTTAGAACATTACGTTCAACAGTTTAGAACCCTATGGAAATTAGTTTAGAACATGATGTTTAGTTGTTTAATATTTCAACATTATTTTCACTAGTTAAGATCAATGAGTTAGTTGCTTTATAACACTGTACTTATTAGTTTAGAATATGATGTAGGAGACTTGGAACAACCCACTATTTTAGAACAATATATCTACAAATTTACGAATATGACCATATAATAAGAATGTTGAGAATTAACCACATCAAAGTAATATTTGATGAATAAAAAGGTAGTTGTGAATATAGTAATATAATGTTAGTAGTGTTGTTCATAGAGTTCCTTGAAATTAATTCAATCCTGATGTTGTTCATAATGTTAGTAATCATTGTTGTAGTTCCCCCAATCATCATCATGATTCATCCTGATGTTTCAGCTGATCCTTTGCCCACACTTTTGACTTAGACATTACTGATTTTTGAACTTGATTCTCATTGCTTGTCAAGATTCTTCCGCAGAATTCAATGCGTAATTTCTTAAGCATTTCAGACTGAAACAGATAAGGAAAGGAAATCAACGTGTCAGAATGGAAATTTCAATAATTCAAAGGACTTATTGTGGTCTATACACTAGTAACTTACATCAGTAGCTTCCTGTCCTATGTCCCATTGTGAAGCACTTTGATTTTGGTATGTTTCCATGTGCTTCAAAATGAACACTCCACAATCATTTGCGTTCTTATTGTCCCTCCATTTCATTTTTTTCACTGAAGTTTTAAAAGTAGGCATGAGTTCACCATTGCCCATGTGTTTCTCTGTTAAAAATCTACCAAAGGCTTTGGCCTGTGTTATAACAAATATTGTAACATAAGGTTAGAACAATGCAAGAGCAGTATAGAATCCTATAGCAATACACAAGTAAATATTTAGAATAATAAGATTAATTCTTAGAACAATATGAACATTGAGTCCATAGGTTTAAAACATTATATGTACAGTCATTTAAAACATTGAGTTCATTGGTTTAGAACATTATGTTCATGTGTTTAGACCATTAAGTTCACTGGTTTAGTACACTAGTTACATTTGGTTTATAACATTTAGTTCATTGGTTTAGAACTTTGTGTTCATTGGTTTAGAACATTGAGTTCACTGGTTTAGAGCAGTGATTTCAGAACTCATTGGTTTAGAACATTGAGTTCATTGGTTTAGAACATTGACTTGACTGGTTTAGAACACTGATTTCGTCGGTTTAGAACATTAGATTGACTGGTTTAGAACATGATGTTCATTGGTCTAGAACACTTAGTTCATTGGTTTAGAACATACAGATAGTTTTTTCAGGAATGGAACAATATAGTAATTAAAGTTGTAGTGTATTGTAAGATTAGTAGAAAAATAGATATTCCCTTGAGTTAAATAAATAGTTACCATTGTCTTGTGGTAGTTTTTGTATTTCGACGTAAACGAGATTTCCTTCTCCAAGAATCTGTTGTCAATTACGTCATTCCCTTTGTGATGAAGTTGAAACAGAATAAGTAATAGTGTTCGAAGGCTATTGGGAAGAACACCTGAAAATATAGTAATCATAAGAACATATATTTTATAGTGTAATTAAAAAATTATTTTCCTAGTGAGAGTTATTGTTCTTACCAATTGTATTTTGTCAAGGGTTGTGACATTGGAGTGTTCGAGTTCGCTCAGCATTCTTGTTGCGAAGGCTTGGTATTTTTCCTCGAAAGGAGTGGACGCAAGGAAGTACCTATCACTGCATAGTATAATCTGTAATATACAAAATATAGATAATTTAGAACAACATTCACCCAAATTGATTGGCAGGAGATAATTGAATTTTATTAAAAGAACAACTTTTATTAAAAGAATAACTTACCCAAAGCTCAGAGGTGAAGAAAAATCTGTTTTTCGATTCAGGGTTTCTCCTTCTATTTTGAATGTTCAAAATATAGGCCCATGAATCAATGATGTTGTTCATGATCAAATTGTCATATGCAATTGACATTATATCTTCCCTGCTGATCCAGGTTTGATTATCATTGTACAACTCCTCGCTTATAGTCATGGGGAAAAAGAAAAACATAAGTTTAGAATGGTATTTGAATGTAAGAATACCATTGTTAAGAATTAGAGCATTAAATGAAGTGTTTAGAACAACTGATCATAAAATTAGAACATGTACCTATCGGGGCCTTCTGAAAATGCATATTCAGCAACTCTTCGTTGGGCTGCATCGACTCTTTTCAAAGTCGTCTCATTCTCTACCATGAATGGGGAGCGTAGATACAAGGGAAGCTTATGTGGACGTCTTTTTGCACGTTGTGGTTCTTTTTCATTCAACCCAACCACAACGTCTTGCTCAGACCTATAAGTGGGTCAGAGTATTCAAGTAAATAGAAGAGTAGAACATCAAGTTCACTAGCTTAGAACACCAAGTTACCTAGTTTAGAATGTTAAGTTCACTACTGTAGAACATCAAGTTTACCAGTTTAGAACATCAAGATCACCAGTTTAGAACATCAAGTTCACCAGTTTAGAACATCAAGTTTACCAGTTTAGAACATCAAGATCACCAGTTTAGAACATCAAGTTCACCAGTTTAGAACATCAAGTTCACCAGTTTAGAACATCAAGTTCACCAGTTTAGAACATCAAGTTATTAACCATAGCAGTATATTCTGTTGATTACTAAATATTTCCCAAATTAACCATTCTACTATATTATGTTGGTTTTGAAATGTGTGAATTTATGAAATTATACGAGTAGAGAATGATTACCTTTCCTTCGGAATATCTTGCACAATTGACTGCGTCAATTTGTGTATTTGCTCTTCCATTTCTTGGTTCGATACAGCGCAATGTTCAGGGAGAGTAGGAGTAGAAGCAACTGCTTGAGCTGGGGAATCAGTAACAGGTGGGGCAGGTGAATCAGGAGGTGTTAGAAATTGTGCATCAGTGGGGTTGGGGACAGGGGAAGCTGGGGGAGTTGTAATAAGATGACGGGGAGGTGACACTGTCTGTGACTTAGAAAAAAGATCAAAGGTAGGGTGGGATGAAACAACCACATCCTTGGGTTGATATCTTTCCCAAGCCCTACCCATTACATCGTTGAGCTCT
Organism: Dysphania ambrosioides; assembly: GCA_026401315.1. NCBI lineage: Eukaryota > Viridiplantae > Streptophyta > Magnoliopsida > Caryophyllales > Amaranthaceae > Dysphania > Dysphania ambrosioides. The sequence continues at coordinate 11,478,414 of CM048664.1, forward strand.
TGCATAAAAGTTGGCTCGTCAAATAGATGTTGGTCTTGGCTGAGTATGGTAGGGCTACTCATTAAATCTGGGCGCTGAGTGCTTTGTATCGAGGTGTACTTATTCCAAATGTTGGCAATGAGGGTATTCATTTCGTCTCTCACTTCGATTTCTCCCAATAAGTTGCTTGCTTTGTCAAGCATAGAGTACATGTCGTTGACATTGGAAGCAAGAGCCTTTGCCACATTAGAAAAGTTGTTCAAGAAACCCTATACGGATGGAGGACATATTAGAACAATTTGCCTATTTTAGAAGAATAATATCTATTTAATTAGTGTAATAATATAAACATAATTTTTTAGAAGAACACATGCCATAAAATTAAAATGTTTAAAATGAACTCACAAGCACGTCTTCTGGAGCAGAAGATGTAGGGTTGGCATTCTCCACTTTGATCATTCTGTCAAGAATGATCCCTTTCCCAAAGCCTCTTGCGAGTTCAATTTTCATTCTTGATTGGATCAACTCCTTCTTCCAGACTCCAATCAAAGGGAATTGCCTTGGGTTAACAACACTGCCTCTTTTGAGGCGATCAAAGTAAGAAATCTCTAGAACAATAGATGAAAATGTTTAGAACAAATAGCACAAGTATTTATAACATACCACTATATTTCCAGAACAATAGTGAGACCAATAATAACAAGCAAAAACAAATGAGACTTACAAGTAAAAATGGTAGTGGACCAGTGAAAAACGCAGCACCATTTTTCCAATCACTTATTGATTGGACTATGTGCTTGTAGGTGAATTCACACCAATTCAGTGTCTTGATACTGCTTATGTCTTTGCAGTAGGACAAGAACTTAATGTTGACTAAACGGTTTGCTGTGGATTTAACACAGCAATTGATAGCAGCTACAACAAAGTTCCACAAGAACTCGTCGCATACATCCTTTTCTTTTAGCTCCTCTATTCTAGCAATGAGGGCTGAGTTCATAGGACTCCCAGTGGTAATGCCAAAGGTATTTCTCCAACTATCCAAAAATGCTTTTGCCTTTGTGTCTTGGTCTTTAAATTCCTTTTCAAGAATATGGGTCCCTCCAATGGGAAGACCATAAACTAGGTGGACATCTTCAACTGATATAGGTATCTCCTGTCCATGGGAGAGTACCAAAGCAGATCTATCTTCATCGAAGCAATTCACCAGTTCCGCAGCGAAGATAGATTTATGACCATCCAAATCTAACTCTAGGAAGCCTCCGAAGCCTATATTTCTGATTGCTTCTTTGTGTTGGTCAGAGAGGTCAACCAACACATCGGTTATGAATTGCTTTGGTGGAATTCGTTGGTTAAGGACATTCCTTTTCTTGATGGGTTTGGGGGTTTTAGGGATCTCCTTTTTTTTCTTTTGTTGCTTATTGAAAGCAACGTCAACAACTTTTCTCTTTTTGTGAGTATCAATTGGTTGTCTTTTATCGCTCCTACATAAAGGTAAGAATATTACAATAAGAATTTAGTACATTGTATCAATCATTATAGTTTAGAACATTATATCAATCATTGTATTTTAGAACATTATATCAACTATTTAGAAGGAACTGGTTAAAACATTGAGTTCACTTGGATAAAACATCATATATATAAAACAGTACAAAAGAAGACAAGCTTAGGCAAGTTTTCTAACTATACACAATGTCCACTGGTTAAGAACATTGAGTACACTGGTTTAGAACCTCAAGTTCACTGGTTTCGAACATCAGACTCAAACACAAGTTTCCTAGCTATACCCAAACACTATGGGTCAATGAAGAAACTACCCAAATACTAGGGGTCATTAGTTTAAAACACATAATCCATTAATTTAGAACATTGTGTTCACTAGTTTAGAACATTACGTTCATTAGTTTAGAACATAATATTCATTGGTTTAGAACATTGAGTTCAATGGTTATTCTGTTCACTAGTTTAGAACAATATGTTATTGGTTTAGAAACTTGACTTCATTGATTTAGAACATTATGTTTGTTAGTTTAGAACATTGAGTTCACTGGGTTAGAACACTGAGTTCATTGGGTTAGAACATTATGTTCAGTAGTAGATAACATTGATTTCATTGTTTTAGAACATTGTGTTAATTGGTTTAGAACATAAAGTTCATGGGTTTAGAACATTGAGTTCAATGGTTTAGAACATTGAGTTCATTGGTTTATAACATTGTGTTCATACTCAAACACAAGTTCAATAGTTTAGGACATTTTGTTCAATTATGGTTTAGACCGTTACGTTCAATGGTTTAGAACATCCAGTTCATAAGTTATGTTAATTGGTCCAATACATTACTATTTTGTCAAAATAGGTTTAGAATATTATGTTAATGACTTTAGAACATTGTGATTAGTAGTCCCGTACATGGTGGTCATTGTTTTAGGTAGCAATCTACATGGGAAAATAGTTGCAAAAAAAATAACATTATATACCGAATTAATCAAAATTCAGTTCAATAGTTTAGAACATTATGTCAAATTAGTTTTAGAACATTACGTTCAATAATTTAGAACATGGAGTTCAATATTTTAGAACATGATTTACACTCGTTTAGAACATGAAGACCACTAGTTTATAACAGGTCCACTAGTTTAGAACATGATGTTACTTGGTTTAGAACATAATGTTCAACGTTTTAGAACATTATGTTCTTTAGTTTAGAACATTATGTTCTTTAGTTTAGAACATTATGTTAATTGTGTCCCAAACATGCTTTGATATTATGTCAAATTATGCTCAATACTTGGTTTACATAATGTCAAATTATGCTCAATACCAATTCTAACGAAATATCACAAAATCCAGTTCAATAGTCAAGAACATTATGACAAATTAGGTTGACAACATTACGTTTAATATTTTAGAACATCGAGTTCACTACTTCAGAACATGATGTACACTTGTTTAGAACATGATGTTCAGTAGTTTAGAACTTGATGTTCATAGGTCTAGAACATGATGTTATTTGGTTTAGAACATGAAGTTATTCGATTTAGAACATTATATTCTTCGGTTTAGAACATCGCGTCAATTAGTCCAATGCATTGATATTATGTCAAATTAGGTTTCGAGCATTACGTTCATTACTTCAGTACATCATGTTCATAGGAGTAGAACATGATGTTCTTCGGTTTACAACATCATATTAAATGGTCCAATGGTCTGATATTACGATAAATTAGGCTTAGAACATTGTGCTCATTTGTTTAGAACATCACGTTCATAACTTTAGAACATCATGTTCAATAGTTTAGAACATGATGCTTATTATTTTGGAAATACACCAAAACCACAAAACAACCCCAAACCTGTTTGAATAATGATTTCAGAACAAAATACCAGTATACTCATAACAATTGTTTAAATATGAAGAACACTATATAACGGAATTTTGAATTGTGAAATAACATTATATACGAAATAACACAAAATTCAGTGAATTACCCCTCCTTCGAGTTCGTGGGTGTGGCAGAAGGTGATTCCAAGTCTTCGCTGAGTTTGGGGCAACATTTTGTGTTATATTCAGACCTTTAACACACAAAAATGGAAAAAAACGCCATAGTTAGTTTTGGATACTTACAAAACTGCAGCTGTGGTCTTCTTCGAAGTTCCCATGAGTGTGTGAAGTTAGCAAGAGTGTGCGAAAGTTTGAAGACAAGAGCAGTGGGTGCAAAGGTTTGCGGAAGTTTGAAGACAAGAATGGGGTGCGAAAATTTTCGGAAGTTCGAAGACAGAAGACGTGGAGGAAGAAAATGAAGGGCCTCTGAAGAAGTAATGAAGTAGAGACTGAAAAGATATGCGTGTTCCAATCTTCCAAAAGTGTCAGTTACACTTTTTAATCAACTTCCTTTTGTCAGTTTTTTTGATTAATTACGGATTTGTCCTTTTGTTCTATTGAATGACAACCCTTAGATCTGCCAAGTTGTATGGAGTTAGATGGGTTCTCACCCTTATAAGAGTTCTCATATTAGGGGGGGTTCTCACATGAACCCACTCCTATATATATATATCCCTAAAAAAGTTCTTGAACACCAAAACTTTGAAATTTTGCCAAACAAATACAAAGTATAAATCTAAGTCATTCTAAACTCATACTTAATAACATTTAAGGTGAACCAAACACCCATAAAACTTGTACTTCCCTCGGTTCAAAGTAAATCAAAGCTAATCATCATTTGAGTGACTTTTGGAGCTTCAACTACAAACTTACCGAACTAGTAGTTTTCGGTTATTCAATTGCTAATTAGAGTCCATATGGTATCACCCTCTTCTTTTGGCTTTGTCAAAAATCAAAAAAAGTAAAATAAAAAGAATCAATGTGTTAAAACAGGAAGGCAAATCAACTTCTGATTAGACCATAAAAAAATGATATAGTGGATCAAAGGAGAAAATGAAGCCTACATAAACAAACTCATACATCAAATATATTATAAGCTGACCCAACTTTATACAATTTGTGATGTTGTATAATGTTAAGTTATACCCGCCGAAGACGATATCTATCTTCTCTATCCCAACCTCTGGAGGAATAATCAGGTTGATCGCCTTTGCAACCTTCTAAATCATTGGTATGCCCTTGAAATCGTCTACTTGAACCATACAAGTAAGAGCTGTATGATCGGTGAGTGAAGGAATCTTCTGAATTCGGAAGATCATTTCTATCACCGATAGACCTTTCAGAATTAGGACTCCTAGACGCAGGAACAATTTTTGTCGTGTTTTCTGGAGAACTAAAGTCATCACCACATCTAGATGGATACCTGTAGTCTCTGTCAGTATGCTCTCGATGACGACCACTAGCTTCTGATGAATAATTTGCACAAGGACCGCCACCTTTTCGATGAGGATCAGAATTTGAAGGTCTAGCTGTCCAAATTCTTTCATCTGCATTATTCGGGATTGGTGCATTTATACCAGGAAACAGTACACTCATTTTCCGTGGTGCTTCAACGTGTTCCGCTTCAAGAATTTCTCCTTCCTCTTGACCATCTTCTTTGACCTCTTTATCCTCTTTGATTTCATCATCAACAAGAATGGTAATTCCAGATGGCATATCCTCATCTTCCGGGTCTGGAATAAGTAGTTCACAAGATACAATCATGGAATCGTATAAGAATCTATCAAGAACATAAGTATACCTTCCAACGAAAAATCTTGCACCATCTCATTGACAAACATTGATGCATAAACTCGACTAGAGAAGTATGATCACACAGAAGTTTAAGCATCTAAAACATGTAGACAGCCAAAGCAAGAGTTCAAATAGCAGACATGGTCATGTGAATTAACATTCACACTTTTTTCTTGCCAACAAAGTCCTTTTCTCAGTGTATGTCTCACAAGTAAAAGCATGGAAATAAAAACATAAATATATAAAAACAGAGTATAATCCTTTTTGGACCAATCTGAGATCATTTTGGACTCGGTATAGCACCGGAACAAATGAAGTAAAAGAAATCCCCTTGACTCCCACTATTATATTCCCCACACAAGACTCCCACTACTATACCATATTGCCCGAAACAGTGTAAAATCGAAATCAATCAACTGAAACAATCATATAGATGATGTGGCATGAATTGATTAGTCATTTTAAAAAGTTAAAATAAATGTTGAAGCCCCCTACAGCCTGCCCCCTCACACCTCGAACTCCACCACTCATCCCTGCAAACCCTTCACCACCGATAAGTATTCAATCTATTTATCCCACCACATCGCCGCCATTACAAACTCAGTCCCCTTCCTCAACTCACCCACTCTCAACAACCATCCCTCCCACCCTGCTCCTAGAAAGTCTCCTCCTTTCCTGTTCTCTCTCCACAACGTTTCTCTTTTCTCTCCAACCAGCCACAGGGCTTACAAGTGGTGACAACCTATAAATATTCCACCACCGCCATAACTACCAAGATCACATGACGTCATGGCCTCACCGCACCCTCTTTTCTCTCTTTTTCATCGATCTTCTGCCTTTCTCACTATACCAGCCAAATTCTCACCCAAACTAGCCCAATAGTCCACAACTCATAGCGGTCATTAGCCATGATGTCGGTCCAGTCTTAACCCCAAAAAACTTCATACCAAAAACTCCCCCATTAAATTTCATATCAGAACAATAAATCACCATTTTTTTGATTAATTTCTTCAAAGTGGAAAAGGGAGCTTCGGAGGGACATTAATGAGTAATTGGAAGGGAGAAACAGTGATTGGTGAATATGATGTAAGACCTAGGAGTTGTAACTGCAAGGACAGTAGTTGAAGATGATAGAGAAAGAGACGAGAGATAAGATTGTTAACTAAAAATGAAAAAGAAAAGAAATATATGTTACTTGTTTAGCCTGCCACAAGTCTAATGGGACTGATTTGGGGAAGTTGATATAATAGTTGGGACTTACCTTCCATTAATCAAAAAGTAGGATTTTTTAAATAAGATTCCCAATAGTGGAACCTTTGGTATTAACTATTCCTAACAAATAAAATAACCTTAGGGCTTTCAATAGCCAAAATTGATACTCTAGAATACTCTAACAAAGAGCCGTGATTTGTAATAAACACCAGATACAAAACTAATTAAGGAGAGTATTAGAGACTATAAAATTGACCTACCTCTAAAACTCACACAAAAAAACAGCCATAAGCGTTTTAATTACACACTTACAAATACAACTCTACTGAGACCAAATTTTCAAGGAAACTGAAACACAAGCTGACTTCAAATTGCTTATGATGATCACATGGAAGAAAACTAAATAACATTGAGAGCAAGCTACTTTCACCAATTTCTCACACAAATCAGCCCAATTGACTCGCAGAGCTACTAAGGCAGGTTACACGTTCCACTGTGCCGGGATGTGGGGTGCAGGTGGTGATGATCACCCCGGGGTATGCGCTAGCGCCCTTGACAGGCACTCTAGGACTCGCCAACGCTTGTGAAAACTCAGGTGTTACTCATCAGAGTAGGGTGGAGAAAGCTCAGTTAGGAAATAAAGGGCAAGGCACCTAATTGATTAAGCATTTACGCCGATGGAGGGCACAGAAATCATACTTTAGCTGACTATAGCAGTTATGGAGGAGTAAAGGCTTAGCTTTGAAAAAAAATAATAAGATCTTGGACAGGAAAGGTTGGGGGTGTTTGTTAACGAATTCTAAAATGCATTGAAGTATCTGGGGACTGGCTGATTCTTATAGAGTTGCTCACCCTCGTTCAAGTTCAAAAAGAAAAGAAAAAAAGAGTCTCAAGAAAGAGAAAGGGCTTAGGAACCCTTATGATAGAGATTTGGAGCATATGATCGTAGACCCCCTAAGGAAGGCATAAAAAGCATAAGAAAAATTCACCATTTAATCCTCATGCAAGCTCTGTAATCCATGATTCCACGAGTCCAAAACCAAAAGTTTCTGCCCATTTAATCAAACCAAAATCTGATCTACCATTGCTTGCTCATCTCTAGAATAGGTAAACAAGCTTAATATGCTGTTGAGATTCAAAAACCAAATCCAAATGTTTATTTGATGTTGCTCATCCATCACTATAACAGGCAAACCAACTAAATTTGCGGTGGGAATTTAATAAGCCCGACCCCAGTCCGAATGATTTCAACATTTCCAACAATAATCCGACCAAAAGAGTGTAACAAGCAAGAAGACAAACTTTTCCTTCCAAATAAAGTTCGCTAATGGGAAACCAGGATATTTAGGGGTTTTATTCAAGCAATAAAAAAGGATTTACATAATAAAGGCCCAAAAGTATCTACCTACCACACCATTGAGTGTCCCACATCCATAGATTGAATAGGCAAGAAATCACACTTAGAAGCTTCCATCTCATTTTAAAGAGCTCTCCATCTTTTGTGTTTGCATGGGAGTGGGTGAGAACAGATATTATGCACATGCTAGCGTATGTGTGAAAGAAAGTACTTTATTAAAAAAAATAATAAAAATTGAAATTTCATAGCCAATTCTCTCATTCTATTAAGCCACGGGGGTGGATCAAACTCCTGTTAGATAGATAAAATCAATAAATGAGAATTGCCATGAACACTAATCCTACAAAAGCCAACAAGATAGAGGAAATGTTAATAGATTGAGTACATCTTATACTATATTGTGATTATACATACCTGTAGGACCAAATAGAGATTGACACGACTATAAGCCAAGCACACATGCCCCATCTTGTCTGGATAAACTAAGCCAAAATTTGAAAAATTTAGCTCTGAAGTAAGTCCAATAACTAGATAAGTGAATATTCATTGTAGTTAGCAATGAAAATATAAAAGGAGGTCTTAAACCTAACAAACTAACATCTACACTTTCCACCATATCAGAAGCAAAATATGTAACTTTGAATGGAGGCACAAAGCGGTAAACAATATCTTACCCAAAGACCCAAAAGTCGCCTTGTTTCTGCATCAAGAACACCTGGCCTTAACCCCTCATACTTTCCACTAGGAGTGTCCTGATAGTATCTGGAGGGATTGTGCATTCCAGCCGTCTGATTGTGCTTGGACCTCAGCTGCTTGCAAGAGTTATTAACAGCAGCGTTGTCCAGAGGCTTTGGACAGTCCCTAAGAGAATGGCTATATGAATCACAATTAAAACAACGTGGAGCATCAAGTAGCTCCTGTCCCCTGGAATATTGACAAAGAAAACAGAAAGCTACAAGATCAAAAAATAGCTCGAGCAAGCAATCATAGCATATACAATAAGAGACTACTGATCATTATATGCTGCATACTCAAAATAGTGAAGTAAACAAGGAAAAGCAATTGGAAATAGGCATGGGCTTTCAATTCAAATTTTTCAGCCATATCTATTGAGAGGAAAGTGAAAAAAAAAAATAATAGGAAAGGAAAGATGCTCAAGATTTCATTAGCCATTTCCACATTTCAACATCATAACTATTGAGAGGAGATCACCAATATGTCTAATGAAAAGACAAGTGAATGTAATAAGCCTAGCTACATGATAGCCAGTGACATGCCCTCACAAAACAAGCTGATTGCACATTGTTTGGAATGATTGGACTTGATGTGATCCAAAGAATAAGTAAAAAACAATAAGAAACTACAAACTAAACAAGATGCACAATCTTAGTTGGTGTAATACTTTTATCTTTTATTTTTTTTTTCGCAATTTAGTTGTCGTATTGTTGTTCAAACTATACAATCAATACATATATTTCCACCCAGAAATATAAGTCAAGAAAGGCAAAAATAAATAAAAAAACAAATTAATGAAAGTAAAAATATCTTCTTATTTTTATGCATAGCTACTTTTCTTTTATGGGCCTTGACGTATCACATAAATATCTAGTTTCTCAATTTTTTTTAACAGATTTGTCTCTTTTCCATGAGGTTAAACAGCAAAATTCACATTAATTACAGCCAACATGGGCTAGTTCCACTAACTTTTTATATAATGATGATGGAAATTATGAGTAAATGGTTTTTTTGGTTGATTGTTTGTTTTTGTCATTTTAATGAGATTTAACACAGAAAGGACATGTTAGGTAAATGAAATTCCAACCACGTAAAAAGATGGCTTTTCATACAACACTTATTTTCTTGACATTTCCTTGACAGATACAAACTCTTTTTGGAAATAAGTTGACACATATTACACAAGAATAAAACACAATCAAATTTCCTTGACAGACGTAAAGTTATTTTCTAAATAAGTTGTGTAACCAACTCAAAATCGTGTTTCCAAATTATAAATACATTCACTACCTAGACAAGTCACTGCAAAGAGTAATATTGCAGAGCAGGAAATGTAAACGCAGACAATTAACTGAGATAAGACTTACATTTAAGGTATGAAAGTGGATAAGTAGGGTAAGAAAGAGGAGAGCATATCAAAAAAAAAAAAAAAACCGTGACATAATGGAATGGATGAAATTTTGAATATTTGGGAGGAAATTATGATGACAAATATTAATAATCCCAAGTTTCACCAATCTAGAACTAATCTTAAGTGTAGACAATTCATGAGTTAAGTTTTGGGGGCCTTTTAAGCCCAGTAGTACGTAGGAAAACAACACTTGAGACTATTCTGAAAAGGCACCCTAGAAATTTAGAATCATTCCTAGATTATAAAAGTAATTGGGAATCAAATTTTCCTGTTGATGAGAGTCCAGAGAAGCATTGCCATCAGATGAATTCTGGCAATCTTGGACACAAAAGAAGGGAAAATGTGGAGGTTTAAAATGAAGGATAAGCTTGACCTTCTATAATTTTTGTTTTTGTTTTTTGGTTAGAGGGGGGAGGGGGGCATTTACAGAACTTAGGCATTAAAATGTTTTCAGGATGGAGGGGGCCATTTCCCTGCAGCCTTATCCTCCTAAAGTTGCAAAGATACTGTTTCTCAAGGTCCTCCAATGTTTCTCCCATGCACTCACCATACATCTAAGCATTTGACAACTAAAGTGTAGAGTATCTCATAAAGTACAAGAAGGAGAGTGAGAGGGAAAGAGAGAGAGAGAGAAATCTCTTTCTTTTAGGAGGGACTGCATACGATTGACTAATGAAGAGGTAGAGAGAGGGGGTAAAATAAAAAGGAATTTGTAGGACAGAGCCAATGAACACAAGTTTTTATTGATAATGAAAGGAATGGAGAGAAAATGGGCATTGATGAAGATAGTATAGATGGGAAACACTTATCCTCGTTATTATACTTGAACCCTACTTGGGACTTTGATTGGTGAGATTATGGAAGACCAGAGGTACACACTAACCATGATATGACAAGCTAACATGAATTAAAATAAGATAGTGATTAGTGGTTGGATACCATTAAGATCAACTCCAGGAAGAATGTAATAAATGGCCAGTTAGATAATGTATCATTTCCCCTTGAGGTGGCTAAAATTGGAAGTATCTATCTAATTTTCTGCCTCGGATGATCACGCAAGATAAATTTTGGTTCATCTAGCCAACCCCATATCTTTGGGATTAAGGCTTGGCATTGTTGTTGTTGTTTGTATCTAATTTACTGCCTCACAATCAACCCAACCAGAAACCTCTCTGTCTCGTTATTTTCATGAATAAAAAATATGACAAGTTTTCCTGTCATTACAAAAGATTTCCATGACCTGGATGTTATCAAGAGTAAAAAAAGAAAAGCAAGGATATGAAAGGCATTACCCCTCCAAGTTACTTGATCCGTCAGCTGAGATTAGACCCAATGCAAATCCATGGTCATAAAGAGGCAAAGAAGCATCCTCCACAGGAATGACATCCAAGTCTGCTGGCTTCCTTATTTCATTCTCTATCCAGAAGCTCTACAATCAGGTACAAACTCTTTAAAAAATCCGCATAATGAAGCTCAAACAGCAAACGTTGAGAACAAACTAATACAATAACCATATGCACTAGTATTAATTTTGCTTTGTTGCTATAGATTTCGTATCCGTTTCCTATGGGTTAACATATGAATATAATATGGTGTAGTCTATTTCTTCAAATGGCTTTTCTATTCTAATTTGATAACTACAGTTCTCTAGATTTTGTTACTCTCAGTTATGACACTTGTTTCATCAAAATTCAACATAACTATCATATAAAAGTCATCTCGTTATAGTCACAAAGTAAACTTCCTCTGTCCCAGAAATATTTTAAGATGTAGAGATTTGGGCTTCCCAACACAACTTTAAGAATTAATATCACCAATTTCCAATAAGTATAAATTACAAAAAGTTGATATCTTGAACATAAAAATACCAATTCCCAACACACAACTATAAACATTAAATCTCTAATTCTCAGTAAGTATAAATTATAAAAAGTAGATATCAAGTAAAAACCAAGATGAATCTAACAAGATCTCATATGACTGTATACTTTTTTAACTTATCAATCACGAAACCGGGTCAAAGGACAGTGTGTGAATAGTAACTTGAAAGTAAAAATCAAGACGAATCTAACAAAATCTCACATGACTATTTTTTTTCACTTATAAATCACAATAAATTGTTAAATGATAGTGCGTGAATAATGTAAAGTAGCATGTTGCGATATTTAAGGAATGTATATTTTCTCAAGAAAGTCAAAGCTATTACTCTGGGGTCTATATTTGACATTGCAATTGGTTTGGTTTTTTTTTAGAGATGTAACATGTTGCATGACATGTGATAGTTCAGATAAACAAAAGTTTTGGTATACTAACAACATCAGACAAGAAAATTAACCCCACAAACCAAAGTGTTTATACAGAATCATTGAACACAGATCCCTATCTTGGTCGACATTTAAAAATGTATCCCGAATCACCTCATACATCTTCCAAAGCCAATTCATCAAATAAAATTGTTTCCTTAAACAGAGAGGTATTTAAAGACACTTACCACTACAGAAGTCTTTTCTGTGCCAAAATCTAGACCTGGAAAGTATGTTCCTTCCCCAGTTTCTGGTCCTACAGTCAGATCCTGTATTAGTTGACAACATCTAAGAATCACGACCAGACTCAGACAGCAGACTAAAATGGTTAAAAAACTTATGAACAGATGAGCTAAGGGAAGCAAGCATTGAAGACAAAGTCATTGTTTAATTCATCATATTCAAGGAACTTATTATTTACTGTATTTCACAACTGATCATGCTGAATCACATATGAGTTATCACCTATTGAACAAGTGCATCAGTGCATAGTATAATTATTTAAAGGAAAAAATTAGCAGGCAAATGTAAAACCCAACCCAACCCCCCCACACACACACACACACACACACACAAACTACCACCACCAAGTCTCACCTCTCCGCCACTTCACACACATAACAAAGCCATTTTGTGTTTAATATGTTACACCCTAAACAATGTAAAAAGGAGAAACTACTCCTGGCACTTCCGTCCAATATATCAACCCCCACCCATCTTCCACATCACTCACGTAGCATAGCCATGTAACAGAACAGAAACGTAAGAAAATAGGAAAAAGGAAGACGAGAATTTGAGGAAAGTTGATAGTAGAATGTAATGCAATGTAACCAAATCATCAAATTGAGCATACAATCCCAGACTTCAAAGTGGCTGGACACTCACTATAAGCTCATCAAAATAAAATAAAACTCCATCACAATATTCTCTCTATCTCCTTACTGACCACTTCTAAATATATACTATGTAGCTTCACTGACATAACAAAGCCATTTTGCTTTTACTCCCTCCCCAAAAAACAAAGGCATAAAGGAAAAGACCACACCCTGATCTCCTGTTTACCCTCCCTAGTCTCTATCTCTCTCTCCATTATCTTAAAAAGCTAAATCCGCCATAACTCTGTCTTCCTCTCAATCTTATGTCTCAATAAACAATAGAGAGGGATAACAAAAACAAAATCTATAATAAAAAAAAGACAAGAACACACACAAAATTTGTAAAATTTATAACATTAGCAGACCATTCTGCTGGACAAAGGAAGTTCACCCATCAAAGCATCAACATCTAGTGTAAAAGAGGGATCAAGTAACTTGAGCATATATAGATATGTAGTAGATGAATAGAAAGGGTAGGTCCACAAGCAACAGGGGTGAGAGCTTACAAGAGTCCCAGAAGCATTCTGCACATGCCACTCCGACCACTTCCGTAACAACTCCTCAAGCTTCTGTTTACTTTGCCTACAAGAAATGTGACCCATCAGGCCCTAATCATGAAAAAGCAGTATAACGGAAAAATAAAAAATTCAGTTGTTCCACCTTAAAAGGTAACGACTAATCAGTGATACAGCACTGCCAGGTATATTGCCTTCAATCTATAATGAACCCCTTGCATTTCTAGTAAGATTTCAATTTTCAAGAAAGTTCATTAGGTCACTCGGTTTGGGACATTCCTAATCCCCTTCCCCCACCCCAATTAGTTAACTCCTTCAAAATCCTTTCTATGCTAAAATCACCATATGAAGATGGCCCAGTTACTTACTAGCTTGCACACTCATAACATAAGAAACAAGAGTCGATTGCAAACCAACCTTGACAAACCATAATACTTGACATGGACAGTTGGTTGCTGCTCATCAGATGTCACCCGCATTCTCTTAACACCTGATTTAGCTTCCATTTTGAGTCATGGATTACAAATTCACTTATCAAACGAGCCAGGAAACATGTTAACAAAATTAAAATCATCAAACAAGGACACATCCACAAAATATTCAATCAACTACTCAACAACTCATCCAAATGCAAATGTATAGCAAATACAAAATAAGCTAACAAACACCAAAACCAACAATGAAAACTAACGTAAATTTGCAAAATTCATAATACAGAAGGATACAACCAATATCCGACCGAGGGCTACTGTCAGAAGCAGCTTCTCATTGGATCATATGATCGTTCTCAGATGGCGCATCGTCATCTATCTGATCAACTTCAGTAGCTAAATCCGTTAAAACAGCCCCATTCTCAGTAGAAACAAGCTGCCCCTCCACAAGTCGCCCATCACTCCCACACTCTAACCCTATAAATCCCGAAATGTAAGTTTCGTTTATGGTTTCGAATAATTCCTCAGTAATGCCCTCAGCCTTCATATCAACCTGGCCTTCCTCATTTTCAGCATCATCGCCCACTTCACTAACCTCAGCAGCGCATACATTTTCAACTTCTTCAGGAAACTTAACTATATCGTCCTCTTTCATTTAAAACTACTAAATACTCTGCAAAATTGAAAAAATATATAAATACTATAAGTGCCAAATGCGACTGATTAAGCTGACGAATCGAAATGCAAAGTGAGTAGCGAAGAGTTTACCGAAATGATTCCAAAACCCTAGATCGGGGAATTGGGCATTGAATTATGATTTTGCTGTGGAATTCTCGGCTTTGAATTGCCGGGAAATAGGCGTCGGGGGGAGGCGGGAAATTGACCTTGGTCCTTGGAGAGTAATTGTAGCATGAACAACACAGAGCTTTTAACATCCTTCGTGGGTTTTTCTCTCACTGAGATTGGAGATGACTCGTGGATGTAGCATTGGCAAATGTAATCATCTTTTTCAAATATTGATATTATATTTTTACTTTTCATTATTAAATATAAAAATATACAATTATTAAACGGGCATTTACGGTGATGAAATAGAATAAAACGTATGTTGGGATTTTACGAGATTGATATCGTATTAGACACATATCAAGTTATTATATAAAAAAAATTCTTGTTTTTTTTTTATTTATAATGTTATCTACTTTTTTTCTATTTTGCATTAACATTAAATTGAAAAAATAGTTTACATAGGAATAGTATGATTATACAAAAAAATATCTTGATTTTTCTTACTTTGAGGTGTCTGGTGAGCCGCCCCAGCCCGTTATCAGCTCGGTCGGCATGGGCCCGACCCAGATTCAGACCGAGACACACGTTGATTGGGTCGGTCAGAAATCAGGAACTCCTAACCTAGGCCCAAAACTATTCGGCTTGAGGAGAATGTTGGCATGGTCCGTCTAATATAGCCTTGACATTTTCAAATTTTTAACTGTTGGAATTATGCCGTTGAAATTCTTCTATAAATAATAGTTCTTATTCTTCTTTATTCCTTACTTCAATTTACATATAGGTCTTCAATTACTCTCAACCTCTCAATTTCTTAATTGCTCATAAGTTTAATTATTTTAGTACTTAGTTGCCATGCCAAGCCATATCCTACGTCTATTTTCTCCATAAGTAACTAGAGGATTTTGTTAGTAATTGCTATAAGAGAGATGCTTATATGAAGGCTTATGCAAATTGTATCCCTCCATGTGAGGATGAGAGGCATTGGCCTAAATTTTATTGTCGGTTAATTAGATCCCCACCCATAAAATTCAGTCCAGGAAGGCCTAGAATGAGCAGGAGAAAGGATCCTTATAAATATCCGTAAAATCCAAGGAAGCTAACAAGACATAGAATGGAGATGATATGCACTATATGTCAAGTGAAAGGGCATAAGAAAAGGAGATGTCCTAACAAGGGAACTATCCCAACACCCCCAAGCACCTCCACCCTAAAAGACTTATAGGGTGACTAAGGAATGAGGGTTTACCTTTCGGATCAAGTGTTGCAACATAGGGGTCTCATCACCACGATGCCATTGCCTAACCAACACACTTAGGAAGGCTTTCCAAACTAATTAGAGGAGGAAGAGGATCTAGAGGTGGCACAAGCAGTAAGCCAATAATGGAAGATGTAAGAGGTTATGGGAAGGGGGAAGAACTTAAGCTAAATAGGTTAGTTCATCGGTTGTGCTATCTACGTAATTGTTGGTTTTAATGTGTAGGGGATTTTTGTTTGCTAAGGCTCGGGAAGCCAACTAAGTTTTGAGTTGATGAATCAATGAATGAATCGCCACAAAGGAGCCTGGTTTTTTGCAACCTAACCTTCCCTTCTCAATGAGGGGAAAAGGCAGGGCTCCCCCTCACTAGTACCCTACATATTTTGCACATCCCTAAGGATTGGATATGCAACTTTATAAAAATGACAAGGGTCAAGAAGTAGCCACAAAACTCTTAAGGGTGTTCGGACACCCAATTGCGTTTGAATCCCAAAAAAGACTCATGTTAATGGTCTATAAACCATAAGAACGTTTGAGAATGAGAAATCTATTTCAACTTATGAAAAATGTGCCAACAATTAACATTAGATAAAGAGTAAATAAGATTTAGTTCCTAGCTAAACATGAAAAATACATGAGAAAGCACACTCTAATTTAGTTGGTTTAGCAAGTTACGTATTATACGCACAAGTCTAAAGGTGATCACTTTGTTTAATGTCCACAAGATTAAGGGTCCTTATGGACGGTTGTACAAGATTATCTTATGAAGCGTGATTTTCTTTCAATAGATCTTGATTTGATAAATATGATAAAGGTAGTCATACACAATTATTACATAATAAGCTTCATGAAAAAGTGCAAAATTGAAAGGAAAGCATTAAAAGACAATATTAAAACATGTAAAGTATGAATTATGCATGATAATAAGTTGAATATTTGTTATTCAAATGAAGATTTGAGCCTAAAAAGACCCTTCTTCAATTCATGACATACTTCAACCAAGTAAGGGTCTTATTCATAAAGATTTATGTACCTTACTCTTTGAACATCATTGACAAAAAATGAAAATAAGATAAACATATGTTTTATGATGCTTTAACATAATATGAGCTTTTGAATAATGCCTAAGTATACATTAAGGCATGATATACACCTAAGGTTTGTTCGTAAAAAGGATAAAATATTCATTAATTCTAGAGAGAAAGGAGATGTTCAAATCTCTTCATCATAGACCAAAGGAAAAGAAAATAAAAAAAAGAGACTTTAATAATATAAGTTGATTGCAATAAATGAAATACAATTACTTAAAAGGAGACCAAATTGATAACCGGCTTTTAGCTTCGTTTACTAAAAGACTAGTTACACAAATAATATTTATAATCACCCTAATACTACTACGACTAGTGTAATGGTAAGTCGGGGGGTCAAACCTCAAGGACAAGGGATGCTAAGTTCTAGACTTGATGTAGAGAGTTTATTTGAGATGTGGGTTGTTTAAACTATACTAATGACAAGAAAGCAAGCGAGAATAAAAACGGTAATAGGCAATGAAAGACGAACGGGGATAGATTAGCTCCACCCTAGGCAAGACAATAACACTAGTAGAAAAGATAGGTTAGGGAAATCGATCAACAATCAATCAAGACACTCTAGATAACGAGAGGAAGTTTGCAACCCTATAAATCACATGAATAACCTATAATCATCCTATGTCTCCTAAGGAGTGGCAGGAAAATATTCGCATCGAATATCAATCAAATAATCATCGATAATCTCGAACCCTAACTCTACGCATGAAGAACAAACCAAACCTAGGGTTTCACCAATCAAACCCCTAAGAGAACTACTCACTCATAGCCAAAATGGAGACAGTACATAATAACAACAAGAGTAATGAAATCAATAAAAGCAATAAGTGAAAGCATTAAATGAAATAGAGCAGTAAAGGAAACGAGAACTTACGTAAACGAGAATACTTGAATGAAAGACTACTTGAATCCGAAATACAATGCTTGAAAAGGAGAACAATAAAAGCCTTAAATCTAAACTAGTGCATCAATGAAATGGAAAGCAATAAAATGATGTTCCAAGTTGAGGCACAAGAGCTCTCAAAGTAGGCATGAGGGTTTTACACAGAGAAAGGGGGTAAAACCCTAGAAGAACCCTCAAGGGCCGGCTTGCAAAGAGAAAAATTCTGTGGGAATTAAAGGCCATTCGGCCGAATGAGCTGGTGATTCGGCCGAATGGTGATATGATTCGCCCAAAACAGAGAGCAAGGGAACATAAGTCTAGGAACTGTCCACCATTCGACCGAAGGAAGCCTTGATTCGGCCAAATGGACCATGATTCGGCCAAATGGTATTTGATTCGGCCATATCAGAGAGCTTGAATCATATGCTTGAGTTCCTGTCATCCATTCGACCGAATAATGCTTAGATTCGGTCAAATCTGAGCCTGAATCTTGCTATACAGCTTTGTCGAAGTGTCTAATGGCCTCTGAACTTTGTGGGATCTTCGAGAGTGACTTAGAACGCGTGTTCAAGCTACAATACCCGCTAATAACCTCTTGATAAGAGTGTCAAAGCCTCGAACACGTCGCATTTCACCTTGAAATCATTGAGAATACCTGTAATGACCTTGAAACAACTCGAAGACAAGATCAAGGTAAAATCGAGTGTAATGTGTATAAAATCAATCTAAAACCGCAAGACTTGACACTACAATTGGGTTGTAAACGTGCTCTTAAACGAGCGCATCATAAATCTATAAAGATGGTTCATTGATCGAAAAGCTCAAAGTTAGGATTTTAAGGATTGATCTAGTGAAGTAAAAAGGTTCTCCTAACTTTTAACATCATAGGTAAATGAGATATGTAAATAAAAGGTTTAGGAGTTGATCATAAAAGAACATCAAGTATGATGACTCTTTGGTTGGTCAAGGCTCACTAAAGATTGCGTAAAATTTAAAATAAAGGTTTATGTGGAAGAAGTTTGCATCTTCCATAATTATTACCAAAAAAGAGTTCATTATAAGGCTCTTGTGTGGATGAGAACATTTAGAACCAAGAAATGGATGATGAGTGGAGTAAAAGTAGATAAAAGCAATAGAAAAAGTATTGAATTGAGAAGGGTCCTCTATGTATTGAGGAAAATTCTTTTGATTTAGTCTTAATTGAGTATATGTTGAAGGAGTTATGGTTCCTTGTTGAATGAAGGCAAAGTATGCCTTGAATGCTCTTGAATTAGTGTTGAGTAAGGTGTATGAGGCTTTGAGAGGTTATTTTGATAGAGTAATAGCTCTAAGGAATGTGGAAATTTTGAACCCTTTGCTCATAAAATTTTGGGTTATTTATAGGCAAAAAGAGGCCAGCTTTTGAGCATTATACGCTAAGTTAAGGCATTGTGCGCTAGCAATGGGTGTCAAAAGCCCATACTTGGCGTTGAACGCACTTAAAAGAAAGCTTTTTCTCAAGTAAAACATCAAAGAATTCAACTTTACTTAGAATCACTCAAGCAAAGCTAGTTTAAGTGTTGCGCAAGAACACAAATTAGGGCAGATTGAGAGTTCGATAAAATTCCATTATTTTAAAGCATTAATAGGGAGAATGAAGCTACATCACTTCATAAAGAGGATTTAATCTGTAGTGGATTATAGGGAGAAAGGTGAGTGAGGGTTTTTAGTGGCACATGAGGCCCTTCTAATGTGTGTGCATGCTGGTTGGTGTTTGAGCTTTAATCCTTGATCCAAAAACCCCAAATAGTATGATTACCCATTAGGAAAAATCCTCTAACATTTATTATCAGAGCAAGAGGTGTTTTTAAAGCCCTTGGATTTGATTTTTGAAGCATTAGCAATGGCTAGTAGTAAGGACAATCCATGGGCAGCAAAGGTAGCAACTTTGGAAATAGAAAAGGAAGCTATGGAAAGATGGATGAGATACATACAAGAGAAATTAAGGGATATTTATTTGACCATTAAAAGACAAAGAGGAGACCTACCTTTACCTCCACAATCCGACCATGAGGGTTGCCATAAACTAGAGAGTGAAAACCCCTAGCGAGAAGAGCCATAACCAAACCATCCCCCTTTTAATATTCCTTGGATTTTTGGTGACATAAAAGTAGATATACTTGAATATGATGGGAGGTTAGATCCATATGAATTTTTTAACTAGTTGAGAACAATAGAGAGGGTGTTTGATTATAAGTATACTCTTGAAGATAAGAAGATGAAGTTAGTGGCTTTGAAGCTTAGAATATATGCTTCAACATGGTGGGCTAATTTGTGTAAGAAGAGGGAGCGTATAAGGAATGAAAAGGTGAGAACTTGGTAGAAAATACCTATTACATCCAATAGAGTTTCACTCAACTCCATAATTTAAAGCAAGGTTCGAAGGTAGTAGAGGACTATGCTACAAATTTTGAGCATTTGTTGATAAAGTGTGATGTAAATGAGGATGAACCCTAAACCTTTGTGCAATTTTTAGGAGGGTTAGATTCGAGGATAGTTCATTTTGTGGAGTTGGACCCATTTTTTGCACTTAAAGACTTAATCAACTTAGCTCATAAAAGTGGAGAAATAACACAAATCCAAAGGCAAGTTGAATCCTTACGATCCTTTGCTGAAAATTCCTACAAAAACCCTAATTTTGAGCCTAAGCCTAAAGCCACGACTAAACCCCCAAGTGAAGCAACCAAGAGGATATTAATAAGTCCCATTTGAGTGTATGAATTAGGGTGTTTTAGGTCCATTTGCATATAACTTAGTTGTATTTTAACTTAGGTTTAGTTAGTTTAGCTCCTTTCCTCTCACATGATGCATTCACGACTGTTTATAGTGTTATTAATCTTCTTTTAGGAATACTAGAGTATTCCTAAGGTGTTGATACAAGTTTGAGATGTCATAAAGCAATCCAAGAGGCCTCAAGAGTCATTATAGAGCAACGTAAAGCCATTGGGTGTTGATGATCAATGGCTAAGCTACTATGAAGCATGCCATTGGGGAGTAGATGATCAATGGCTAAGCTACCTAAGCATTGCATGAGCTTGAATTAAGGAGATTCACACAAGCCCATGTAGAGCACTTGTCCGAGTTTAAGGTTACGAATTGGCAAAACCAAGGATTGAGCTGAAAAAGAGACAAAAATGAAGGGACTCTAACGAGTGTGTAGAGAATTCATCCAAGTCTAGAAATGATGATTTTCTTCTCCTCACTTATTTATGAAAAAACTCATACTCTATAGTAGTTTTCTCTTAGTTTTATACATACTTTGAAGCACTTATGAAGATTCAAGAATTCTAAGCTTTGTAATCAATAACTGCCACTTTGTTTGTCGTAGTTATTTAAGTACTTGTGTTTTCGCTTTATTCTTTAGTTTAATTTTGGTTATTCAATTATGTTTTTTTCAATCATATGTGAAGAATCAATAGGGAGGTGGAGTATCAAATATACTTTTAGAGAAGAGGTGAATTGAGTTTGTCAAATTTTCTTATTCATGACCTCAAGGTCTTCCGATAAGTTTCAAAGGTAGAATTTAGACCTTGAGGGTTAACTTTGAAATGGATGTCAAGGCCTATTGATGAATGACTTTGACTTTGTTGTAGCTTTGAACAATATAATAAATGAAATAAATAATAAACGTAAGTACTAAAAGGAGAAACAAAAGTAGACAAAACACGATGTTGTTATGAAGTTCGACAACTAATTTGCCTACATCTCCGCCTATAGTTGTCCAACCCTTAAGACTTAAATTGATATTTTATTACTTTCCTTAGAGACCTAAAACATTCCTTAAAGATTACAATCCCTATCTTCTACTCCATAGCACTCAGCTACACTTTAGCATCTCAGATCCTAGTGATAAAAAGCTCTCTTTTTCTATACGTTTGAGTAGGGGTGCTTAATCATCGAGCTGAGCCCAAGTATTGATGGGCTTAGCTCAAGATCATTTAACTTTTGTTCAGCTCAGCTCAAAGCTCAATGAGCTTTTAAAGTCAAGCTCGAGCTCGAGCTCGAGCTTGTTAAATGAATAAAAGGCTCGGCTCTCAAAGGTTCAGCTCATAATTTAGCTCGATAGTTCAATGGGGCTCAAAATCCACATCACTAAAGCAAAATCACAATATTAAGTTTAAACTAATTATGTTATATAATTGAACTAGTTAAAGCCCAACTATCCCAATGTGAACTTAGCCCATAATTTTGGCAAGTCCAGCCATAATTAAAGTTGTGGACTACACTTATTCTAAGATTCAAGAAGACATTGCTTATTTATAGACTCACCAATCCTTAACTATCCACTACTAGATCGATGTGGGCCAAAAAAAAGTTATAGCTTATTATAAGCAACTCCTTATTCATCCTAATTCCAGGCTCACTTTCTTTGTCTCCTCCATAATGCCTCAGTTGATATGATCTCTATATTGTGCTTATGCTTGTGCTTTATAAAACAAAAGATTGTTTACTTGTTGTAAACTTATTTATATCAGTCTTAGCCATGGTGGATATGGAGTTGTTTACATGGGAGGACTTGAAGACGGGATTGCAATAGTTGTCAAGAGAATGAAGTTTAGGTCAATCAATATGGAGTTGTTTACATGGGAGAACTTGCAGTCTATGAGTACTAATTAGTGGTATAACCTATCCTTTTACTATGTACCCTCCTATGTTACTAATTCATCCCTCAAATGAGTACTCTATTATATGACTAACATGCACATGAATACTTTGAGCTTTAATTATTACAATCTAGTCCTAGATATTTCTACTAGGTATTATTTATCCACCTGTCTTTAATAAAGTATTTAAAAATCATCAATTACTAGTTTTTGGCCTTTAGTCTCATACTGGAAGCTCAATGGTATTGCTTGCTACGTTGGTAGAAAATAAAATTGATTAGCATGTCTTTATGAAGCCTGAAGTTATGTACCTTTTGACTTAGTGAGACTTCTTATTCTATCATTTGTGGGACTCAGTATTAGTACATTATTCTATCAAGGACATATTTGAGAAATAACCATCACTCAGCTATTTTTATTAGTTATAAGATTTAAATTATGAAATATTTTTGTCACATAATTTCTTCATATGGGGTATTAAGTATGAATAATAAGAAGCAAACACAGTTAAAAAGAGGACTCTCTATATGTCCATTGCTTATTTCGGGTTCTGGTAGATTACATATCCTACTAAGTTGCAGATGTGTATTTGTGATTGGATTTTTTTCATAACTATTTGCTCAACTTGCAGAACCTTTATATGAGTATGGTAGAGGTAATGACAAAAATGCCTTATAGCTCCTAGATTTAGAATTTGATGCTTGTGATTATAAGGTAATTCACAATTTATTTTTCAATTTGGCCTTCCATTCAAATGTCTTTGGCAATGTATCATACAAATACAAGTCCTTGAAGTAACAATTGCCATTGCAAGTAATAATTGCCTTCTATTTAAACGTCTCATTGAAATGATGTTATTTTTTGTAGGTATGATATTAACATGATAAAGTGTATCTATTATGGATTTTGTCAAGAGGCATCCCTTGTTGACGCCAAGTGTATCTACTATGTATTTTGTAGTGGATTAGTTGGTGCTTGTTAGATTAGGAGTAGTTTTTAAAGAGAAGTGAGCACAAAAGATACTATAAACATTATGATGACTTTGTAAACCCTATGGAAGTTAGAGATATACTCTTGGTTGAAATCCCTTCCTTACATCATGATTTGGTGTAATTCATAGGTTGATAATAAGTTAGTGAGCCTCATATTATCTCATTTTGAGTAGAACTCCCTGTTTTAGCTCATTCATTCTAGGAATTGGTGTTGAATCTTGAACTAAATTTATTTAGATCTAATCTTAAGCCTTTCTTTAGTTAAGCTAGCTTGTAGCTGAACTGCTAGAGTTCGGTATCTATTTGAAGCCATTCCCTCTAGATTCGACTCTTACTTGCCCATAACTCGTTATATGTGAAGTTGAGGTTTAGTTGATAGTAGGTGTCATAACGACCGATATCTAACCCTATCAAATGACGCTATTGCCGGGAATGACATTTAGTATCGAGTCTTTAGCAGTTTTTACGCTCTAGTTTTCTTTTATTTAGTTGAGTTTGTAAATATGTGTTTTATTATAATTTTTTTCTTCCTTGTGCATAGTATTTTGATTTCATAGATCCATATTATCATAATGGGGAATATTCATAAGATTATCATGGGGAATATGCTTATTTTAATGGGTATTATCATGCGAAAGATTTTGATGCATCTTCATATCAAGATTACTCTAATAATTTTTGAATGAACTCCTATGACGTTTTACTTGTTCCATATGGTGGTTGTAATGATTATGAATGTTACCCTTCTCCTTAGTTTGATTCACAAAATCCTTTTGCACCTGATTCATGTACTTATAGATTAGAGTCTGTCATGGAAATAGTTCATTAATGAAACAGAAGAGGGAAACCCAAGGATAAGGGAAAGTCGACAAGAGATACAAGATGGTTTCGAAAGGATGAATGCTCATCATAGTTCTATTCCGTGTGATCTTGATGCTTATGAGCCTCGCACAAATGCTAATGTTTTTCTAGAAACGTAGATTATTCCACCTTCTCCTCCCTTGCACCTCCTATCCTACCTTAATTCATTTCCACTAGTCCATGAATCTCTTGAAAATAAGGAAACACTTGGAAGTAGTTGATGTAAATTTTCAAGTTCCTTTTTCCACTGGGTTGTGTAGAGTCATAAATGATTCTTATTTTTCTTTTGATTCTAACTTTTATTTTGATTTTTAATTTTGTATGTGTAAAAGAGTCCTTTACTTTTTGTACATTCTTTATGTATTAACGTCTTATTTGATCTTTTATGAGATGCACGCAGATGCATTTGGCAAGCTACTTGGGCCTTTAATGAGCTATAATTGGAAGATCATTCATTTTACTAACCTTTTATTTTAATTTCCTTTCTCTTAGTTTTGTAGTTTCATCTTTAGAATTGAGTTTACATGGATTTACGTGTTTCAGGTACAATGCACTCAGGAACTAGAACCTTGAATGAGAAAATATTGGGGTAAAAGTGCCCGAGAGGGATAGTGAAAGTATGGGTCAAAAACATTGAGTAATAGGAAGTTCAGTAGAAAACTCAGAAAAAGATGTTGAACTGTCAAAAATTGAACTAAGCATGCACTTGACCTGCCATGAGTGCCTGCTCAAATCAGAAATAAGGGCCAAACAGAGAGCTTTGAGCAGGCAACAAGCAATTATCACATGCTATGAGTAAAAATCCCTGGAAAAATTAAACTAAGTAGGTGCTCATGAAAAAAGGGGAGAGTTATAAGAATTTAAGTGGGCAGTAAGCGTGGAGCAAGCGCCCGCTCAGAAGGAAAATGGAGGGCTTATAGCTAAACTAGGAGGCCACTCATAATCCTTCTGAGCAGCCGCTTGAAAGGAAAGATTGGGTGTCTAAACCTTATGAGCGGGCGCTCATAATCCTTTTGAGCGTCCACTTAAACTGCGTTTTATGAGTTCTCCAAATTCCTTTAAACATAAAATTGGCCCTTTTCTTCCCCCATTTCTTTCTTTTCTTCTTCTTCATCCTTTCAAACTCATTCTCTCTCTCTAAAAAAACCCCATAACTCCCTCTTTAATTTTCCCCATAGCTCACTCATCTCTCATCCTTTTCACTCCAAATCACCACCATTTTACTCCTTTTGTCCCGATCTACACTTTGATACCAAAATGTTTCACAATCATCAACATTTGAGAGAAAACCCAAATTCACACCCTAAAAAGTTTTGGTTGAATTTTAAAGTTTCCTGTTTCTAGGCTTGAATTTGGAATACAAGGAGCAATTTAGAGGAAGGTTTTGCTTGAAACTTTGATATTTACTACACACTTTGATGTGACTCTAGGTATAAGAACCTTAATTCACATGAAAGATAGAAATTAGACTATGAATCTTATAAAAGCAACGCACCAAAGGCTATAATCTAGGGCGGGGAAAGTTTAGAGAATTTATTAAAGAAATACCCTTAATTCTTTCAACTTCCTAACATGAACTTAAAGTAAAGCATAAGCTCACAAATCTTTGCTACTCAAAAAGAATAATAAACTCTCAAAGTTTATTGCTTAAAACAAGAAAACAAGCTCAAAATCTGATTTTCCTCAGCTTGGGCACACATTTATTTATACCTAAACTTTGAGAGTTTGAATCACATTAAAACTAGAAATCCTACTTCTAAAAGGACTCCTAATAACTACCTAATAACCAATAGGATAATGCCTCCTATGTATTATATAATCCTACCAAAACTTTAACACTATCTTATGCTAATTTGAATTCTATCCTACCTAAAAAGATAAAATTATAAATTAACTACTCTTAACCTATTTATTTAAATTAAGACACTAATTATTTAATCACATGTGTGTAGCCACATCACTTTCCCTTGCCATGTCATAGCCACGTCATCATTATGCCAACTCTATAACCACGTCACTCCATAGCACAACTATTTGAGGGCCATAAGCTAACCACTTGATTGTATCAGAAATGTTATGGCCCGTTTCAGATAATTCATGCATAACTTTTTCATGAAACCAATCAATGAAGGTATTATTGTGTTCTTGCATCAATGCTCGTTCTCCTTTTAGAAGGGTACTTCACCTTTGATTCATTCATATGCCTTTCTAGGTAAGGATGAATCTCTGTGATATGGTGCAAAACAAATAAATGAGCTTGTCTCTCTTTCGCCAATGGAATTAAGACCTTCTTAGAACCCACGATGTCGCGCCCTTTGAGCCTCCCTTTATGCCTCAATTTTGATAACCCAATAGCCTCCCCCTTGGATAAGAACTCACTAAGAAACTCACCCACCTCCT
Organism: Dysphania ambrosioides; assembly: GCA_026401315.1. Classification (NCBI taxonomy): domain Eukaryota; kingdom Viridiplantae; phylum Streptophyta; class Magnoliopsida; order Caryophyllales; family Amaranthaceae; genus Dysphania; species Dysphania ambrosioides. The sequence goes on from CM048664.1 coordinate 11,505,319, forward strand.
CTATGGTTATACCTTGAATTATACTACCTTTAGGGTATGATGGGTTTCTCACCTTCTTCTTTAGAGTACCCATGTATCTCTCGAAAGGATAAGCCCATCTTAGGAACACTGGACCACATAACTTGATTTCTCAAACTAAATGCACAACTAGATGTACCATAATATCAAAGAACGAAGGTGGAAAATACATCTCTAGTTGACATAAGGCCGTATTAACACTAGCCTATAACTCATCCAAATATGACAGATCAAGCTCCTTGCTGCATATTGTATTGAAAAAAGAACAAAGTCTAGTGATAGAATCCCTAACATGCTTGGGCTAAATATGACGAATGACCATTGGTAGAAACACTTACATCATAATATGACAATCATGAGACATCATACCCACTAATTTCAGATCTTTTATTGATACAAAGTTATTCAAATTAGATGAATACCCACCAGGAACCTTGATCCCATACAGTCACTCACAAAATATCCTCTTTTCTGCTTGAGACAAAGTGTAACAAGCTGGAGGAAGATACGTGGATTCGCCTTTTCCATTCCTAGGCGTTCTATCTTTAGGCCACAACTTGGATCGAATCTTCATTGTATGCATATCTCTCCTGACATTAGGACCATCCTTATTCTTATGAGGTATATTCAACAGCGTCCCTAAGATGGCATCACAAACATTCTTTTCTATGTGCATAACATCAAGACAATATCTAACGGGTAAATACTTGCAATACTAAAGTTGCCAAAATATTGACTGTTTCTTCCATAACCCTTGAACATCTCTGTGTTTCAAAGTTTTCCCAAAAACATTATCTATTCGTTTCACAATGTCATAAACCTCACTGCCTATCAATGGTATAGGGGTTCTACGTTGCTCAACTTTACCATCAAACGAGGTCTTTCTCTTACAATAAGGATGAAACCTATTCAAGAACCTCCGATGCATGAGATACACATGTTTACCACAATGTGGCAAATATGTTGAGTCCATATCATCCACAGAATAAGACAGGCTTTCTTTCCCTTCACCTTATACCTCGACAAGTTCCCATAGGCTAGAAAGTCATTAATGGTACAAAATAGCATGGCACGGAGTGTAAAAGTCTCTTCAGCATATGCATCATACACTGATAAACCTTCATCCCACAACATTTGCAAATCTTCAATAAGGGGAGCAAGATAAACATCAATGTCATTCCTAAGTTGCTTAGGTCCTGATATTAGAAGCGATAACATAACATACTTATGCTTCATGCATAACCAAGGGGACAAATTATATATCACTAACAAAACTGGCCATGTGTTATGTTGACTGCTTAAGGTACCTAAAAGATTCATTTCATCCGTGTAAAGACCAAGTATTAGGTTCCTATCTTCCCTGCCAAAAGCCTTGAAAGATTCATAAATTGTTTTCCACTAGGGAGAATCAGCAGGATATCAAATCATCCAATCTTTCTTCCTCTTCTTTACATGTCAGCTCAAATTCTTTGCATCGCTCTCAATCGATAACAAACGCTTGAACCTAGGTATTATGGGAAGGTACCACAACACCTTTACACTAGGACCTTTAATCCCCACTATAGGCTCTATCCCATGTGGGAGTTTGTAACGTGATTGCCCATATTTAGGACATTAAATGAACTCTGCATACTCATTTCAATACAATATGCAATCATTCGGACATGCATCAATCTTATTATACTCTAACCAAAGGGGACACTTTAACTTCTTCGCATAGTACATGGATATAGGCAAATCATTATCCTCTAGAAACATATCCCCTAATATTTTCAGTAAGGCTATGAAACTAGTATCAGTCCAACCATATTTCTCGTTCAAGTTAAACAACATTGATGTGGCAGACAACTTAGTGTATTTAGTACATCCAAGATACAACGATTTCTCAGTGGCCTCCCATAAATGTTCAAAAGTACGTGATTGACTACCAAATTGATCCCGAACCCCTTCATGCATTTCATCTATTCGATCTTCATCACTAGGGTCATTATCCTCTAATTCGTCCTCCCCATCATATTCCTTCTCGGCATCAACATCTTTACCGTCATCAGATTCTAATTGGCCATGATCGTATAGCTCAACTTGATGAATGGGAATTTTGTTAGAATACAACGTCATGTTATTAGAAGTAGGAACCTCACCATGACATACCTATAAGTGGTATTATTGCCTAAACCCACGCCAGATCACATGGTCCCTCAACTCTCTTATACTACTAATTGTATTCACATTATTGCAATCAACACAAGGGCAACACACCTCATCATCTCTAATGTTATTTAGGTGTTTCAATGCTTGTCTACAAAACTCCTCAACTCATATATGTAATAATATATATGCATTAACTAAATCAATTCAAACTAATATACATAACCAATTCATAAATTAACATAATCTAATTCTTACTACTAAACACACTAATTAATATACATTACCCAATTCAATCCCAAATAAAACTAATTCATATACATTATCTAATTTAATTCCAACTATTATACAAAACACTATATTCTAACATAATCCAATTCCTATTAATATACAAACTAATTCAAATAACATACTAACTCAATTCCTAATAATAAGAATACTAACATAATTCAATTCTAATTAATACACATACTAATTGAAATATATTACCTAATAACATACTAATTCATATTTCAAACCAAAAAGACTTTCGGCATACTAATTCGTGCCCAGTGACGATGTATTCTTTGTCTTGGAAATTTTGAGTTCTGTTTTTTGTGTTCTTTTCTCATGAGCTTAAAATATATTAAGTAGCTTTTTAAAATCATCTCAATCCTCCAACATCATCATTTCCACATATATATATCACGTCAATAACCTACATACGACTCTATCCCAAAAGCACTAGATGCTAATAGATTATTCTTCCATCTTTCCCTCTATATACTAGTTGTACTTCACACTTTCAAGATTTTACTCAACATCTGTAACTCTCGTAACTCAAAAAAGAACACGTACTTGTAAACACACAAATAAACATATTCCTCTTATGTAATTCGACCCATCAACGCATTGTGAGATTGCATACATATGAATCAAACACACAAATAAAGATATTCCCATTATGTAATTTGAATTTAACTTCAAATACCCATATATGTTAAGTGCACTAACCTCAGCTTTAATGGCGGATGAGGGGGAGGACGTTGCGGGTGGTGCATGATGAGGAAGAGACGAAGGATGTTGTGGGTGGAGCACCATGAGGAAGAGACGAAGGACATGCTAGAGAGGAAGAAATGGAGCACAGATGGGTTGGTGACGACATTGCGGGAGTTGTGGCATAGGTGCGTCGGAATGTGGTAGATGTGCTAGAGATTTTCTAGGGCTTACCGGAGTATGGAAAGGTATGGAGGGCGGGTGCTGCGTGAATGGAAATGCGATGAATTGAATGAAAAGCAATGACATGTGGAGAAGACGAAAAACCCGTGGTTTTTTAATCTAGGAAGACTAAAATGTGGCGGGTTAACCAACTATACGCTGCATATTATTTGTTGGATTAGGGTTAAATTTTAAGGGACATATTAATATGCGGTGGTTTACAAGCTATATGCCGCATATTATTTGCTTCGTAATTAAAATTCGACGGGTTACTAGATTATACGCCACATACTATTAATATCTAAAAGAAATTTGCGGCATTTTTGGTATTACACCGCAAATCTCTAGCCGTAATTGATTAATATTTTACTAGTGCCACCGATCATCGTAATAGTGAATTTTGCCCTTGGTTAAAATTTTCAATATTCAAAAATCACTCCAATATTTTAGGTTTTAGTAAAGGCCTTCCACCAATAATCAATTTCATGTTTTCAACACATTATAGAACCATAAAACCTAAAAAAGAAAAGTTAAAAAAACACCTATACCTAAAATGAGAAAAACCCGATCAAATAATGTGGTAAAAAACTTAGGCAAAACCAACATATTCCCCATGTCCACTAATCCTCATTCATGTGTACTAAGTATTGCATGTTACCATGGACACGCAAATGTTCTCCTTGGATGCACCTAGAAGACGTGTATCTTCATAAGTTGATAATTCCCCCATAGTTGCATCTTTTTTCCTAACTTCGAAGTCATCGCATTTAATCATATCATCCTCCTCTTCTTCAAAGGAGTTTATCCTTAAAGTTTTTGTTTCAATATTTAGTTTATTGGACAGCAAACCCATGTCGCTATTCCTCTCTCGAAGAAAGATTCTCCCTCGTATTTTTCAAGGACCTTGATTATTAATTTGATTAGCACCCACCAAATTACTTACTTTTACTCCCTATTCTAACTTCTTGTTTCTATAAAAAATATGTCCCTTATGTTTCCCTTGTTTGGTCTAGGCTTAGAAATCATTAATGGTTTTAAAGAAAATTGTTTTCCTTGTGCGTGTCTCTTTACCACATAGACATTTGTCTTCCCATCAAACTTTATATATCTATCATATTGGCAAGGTCTTTCCATGAGAATATGACCAGCATCCATGAGATAAACACCACAAAGCACTTGATCCTCATAGTTGCCAATTTTAAATGAAATCAAGGCTTGTTTACTAACCTTAATATCATTCAAGGTGCTTAACCAATGAAGCTTGTAGGGTTGAGGATGATTTTAAGTGGGCACCTTAATACAACTCCCCGAATCTATGATCACATCCCATAGCCTTCCTTGGACATTACACCTTGTGAGAAAAATCTTCTTCCTTTGGCTGTCCTCTAAAGGTGTAGACTTGGATTACAATACCCTTCTCAACAATAGGCTAGGTCCCCTAGTCTCTGCCATCACCTCCTTCACATCCTCTTCTTGGGCTTCAAAAGATGCATGACCTTCATCTTCTTCAAAGGTCCCATCTTCCTCCCAAGTCTGAGTAGTAGCAACTCTAATACGAGGAAAATCCCTTTAGATATGGCCTTGTCCCTTGCATTTGAAGCAAATTTGCTGACCTCCCGTAGGAGGCCTCAAACTTCCTACCTTTTCCTTATCATAAAGGTTGTGGTTTTGTGACTTTATTAAGGCTTAGTATAAAGGAAGTTACTTCACGCACACTCCTACCTTCAAAGGGTTTAAATATTCCATTAGGTTTATGTGATTGTATTTCAACCCTAGTTGCTATTGTGCACACCTCCTCAAAACTCCAATAGTGTTGTAATTCTACCTTCTCTTTCATTAGGTCATTTAACTAAGACACAAAACGAGACACCTTGTGGTATTCTTTCTTCTCTAGCCCACATACCATTTCTAGATTTTTAAATTCCACCAGTATTCCTCCTCAGACTTTTTTCTTGCTTCAAAGTGTATATTTTTATGAAATTGCGTTGTTCGAAGTCTTGAGGAACAAACCTTTTTTGCATGTACTTCTTCAGTTTTGTCCAAGATGAGATCTTGGAACGCCCCTCCTTTTTCCTCTTCTTTTGAAAGCCTTTAAGCTACAAACTTGCATAAGAAGTGAGTTCGAGTTTAGTAACCTTGAAGAATCTATGATCATCATAGTCCTTGTACATGAAAATCCGTTCTACTCTATGGATCCAATTTAGGAACTTATTTGGGTCTATACTGCCATTGAACTTAAGGATTTCAAGTCTTAAGATTTGACCCTGTTGTCGCCTTAAACACCTCCTTCAACGCCCTTCATATGACTCCTCGTCACTTGAAGATGATGGATATCTCCTGCTAGATAGGCCTCCTTGAACTCCTAACACTTGATTCACCACACTAGTAGAAAATACTTCAATTGCTTCATCTAAAATGATGCGGTTAGATATATTTCAAAGAACATGAATATGGACAACATACTTTTAACCTAAATGCTATAGTTTTTTTAAATAACCGCAGCACTTATAACCACAAGTGTTTCTGTTATTTAAATAACCGCAGCATTTATTATAACCACAAGTGTTGCGGTTATTTAAATAACCGCAACACTTGTAGTTATAAGTGATGCGATTATTTAAAAAAACCATAGCATTTAGTCCCTACCCTAGAAAAAAGGAATTCTGGTAAAATATCATGGTTATAAGTACTGCGGTTATTTAAATAACCATAACACTTATAACCACAAGTGTTATGGTTATTGAAATAACCACAATATTAATTAATGGCTTGGAAAAAGTTAATAAATTAATGAATAAGTATTGCGGTTATTTAAATAACTACAGCACTTATAATACAAATGCTGCGGTTATTTAAATAACATCACCACTTATGCCTAAGTGCTGTGGTTATTTAAATAACTGTAGCATTTATTGATAGCCTGAGAATTTTAATATATTAATGAACAAGTGATGTAGTTATTTAAATAACCACAATACTTAGGGCATAAGTGTTGCGGTTATTTAAATAACCGCAACACTTTTTCATTAATAAATTAACCCAACATTTTCTTTTTTAGGCCATTTCAAAACACAAAAAGACTTCCCTAGACTACCAACACTTCAGCGCACGAAAAAAAACCCTAACTTTACTTATCTTCATATTCTCTACCTAGCTCTAACTCGATAACTTAACATCCCCCTTTTCGTCTCTAGCCCTAACCCCATAACACACACTTACAAAATTTCTCTCCCTTTGAACGAGATTGCCGTTTGCATCTGGGCTACAAGATTGAGTGACTTTCGTACTCTTCTTCACAAAATTGGAGGTACGTATTTCCTTTTTTTAATCGTAGTATGCTTTGTTCAATTTACAATACTAGGTAGTGGGTACTTACCTACTTTGTATTAACTTATTGTCTCTTATAAATAATTAAATACTACTTTAGTCTAAGTTGATACCGGTAGAAATTATTCCGCATTAAATTTGATACTCTACAAATTTATATTAAAATGTATATAATTACATCTTACTTAAATATATTATTTGTTATTATATGATGAGAATTTATAATCAAATTTTTTAAACTTTAATTTTATAAATAAAAATAGGAAAAATAAAAAATAAGGAGACTAATAAAGTATTTAATAGTATTCATGGGTGAGCATGTTAAACCTCAGTTGTACTAAGTTTGAATTTACAGTTAAGAATCTTAGGGTTAGTCAATTAATGAGTTAAGTGGTGAAGATCCCAATAGATATTATAATGGCCTTATTGGTTTTACATGAGTAGGAAATGGGCTTGACCAGATGGCCTAATATGCTTTTCTTTAGTTTGATTACCTAACTGAAAATGAGTTAGATTACCTAACTATTTCAAGGTCATATTTGTAGTTAATGATGTAGATGGGTTAACTACATTTTGATGATGTAGTGGAAACTCTATTGAATTTTTTAGTGAACATTTGCTTAGTATATAAAATAAGTTTTTGATGATATGTAATTTCATTCCCTTAAACTACCAACTCAAGTTTTTTGTTTATTTCTTAGAAGTTCAAAATGGATCAAGATTGGATGTATAGTAACCAAACCTCAATGGAATACATACAAGGGGTTGAGGAGTTTTCTAGGGTTGCACTTAGACACGAAGTAGACATCATTTGAAGATAGTATTGTGTCCATGTTGTGATCATAACAACTCTAGGGGTTATCGTGACATTAGTGAAATTAAAGATCATTTCATTCGTCGAGGTTTTAGAGCGGATTATAGGACGTGGAATTAGCATGGTGAAATATTAGAATTCGGGTCAAGCACTAGTAAGTGCCCTAGTAGGGAGAAGCCACCTCGCAATGAAGATGGGTTGAATGTTAATGAGGTATATGATGATATTAGGGATCAGGATAGAGTGGAAGAGAATAGAATAGATGAGATGATGCGTGATGTTGAGGATGATTTCACATATCATCCTCATATCTTCGATGAAATCCTTAGAGTTGTAGAGAAGCCTTTGTATCCTTCTTGTACTTCACACACTAAATTGAACTCTATCATATAGCTCTTCAACTTAAAGGCACGCAAAAATTGAACTGACAAGAGTTTTACACACTTGTTAGAAGTTATATCGGGTATGCTTCCTGAGGGCAATGAACTGCCAATTTTTACCAACGAGGCCAAGAAACTTATGTGTCCTATGGGAATGGATTATTGGAAGATCTATGCATGTCAAAATGATTGTGTTTTATATCGAAATAAGTATGTGGATCTAGATGAATGCCCAGTATGTGGAGTTCTCCAATACAAAAAGGAGTACAATGAGCTCGATTTGAGAAAGAAGAGGATATCGGCCAAGGTTCTATGGTATCTTGCAATTATACCAAGGTTTAAGAGACTTTACTTAGATGATAGTAATGAAAAATTATTGCGGTGGCATGTTGAGGGGAGGAAGAAAGATGGGTTGTTAAGGCTTCATACTAATTCTCCTCAATGGAGAAACATCGATAGGATGTTCACGGATTTTGGTAGGAATGATCAGAATCTTAGGCTAGGTCTTTGCACCAATGGAATGAATCCATTTGGGACCTTAAGCACCCAGTATAGCACTTGGCCCGTTCTTCTCACTATTTACAATTTGCCATCTTGGTTATGCATGAAACGCAAATATATCATGTTATTGCTTCTTATATCTAGACCTAAACAACCTGGTAATGACATAGATGTCTATCTTGCTCCTCTTATCGATGACTTGAGATCATTATGGGAGGAAGATATCCAGGTTTTCGATGCTTACTCTAAATTAAATTTCACTATGTGTGCCTTGATCTTCTGCATAATCAATGATTTTCCAGCTTAAGGAAATCTTTCTGGTTATCCTGTAAAGGGGAAGACTGTATGCCCGGTATGTAAAGAAGATAAAGAAGTTATGCGCATACAGAATTATGGGAAGACTGTAAAACTTATTTCAATGAATGATCTGAAGTTAGTAAGTATGAAATCCCATGATTGTCATGTTTTAATGCAATAATTTCTTCCCATTGCTATTCGAGGGATATTGCCTTTACAAGTGAGTTACATAATTACAAGGCTATACATCTTCTTCAACGCTATTTCTAGCAAGGTAATAAATCCAGTGATATTAGATAACTTGCAAGCTAATATGGTTGAGACCATGTCTTAATTTAAAATGTATTTCCCACCTTTTGTCTTTGACATCATGCCTCACTTGGTCATTCATTTGGTTTGTGAGATTAAGCTATGTGGGCTAGTTTAGGGGAGGTATATTTATCCATTTGAACAAGAGATAGGTACCTTAAAGAGAAGAGTCATGAATCCAGCCAAACTAAAGGCTAGTATAATACGGAGAACAGTTGCTGAAGAAGTTGCACCATGAATTGCACAGTATCTTGCCCAAGCGCATGAAATTGGGGTGCCAAAATCAAGACATATAGGGAGGCTTGAGGGTCATGGCACTATTGGTCAGAAACGAATTTCACTTTGTTTTGATTTGAAATATAAGGCCAAATTATTTATTTTACAAAACCTGAGTTAAGTCCATCCGTATGTAAATGAGCACATAAACACTCTGAGGAGTCAATATCCTTCGAAAAGGGATTTGCAGATGGTAAAGGAGTATAATGCAACATTTGTTGAATGGTTTAAAGCAAGGATCATGGCTCAAATATTCGACACACCCGATGATTTTTCTGATACATTAAGGTGGTTGGCATATGGTGCTAAAGTTCAAGTTATATCGTATGAGGGATACAACATCAACAGTTATTCTTTTTACTCAAAGTGAAAAGATGAAAAGTCTACTATGCAGAATAGTGATGTAATGGTCATTGGCATGTCTCTAGAGTTTGCTAGTTCAAAAGATCGAACATTAATCGACAAACGGAGTTCATACTATGAGGTTATTGTTAATATTTTTGAACTTGACTACGTGAATTTCAATATTCCTCTTTTCTATTGTAATTGGGTTGATAATAAACGCAGGGTAAAGAAGGACAAACACGGGTATTTAACCCTTGTGAGTCCCAATCACCGAGGACATCGTGCCGATCCATTCATTTTAGCTTCACAAGCGAAGCAAGTTTTTTACATGGTTGATTATGTCAATTGCAATTGATCGGTTGTTATTGAATGGAAGAGATGGATTCTTGGCATTGGGGATGTTGTTCATGAAGATGAATATGATGAATAGTTTGATGAAACCCCGCCTTCCACATGGAATATCTCGAAATTAGTTGTTGACATTATTCTAAGACGCAATGACCATGATGAAGGATTCTATTTAGCTAGGAGTTAGAGTAATAATGAACTACCAAGGAATTTTTTTATCATATAACATTGCAAATCCAACAAAAAAATACTATTAAGAAAATGGATAGATTAGGAGTATCTAAACAACTTGTTACTAAACAGAAAATTTGCATATATAGAAGTTCATTACATATAGTTTCTACATTCTTTTATGTTACTTTTTATTCTACTTATTTACCCTTTGATTCATATTAACTTTACTTGTTTTTTTATTTCCAGATTTAAAGAAATGGAAGAACATAGAGGACTCGAGACATCTTCTGCTGCCGACACCCAGCAGACGAAGAAGAAAAGCGTGGGGAACGGTCCCTCAAAATGGATTAATTCCATCCCTAGTGTCCAGAGAGTTCTAGAATGGGATGCACTTGGACGCCCTTTTGGGACATACTATAAGAACTACAAGAACTATTTGGGGGAGATCAGTCGATCGAAAGTGTCGATCTTGATATCAGACTGGAGCTCCATCCCGAAAGGTGTGAATGATATGCTTTGGGAGGACGCGATGGTAATTAATATAATGAATTGTGTTATTTTTTGCAAATATAATTGTGTTCTTTTTTGTTGGTAAATCATACAGAAAGATTTACAAATCGAGGAGGATCCTCGAAAGAAGCAGGCGTCTCTCACCTCTTACGACCTGAAATTGAGAGACTTCAAGGCCAAGCTCATGAGTGGTTGGATCTCCTATACAAGGAATAAGGAGGGCCGGACTAGGAAGTGGCCTTGAGAGCTCTACAACTTCATCTCTGAGGAAGACTGGAACACATTCGTGAAGATACATTCCACAAAGGAGTTCAGGGTAAGCATTTCTTTGAATATTGTATGATAGTAATATATAATGAAACTATATTTTCTTATCTTTATTTACTATTTTCCTATAAAAAGAAGAGAAGCGAGAAAGTGAAGAGGAGTGCAGCCTAGAACTTGTATCCTCATCATATGGGTCAACACTCATATGCTGAGACAAGAATAATTTGGAGGCGAAAGGGCTTTACTCCTTTGTTTTCGTTATCGTCGTCTAGTTGTTCATTGATTGTTTTGAGTCTACCAGATAGGATGATAACTTAGATTCTTACGAGATCCGTCCCTGATGAAAAAGGACATCTCGTGGTGCTTGACCAGCAGACCTCTGATGTCCGAGACTCTATTGTAAGCTATGTTTATTTGTAACATTACCATACTTGTCTTATTACTTATTATTTACTAATTGATATTTTCTTCTCTTTTGCTAAATACACAGGAGGAATAGAAATGGAGAGAGGAATCGAGAGAGTTCGTCTCCAAGCCAAGTGATGACATCTTGTCTCGTGCCCTCAGCAAGGAAGAGCACCCGGGTCTGGTGGTCGGTTACAGAATCGGCGTAGGCCGAAAAACTGTGTTTGGGGCTCATAAGAGAAGCTCGATCCTGATGAAAAGGGTAGAGGATGTGGAAGCACGAATCAATAATGCTATGAGAGAGGCAGAGTAACGAGTTTGAGCTCAGACAATTAAAGAGATGGAGGAGAAGATGGATCTAATGCTCCAAGAAAATTTCAGGTTATTCGCTGCGCAGTTCGGTATCCCACAACGACTTATGCATGAACTTGAGCGTAGCATCAGGCCTGACCTCGAGTATTCCCATCCAGAAGCATCTCGAGGGTTAGAGATCATTTTCAAGATCTGCAGGTTTGCTTACTCATATTTTGCAATCTACTAATCGCATATGAAATTCATATAATTTAAATGAATGAGATACTAACATCTTTGTCACTTTTATTATAGGGGAAAGTTTCTTGCTAGTTGTTTCACATGTTGAATGGAAATAAAGCAATTGTCAATCCTTTAGGAACCGTTCATCCAGCTTTGACTCAAGACCACCATTCTGACATCCTTTCTAATCATGTAAAGATCAACGTCAATGACTATAATTAGGTATATAAGGATGTCATTATTCCTTCCCTTTCTGCCTTCATCAAAAGGCTCGAGAAAGACCATGAGACCTTTGTATAGTGGTCGAAGCATCTATTTCGTCTCCTGATGATCGAGATAAATGCATTCTGCCTCACTTAATTTGGTTAGTTGTATTCTACTAATGTATTATACTGAGTTCTTGAATTTGTTTGAATCAGCCAAGAGGTACGGGTAGAAAGGACTCAAGTGAAGGTGTTTCTAGCGGTTATACCAGTCTAGAGAATAAAAGTTCGTGAAGAAGGACGTTGCCTGAACCAATCTCACAAAGTTGGCCTTGACTCAACTAGGTGATAATTGTCATCAAATGAGGGCTCAGTTATCGAGGCTTCTGCCAGACAGCCTCGTCTCCTTTTATTGTGGGAAGATGATATTCGGGTACCGAGAGGACCAAGATATTTTGGTTATAGAAGAGGATGTCACTCAACTTCTCACAAGAGACGAGTTGAATGTATCTGTGCTCGAAGTCTTTATGATGTAAGATATCTAAGTATTACATATAATTCCTACTATATTATGTGTTTTCAATTCATTCTTGTGACTAAATGGGTGTTGTTATTTGATAAATTAATTATAGTTCCAGTTATGAGTTGGTCCAAGAAGAAGGACTAGGATCCTTCAGTTTCATGTGCCCTTCTCGGATCTTTACTATCTTGATCGGCAAAGACTAGGATTTCGTCACTTCGTACATGGTATCTTTAATGGTCAAATACCATAACAAGCGTTTCATCTTCTACCCGTACCATGAAAGGTATGAGCTTCTAAACTTAAGCTTTTTATATACGAATATATTCGTATTTTAACCATTTACCAATCATTTCGTAGGCGTCACTGGATACTACTTGTTTTATCCTTAGAGAAAAGGACAGTATACATTTTTGATCCTCTTCAAAGAAAACATAATTTAGCGATTAAGGACATGTTTTAAATATGTAAGTATTCGTTAATTACATCTTTTATTTCATTGGCAAGAGTAAGAATTAGAGTATAGTTATTGACTATTATTTTTTGTTTCAAAAGTAGTGCTTTCAAGAGCTATAAAGTTCAGTCTAGCCACCGTAGCAGATTATATTGGTATATAGATTATTGGTATATAAATGTTATTGGTATATAGATTATATTTCTAATTTTTATTATTTAATTTCTCATTTTAGTCTAATTAATTCGAGTTTGCTACATTTTTTTGTTACATAATTTTCAATTTAACAATTGAATAAAAAAATTATTTAATATTGGACTATTCCTATTTCATTTTCAAAGGGGAGAGATGGCTGAGTGGACGAAAGCGCCGGATTGCTAATCCATTGTATGAGTCATTCGTACCAAGGGTTCGAATCCCTCTCTTTCCGTTTTCATTGATAACTGAATCTTACTATTTCTATTTGATTTCTCTTTTAAATTTATTAAATCGTTTTATCTATTTTTTTCAAAATATAACTAAATATAATTACAAATCTCGAATCTTATTCTTAAGTAGTTTGAATTCGAAAATCTATTTCGTCTATATTAGAATTATAGAATTCTAAAAAAATAGATGAAAAAAGAACTCTTATTCTTCGCGTTCATGATTACGTCCCGGATCATTAGATAGGAATCCGAAAATGAAGAGAGAAACAAAGAATATCACTACTGTGTAAACAAAGAGTTTGAGAGTAAGCATTACACAATCTCCAAGATCATTTTTTTTTTTGGAAAAAGAGAATAGATTCTCTATTTTTATATTACATATCCTATAATTTGATTTGATGTCTAAACCCGAAATAGTTTTTCAAAATCGAAAAGAATTTTTGTAATTGTAAGAAAAAGAAATAAAAAATGAAGTTATTATTATCTTATTAATTATTATATTACTTATCAATTATTACTTATCAATAATTTGATTATACCCACTTGTTAATATTATGGAGGATCAAAATAAGTTTTTTCATTTATAAAAAATAGTTATAATCGAAAAACAAGGCGATATGTATTGTGTCTATTCAAAACTTTGAATCATATGACTATTTTATTGCCTTATAATTGTATTAGATATGTTTAATTTACATTTTATTTGGTTTTTCAAATGTAGTGTCCTCAGCAGATAGAAAACACGGAGTGTGGCTACTTTCTTATGTGTTTTGTGTTTGAGATCCTCCACAACCATGCTACTTGCGAGGATCTTTCGATGGTACGTATTATTCCTTTTTTTGTAATTTATTTTTGAGATATAGGATATAGATAACTCGAGTTGAGAATGGATGGATGGTGTTGTGAATGGTGAATTGTGTTGTGGATACACAATTGTGTCGTGAAATTTGGATGAATTGTGTTGGACTATAATGATTGTGAAAACAGGTACTTATACAAAAATGGAAATAGGCCTAATTATAGAGGAAACTCTAGCAAAATTTACACTTGGAATGATGTATCCTGTTATCCAACTTGTGTTCGTTATTGTGATACTAAACCTATCTTTTCTCACCCTCTCAGGCAATTTTAAGAACAACGCCATACTCATTTGAAGAGCTGGTGGAGATTAAGAAAATATGGGCGGAATACTTCATTAGGGCCGATCAATATGTATAATTAGGTAGCTAGCTCAATTTTCTATTTTGTTTATACATAAATATATTAGGGTTAAATCTAAAAATATAGCATTAGGTTAAGCCATTCTTTTTTGTAAATAACATTAGATTAGGCCAATATTTTCTGTATATATTATAGCATTGGGTTAAGTTAGTACTATTCTTGTAGATGTAAACTTAGTTTATAAACTCAATTCAACTTGCTTATATTAGATTTGTAAATTTAACAACAATTTTGTGATTATTTGAATAAATATTTTATTAGCACATTTTCATATATATTTGGTAGAAATTGGAATTAGTTTCCTAATGTATAGAAAGAGTGGGTAACCAGTAAAAAAAATATATTTTCTGCGGTTATTTTAAACAACCGCAGCACATATGAAAATTACATGAAAATAAAAAATTAAAAAAGAATAAATACTACAGTTTTCCAAAATAACCGTAGCACATGGAGTAATAAGTGCTCAGTTTTCCTAAAAAACCGTAGCACTTATAAAAATTATAGAGTATTATAAAATTAAAAAAATAATAAATGTTGCGGTTATTTGGGAAAGTCGCAGCATATCATAAGTAATTGTTGCGGTTTTTCGGAAAAATCGCAGTAATTAATAATAAAAAATATTGAATAATAATAAAAATATATATTTTTATTTTTTTTCTCTTATATGCTGCAGTTTTTTCATAAAATCGCAGAAATTATTAAAAAAATATATATTTTTATTTTAAATAATAAATGCTTCGGTTATTTGAAAAAACCGCAGAATTTATGTCTTATAAGTGTTGCGGTTATTTGTAAAAAACAACGTTTGTTGTTTTTATTGCTGCGTTCAGAAAACCGCAACATTTGATATTTTTCCATGTGTTTCGCCTATATGTGCTTCGTATAAATAACCACAGCAAATAACGTTAAATAACCGCTGAAGACTCCACCTTGATGTATATATTTGGTTACCTTGATATTTATGTATATGTATATAAGTATGGATGATGGAAGTCAAAATGGAAATACAAACCCTTTAATAAACTCACGTAACATGCTCTCATACCATGCAATATATTCATGCATATGTGTAGTTGATGTTGTTAGTTGCTATTGCTTTATACGTTCCTCACCTCACGTTGCTTTTATCCTATACTAACGGTTCCTCTAATAAGTTGTTGTTAGTGGATAATGATTGATGTTTTCAGATATAGCAATTCAAATTAGTTCCTTAAAATAAGGAATTTGTTATCCCATGGACTTCAAGCATTTGAATTAATTCAAACTCTATCAAGATAAGGATGAACAATATTCAAAGTGGTCTTCCTAAGCTTAAGGAGTTGACTTGAAGATATGCTGGGTTGAACAACCTTTGTTGCACATGCTCTCATAGAAGATCTTCAGTCAACAACCGAAATGCGAGTAATTCGGAAAATTTATTACATTTCAAGCCCTTGAAGTGGTCAGTCAAGACTCTGAAGCAACGGCATTTTGAATAAAGTTGTTATGAAGCCTATCCGTTGCACGTATATCTATAAATAGATTGAAGCTGAAGCATTGAAGAACAACAAGCCCTCCAACGATATACACATCTAAGCTACAGCAAATTACTTTCCTCTCTAGTGCTTACTCTTTATTGTAATTTAGAATTGAGAGAAAAGATTATCAAGTATATCTTGTGAGTAAAAAAGAAATATCAAAAGAGAGATATATCTTGAGTAGTAACTATAATACTCAAAGGTTCAGAAAAAGAAAGGAGATTTTTATTTCTAGCAATTGAGACGCTAGAGTGTAGCTAGGGAAAGCTACGGTATAGAAGATTGGGTGATAATCTTCGAAGGTGGCTTTAGGTCTCTAAAGGAGGAAATAAAGATTGTTAAATCCTAAGGGTAGGAAACCCTAGGCGGAGACGTAGGCACATTGCCAAACTTCGTAACAAATACTCGTCTACTTTACTTATTGCATTTACACATCGTTTTGCTTTACTTAATTCTTTCATCTCGTAATAGCCTATTCTGTTCAAAAGCCTGAAACATACTTCAAGCCCTTGAAACCTGTTTTAATTATTTTCCGTATCTCAAAACCCGTTTCAAAGCCTTGAAAGCCTAACTCGAAAAACGACCATACTCTATTCACCCCCCCCCCCCCCCCTCCCCCCCTCTAGAGTATATTGATCCTATCCTATCTCCTATTGATTCTTCAATTGGTATTAGAGCTATACTCACTAAAAAGGATTTAAACATCTGTGAGGCATCATGAATCAAATAGGTGATGGTGGTTTTGCTCAAGAACGTTCCTCAAATCGTCCTCCATTGTTTTGTGGGAATAACTTTGCCCATTGGCGCTCCCTAATGCAAATGTTTCTCATAGATCAAGATATTGAATTATGGGACATCATAAAGAAAGGTCCTAAGGTGCCCATGAAGAACGATGAAAGTGGCGTTCCAATCCCTAAAGAAGATGGCAACTTCACTCAAACCGATTTGGAGAGTATCGCGAAGAATTATCGTGCTATGAATTATCATGCAAATGAGTTCAATAGAGTCTCCTCTTGCAGAAGTGCAAAGAAAATATGGGACAAGCTAGTGGTTACTTATGAAGGAACTAGCCAAGTGAAGGAAACAAAGATAAGTATATATCTCCGACAATATGAATTGTTCAAAATGACGAATAATGAAAACGTGAAGGAGATGTTCACAAGATTCACCCAAATAGTGAACAATCTGGATTCTCTTGGCAAATCATTCACAAATGAAGAAAAGGTTTGAAAGATCCTTCGTTGTCTTCCTAAATCGAAGTGGGGTCCTAAAGTGACGGCAGTAGAAGAAGCTCAAGACTTGCGAACATTGCCCTTGGACGATCTTCTTGGAAAACTTATCTCCCACGAAATGTCCCTAAATGAAGAAGATGGAGAATCAGCTTCATCAACTAAGAATCTAGCACTTAAAGCTAAGAAGGAAGAAGTCTCCAATAAAGATGGCGAAAGTGATGATGATGAGGATGATGAAGATCCTTTTGCGCTTATTGCTCGAAGTCTAGCAAAGATATTAAAGATGAAGAAGCAATTTCCAAGAGGAAGAGACAACTATCGTCCTAATAAATATAAAGGTAAGTCATCTAACTCAATGAATAAAGTTAATACACTAACTTTTTATGAGTGTGGTAAAACAGACCATCTTGTTAAAGAATGCCCTCAACAAAAGAAAAAGGCATATCCTAAGAGGGATTTCAAAAAGAAGGCTATGGTAGCCTCATGGAGTGATTCAGAATCGAGTGACGAAGAAGAAGAGCATGCAAATCTATGCTTGATGGCAAATCACGAAGAAAGCGAAAAGGGAGAGCACCTTGAGGTAATTGTGAAGAATTTAATGTCAAGCCCTACAAATGTTCTATCCGAATTTTTGCAAAGCATGATAATGAATGAAGAAAGTTTGATTCTTGAATCAAAAATTCTCAAAGAAAGGCTTAACAAACAGGTAAGTATTTCGAAAAGTCTCTCAAAGGAATTATGTGATCTCAAAGCTACCCAGTCAGCCTTTGAAAGCAAGGTCAAGGCCGCGGAGTCATCTCTTGAAATGCAGGTCAAGGCCTTGAAAACTGAAAACACCATTTTAAAAAGAAAGCTCTCCTCTTTAAGTTATTGTAATGATAACTTAGAGAAGGAGAAGAAGCTTCTGGCTGGGAAGTGTAGAGAACAACATAATGCCTTGATTAAATTTACTCATTCGGAAGCAACCCTATGCAAGTTGTTAGGGGTACACCAAACCTCCTTAAACAAAAGCGATCTTGGTTTCAATAAAAATTTTCCAAATAAATATTTGACCACTTCTGTCAAAGCAAAGGATACTTGGAGTACACCTATATGTTTCTATTGTTGCAAAAAGGGTCATACCAAATTAACATGTCCTTTTAGAAGGAATGATCCTCATATTATTAAGAACTCTTTTCCTATGTATTTTCGAGACCAAGTGAAGCAATTATGGGTTCAAAAAGGGACTAGACCTCCTAATATGGTCCATCCCGGGTATGAAACCAAATTTGTAAAATGGTCTAGAAAGGTTTGATGTCTTTTATTTTGTAGGAAATCACCAAGAACAAGGATCATAAGTGGATTCTAGATAGTGGTTGCTCTCGGCATATGAGTGGAAAATCTTCGTTATTTTCAATAATCAAAGAGAAAACTTCCGGAACAATAATTCTTGGTGATAAAGGAAAATGCAGAATTATTGGCATTGGAAAAGTTGGTGAAACCGAATCAAACTCCATAGATGATGTTTATCTTGTCGAAGGTCTAAAATACAACTTGCTTAGCATCTCTCAATTATGTGATAAAGGTAATAAAGTTATTTTTGACAAGGATAAATGTGAAGTTCAATGTGTAGAAAATGGTAAAGTCATCCTTACAGCCCCTCGGTGCAATAATGTCTATGCTTTTCATACTAACAAAGTTTTAGTGAAAGCTTGAAGTGTTTCAAAGCCATGACAGGTGACTCAAGGCTTTGGCATAGGCATCTAGGCCATATTAACGTGCATACTATGATGAAGCGTTCATCAAAAGATTTAGTACGTGGCCTCCCTAGAATGGATTTCAAAGATTTTGAAATATGCAAAGCTTGCGCTAGAGGTAAACAAACCAAAGGCTCTTTTAAAGCTAAAAAGGTTGTAAGTACTTCTTGACCCATCGAACTTCTTCATATTGATTTATGCGGTCCTATGCGTGTCAAATGTCCCAAGGGAAAACAGTACATCCTCGTGATAGTTGATGATTTTTCAAGATTTACTTGGGTTTTATTTTTAAGAGAAAAATATGAAGCTTTACAAGAGTTTTCGAAAATTTGCAAAGAGCTACAAACTATGAAAAACCTACCTATTGTTGCCGTAAGAAGTGACCATGGTAGAGAATTTGATCAACTTAACTTTGACAAATTTTGTGCAAAATATGGTATCTCTCATAATTTTTCGGCTCCTAGAACGCCTCAACAAAATGGAGTTGTGGAACGTAAGAACCGAACTCTTGAGGATATGTCCAGGACTATGCTATTAGAAAATGGTTTACCAAAATATTTTTGGGCTGAAGCTGTTAATACAGCTAATTACATTCTAAACCGTTGTCTAATAAGACCTATTTTGAAGAAAACTCCTTATGAACTTTTCAAAGGTAAAAGACCTAGCATTTCGTATTTTAAACCCTTTGGATGTACATGCTTTGTTCATAATAATGGCAAAGATAACCTAGGGAAATTTAATTCTCATAGTGATGAAGCAATCTTATTAGGCTACTCTTTGAATTCGAAAGCTTATAGAGTGTTTAATAAACATACAAAAATTGTTGAAGAAAGTATTCATGTGATCTTTGATGAAACCGAGAATGGTACTTTGAGTGACATTTTTACAGGCTTAAAGTTAAATAAACATGAAGGATTTTCATCTGATGAAGATGAAAGCTTATCTGATGAAGAAAGGCCAGAACCTGTTCGTAATATGCAAGAGCCTATAAGAAATGCAGATGAGATAGATCAAGACCATGATGCGTTGGCTCAAAAGCCTGACAAGCCATCTCAAACCCTTGAAACTCCACCTCAAGAATCAGTACAATCAATGGAAATTGTTTCAAGACCCTCAGAACCATCTCCAGGTCTTGAAGGAGTACTTCAACAGCCAGATTCTACTCCCTTGATGATGAGACAAAAATTTAAGCACTCTTCCTCTCACCCAATTGACAATATCATCTCCGATCCAAAGTCTGGTATACAAACTCGTTCTAGTGCTAAAAATCTTTGTACATTTCATGCTTTTGTATCTCTTGTAGAACCAAAGAATATTAATAAAGCTCTTCAAGAACCGGATTGGATCATTGCAATGCAAAGTGAGCTCAATGAATTTGAAAGGAATAAAGTTTGGACACTCATTCCACGTCCTAAAAATCATTCAATCATTGGAACAAGATGGGTCTTTAGAAATAAGCTTGATGAAAATGGAAAGATAGTACAGAATAGAGCACGCCTTGTTGCCCAAGGATACAATCAAGAAGAAGGCATTGATTATGAAGAGACATTCGCTCCCGTAGCAAGAATGGAGGCTATACGAATGTTACTTGCTTTTGCCTCATTCATGTGAATCAAACTATTCCAAATGGATGTAAAATGTGCATTCCTAAATGGTTACTTACAAGAAGAGGTATATGTTGCTCAACCTCCCGGCTTTGAAAATGAACAATTTCCAAACCATGTTTTCAAACTTGACAAAGCACTTTATGGCCTAAAACAAGCTCCAAGAGCTTGGTATGAGCGTTTGTCAAAATATCTTTTGGAAAATAATTTTAAACGAGGTTTAATTGATAAAACTCATTTTGTAAAAACCAAAGGTAAAGACATTTTAATTGTTCAAGTTTATGTAGATGACATACTATTCGGTGCTACTAATGACTTGTTATGCAAGGAATTCTCTGAGATTATGTGTAGGGAATTCGAAATGAGCTTAATGGGAGAATTAAATTTCTTTCTCGGACTACAAGTTAAACAAGAAAAAGGAGGCATCTTTGTTAATCAAGGAAAATATACAAGAGATCTCCTAAAGAAGTACAATATGACTCAATCAAAAGAAGCAAAAACTCCTATGAGCTCCACCTTATTACTAGATCAAGACGAAAGTGGTAAGTCCGTTAATCAAAAGGAATATCGAGGTATGATTGGCTCTCTTCTCTATCTTACTGCAAGTAGACCCGATATTATGTTTAGTGTGTGTATGTGTGCTCGATTTCAAGCTAACCCCAAGGAATCTCATCTAAGTGCCGTAAAAAGGATACTAAGATATCTTAATGGGACTAAGGACTTCGGTCTTTGGTACCCTAGAGATAGTAACTTTGAACTTTTTGGATATTCGGATGCCGATTTTGCAAAAGAAGCAAAATTCCGTAGCCCTCTCCACAGCCGAGGCCGAATATATTGTTGCCGGTGCTTGTTGTGCTCAACTCATTTGGATATCTCAACAGCTTCGAGACCTTGGACTTGATTTCAAAGGCATTCCTATTAAATATGATAATACTAGTGCCATTTCAATTACAAAAAATCAGGTGCAACACTCACGAACCAAGCATATCGATGTTCGACATCATTTTATTCGTGATCATGTTGAAAAAGGTGACGTAAATATTTCATTTGTTTCTACTAAATTTCAACTTGCCGATATTTTTACTAAGCCCTTAAGTGAAGAACGATTTAATTTCATTCGGTTCGAGCTTGGTATGCTAAATAAAGAAGCATCTATTTAGGGGGAGTTAAGGTACGTCTTCTCTACAATTTGTTATTATGCGTATCTACTATACTGCATTACATGGTTTCCGTGATTTACTGCATTACAATTTGTTATTTTTTTTCGTTTAAATCAAGATGTTTAATTAAACATTCCTTGACTAAAATGTTATTTCAGAAAAATGGATCATTTGGTGTGATGATTATCTTTTTAGATAATTATATCACCTTTTTTATGCTTGTACGTGTTTATTTACAATTTTATGTTATGCATGTACGTATTTTATGCTGCTAGGACTCTTCATGATTATCCTTCTGTTTACTCTCCTTAATTACCGTGCTTCTCCCCTTTACCAAGCCCTGAACCGTCACTTCATAACCCTTCCAGCTCCTTCCTCTCTTCAACCGTCACTTCACTCTCTTAAATACCTCTCTGCCTCTCCTTTCACTTCATCTCTGCACCCCAAAATTTATTTACTCCTTCACCCAGAACTTTCCCATTTCAATGGCTCCCAAACGCAAAAATATTGCTTCCAAAAAGCCGATACCCAAAAGTAGAATCCTTCCTTCTCGATCATCCAAGATATCCGTTCGCTCTGTTTAGTATTCGGTGCCCTCTACTTCCCCCACTCCTCCTTCCTCTCCTCTACCGGAACAGTCTCAGGCCAGCCCCAACAAATCTCCAGAACAAGTGGATCCATCTCCCTCTGATGCAGACATTCAGTCTTCTTCTCCTCCTCCCCCACCTCCTGCTGAAGAACCCCCGCTTACTGAAGAACCTCCAGTTCCTGAAGAACCCCCAACTGCTGATGAACCCATTGTCCCTTCTCCTCCTAGACTTGAGGTATCTACTATAATTTAAACCCCTTTTGGTTCTTATCCTTAATCTTGGTTTAGATCTTGTCAGCTAGCTGGTGTTTGGCAGGATGGTTTTAGAAATAGGCGTTTATGTGTTAGTGAATTAGTTGACCCTGCCCTTTTACGATCTTCTAAATTGGGTGGTGTTTATCTATTTTTGGGAACCTCTTTAGCCAGAATGTTAAATGTTGGTGATAGGTTCTACCCTCGTCTTACCCGTTTGTTCTACTTAAATATGCAATCTAAGCATGAACAAGGTGTCCGGACCTTGAACACGATTGTCAAGGGTATACCCGTCTCCTTAAATCCTGAGGTCCTTTCCAAAATCTTGAAAGTCCCCAATGAGGACTGGTCTAATTCTCAGCCTGAGTATTTTGAGTGTGTCTCCCAGGCTAAGCAGACCCTATTTATACCGAACCCTCCTCTGTCCAAACAGCTGACCCATAATGTTTTACAAGTGGAAGCCAAAGTTATTTATGCTTTATTGGTTAGGTGTGTTGTCCCTAAAGCCAATTCTCATGATCTTCTAACCGATCAGTGTCTAGCCCTGCTGTTCTTAGTATTAAACAGTTTTGATGTCAACCTCCCTGTCACCATCCTCTCCCATATGAATCATGCTATCTCCTCATCTCGTGCAAACCCCCTGCCGTATGCAAATCTGCTTCCTTTGATCTTTGCTCATTTCAAAGTCCCGGTGCACGATGAAGAATTTGAAAGTTGTGAGCAGTCCCGCGTAACCATTGACTCCTTCAACAGAATTGGAATATGTGCTTCAAAGGACGGGTCATGGAAGCTTCGTGAGGACTTGTCCCCTGAAACATTGGCTGTCTTGCCTCTAGTGAAAGGTGTATCTAGAATTACAGGATCCTCTGTTGTGGATATTTCCTCCAGGCTCGAGGCTCTTGAATTCGAAGTGGACTGTGTCAGGCGTGATTTAACAAACTTCCGTGCTAGGATGGATGATAAGTTTGATGCTTTGGTTGCTGCAGTTCAGTCTTCAAAGCCATCCAAGAAGAAATGAAGCTTGTTTTAATGCTTATTGTCCTTATTAATTTGCTCTCTTGTTGAACTTTTTATTTGCTATGGTTTGTACTGAATAATTTCTATGTTTCTGTTTTGCAACACTTTTAATTGAGTTTGTTTTCTCTTAACTCTTTTCACAAATTGATCCAACATTACTACTCACCCTTTCTGAAAGTCAAAAAGGGGGAGAAACTGATGCTTATGCTATGCGTGTATGGTTAGATTATAAATGTTTAAAATGATTAGTTTATTATGCACATGTTTTGAATTCCATCAAGGGGGAGATTGAAGACTCCACCTTGATGTATATATTTTGTTACCTTGATATTTATGTATATGTATATAAGTATGGATGATGGAAGTCAAAATGGAAATACAAACCCTTTAATAATCTCACATAACATGCCCTCATACCATGCAATATATTCATGCATATGCGTAGTTGATGTTGTTAGTTTCTATTGCTTTATACGTTCCTCACCTCACGTTGCTTTTATCCTATACTAATGGTTCCTCTAATAAGTTGTTGTTAGTGGATAATGATTAATGTTTTTCAGATATAGCAATTCAAATTAGTTCCTTAAAATAAGGAATTTGTTATCCCATGGACTTCAAGCATTTGAATTAATTCAAACTCTATCAAGATAAGGATGAACAATATTCAAAGTGTTATTGTTAGTGGATAATGATTAATGTTTTTCAGATATAGCAATTCAAATTAGTTCCTTAAAATAAGGAATTTGCTATCCCATGGACTTCAAGCATTTGAATTAATTCAAACTCTATCAAGATAAGAATGAACAATATTCAAAGTGGTCTTCCTAAGCTTAAGGAGTTGAATTGAAGATATGCTGGGTTGAACAACCTTTGTTGGACGTGCTCTCATAGAAGATCTTCAGTCAACAACCGAAATGCGAGTAATTCGGAAAATCTGTTACATTTCAAGCCCTTGAAGTGGTCAGTCAAGACTCTGAAGCAACGGCATTTTGAATAAAGTTGTTATGAAGCCTATCCGTTGCACGTATATCTATAAATAGATTGAAGGTGAAGCATTGAAGAACAACAAGCCCTCCAACGATATACACATCTAAGCTACAGCAAATTACTTTCCTCTCTAGTGCTTACTCTTTATTATAATTTAGAATTGAGAGAAAAGATTATCAAGTATATCTTGTGAGTAAAAAAGAAATATCAAAAGAGAGATATATCTTGAGTAGTAACTATAATACTCAAAGGTTCAGAAAAAGAAAGGAGATTTTTATTTCTAGCAATTGAGACGCTAGAGTGTAGCTAGGGAAAGCTATGGTATAGAAGATTGGGTGATAATCTTCGAAGGTGGCTTTAGGTCTCTAAAGGAGGAAATAAAGATTGTTAAATCCTAAGGGTAGGAAACCCTAGGCGGAGACGTAGGCACATTGCCGAACTTCGTAACAAATACTCGTCTACTTTACTTATTGCATTTACACATCGGTTTGCTTTACTTAATTCTTTCATCTCGTAATAGCCTATTCTGTTCAAAAGCCTGAAACATACTTCAAGCCCTTGAAACCTGTTTTAATTATTTTCCGCATCTTAAAACCCGTTTCAAAGCCTTGAAAGCCTAACTCGAAAAACGACCATACTCTATTCACCCCCCTCTCTAGAGTATATTGATCCTATCCTATCTCCTATTGATTCTTCAACCGCAATATTTAGAAATTTCTCTACTAGTGCCATCATTATTTCTAGAGTTAGATTCATGAAGAGAATGTTTACCTTTGCTTGAGGAATTCTCCTTCTTCCCCATGATTTGCAATAGGTTGTCCATACTTTCCTTCAGTTCCTTCAACTCGGGTTCCATGCACAAGGCTTTGGCCTCTTGCAAGGTCAAACCTTTTCTAAAGCCCGGTGGCATCTCATATGCATCATCACCACTGGAATCCATCTTGTTTGAGTATGCTTCTAATTCTCTCAATGAGAGCACCAAAAGTTGATATGAATCTAGGTATAAGAACCTTAAAAACGACCATAGGTTATAATCTAGGGCAAAAGTTTAAAGAATTGATTAAAGAAACACTCTCAATTCTTTCAACTTCCTCGCGTTAACTTAAAGAAAAGCACCAGCTCATAAATCTTTTATATGCACAAAGAATAATAAAGTCTCAAAGTTTATTTCTTAACAACAAGAAAATAAGCTCAAAATCTGATTTTCCTCAGTTTGGGCGCACATCTATTTATACCCTAAGCTTGAGAGTTTGAATCACATTGAAACTAGGAATCCTACTTCTAAAAGGACTCCTTATAACTACCTAATAATCAACAGGATAATGCTACCTATTTATTACATAATCCTACCAAAACTCTAACACTATCTTATGTTAATTAGAATTCTATCCTACCCAAAAATATAAAATTATAAATTAACTACTCTTAACCTATTTTATTTAAAGTAAAACATTAATTATCTAATCACATGTGTGTAGCCACATCACTTTCCCTTGCCATTTCATAGCCATGTCACCATCATGCCAACTCAGGAGCCACGTCACTCCATAGCAGTGTCCATTATCCTAACCCACCGACCATTGTAATATCAATTTTTGCCCTTGGTCAAAATTTTCAATCTTCGAAAAGCACTCCATGATTTTAGCTTTTGATAAAGGCCTTCCACCAATCATAAACTCCATGGCTTGCACACATTATAGAACCATAAAACCTAAAAAAGGAAAGTTCAAAAAAACACCTATGCCTAAAATGGGAAATACCCTATGAAATAAAGTGGGAGAAAACTTATAGGCAAAACCAGCTTATTCCCTATGTCCACCAATCCTCATTTATGTGTGCTAAGTATTGCATGTTACCATGCACACGCAAATGTTCCCCTTGGATGCATCAAGAAGATTTTTATCTTCATAAGCTGATAATTCTCCCATAGTTGCATCTTTTTTTGTATATTCGAAGTCATAGCCTTTAATCATATTACACTTTCTCTCTTTCAATTTTTGTTTCAAATTTTCTTGCTTATTGTTGATTTTCTAAAATTTTGTTGCTAAATAATAATATTTGATATATTGTGGTGATTTTTGGTGCTTAATTATGTATTTTGGACAAGTTGTTTAGGGTGAACATAGTGGTTTATTCAGAAGATTATAGGATAGTCACCATAGTTAGGAAACTTAGTTGTTAGTTTTGGTGTAGAAATTAGGTTTGTCATAGTTAGTTGTTCTTGAATCTTGAGGAATTAGGTTGTTGATCTTTGGGTAAACCATTACTTAAGGAAAATGTTCTCAAGGAAGAAATCTAAGACCTCTTAAGGAAGAAATCTAAGACCTCTAATCCTCACAACCTACCGTTCCTAGCTATGCTGAAATTCGTCAACCCAAACCACAAACCATTTTACGAAAAAAAATCAAAAATAGAAAAATACTTAGTACCAGATTTTATGAGCCATAGGTTGAGATGAATGTTCTGAGCTTAAAAAAAATTTACCCATGAGAGACTTACTCTAGAATTCCTAGCTTCTCTAGAGCGTACTTTAATAAGTGAAAATGAATATCAAATCGCCTTTTAATTATTCAACCATCCCTAAACCATCACCTTAGAAAGATTGAACCAAATCTTTAAGTGGGACCCCACCAATAGAATTCATGCTCTAAATATGGGTTGGTTTATGGAGTATAATGAAACGTGATGGTGGAGCCCCTTTTGTGATGACAGGGAATACCACACGTCCCACAACATTCACCCATGTCTAATAATCATGCACAGAATTTTAGGGTACACTATTTTGATAAAAAAAAAAAAGATTTAGGAAAGACCACTTAGGATGAGGTAGAGCTGCTCTGGATGGTGGCAAATGGAAAAAAGCAGTTGGGTGATATGCTGAACTTTAGGGGTCAATTCTTAGCCTGGTGCATTCAGCATAAAAGGGGCAGTTTGACTGGTGACATTCATATAAGGGGAACATTCACCATTATAGTGCATGATTTGGACTTTGTAGAGCAATACAAGATGCTTGCACCCGTTGATGTACATGATATCTACATCAACATCGACATAATGAAGAGAATGGATTTCATCCAGATTACCCCCAACCCCGAGGTATTTGAGTGGAAGGTAAGGAAGGTAGTGTAAATCTACCTACCAAACCCATTCATTGATATTAAGTGAGAAGAGGGTAAGATTTAGAAGATTCCACCTTATAAGGCACAGCCGCAGGCCCCTGGCGCTCACTAAATACAACCACCCCAAGTCTCGAGAAGTACCTCTTCCTCCCATGTCCCCTCCTCCTTTTTTAACTTAGAAGATGAGTTTAGGAAACTTACTCTAATGATGCTTGGCCAAGCTGAAGCCCAAAGGGGTAGTATGATTCACGAGAATCAAATCTATGACTACCATGTCTAATGTGGGGATTTTGAACCCTACGTTAACTACTGTTATGATCCATCTCAACTCGGCCCCATCTCTTCTTGGTCCGGGGATGGCAACCCCAATTATCCCTATTGGACGTGTCCTACCATCCCTGGTGTCACTCCCCCCTCTTTTCGCCCTTATGATTATACCTATATAGGAGAGTGATTACCATGATAGATCAGGCTAGCCCCTAGGTTATACAGGTGGGTGGGATGGCCCAGCTGGTATGTCGTCATTAGGGAACTATCCCGATGTTGACCCAACCTATAACTTCTCCTCTCATAATGAGTTAGACTTTAGTTTCCTTTCTCTAATTTTTTAGTTGAATCCATGTATAGTTTTGGGTTTTCTTTATTTTTCTTGGTGTGTTTTCTTTAGCTAGATTAGGAACTATTATTCTTATGTTCACTTATTTTTCTAATTATTGGTTGTTTGTGAGCATTAATGGAAATGCAAAGCAAGAGGCCATAGTATAATCTCTCCTACTTCCCTTTTTATTTCTTTCCTTGGTGTATTTTCTTTTTTTTTAATCTAGGAAAGTTGATTGTTCAAGGATGTATGGCACTTTATTGTGAAAAGCGTTTAGGCTATATTTAGAGGACTGGTTTGCTGAAAACCATTGGATTTGATAACATGGTAAGTTTTTTGTGTTGAATTTCTTAGATAGCCTATCCCATTCCATACTCCCGTGTATGCTTCTTCCTATTATTCCTTATCTTTGCTTTTCTGTTACAAAATTTGAAAAAATCCAAAAAGATTTTGAGCTTTATTTAACAAGGCATGTAGTTTTCTTTTGATTTGTTTTTCTTGCATTGAGTTGGGCGTGAGTAGAACACTCATTTTGTTGAATGTTTTCCTTCCTAAACCTTAAGAGCTTACATATTTTAGACTTAA
Source organism: Dysphania ambrosioides (assembly GCA_026401315.1). Classification (NCBI taxonomy): domain Eukaryota; kingdom Viridiplantae; phylum Streptophyta; class Magnoliopsida; order Caryophyllales; family Amaranthaceae; genus Dysphania; species Dysphania ambrosioides. The sequence goes on from CM048664.1 coordinate 11,534,391, forward strand.
ATTGCATTTGAAAGAGTTTAGGATGGACTTTTGTTAAGGTAGATGAGACTATTGTGATTATGACCCTTAGCTAAGTACCCCACTTTTTCCTTAGTCGAGTGAAATCCTTAGGATTAGTATTTACAAATCCTATGGTGAGGAAATATTTTTAAGCCTTCAACATAATTTGCATTGAGTGGCAAGGACACTTAATTTATCATGCTTTCATCAAGTACTTGACTTATATCAACCCGAAACTGCAACCGAACTTCTTAGGGAAAGACAAAGGCACTCTTGAACCCATTCCCTTTCTCCCTAGCCTTTGGTATTTCCCCTTTTCTTGTGAATTCTTTCTTTCCTATAAATTATTATTTTCTTGAGCCTATATTTTTCCAAAAAATTACTAGTTGATAACCATTGACCCAATATGAACCTTCACTGCCTTGTTTTTCATGGGATTCTTTGGCAATAGAGTTACATGGATATATTGATGGTGATTTAAGAGTTATAAAGCTTCACAAGGTAGGAGGAGTTTCTTTTCAAATAATATCTCTTAAGAGTTACTCATGAATTGTAGAATCTTTTAGTAATCAAAAGAAAACAATAGGAAAATGAAAAAGAGAAAAAAAAAGGGGGAAAGAAATAAAGGAGAGAAGAAATGAATAGAGAAGAATTCTATGGGTGTATGGGAAATTTGAGAACCAAAGAAAGCTTAGATATATTCTTAACTATGCTTGGGGGAGGAGACTAGATGGTATTCTATTGATTATAAGGGCTTAAGGCCTTAAAATAAGGTGAAGGTTAAGACTATTAAGAATTCCATTGTTTATGAAACTAAGCCTCACACCATTACCCAATCCTTTCCTTATTTGGTTCTAATCATTTCCTCATTTTACCTATATTTTATCCCAAAGCCCTTTTTACTCTAGGAAGTTGAGTTATTGTCGGTGTAGGGAAGTTAAGGTCAAGCATATTGAGCAATCATGGAAATTAAGATGTTGAGTCATAAGTCATTACCCATACTTTTTATTTGCTCAACTCCCTCAAGGAGTAATGAGAAGCTAATTCCTTAAGGATGGAAATGAAGCTTTGGGAGAGTGTAGTTGTGTCTTAGTTAAGTTACATAAATGCTATAGTTTCTTACTCTTTCTCGATTATCCTTTATTAACTCTTATGCATTCTTTAGCATGTTTTCTCTTACTGTTTAGAAAGTTAAATATCCATCATAACAGTGCCCAATGAATGCCCACTTGTTGCATCTTCTTTTTACTTCTTTTCATTTCTTTTAGTTTCTCTCTTTTTAGTTTTTAGAATACTTGCCTTATTTCTTTTTTTTGTTTTGAGAGTTATGGGTTAACTCCTAGGAAACCCTTACAAGAGCATACTCATCCTCCTAAGCAATTAGGGGGTTCAAATTGCTTGTCAATTGTTTCTAAAATCAATCGTGATTCCTATAAAAGTGAGTTAGCTTTATTGTTTTCCTTAGTGTAGTTAGTGTTTAGTTCTTTTTATCCTTTTTCCTAGAGTCTTGCCCAAGGACAAGAAAGAGACAAGCTTCGGGGAATTTAATGAGTGACATTTATGTCACTCATTTGTATCTTCCTAGTAGAGCTTTATACTCTTTTTGGTACTAATTCATCCTATTTTTTCCTATTTTTCATCACTTCGTGCATAATCTAGGCTTAGGAGCATTTCACATGTTTTTGTCCTGTTTTCCTTGATTTCCCGTTATCTTTTCTACTTTTATGCGTGTTTTCATTGCTTGATGCAAGTATCTGATGAGCTCAAGCATGAGAACCCACGAATGAAGATGTGTAGTGGAAAAGCCGAGAAGAGAAGCCAAGAGGCAGGTCAAGATTTGTCCAAGAGACCTCTCGTGAGAAAAAGAACCAAGTGGGCGCTTGCTCTGTCCTAATGGGCCGCTTAGTTCAATAGAAATAAGCAGAGATAAAGTCACGAGCAGGCGTCAAGTGGAATCCAAGAGGACGTTTTAAGGCCTAAACGGCCGCTCATGGTTGAACTGAGCGGCCGCTCATGGTTGAACTAAGCGGCCGCCCAGTTTACTAAAGTGCAAATTTTAAGATTATGAGCGGGCACTTGCTCTTGAACTGAGCGCCCGCTTAAGACAATTTTGTACGACTTTCATGTACTTTTGAAACTCTTCTATGAGATTAAAGAAAAGAAAAAGCACGGTAGATGGAGAGTCATTAAGCAGGAGTATTAGTTGTAGTTTTAGACCTAGAGATATAACTTAGGGTTTACATTATTGTTATTCATAAAACTTTAGATTTCTCTTAGATTTTGCATCAGTTTCACGTACTTTCATCGGATTTGCGATCATCGATTGTTAGACATCACTTACATATCAATATATTAGTATTTTCTTTCACTTTCTCTTGTTTTATATTTTGTAGTTTCAGTTTTTTTCTATTTTCTTGATTTTTTTCATTTTTATTAGTTTCTCGCATAGTTTGTTCATCATTATTCGTTATTTTGCTAGTATGTCTCGATATTTTGATTATGCAATGTTTTTTATTACTAGTCATGAGTAGTTAGATTAGTTAGGGGATAGGGTGAAAATCCAATCCCGAGCATGGATAATGTTTAAAGTATGGAGTTGGTTTCTTGATGATTTATGTGTGATTTAATGTCGAGTTTTGGTTGGAGTCTAGATTGTCCATTTAGATTTCTTCCATTGCTTACCTAGGCCGAAGACATCGAGAAATGCAAATTTAGGTAGTGAACCGATGTTAAGTGTTGTTAACTTGCATGTTATTAATTGTTCATTTAAATTTATTGTGTTGCTTTGATGCTTTAAAATACGATTAGGTGAGAAATTCTAATTGTAATGCCCTTCCTTAAAGATGACCAAGAGGTTGGTTCTTGGTTGAAATTCCTTCCTTGTAGCTTGATTAGGTTCAATTCATAGGTTGATACTAAGTTAGTGAGCCTCATACTATCTCATTTTGAGTCCAACCCCAAGCTTTAGCTCATTCATGTTAGGAATTGGTGTTGAATCCCAAACCCCTAGCGCTTTTACCTTCATAGAACAAGTCCTTTAGAATCTCAAACTAGAATTTAGTTAGATCTAATCTGAATCCTATCTTTGGTTGAGCTACCTTGTAGCTGAAATGTTAGAGTTTGGTATCTATTTAAAGCCATTCCCTATAGATTCGACCCTTACTTGCGCATTACTCGTAATAGGTGTAGTCGAGGTTTAGTTCATAGTAGGTGTCGTAACGACCGATAGCTAACCCTATCAAATGGAAAAGCTAAGAAAAGAAACCAAGAGACCGCTCAAGAAAAGAGGTAAGAGGCCTCTTAAGGAAAGAAGACTTGAGCGGGCGCTTAGAAGGAGTCCAAGAAGTCGTTTAATTAAATCTAGATAAAGAGACGTAAGAATGCGATAGGGAACTAAGAGGGAACTGAGAGGGCCCTCAGAAGGAAAATTTTCCTCTTAAACGGGCCCTTATTATTACAACTAAGCGACCTCTTAATTCATTTTGGGGGTCTGGAATCCTTCTGAGCGGGCACTTACAATTTCAGCTAAGCAGTCGCTCAGTTCAATCTACAACCTTAGTACCTTCTGTAAGCGGGCGCTCATAATTTGTACTGATTGCTTGCTCATGTCGATTCTAAGAAGATGCATATACTTTTTAAACTCTTTTAGGAGGGTTTTGGAGGGGGAGGAGCAGCAAGGACGCGCATCATCATATTCATAGCATTAGACTTAGTTTTAGAGAGTAGAGAGCATATTTTAGGTTTTTATTTTTCCATCACAAAATTTCTAGGTTAATTTGAAGAATTATATCTGAATTTTGATGTTATCGATAAATTACATCAAAGTTTGTTAAACCTTCATATTTTATCTATATAATTCAGTATTTGCTTTCCTTTCACTTACTTTAGATTTTGATGTTTTCTATTTATTTTCCGTTTTTCTTGATTTATACTAGTTGATTTTAGGTTCTAATAATAAAGTAGTTAAATCTTATCCCAAATTATGGTAGTATGTCTTTCTTTATCAATTCCATGATATTTATTAGCATTAAGCATGAGTAGTTAGATTGGTTAAGGAATAAGGTGGAAACCTAATCACGAGCATGGACCATAATTATGGTTTGGAGTTGGTTCATTGATGAATAATTTAGTGATTTGATGTTGGGTTTTTGTTAGAGCGTAGATTTGGCCATATATGTTTCTCCCATTCATATTCCCAGGTCAAAGACATTGAAAAATGTAGATTCAAGTAATAATCCAATGTGAAATTTATTGACTTTCAAGCTATTGGTTTATTGTGTTGTCCCTATTGTGTTACTTGCGTTGCTTTAGATAACACCTAGGCGAGAAATCCCAATAGTAATGTTTGTTTCCTTGAAGATGACTGAGAGGTTGGTTTGTGGATGAAACCCTTTCTCTGCTTTGATTAGTTGATGTGTTATGCTCTTGAACTTTCCTTTCATTTACAACTAATTGCCTTTCAATTTTAGACATGTTGCGAGTGGTCGCTGCTTTGATACCAGTGTTAGAGTCTGAAAACTCTAAGCTTATATTGTCATGCACGTAACAGAGAAGAAGGGAAGAAGCAGGTCACAAGGGAAATGCAGGGGAGAAGTGAAGAGAAAAGAATAATAGGACAAGAAAGAAACTTAATCATATATGCTTTTGCACTGACAACCATCACATATATACTCATGCTCTGCTAACAACTTATGATATTATTAAAACTTTTCTAAGAAACTTATACCCATGTAACTAACTAATATTCAAATTTTCTCTTTTAACTCTAAGTATTTCTCCTATATCGAAAGGTGTTACTCCAATGGAATGTGTAATATACATAGCAGTCTAGAGGGTCCATTAATCCCAATGTGTCGTCATTATCTAGTATTATTGTTCGTGCAACAATGAAAGACTTTTTTCATTTAAGACGACTATTTCCTCATTGGCATCTAGAATTTAGTGATGAGGATAAGGATATATGTCTTAACACATTTCAAGAACTTCACTACAACCCTTACAACGAATATTAGGGAAATCAAGAGGTAAGGTGATGACATCGATTCTTTAATACTTCTATGGGTGCAGCTCAATTTCTTAATATTTCGTTTGGTTTCTCAGCAAATGACGAGACTTGGCTAATCTATAGAGTTTATTTTATAAATTTAACTTTATTTGTTATTACATCTTAGAAATTTTGAATTAATTAAAATTTAATTTATTTCACTTAAATTTGTTATCTATTCAAGGATCGTGATTAGATCTGTTCCAATGGGAGGAACCCCATTAAGGGCTCTTGACCGGTTTGTTTGTAAAAGGATCTTATCAATTATGAAGCCTAATATGCTCAATCTTTTAAACTATCGTGTATTATTGGGTATTAATGGCTCAAGTCAGCTTAATAAATCAATAGTTTTCAACACTTTTAAACAATATCAGATGATGAATGTTTTCCACTTGATTTCCAATGGTTTACTGTTAAAGATTGAAAGTGATATAAACAATCTATTCTATTCGCATCAATGATGAACGATAAAACAAAGATAAAAGAAAGGTACGGCAAATAAATAACGAAGAAAAACAGAAAAGGCAACAAAATCCTTAACTCAATATGTTTCAACATTCAACAAAGGGATGGAAGTTAATTAGAGATGATGTCAATGGACCATGGAAACAAGTCGCCATTTTTAGTATGGGAAAATCTTTAAAGCTACTTGTTAAAGACTGCTACAGTTGACTTGTTCTGCTCCTATTGAACACTGCTATTAACTATTAAGAACTTGCACAGTTGCAATCAAATCGATCTTCTTGGAGAAGTCAACACAGTATCATCAATGGAATTCAGCTTGTGGTTTCCTAGTAACGAATAATGGAGGCTCGAGTCCGCTAGCCAATCAGTTCCCCTGCATTAATAAGTCAAAATAATCTTATTGTTCTACATTTCAATTAGGCACCAAATGAATGAAAACAACACACCATTTTCAAATAAGAACAAAAAAGCTAAGGGAAAACAGATATCGAAAAAAAAAAAAAAAAAAACTTAAACGTCTTACAGTATTATAAAATAAAGTTTTTTTTGAACAGTTCTACAATGTGTTGTTAACCGTGCATAATCAGTCTGCCAATAAAGTTTGCAGCTGAAACATTCAGCTTCTCAAAATACCAATTCATCATGTTTCTGATGTAATCTAGAAGATTAAGACGTACTCTATCTATTAAGAATGAGTATTGTCCGAATCTCTCATATCAAATTTACATACTACTTGCAACATGGCTTAATTCAGTTCCAACTTCCAATCATACCCAATTAGTCTAAGTCATATGGTTTAAACTTGAAAACAGAAGGCAAAAACTGGGGTAAGCTGAAATCATTTTGGCTACGGTATGGCTTTGTGATTAGATAACTTACACTGATTCAAAATCTGGATTGTGATTTCCCTTGCTGATGTATCCATTGTAAAAACACTTTGGGGAAGAGCTACAAGTATCCAAGAAATACAGCAAAACTGCCATAAAACAGCTACAAGTAAACATTGCAATAGGGCCGAAGATCCAGAGCAGAAGAGGGAACGCGAAATAGAAAGCTCTCAATCCCAGAGACCAGAACAGGCAGCCGCGGTTTAACTGTTGGGCGACATATTCTATAAACTCTTCTCTGCCATCACACGACAGTGATGGTACATTAAGCAAGAAACTGATATGGGCATAGTATCTGGTGGTCTGCATATTGCAGAAGAATGCTATAAGGAAGCATATTAAAACTGATAGATACTTGGTTGTGTGTACTGTAAAGACAGAATTGCTTGAGCTGCTCACAATTGCACTGATCAGTGAACTCAGAGTTATTGATATTGTTGCCAAAAGTGTCGACGCCATCAGGTTGTTCCGTATTGTTTGTACAGCCAGAGTACCATTTTTCTCTGGATCCTAAATACAAATTTTTCAGGTTAGATTCTGAACTAATAATTTGATGTCGTATTTACATACATAAATATATCATAATTATCATTAGAAAAATAAAGTAATACTCAATTTACTTAATACTGGACTACAAAATCACTAAAATATTTTCTGGACTGACTAACATATTTAAGTTTGGACTTCAGGTGTTTCAAACTAAAAGCATCACGATTATAAGGACGCATTATTTTCGAAGATAAGTCGACCAATCAACATTATTAAATTGTGCATCGCAAGACTTCTAAACGAGTTCATTAGACATTTCATTACCATGTTAACAACTAGTTCTCAAAGATAGTCAACGTAGTTGATCTAACTTTGAGTTTCAACTCTAAAATCTAAACATATAAGTAGAAACCACAATCACAGTAAGAGTATATTTGAAAAAGATATGAGATAATCAGGAAAATCCGATAATATCGGTTATCTCATATCATTATCAATATTTCCCTTCAAAATAATGCAAGATCATACGGGTCTTTATGCAATGATTGGTCCATGAAATGTCAAGTAAATGAGATTAAACAAGTGCATGAAGAAGAGAAGGAAACTAACCCTCATCATATGACGAACCCATTGATGGCGGCTGACAGAATTAAGGCCAATAATAGTTCTGTTAGGACGCCGAATAATGGTGAACAGAAGCCATAAATGGTATATTCCAAGCACTATTATTCCTAGAGGAACTAAGACATAATCCAAATACTTTTCATCAAAAAATTTCGGGTTTATTACGATCACTTTTCCTCCCATTTTTTTTCCTATTGGCTCTCGAACGTAAACTTTACAGTACGAATCTGGACATAATTTTGTGCTTGAGCAGGCTTTTTATATGGTACACTTTTTGGACTTGGTCGTTTATTGGCTCTTTATTGTAACAAATAGACAAGATTCAGTAGACAAAGATGAAATGACAAGATGCCAAGTTGCCCATTTTATCTCCATTGATATGTAAAAAATATATGGGTACATGATTCCCTAAAATATCATACATGATTGGAAGACGACATGACGATACTGGTACTGGTGGATTTTTAGTTTTTCGGGACGGAGATACTGGTTGTCCTAGTGGAAACCACAAAGAAAGTTCTTCCCAGTTATGTATTGGTGACCACGTAAGATTGAAAACTACTGGCTAATATGTTTTGGGTTAAGTAGGCTAAGTCTACTTGATTGCTCTATAGATGTATGGAATATCTGTAGTCATTAATCGTCTCTTTAGACTTACACTATACAGCTATAATTCCTATAAATAATAGTGAGTCATTGAAAGCAGCACTATCTTTAATTAACATACATACGGAGTTCACCTCCCAAGACTTGTGTTCTGCATGTATTATAGACATTAGACAAACAATGTTATTCGGCCAGATGGGCCCTACTTCTTTTCCTCAAGCAAGCAGAAGCACAAAAAAAGAAGATAATCAAACGCATGCTTGAAACATGGCTAAGTAGCTTCTTTGAATGAAAATTATATAATATCCAGTCCTGAACTCAGAATGAGTCTTGAATAGTATGCACAACTATAGGCTTCAATATATATACATAAGTTGAAAAATATATGAAAAAAAGAAAAAAAAAATAGAGAAATAGAAAAGATATATGAGGTATATTGACTTAATATATTTGATGTCATTTATATGGTAGTAGAAGGCTCTATGCTGTTGTAATCTTTGAGGGACTCACAGTGAAGTTGCCGGGTAAAATCGTTGGTGGTGTCCAAGAAATAGAGAACAAATGATATCAAGCAACAGCAACCAAGCATAGGGATAGGCCCAAATATCCACAGGAAGAGAGGGAAGGACAAATAGAATGCTCGCAAGCCAAGAGACCAGAAGAAGCTCCCTCTGTTCAAGCTTCGAGCAGCATACTCCATGGCTTCCTTTTTGCATCGAGATGTTGGTAAAGTAGCCAAAAAGCTCACATGAGCATAGTATCTAATGGACTGGACATTGCAGAGAAAGGCTACAAGAAAGCAAAGGATGAGTGTAAAATACTTGATTGCTGACATGATCCCACTTTTGTTACCGATCACAAGTTTGGAGGATGCATTAGTGACCGTTGAAGTACTGCTCACAAAGACGCCAATGACTGAACTCAGAGTAATGGCTGTGGTCGCCAGAAGGGTGGATGCCATCATGTTGTTGCGAAGCGTTTGAACTATCAGAACGCCATTTTTCAGGGGATCCTGTAAGCAACTATTAGGGTCAGTTCCCAGAGTTTATATACACCTGTCAAAGAAATTTTTCATAGTAGACAATAGCATAAACCTAAACAGTTTTTTGTTTACTCTGACAAATTCGTCATGAAAACTTGCACCAATCTCAAAATGTTGCAGAAACAAGCACAGCTTTCATCAAAATTGCCAGAAGGTGATTTGGAATTATAACTTCAACCAGAAGGTGAAACAAACAATAAAAGAAGTAATTTTCTGAGGTAAATTAAGTTTGATATAACAATTGAAAGGATGAATGATACAGAACACAAGCAGATAACATGATTCAGAATCTTTAACCCACTAGCCATTTCAGTCCTGTCCTTATTTAATAAAACCAGCTATCCTGCTCATATTTCAGTCCTTTGTAGCGTTTAGTTAGCTATGATGTGGGGGGCCAGTGGGTTGGGGGAGGAGAGAAAAGAGAAGGGGAGGAAATAATAAAGAAGATGAGAGCAAACATTATCCTTTTAAATCTTTCCCAGCATTGGAAGGATCAGTTCAATAAAAGCTGGAAGGAGGATCCTTTCAGTTTTCTTACCTTCTCTTCACCCATCCCTAAACAAGGAAATGGATACATTCCTCCCTTTCCCTCCCAATATTATATTGAAACATACTATATGTAGGTAATATAATTTTTTCCTATATAATTGAAATCAAGCAGATATCAGCCACATCCACGTCTAAATGTTGAATACCTTCAATTTGAAAAACAATTATCCAAATCGGCAAGGCCAAGGGCCCTTACCTTTTTAAAAATTAGCAGAAAGAGGCATGAAATGTAATGCTTTCACATAATTATTTCAGCAAATTGAAAGAGGAATATATGCATCTAAGCAGGGAAGAATGAGTGCACTACTGCTGCAAAGTCATCCATACATCTTGAATGATCAAGTATCAAGAGTCTTCTCAAGTAATGTAGGAACTTTTAACAGGGTTCAGGCAGAGGAACTGCTCCATAAGTGAGTTGTAGCATTGTTTCTTTCTAGATTGGGAAAAGACCATGGAAGCGGTTACCTCAGTACCATTGTATGGTTTTAAGAGTAAGTCAGGACTATCTTTAGGCTTCCTTTCACCACAAAGGCACACAATGCACCCCCTAGTACAGCATACATAAGGGCAAAATAGCTCTAAATAAAGTGTAGCTAGAACATTCCTGAACTCATCACGCTTTTAAATATTTATGAAGAGAATTTTTACCTGTAGGAGCATCTTTTGGTATTTCAGGGGACCTACAAGACACACATGAATGGTAGTCTACTTCATATCATTTGAGAGAATATACAGAAGAAAGGGACAAAAGGGGAGAAGTACTATATCGAGCTAAATCTTTTAAGTTAGAAAGCTGAGGGATTCCGAGATCTAAACACAGAAAAACGAGGATATATTATAGCCTATTCGCTGAAAGTTCTGAAAGGGAGCTCATAACAAAGATATGCGGAGATAATAGATGTAAAGGTGTGTTTTGGCACATATTCCTAGTTTCAATGTGATTCAAACTCTCAAGCTTAGGGAATAAATAGATGTGTGCCCAAGGTTGGAAAAATCAGATCTTGAGCTTGTTTTCTCGTTTTAAGCAAAAACTTTGAGAGTTTATTATTCTTTGTGCATAGCAAAAATTTATGAGCTGGTGCTTTGCTTAAACTTCCAGTGAGGAAGTAGAAAGAATTGAGGGAGTTTTTTTAATCAATTCTCTAAACTTTCACCCTAGATTATAGCCTTTTGGCGTTGCTTTATAAGGTTCATAGTCTAATTTTTATCCTTCATGTGAATTAAGGTTCTTATACATAAATTCACATCATCATATAGGAGGAGGCTTGTTGATAAGATGCATGCAAGGGTTTGCACGATCATCCTTGACAAATGGGGGGTGAGTCATCACAGAACATAGCAGACCCAGTAGGAGCTTAAAAGTGGGCTTTGAACAGACCCACGATCAGAAGAGTTGGAAGGAGTTGGCCCTAGAAAAGGCCATACTCATAAACCGGGATAAGCTCATCCTGTTTTGGCAAATCAGGAACATGAAAACGATCCTTACCTGGCTGCATAGCCACTTCATCATCTGAGCCCTCTAAATTAAGAATGCCAGAAATGGATTCAAAAATATCCATATTGCCTTCTGAAAGTGAATTATGCTTGAATATTTTTAGATGAGAAGAATGCGTATCGGTTTGGAAAGATAACCTTTTATAGCAAGATTTCATGCAAAAAATTTTATCTGAAAAAAATGAGAATTGATGACAAAACTCATCCTTTACCACTTTGCTCAGGATAAAGTTGAGACGCAAAGGAAGTTTTAAAGAGGCTTTCCAGGCGCCCTCAATGAAGCAATCTGAAGAATGCGGCTTCGAACTGAGACTAGAATCATAACTAGGAGAAAAAGCTTGCCTCTGAGAAAAAGGAGAGACTCTTCTACCCTCTGAGACTTACGCTAGCTTTCAGTGTAATGATGGAAGAGAGACGGGCCTACGCACGAGCGTTGTTTGATTCCAAGCAAGGTAAACCTTCCAGGCCCGAGACTTTCTTCAACCTCCTATCACTCAAATAACATGGAAACTAGCACTCATAAGATAAACACCAATATAGAAAGACAGACCTTTGAGCCAATCCGAACTCATGAGCCTTTGCTTCTTGGATGATGAGAAGGTTGAAGCATCTCTTTTCCTTTTACCCGTATTGTTACTAGAGTGATCACCCTGGTAACCATCTTGCTCTTTATTCCAGTTGTTACTTCCATGATGATTAGTAGGAAAAATTTTGAGAGGGAGGTGCTTATTACATTTGTCGGTACTTATTATATCTTGTCGGTGCCTTATTACAACTTTAGCGAAATGGCATGGGCATGAACGTGGTTTCACACATGTGATTGAATATTTAGTGTTTTAATTTAAATAAAATAGGTTAAGAGTAGTTAATTTGTAATTTTATTTTTTTAGGTAAGATAGAATTCTAATTAACATAAAATAGTTTTAGAATTTTGGAAGGATTATCTAATAAATAGGTGACATTATCCTATTGGCTATTAAGAGGTTATAAGGAGTTCTTTTAGAAGTAGGAGTCCTAGTCTTAATGTGATTGAAGAATTTATGCAATAAAAAGAATTTATTATTCTTTGTGCGCAGCAAAGATTGTGAACCGGTGTTTTTTTAAGTTCACGTGAGGAAGTAAAAAGAATTGAGGGTGTTTCTTTAATCAATTCTCCAAAATTTCGCCCTAGATTGTGAGCCTTTGGTGCATTGCTTTAGAAAGTTTCAAATCTAGTTCTATCCCTTCTTGTGAATTAAGGTTCTAATACCTAGATTCACATCACTCAAGGAAACTTGAATACCACGTTTTAATTATAAAAATATCGGACGAAGTAACTAGAAGAATTGTTTAAGGTGGCATTGTGCTTAAGGTCAATATGATGGAGAATTACCCTGCTGATCTAATTAAATCTTCAGATAAGGTTGCAGTCCCTTAGGCCAGATAGATTTTCATACGCTTGCTGTCAGTATTGAAACATACGTTTTATATTGCATTAAGCAATCATTGTCTGTCAATGAAGACGCGTAAATTAAATCGAAAATAAGATTTTAAAAATAAGAGAAAACTATCTAGAAAAACATTCACATGAATTCTACCCCTATTCTCATAAGCAAGAATAATCACCAACGAATCCACAACCATTTGACTTTGTTTAGCCAAGTTGCCTCCAAATACATCAAATTAGGTTTTACCTCCAAATACCATAAAAATTAAAAAAAAAAAAAAGAAATCTAAAAATTCATTAATGAAATAGGTTGAATTATAATTGTTCTCATCAAAATTATCCAGATATCATAGAACAATCTAGATATAACCCATAACTGATCATTTAAATTAATTAACACACACGTGATTTCAACTGGAGTAACAACAATTCCGAAGGAAAAGAATTACGAAAAAAGTGGAAATTTAAGAAGGGTTAAGGAAGAGGGAGAGAGCTTACTTCCATTAATGAGAAAACCCATTGAGTACGACTCTCAGCGTTGAGACCAATGACAGTATGCCTAGGATTGCGCCTGATAGTAATGACAAGCCAAATGTGATACACACCAAACACAAACAATCCCAATGATACAAGCACAAAGTCTAGCTGCTTCACATCCATTTCAATGTCTATCTCGCACCAGTCACTCAGCACAATCTTTGCACGTCTATCATACACAAAGTGAAAGAGGGGGGGCCTGACTTTAGGCCTTTACTCTTTGCTGCTGTGATATAATTGGTGTGGTTGGAGTAAAGTTTGGGAGAAAGTAAAGAGCATTGCGTTACAGTGTTGTTCGTTGTTGCGCACTTACGCCGTATGTCGAGTAAAATATTTGAGGAAGAACGTAACGAGATACAAGTGTCTATACTCTAATAGTTGATGTTAAGAAAGTGTGTATGTGAAACAATATCCCCACGGAAAATTATTTCTTAGATAACGGTGTTCGATTTGTGTACCTTTTATAGATGTGGACCCTTTTTTGAGTTATGACTTTATGACAGCGGAAACCCTCTATTAATTAATAATTAATATAGGTCCGTTGACGAAGGGAACTAGAAAAAGACATGTAATATAGTTCAAATATTACTAAATTCTTTTATAATACTTTTGATGGCTGTGACATGTCACACCAAAACCTACTTAAACACGCTGATAAATATGCTTTAGTTTCCGTGAGTATTAAATAGTACGTCATATTATTACATTCTACATTTCATTCACTCTTTCATTCTCTTTTTCATTCTCTCTTTTTTTCTAACATTTTTACCAAAATTATAAAATCTTACAAAATGAGTTCGAATACATTGCTGAAGAAATATACGAAACTACGAGTTCGAAAGAATTGCCACTATAAATATATGATATTTCTAAATCAAATAATGAAGATTCGAACACCTCAAGATGTGAAGGTAACTATCATATCTTATATACGATCTGAATATGTTTCACTTGGTAATCTTTAATTTGTAATTTACATATCTTATATAATAATTGTTATGAATCTGAATTATATATCTAAAAATATTGGTAATAATAAATTTAATATCTAAGATGATAAATTGGTAGTTTTATTTAATTATATATTGGTAATAATAAATTCAATATATGAGATAATAACTCCAATTCCTGAGACTTTTATTTGTATATTTGAGATAATAAATGCATTCTCATTTTAGTTTTACAAATAAAACATCTTAAGTATACTTATAGATATAAAAGATCTTAGGAATCAAATCTTAGACCTATATTTATATAACTGAGATAATAAATACAATAACTGAGTTCTTTTATGTGTATAACTGAGACCTATTTCTTTAATTGAGATAATAAATTAAATATCTGATACATTTGATTCAATAAATTAGATAAATACTTATATACGATCAGAACTTAAATTGAAATAAAAAATACAATACTAAGATCTTTATTTATATATCTGAGACCTTTATTCCTTTAACTAAGATAATAATTTAAATATCTGAGACGTTTCAATTTATAACTTAGATAATAAATTCAATAACTGAGATAATAAATACAATACTTAATATCTTTATTTGTATATCTAAGACCTTTAATTCTATAACTAAGATAATAAATACAACATCTTAGATGTTTGATTCTATAACTAAAATAATAACTTGTATACGATCAAAACATAAATTGAAATAATAAATTCTATACATGAGATCTTTTTTTTTATAAATGAGATATTTATTTTTATAATTGAGATAATAAATAAAATATCATAGACGATTGATTCTATAACTGAGATAATAACTTGTATATGATCAGAACATAAATTGAAATAATAAATTTTATACCTGATGTTTTTTTTTTTGTATAAATGAGACCTATATTTCTATAATTGAGATAATAAATACAGTATCATAGACGTTTGATTCTGTAACTGAGATAATAACTTGTATATAATCAAACATAAATTGAAATAATAAATACTATACCTGAGATCTTTTTTTGTATAAATGAGACCTTTATTTCTATAACTGAGATAATAAATACAAAATCTTAGACATTTGATTCTATAACTTAGATAATAACTTGTATACGATCAAAACATAAATTGGAATAATAAAAATACAATACCTGTATTTTTTGTATAAGTGAGACCTTTATTTCTATAACTGAGATAATAAATACAAAATCTTAGATGTTTAATTCTATAATAGAGATAATAAATGTATATGATTGAAACATAATATCTATAAACTGAATTAATAACTTTTATATTTCACATATTAATGTATATATCCTATAGATTAATTTATATATCTTGAATCATTATTACTACAAATGAATATATATGAATATACCTTATTAATTTCTATACCTTCTTACTATAAATGAATATACCTGAGGTTTATGTGTATACACGTGTTTTATATTAACTGAGTTAATAAAGTTATTCATATATTAAAAATAATATAACTGATATATTAATTTATCAAAATGAGATATCATTTCTATTGCAAGATATAATACAGAAGATTACTACAAATTTGATAATATTGGTACACTAGTAGAGAAATGTCTATTTGCTGTGATTTTTTAGCTTTAAATGTTGCAGTTATTGATACAAAGCACATGTAGGCGAAGCACATGGAAAAACAACAAATGTTGCGGTTATAAGAAAAACTGTAGCAAATATATCTATAATGTTACCAAAAACCGCAGCAAATATTTTAAAAGAAAAATTTAATTTTTTAGCATTATTTGCTGCGTTTTTTTTGGAAAAACCGCAGCAAATAATAGATATATTTGCTGCGGTTTTTCTAATAACCACAATATTTAATTGATTTTTTTATTTTTCTTTCTAAAATCTATATGTGCTTTGATTTTCTAATATAACCGCAGCACATATAAATCAATTGCTGCGATTTTTCTGAAAACCACAACAATTGATGGTTTCCAGAACAAAAAAATTAATAGGTAGTTTATGTGTTAATTTACATCCATATAAAAGTATATTATTAATAACTAATATCTCTCAAAATTATTATATTTGCAAATCTAATTGTTATATACTATTACAACACAACACATTTAATCAAGAATATAATCTGATCTAAGCTAAGAATATCATGCATAATGTGTTAAATAATATGTCATAAAAGATAAGAAAAGTTAAGAAATGATCAACTATAAATTAAAAATTCTATTATGACCACTCGTTTTGGCACGCAAAATCGGGATCTACAATATTTTTACTCAAAATAAACTATCAATTCAGTCTTCATAGATTTCAGGTGCTATTCCGAGGTCTCGAAAAGTTCAAAGAGGCATATCTCTTAGCCCGGTAGTCCGAATGGTATAAGTTTTTATTTTGAAACCCCTTATTTTTAGAGGTATTACACAACTATGTTACCCTTTAGCGGCCTCGGTGACGTATTATTTGAGATATTGAAAAAATCACTTTGAGAAGCCATAAAATTGGCTACGGGACTCCAAATGGGGCTTATAATATGTCTAACTTATTTTCTCCAAAAAAGGCCTCTAACACCTTATAATCCATGAAATTCGATTTTTAAGGGTTATTCCTTCATAAACACAACATATAACATGCAGATCTGAACATATAAGAGTTTTCATCTTCACATTTATATATTAACAAATTATGGAAAAAAAATTTTAAAAAATATATACTTGGGTTCAAAGCATATACAAACATTAAATTTTGAACTTTAGAGTATGTAGACTTCTTCAAAATGGGAGAGATGAGTAAGCTTCAAAATGCTTCACTATGCCATATCCATGGAGGCACGAGTGGGAGAGAGGAGTAGGTTTCAACTTCCATCAGGAGAAAGTTAGGTAGTGGTTGTTATAAGGTTAGGGCTAGAGACGAAAAGGGGGGATGTTAAGTTATGGGGTTAGGGTTATGGTTATGGTTTTTTTCGTGCGCTGAAGTGTTGGGAGTCTAGGTAAGTTTTTCGTGTTTTGAAATGGCCTGGAAAAGAAAAGGATGGGTTTATATATTAATGACCGCAGCAATTATAACCACAAGTGCTGTGATTATTTAAAAAACTACAGCACTTGTTCATTAATATATTAATATTTTCCAGGCCATGAATATTTGCTGCAGTTATTTAAGTGTTGCGGATTTTTAAATAACCTCAGCAAATATTCATGGGTATATTTACATTTTCTAGGCATTGATAAATGCTGCAGTTATTTAAATAACTACAATACTTATAACACAAGTGCTGCGTTTATTAGAAAAAACCGCAACACTTATGACCATGATATTTTTCTAGAATTCTTTTTTCCATGGGTATTTCATGACGGAAATAAATGCTGCGGTTTTTTTAATAACCGCATCACTTATAACCACAAGTGATGCGGTTATTTAAATAACTACATCATTCGTAATAAATATTGCGATTTTTTAAATAACCGCGGCACTTATGGTTATAAGTGCTGCGGTTATTACAATAACCGCAACACTTAGGTTCATGTGCTTTGAAATATATTTGACCGCAACAATTGAGACGAAGCAATTAAAATATTTTCTACTAGTGGTGGATGTCTTTTGAATAAAATAGTGGCTAATTATGATGAAGCTTTTTTGTTGTATAAGTCTCATTCAAGATTCTTAAGATTTAGTGTTAGAAAACCAACAACTAGAAAAGTTAATGGAAAATTAGTAGATTGCTACTTTAGATGCTCTAGAGAAGGATTTTATAAAGGAAAATAGAAGAAGAATGAACTTTATGGTGATGCTGATATACCTTTATTGGATGTTGATACCAATTCTGATTTAAAAAAGAGAAAAATAAGAGTAGTGAATGATACTCGGGTAGGTTGTAAAGCTTATATCAGATTCAAGAGCTCTAAGGATGGAGAATTCATTGTTATTGATCATAATGTAACTCATAATCATGAATTTGTGAAGAAAGCAGTACGTCATCATCTAAAGTCTGAAAGATATATCAGAGAAAAGATTGCAAAAGTTATTGAAAAAATGGTTGAGAGTGGTATCAAACCTATGGATTCATATAATTATCTTTCTAATGAAGTTGGTGGAGAAGAAAATCTTGGACACACTAAGAGAGATCATTTAAATTACATTACAAGATACAAAATACAAACAGTAGAAGGAGGAGATAATCAAGTCTTGCTGGATACTTTGCAATAAAAAGCAGAAGAAGATCTTAATTTCTTTTACAGGCTGAAGTTTGGAGATTTAAATGATATAGTAGCATATTTTTAGAGAGATTCAATGATGTTGGAAGATTTTAAATGTTTTGGAGATGTTTTGATATTTGATACAACTTACAATAAGAACAGATGCAACCTGATTTGTGCTCCATTTGTTGGCATCAACAACCATTGGAGAACAAAAATGTTTGGATTTGCTTTTATTACAAATGAGAAAAATAAAACATATGAATGGTTATTAGACACATTCAAGAAGTCTATGTGTGGTCTAGTCCCAACATCTATCTTTACCGATCAAGATCTTGCTATGTGCAATGCAATTAAAACGATAAAACACTAAAACTTTATACCTTTTATTATATATATAATATAATTATTTTAATGATTACTTTTTATAGATCTTCCCAACATCAAGACATTGGTTATGCTTATGACATTTGCAAAAGAATTTTGTATCACATTTTGGTAATTTGATGAGTGATGATGATTTTAAAGCATTTTTTGATAAATGCCTAATGGGATGTGATAATGAAGAAGAGTTCAATGGTTTGTGGTCTGAAATGATAGAGAAATATGATTTGAGTGGCAATGAGTGGTTTATCAGGCTATATAGCTTGCGTCAAATGTGGTGTATAACATTGAATAAAGATATGTTCTCTACTGGCATATTATCATCTCAAAGGTCAGAAGTAACAAATCAGGCTATCTCTTATAAATCCAATAGAAGTACCAGTCTTTTTGAGTTTTTTCACATATTTGAAGATACTGTAAAAAGATGGTGATCTACTAAGAAATTTGACAACTTCAGGTGCACAACTGAAAAACCAAAAACTTCACTTCTAAACTGTAAGTTATTGAAACATGCAGCTAAAGTATATACATTAAAGATATATATAATGACTTCTTATATGAGTTTAATTTGAGTATGAGCACATATGTGAAGCCTCTATTGGAAGAAGGTGGTTTTAGATTTTTTGAAGTTTCTGAGAATGAAGATATGACAAGGAGCAAAATTGTTATGACAACTCTTGATTTTATAGAATTTACATGATCATGTATGTACTGTCAAGAAACTGGTTTACTATGCTATCATATATTCAAAATAATGCATATTCATTCTGTTTTCAAGATTTTAGAAAGATATGTTAAACAACATTGGACCAAGTTTGCAAAATCAATGGTTTGGAAAGGTATATTGTTTTGCAAAATAATTAATTATTTTACATTATTATTTTGTGAGACATCTTTCAATACTAACATAATATTTATATTTTCTTCTAGAGGTAATGATTATAAGGATTCTTCAACAGTTAATTAATCATCTACTATCTACACTCCTTGGAGACAAAATGTTGTTCGTGTATTCTATGATCTTGTAACAGCATGCCAATGAAATGAAGAAGCAAGAAAGAAATGTGACAAATCTTTAACAAATTTATATAGAGACGTAAGACTAATTATGCAGTCTAAAGAAGTTATTGAGGAATCTGAGCAAAATGAAAGAATTTCAGATCCAAAAAAGGCAAAAAACAAAAGTCAGACCAAAGAAATTAAAGAGATTGACAAGTCATTTTGACAAGAACAAAACAAAAACTAGTCATCCTACTGAATTTGGAACAAAAACTCCAAATGAACATATCATTTGAATAATATAGTTAGTTTATATATATGTATAGTTATTATATATGTTTTTAAATTATATATATATATATATATATATATATAACTATATGATATAATCTTTTTATTTGAATTTTCTTAAATGAGATATGAATTTTTATCCTTAGTTATCTGAGATAATATACTCTATAACTAAGATACTTAATGTTATAACTAAGATATTAAATTACTATAATTGAGTTCCTTTTTTGTATTTAAATTAAAATTAAATGCCTATAATTTAGATTTATATTTCTATAACTTAGATTTTAATCCTAAGTACGATATAAATTACTAATCCAAATATATATATATATATATATATATATATATATATATATATATTCTAAAAATCTAAAATCAATTTAAAGGTTATTATATCATAAAGAAAATCCTAAGATAATAACTTGTATTAAATTTTAATACTGAGTTATCTAAGATAATAACTCTTATACCTGAGATCCTTATACTTATAACTAAGATCTTAATTACTATAACTAATATCATAATATCTTTACACTTGAGTATATATGTTTTAAATTTTAACTTGTATATATGTATAGTTAGTTTATATATATGTATAATTATTATAGTTCATGAGTTAGCTAAGATAATAAAATCTATACCTAAAATACTTATTGTTTTAACAAAGATCTTAAATTACTATAACTGAGATAATAATTTTTCTTCCTTGTATTTAAATTAAACAAAAATGCCTATAATTGAGATTTATATGTCTATAACTTATATTTTAATCCTGAGTACTTACTAATCCAAATATATATAAAATCTAAAAAACTAAAATAATTTTAAAGGTTATTATATCTTAAAGAAAATTCTAAGATAATAACTTGTATTAAATTTTAATACTAAGTTATTTAATATAACAACTCCTTCACCTGAGATCCTTAAACTTATAACTGAGATCTTAATTGCTATAACTAACATCATAATATCTTTAAACCTAAATATATATGTTTTAAATTTTAACTTGTATATATGTATAGTTAGTTTATATATATGTATAATTATTATAATTCCTGAGTTATCTGAGATAATAAAATCTATACCTAAACTACTTATTGTTTTAACTAAGATCTTAAATTACTATAACTAAGATAATAATTTTTCTTCCTTGTATTTAAATTAAACAAAAATGCCTATAATTGAGATTTATATGTCTATAACTTATATTTTAATCCTGAGTACTTACTAATCTAAATATATATACAATCTAAAAAACTAAAATCATTTTAAAGGTTATTATATCATATAAAAAATTCTATGATAATAACTTGTATTAAATTTTAATACTAAGTTATTTAATATAATAACTCCTTCACCTGAGATCCTTAAACTTATAACTGAGATCTTAATTGCTATAACTATCATCATAATATCTTTAAACCTGAGTATATATGTTTTAAATTTTAACTTGTATATATGTATAGTTAGTTTATATATATGTATAATTATTATAATTCCTGAGTTATCTGAGATAATAAAACCTATACCTAAGATACTTATTGTTTTAACTGAGATCTTAAATTACTATAACTGAGATCATAATTTTTCTTCCTCGTATTTAAATTAAATAAAAATGCCTATAATTGAGATTTATATGTCTATATCTTAGATTCTAATCCTGAGTACTTACTAATCCAAATATATATACAAATCTAAAAAACTAAAATTATTTTAAAGGTTATTATATCAAAAAGAAAATCCTAAGATAATAACTTATATTAAATTTTAATATCGAGTTATCTAGATAATAACTCCTTTACCCTTATATTTATAACTGAGATCTTAATTGTTATAACTGACATCATAATATCATTAAACTTGAGTTAATAATATTTTCTTCCTTGTATATAAACTATACAAATTATCTTATATCTATATTTTAGATTTTAATCCTTACATACATAATATCAATATCTTTATTCATTTTCATATACAGTTAAAGAATTCCAGAGATAATAACTTATTTTAAATTTTAATAATAAAATCTCTGAGATAATAAATATTATACCTGAGATCCTTACTAGTTATAACTGAGATCTTAATTACTATAACTGAGATAAATAACGTTTTCATCCTCGTATTTAAAATAAACAAAATGAATACTTAAAAGATAATAATAATTCCTAAAATCTGAGATTTATATACAAATCTGAATAATTAAATTCTATTCCACATAAATACAATATCTAAAATCTACAAACAATTTAATTACAAAACGAATAAACTAGTAATAAAATTATTTTCTTTTTTTCTTGGAATTTTTAGCTCGTTGAGTAGCAAGATATCTTTCTCTTTCTTCTCTTTCAAATCTTTCTTTATTCCTTTGTATTTGAAGTCTTTTATTCTTTACTCTTTACTGCCAGTTGTGCTCTATAAAACAGTCTACTTTCTCTCTGAAATTAAATTATTGTTTAAAAATTAGACACATCATAAATAATAAATTCATTAGAAAAAGTGTATTTAAAATAAAAATGAATTATAACCAAATGCAAATCACTTTCATATATTGGATAAAAAGGACTTCATATGTTTTATGCAGAATACTCCACAATCTTCAGTTTCTCCACTATTTCTCCAAGGAAAAGCAATAATATTATGCATAAAACTAGTTATTAAATCAGAATTTGGATGTCCTATAAGCTTTAAGAAAGCTCTTGAATATTTAATCTGTGTTGAAAAAAATAATTTTCAAAATAAATATTAAAATACATTAAAATATTAAAATATTAAACTTCTACCATTAACTCAGCTAATTCTTTGTATCTAGTTATATTTGTTTCAACCCTATCAACCATTGATTCTCCTTCTTCAACAAATTAACTACTAAATATGTAAAATATTTAGCTTTATATAGAGGGAAAAAAATATGTTACACAACATAAACAATTATTTAATTATAAATTAAATAAATATTTATATCACAAGTAAAATAATAAAAAAACCAAAATATTACCATATCCACAGTCTTAATGTCAAAATCAGGAAAAAGTTTCAACCAATTCATCATTGTCTTTTTGGAACTTTAATATCTGGTTTTATCTTCTTTTTTTTTTCATATTTTTCAAAATTTTCCTGTATTTGTTCAAAGAAATTTGCAATAAAAAAAATAAAAAAACACCTTTTAGATATTAATTTCCAGTATTGAGATAAAAATTCTATAGTGAGATCACTTTCTTTATATATAAGATAATAATATATATCTGAGATAATAATTTCAAATCTTGAGATAATAATATTTATATCTGAGACAATAATTTCTAATCCCGAGGTACTAATTTCTAAACCTGAGATAATAATATTTATATATGAGATAGTAATTCCCAAAATCAAAACAACTATGTCTAAAATAATAACTATTAACTTTAATATCATAACATATAATTAAAAACAAAAACAGAATCCTATGATTTTATAATAAGAAAATACTTACAAAAGATTGGGTATTGAAAAAAAATCTTCTTGGTCCAGAAGATTTTGAAATTTCTGCCTTGTTCAAGAGGAATGCAAAGACATCAATACATGTTGAACTTATCTAATTCCTTTCATCCAAATAATTCATATCTCATTTGTCTAGAATACTAACAAAATTATCCCCTGATAAATATTAAGCCACCATTTCATAATTTTTATCTATGAACATTTGATCTCTTTTACTCAAAACTTCTGGTGGTGGATCAACTTGAATTGGATAAGTTTCCTTTGCATCAAAAAAAGAAAAGCCAATCTGCAATAAGTCTGTCTTTAACACTAAGAGAAGAATAAATATCAGGATTAGCTTGCATAACCCTTGACAAAAACACATTGCAATTCTCTTTTGGAATATCAATGCTTCTTTCATTAGTGATTTCTTTATTATCAAATGGACTTAATGCAGGTGATTTTTCTTCTTTCTTTTTGCTTCCCCTTTTAACCATCTTGGACTTTTTCCTTCTTTGTTCAATTTTCAATACCAAATCTTTCATTTTTCAACTTTTTTCCTGAGAGTCCAAAAGCACAATATCTTCTGCCATAACTTTTTTTTTTGGAGAGAATGAGTCAAGAATAACCTTAGGGAATTCAGATGCATGAGTTGTAAAATCTATAATCTCATCATCAATAGTTGGCAAATTCTTCTTCAAATCATTCTCAATTTTATGCATAACATTATCCAAAGTGGACCCGGATGCATATTCACTTTCCCTGTAAACTTTTTGTTCCAAAGACTTTGGATCTTCATCAACAAACGGTTCAGGTTGAGATACAATCATATCACCAATATCTGGCAAATTCTTCTTCAAATCATTCACTATATTCTCCACAACATTATCCCAAATGGAACCAGGTGCATACTCACTTTCATTAGAAACTTGTTGATCTACAAACTTTTGAACTTCTTTAATTTCATCAACAACTAGATCATTAAATGTAGACACTGATAAACTTACACCCTTCATGTCTATTAGCCCTAACACTAGACTAGGTTTCCTGATTATTTTCATTTTTTCCTCATTTAGTTGACTCAAACTCATCCTCTTCCCAAATAGATTCTCATAATTCTGAAAAATAAATATAAAAAGAAAAAATTACTTATGATTCTAAGATAAATATTTAGTAGAGAAAACCATAATAAATTTTTTTGATAAAAAAATTATACCTTCTATGCTATATCACCAATTGGATATTTTTCTGAATTATGTTCTTCATTCATAGAATCCTTTCTCTATTCATCCTTTACAGATTCTATTACCTGAGATAATATTAAAAATAAAAATCATTTATTTTACTTCTAATCCTGAGATAACAAATTCTATTACTAAAATAATAAATTCAACTCCTGAGAGAAAAAATTTTAATCTTAAGATAATAGATGCTAATCCTGAGATAGTAACTTATGATCTTGAGATGGTAAGTGCTATATCTAACATATTAATTTCTTTAAATTATATAACATTTTAACATGATAAAATAAAATCTATACCAAAAATAATATATTCTTTTCCTAAGATAATAAATACGATAAGTAAGAATATAACTAAGATCATAACTTGATAAAGAACTTCAAAAACTTAGATATTAATTTCTAAATCTTAGATGGTATTTGCTAAAACTAAGATCATAACTTGAAATCCTGAGATAATATTAAAAACTTGAGATTCTATTACCTGAGATAATATTAAACTTATAATCCTTAGATAATATATGCTAATCCTGAGACAACAAATTTTATTCCTGAGATAATGATTCCTATATCACTTCATATTAATTTTGTATAAATAAATCAAGATTTACCTTTTGCTTCTCATGATCAACTTCTCCTCCAATTTGCTTAATTGGATGTTCATCTTCCTTTTCACATTCTGAAAAACTCAATAACTTAAAATTATCAATGGCATTAAAAATATTCCTATCATCTTCTCCAATGATCATAGCTTGAGGAATATCACTCAATTCAAGAGGAACTTCATCCTAGACATGTGATTTTTGAGAGGAGTTACTCTCAAAAATACTTGAATCATTTCTATTTTCAATAGAAGCTTTTGGAGTTACTATAATTATATCTCTCTATACATAAAAAGAAATAGTATTAAAGTTATGTTTCATAGTATATTTTTTTTAAAAAATATGAATAAATTAATAACTTACTGATGCACAAAAAAATAAGATGAATAAATTAATAACTTCCTAACAAAGAATTCATATTAGTAGCATTTATCTGCACAATTTTGTTGTCTGCTAACTTTAGAAATTGATCATTTGGATCATAATTCCTTACCAAAGAAGGATATAAAACTTTTGGCACTTCCTTAAGATCTAAATCCAACAAAGATCCAAATCCAATTTCAAAAATATCATTCTTCTGTTCTATAGTAAGATTACTAACAATCAGCTGATAATTAGAACAGCTGGACTGTGATTTAACTTCAATTTCTCTGTCACTGTAATAAATTAATAAAAAATAAATCACTTGAATATAATAATAAAAATTATAAATAATAACTAAGATAATAAAATCTAACCCTTAGATAATAACTTCTATACATAAGATAATAACATCTTATCCTTAGATAAAACATCCCGACATAATAAATTCTATACATAAGGATAAGATAATAACTTCTTATCCTTAAATAAATAGATATAATAAATATAATAAATTCTATAAATTTCTAATCCTGAGGTAATAAATTCTATAACTTAGATAATATATTCTAATCCTGAGATCATAACTTGAATTCCTTAAATAAGAACTTCAAAAACTAAGATATTAATTATTAAATCTTAGATGGTAATTACTAAAATTGATATCATAACTGGTATACCTAAGATTATAAAATAATAACTAAGATCTTATTACTATAATTGAGATCAAAAAATCTAAATCTTAGATATTAATTACTATAACTGAGTTCATAACTGGTATACCTAACTTAGATATTAATTTCTATTCCTAAGATGTTAATTACTATAATTGAGTTTATAATTGATATACCTAAAATATTAGATATTAACATCTATATCTTAAGTATTTATATCTATAACTTAGATATTATTTCTATATCTAAGATGTTAATACTATAATTGAGATCAGAACATCTATAACATAGATATTAATTTCTAGAAATTAGTTATTTCAGGAATCAGAATATCTATAAATAGATAATAATTTCTATATCTAAGATGTTAACATGTAAACTCAATAACAGAAATTATATAACTAAGCTATTAATTCCTATTTCTCATATAATAAATACTATAACTGAGATAATAACTTATATTCTTAGGATAAGAACAAAACAAAAAAAGTGTCAGAGACAATAACTACGTAAATTGAAATAATAAATTATATACAAGACATTATTACTTTACTTCTAAACCAAATTAAATACAAAATAAACAAACCAAAAAAAGTGTAATTCATTTTAAAGAAAAATTGCTTATTGTTTTTCGAATTTAGGTTTAGGTCTACGTCTAAGTTTTTTCATATGTACTTCTTGACATTCAGCCATGATAATTTCGTGTGCTTTACCTTCAACAACTTTTGATTTCTTTTGCTTTTATGTATAAGTATTTAATCCCTTCTCCATTGAACACTGAAAAATCAAGAAAATCAGTTCCAACAATAAATTCTTCTAATCTTTACTATAACTATTAAATTCAAAAAAATCAAAAGCTGACATTAATTTCAAAATATAACTTACACTTTACAGCCAGGCAAAATTAAGAGAGACTTTGAGAGAAATTAAGAGAGACTTTGAGCGAAATTGAGAGAGAACGCAAAAGTTGTGGCAAAATTGAGAGAGAATGCGATATTTGTAACTGTAATTGACAAATAATGCGAGAACTTAGTCAAATAATAACAGATATTATTGTAGAATTTTAGAAAGATGTAAGAAATAAAACTAGAAGTGAAGAATAATGAAAACCTATTTGTTAGCGCGAAAACCTTTTATACTTTACTAATGTTGCACCACTCGCCTAATGTGACCATCTCAACCAATATTTATTGAAAAACCAACTAGTATTTAAGTCCTACAATAACATGGGTTGTTAAATAAATGATAACTATAATATTTTGAAAGTTGTAAAATAAATTAAAAATTTAATGGTCATTTATTTATTTGATATTATTTTTTTACTTCATGTTTGACTTGAAAATGAACCTATTGGAGATGAGCCTAAGGTGCTGAATATCAAAAAGGATCCATACATCTTTAATTTGGTGGTAGAAACGTTGAATGAAGTAATGCGTGAAAATGGGTGTTTTTTGGACAAGGGAAAGTTTGTCACTAAATTTGTATGAATTTGGACAAGAAAAGGGGATGAATGAATTTAGACAACAAATGGGGATGTCCTAATTAAGACAAGATTTGGGGTTGTCCTAAAATGGATAAGATTTGAAGATTTCTTAAAAAGAACAAATATTGATGATGTCCAATTTCATACTAGGGTTGAAGGTTGTTCTAAAATCACCAAAGGCTGTTCTAAAATAAAGTTTTGCTTCATAGAGAGTTATAGACTTGATGAAACTCCAAATAAAGTGAATGATCATATGTTTACAGCAAAGATGAACAATCTGGGAGAGTTTGAAGGAATTTGAAGAACTTTAAAATTCCAAGTTCCATTTCCAGCTAGATTTGCACACAACTTTATCCTTGAAGCCAAATTTTGATCTTTTTTAGTTCTTATCTTTGGGGTTGTTGCAAGATATGATCTTTTTAGGTTTCTTAGAGTTCTTATCTTATGAATATTGAGTGTAGGTTGTTGCATTGGATAATATTTAGGCTTTATCTTATGCGTGTTTATCTTGTTTGCTTAGGATCAATTTATGGTCATTTTGTAAGATATAAATAACTCCCTAATGAAATAAACATGGAAGATTGGAAGTATTCACAATAATTTAGAGTTTAAAACTCGTGTTTCTTTATTTACAACTTAAGCTTTCAGGATTGGGTTTTAGTTCAAAGAGTCCTTTTCTATTTCAACTTGGCAAGTTGAAAGGTGATCCTAGGGAGGATTTTACAATTGTTTGGTGGTGAGTCTTCTCTAAGCAATTCAAAATTCAAAGCCAAATATCTTTCTTTGTTTTCCAGTCATTTAAAGACATTCTACTTGCTTTATTTTCCTTGACCCTACTTGTATAATTTGGTTTGTTTGGCCCAATTATACAACTTCTTGCTATAAGAGTAAGAGTTACATACTTGGAGTATTTTATAAGCATTTCAATGTCTTCTAATAGCAATCCACCACCAAAAGATTGGTAAG
This sequence comes from Dysphania ambrosioides, assembly GCA_026401315.1. Lineage (NCBI taxonomy): Eukaryota > Viridiplantae > Streptophyta > Magnoliopsida > Caryophyllales > Amaranthaceae > Dysphania > Dysphania ambrosioides. The sequence continues at coordinate 11,563,157 of CM048664.1, forward strand.
AAGAGAAGAAGGTCATGGAGGAGCAGATTTGCTTCTTAAGAGACCAACTCAAGACTATTTCCTTGCGTCTTTTTAAGCAAAGGGGAGACCTTTCTCCTTTTGAAGAATATGATGAGGAGCATGAAGAAGAGCCACCATTCCAAACAAGGAGAAATGTAATATTTTAACAAACTTATCCTAATTCTAATGATATTAAAGTCGATACTCAAGAATATGATAGGAGGTTAGACGTAGATGAATTTTTTGAATGGCTTAGGGTAGTGCAGAGAGTGTTTGATTATAAGTAAGCACCGGAGGATTAGGAGTTAAAAATTAGGGATTTAAAATTGAGGGAGTATGCTTCTACTTGGTGGGAGAGTGTTTTTGCAAAGAGGGAGAAGAGTGGAAAGGAGAAGGTAAGGACATGGGATAAGATAAAGAAATTATTGAAGAGGAAGTTCTTTCTCACGTACTATATTTAAGAGTATTTTTCTAAATTCCATCACCTTGAACAAGGTATTCGGTCAATAAAGGAGTATGCAAGGTAGTTTGGAGGTTTAGATCCCAAAATTGCGAGGGCTCTGGAGTTGCATTCCTATGCGTCCTTTAACGATCTGATTTTTTAAGCCATAAATTTAAACTCCAACACAAACAAAAGCCAAAAGCCAAAAACACTCGTGCGTATTCCAAACCTTTTTAAACCCAAAGATATTATATATCCTACCCAAAACTAAACCCAAACACTTCCAAACCCTAACATCCATCCCAAACACAAATACCCAAACCAACCCACCTACCCAAAATCATTCGTGCCCCAAGGAGATGCTATTGTTGTCAAGGGTTAGGGCATATTACTTCTGAGTGTCCTAACAGGAAAATGGTTACACTTTAAAACTTTACGGTGTTTGAAAACCCTATCTTTGAGGAAGAAAACATGGTAGAGGAGGAATATGGAGGAGAAGTAGAGCAAGAAGTATTGGGTCTATATAAAGGAGATTGTTTGGTTGTAAGGAGGACTTTGAGTGGAGTTGCTGACCATGGAGATCAACTTCAATGGGAGGCTATCTTCCTTACAAGGTGCACCAACATGGCTTCAAAAACTTTGGTTTTGAAATTGAAACTAAGTGTTTTGCCTCATCCTCATCCAAATGTCATCCAATGGCTAAATCAAGGTAAGAGACTTCAAATAAACTTACGTGTTCTCTTATCTTTAAGTATGAGGAGGAATTATGGTGTGATGTGATTCATATGAATACGTGCCATGTATTGTTAGGAAGGCCTTGACTTTTTGATAGGAGAGTGATGCATGATGGCTTTAAAAACACATATGCTTTCACCAAATACAACCGAAACATCATCTTAGCTCCTATTGTCCCAAACAAAACCATCCCATCCAAACAATCACCAAAAAGTCCCAAAGTGATATCCATACCCTTACCACCATTCTCAAAACTAAATACCATGAAATTGAATCCTTTAAGCCATTATTGATTTTAGATTTTAAGGAGGAAGATTCAAAGCCTAAGCCCGTACACCCATAACTTGAACTATTACTCCAAGAGTATGTCCACATGTTCCTTAATAAAATATCCCTGGCCTACCCCCTAGAAACAGACATACAACACCAAATAGACCTCATACTTAGCTCTATCTTACACAATAAACCAACCTATACAACCAATCCAAAAGAAATCAAAGAAATAAGGAGGCAAGTTAGAGAATTATTGGAGAAGGGGTTGATATGTGAGTGTTTAAGCCCTTGTGTTGTTACTACTCTTTTGGTGCCTAAGATAAAGGGAGAATAGAGGATGTGCATGAATAGTAGGGCTATTAACAAAATCACTATCAAGTATAGATTTCCTATCCCTAGATTGAAATATTTGCTTATATTTATATGGGTCTAACATGTTTTCCAAGATTGATTTAAGAAGTGGCTATCATTAAATTCGAATCTTTGAAGGAGATGAATGGAAAATAATATTTAAGACTAAGGAGGGTTTGTATGAATGGTTGGTGATGCCCTTTGGTCTTTTGAATAAACCAAGTACTTTTATGAGACTTATGACACAAACCTTAAAGCCTTTTCTTAGTTCATTCATTGTGGGGTACTTAAATGATATCTTGGTGTATAGTAAATTAGAATTAGGTCATGTTGAGCACTTGTAAAATGTGTTTGAAGTTTTGGCGCATGAGAAACTCTATGGGAATTTGGAGAAGTGTGATTTATTTACTTCTTGAGTGGTCTTTTTGGGTTTCATTGTACCAAGCCAAGGAATCCAAGTGGATGAGAGGAAAGTGGAAGTAATCCAAATTAGCCTATTCCTACAAGTGTCCATCAAGTGCGTAGCTTTCATGGATTAACATCTTTTTATAAGAGAGTTGTGCTAAAATTTAGCACAATCATGGCTGCCCTTACTAAGTTGACTAAGTTAAATAAATTTGAGTGGAATCCACAAGCCCAAAAGGTGTTTGAAAAGGTGAAAGAGAAGTTAACCAAAGCTCCTGTCCTAGCTCTTCCAAACTTTGAGGAAGTGTTTGAAGTTAATGCTTCAAGAGTTGGTATTGGGGTGTTCTATCTTAAAATAGGTGTCCAATTGTGTGTTTCAGTGATAAGTTGAATGAGGATAAATGCAAGTAAACTTATGACAAGGAGTTCTATGCTCTTGTGCATACCCTTGATTATTGGAAGCATTATCTAATCTTAAAGGAGTTTATCCTGCATTGAGACCATGAAGCTTTGAAGTATCTTCAAAGCCAACAAAAGCTCTAGCCAAGCCATGCCTAATGGGTTTAATTCCTTCAATCCTTTCACTTCATGATCAAGCACAAATTAGGAAAGATGAACAAAGGAGCTGATGCCCTCTCACGGAGGTATTTTCTTTTTAATTCTTTGAGTCTAACATTACTAGTTTGGATATATTGAAGGAATTATACAAAGGTGATCCATACCTTAGTTATCTTTACTCCAAGTGTAAAAAAAAAGCTTTTGGAGAATTCTATATCTTTAAAGGTTTTCTATTCAAAGGGAATAGAGTTTGCATTCCCAAGCATAATTTTCATGAGTTATTCATCTAGGAGATGCATAAAGGAGGGTTAGCTAGAAATTTTGGCATTAGAGACAAGTACTTTGATGGGAGAACACTTCTATTAGCCTAAAATGGTGTGTGATATTGAGTTCGTGATCAAGAGGTATCCAACTTGTCAAAAGTCCAAAAGTCATTCACTGCCTTAAGTAATGCACATGCCTTTGCCCATTCCTTAAGCTCCATGAGATGGTATCAGTTTGAATTTCATTGTGGGATTCCTAAGGAGTCAAAGGAACAAAGATTCAATTATGGTGGTAGTGGAAAGATTCTCAAAGATGGTTCATTTTGTCCCTTGTCACACTACTTATGATGCTATACAAGAGGCAAACCTCTACTTCAAGGAGATAGCCAAATTACATGGAATTCCAAGATCTATAGTGAGAGATAGAGATTTAAAGTTCCTAAGTTACTTTTAGCTTACTCTATGAAAGAAGATAAGAACCAAGTTGAAGTCTAGCACATCAAGCGATCCTTAAACTGATGGGTAAATTAGTGGTCACCAATAGAACACTTGGTTTGTTGTTAAGGAGTTTGGCTATGAAGAGTCAAAGATAATTGTAAGAGATGATTCTACACACTGAGTTTGCATATAATAGGGTGCCTTATAAGACCATGAGCTTGAGTCCCTTTGAAGTGGTTTATGGATTCAACCCATGCACCCCTATTGATTTAGCTCCATTTGCAACCTTCACCAAATTTAGCAAGGAGGCAGATGAACATGCACAAGAGATCAAGAAAAGCCATGAAAAAGTGCGTGATAAGATAAGTAAAATGAATGCAAGGGTTAAGGTTAGGGTTGATAAGAAGAGGAAGGAGGTGCAATTCAAGGAGAATTTTCCTTCCAAAAGGCATTCAAAGTAATCCCAAGGTGTGGTGGTCCATTCAAGGTGCTTAAGAAGGTGAATGATAATGTGTACAAATTGAGCTTCCTAGTGACTATAGAGTTTCAACAATCTTTAATGAGGGAGATTTGAGTTCATTTTATGAAGCTAATGAAGATCTACCAAGTTTAAGGTCAAACTCTTTTCAAGTGGGGAGGATGTTGGAGATGAGCCTAAGGTGCTGAAGATCAATAAGGATCCATACATCTTTAATTCAGTAGTAGAAATGTTGAATGAAGAAATGCATGAAAATGGGTGTTTTCGGATACGGGAATGTTTATCAGTAAAGTTGTCTGAATTTGGATGAGAAAAGGGGATGTATAAATTTAGACAAGAAATGGGGATGTCCTAATTAAGACAAGATTTTTGGTTGTCTTCAAAAGGATAAGATTTGAAGATGTCTTAAAAAGGACAAGGATTGATGATGTCCAATTTCAGACAAGGGTTGAAGGCTGTCCTAAAATAGGTTTTTTCTTCATAGAGAGTTCTAAACTTGATGAAACACCAAAAAAAGTGGATGATCATACATTTCAAGTAAAGTTGAACAACCTGGGAGTCTTATATAAGAAATTTAGAATTCAAAGCCAACTATCTTTCTTCATTTTCAATCATTCAAAAACAAAAAAATAGCTTAAATTTTGCAAACACATAATTTCCTAAAATCTTCTTGTTTTGTTTTCCTTAACCCTACTTGTTAAATTTGGTTAATTTGGCCAAATTATACAATATATTGTAAAGATAATGGAAGATTATCTAATCAGTATGAAAGTTGATACTCAAAGTTAGAGGTTAGATAAATGAGAAGTAGATTACACTTAATATTTTGTTGGCATATTTTTTAGTTGAATTTTGTTCATTGTATAACACCAAATACTTAGTTAGAAGGATTCGAGACCTAATTTCTTCATATGGTCTTTGTAATTAGTTACAAGACTTGAGATGGAAGACCTCATTAATTCTTTTTCAGTGAGCCTTGTGACCATTGGAGAGGCTATTTCCCTCTAATGATTAAGATAGGTCGTGATCCCTACATTAGCTCTTATAGGAGAACTTCTAACTTGCAGAGAGTAGTTTACAATTGAATGTTCGGGAGGTATTGGTTAATGACTACATTGGTGAAGTCTTCTCATGTTTTAGTTTCTTTGTCCTTCAAAGTATGGAACCATTTTTAAAAAATTGGTTCCAAGGATATATGGAAACTCACTGGGAATAATTCATGATCTACCCCCTTGATGGCTATGGTGACCTAAAGTTAGAGAGAGGATATCTGAAATAATCTATTGACTTAAACTTCTTAATATTACTAGCAAAAAAACTTCTCTGGAAGATTGACTTTCCCTTTTAGTTTATGATTGATGGAGGTGTCAATATATTGTCCACTATTGGGGAATTGGTGGACTATACCCAGGTTTTTTTGTGCGATATTTGCTAAGGAATTTTTACTTTAAATCATCCCTTCTAGAGACATAGTAAGCCATTTAACGCAGCCAAGATTTAGGCAATCTAATCAGTTGTTACCATTGATGGAGTTGGTTGAAAAGGAGTTTCTGGAGAATTAGGAGAAGATGCCAGCTTAGATATTGGCGAAAGCTGAGGCAGTGATGTTCATTTTAACCTTTTACCCACTCTTCACTCCCAATTTGACGAACTTTAAAGAAAAGTGGAATCTTTAGAACTTTACACATAGGACATTTAGACTTGACTCAGTTTGGGTTGAGTATTTGTGGGTCATTCTAGGAGAGATAAGACTTGTGCTTGATCCAATTATAATATGATTTAACTATATGATCACCTCTAATGCAGTGGATGGATGGTTTAGTTAAGGGAATTGACCTTTGTTTATAACAATGATTTGGAATGCATGTGACAGACTAAATATGCATGGACTCAAATAATACAACATGGCACGTTAGGATAAGGTCTTTTATGGTGCTTTGAGGATAATTTTAGTGTTTTACCCATCATAGGGTTCAAGAGCAATTTCAAAATTTTCGCTAGTGAAGGGGTGATTTTGAGATTTTACCTAATAGGATTTCAGTTGGAAGGTCAAGTTCTTACTAATAGGGGGGTAATTTGTGGATTTTACCCCAACAAGATTTCATTGGGAAGGTCAGAATCTTACCGATAGACTGGGTAATATTGGGATTTTACCCTAATAAGATTTCAATGGGATGGCCAAGATCTTATCGATATGGCAATTCAGTTGTAAATTCGAGATTTTATCAGTTTGATATTTAGGGGATAAAAAATAATTTTAAAGGGTGAGGGATATTACGGAGGTAGGATAAGCTTTATACTATGGTTGGAATTTTTTGAGAAGAGAGAAATGATATTCCCAAGTTTGTGAAAGTCGTGTTTGGGACATTTGAGAGGTAAGGTTAATTTCTTACTGTCTTTGAGGCATTTTGAGAAGTAATGTTAGGGTTTTATCGTGTTTGAGGCATTGAGAATGTAATGTAAGGATTTTATGTGTTTGAGGCATTTTGTGGTGTAAGGATTTAGGCGGCATGGTGAGACATGACGGAGGCTTAATGTATGGGACATGATACAAATAAGATATGACACGGTTTAGAAGCGGTTTTAGGCTTCCCTAGGGGTTTTGTAAAGCCCAATTCCATTTATTAATGCCAATAACATAGAAATGAGCAAACAAATTCACATGTTCTCATGAATACAAGAATCGTAGTCTCCACCTAGCCAAGGATCTAAGTTTTGAATGCATTATCCCTAGTTGAAAAATACTTAAATGTTGCGGTTATTAGTGAAAAGCACTTATTGACGAAGTAATATGAATATATGCAAGTGTTGCAATTTTTGAATGAATCAATAAAGAACACAAGTGCTGCGGTTTTTCAGGAAAATTGCAGCATTTAATATTTCTAAATACTGTGCTTTTTCAACACTTGTGAGTTTATTTAAAATTAACAAGGACTTTGATGCTGCAATTTTTAGAAAATCGCATCACTTGTGTTTTTTTTTTCTGTGGTCATTTGCCAGGAACTACCACTACTTGCTCACTAGTCACGATTAAATGTGCTAATTACATATAAATTTAGTATATATAAATAATTAATGTATCACAAATTTGTAATATTACAAACCAAATCTAATCTAAGCTAAAAATGTAGTTTTTTTGCCTATAAATACCCCCTCATTTCCCTAGCCCAAGAGGTCGGCAATTTAGAAGTCCTAGAGCATTCTTACTCTGCTAAAATACACTCTCAAATCATCATAAAAACTCACAAACATAAAAGCAAACACCATTACTAATCTTCAAAGCAACCCTCAAGCATTAACCCAAGGAGAAATCATATCTCCTTCTTTAAGAATTCAACTAAGACTCAAGCAAAGGAACTAACCTCAATTGTAAACACCAAGGACCCCTAATCTCATTCAATATATTTATTGCTTTCTCTACTTCTACCCTATTCACTCTCTAGTCGTTGGGATCTAGTGATTTCCATCCACTCAAGACCCTTTGATTAGACTTATTTTTTAATGATTGTGTGAGGTTCAAACCCCTCTCACATGAACACTTATTTCAATATTTATGTAACTTTTGATGGGCTTTGATCTAGCAAAGAGATAGCATCCTTGACACTCTCATTTGATCAACCCACACATTTTATTTTTAATTTCTTATTCTACCTATGATGTGAAGAGCAAGGAGCAACTCCTTCTTCACTAGGTCAAGCCTCAAGATTCTAACTCTGAGCATCTTAATCAAGGAATCAACTTCATAGATTTGTCTTCTCTCAATCATTCAAGCAAACCCCCTCTCCCTTGCATCTTTTTCATTGGAATTCATTTTATTTCTCTTTTGCACTTATTCTATGATGCTAAGATTTGGACATCTCCAATCTAGCTAGACTTGTCATATTTGACCCATTTCATGAGCAAACCCTAAGTGTGTATCATCCTTAAATACATGTTTGGTAGTTAACCTTAAAGCTCATTTCTTGACTTAGATTTCATGACTCATACTTTGATTTCTACTTTCAATCTCACAGTCAATGATGTTCTATGACTAAACCACATTTTTCATTAGAACTAGATCCATTACTTCAAGTTGGAGAATTATCATGAGGAATAATCTCTCTAGACTCACTTCTTTAGTTGATTAAGAAATATTCTCTATCTCACCATGGATTACTCTCACTATGCATTGCATCTAACCCTAACATTTGCTTGTCTCTTGTCTCTTTGTCTCTTTCCAATTATGCATCTTTATTACATAATTCTTATCTTGTAATTGTATGTTCATTTTTATCTTATGTTTGTAAAATAGACCTATTGTTTGTAATCATGCCTAATAAGACAATCTTGGACAACTAGACATAGGAATCCTAAAACTATGGACAATTAACACAAGTGGTCACCTAATTAGAAATATGTGCATGAACCTTAAATTTCTCAACCAACCTAATTAGAGTATGCTATCTCTTGTATGTGCATGATTTCTTAGGAACTAAAGATGATTTGTTCTTTATCTCTAAGCCAATGTTTTTTGCACACACACTTGGATAGAAATAAGCTACTCATTCTTGGACCTTCTCATGGTTCGTAGACCACTTATAGGAGTCATATGGGGGATTCAAACCCCAGGGTTTCCAAACAGCTCATTAAAAGTGTGGTAGCGACTCCTTGACCCGTTTAATGCCTCTAAAAGCCGCATAATGGATCCTTACCTATAACCAAACTTGTAGGGAACTAGTGGGGAGAGTTCCTCCTTCTTTTCTTTAGTGAAAAGGGGAGGTTGGGTTTCACTCATCGAATTACCCACCCAAAACCTAGTTGGGTTCAAAACCCTTAAAATTACTTGCAATGTATGAAAAAGGCCCCCTACACTTGCCTAACCATATATGCCGCCCAAAATACTATGCTCACACCTCAAAGATGACCCAAATACGGTAAAATCCCAACCTTACCTCAAAAAAATGACCCAAACACGAAATTCTGACCTTACCTCATAAAATGACTCAAATCCCGACATTGCCTCTGAAATTGCTTCAAACAAAATGAAATCCTAACCTCATCTCTCAAACGACCCGAAGCTATCAAAATCCAGGGAAAATCATATTTCACCTCTCAAAAAACCTAGTCCTAGTAAAAATCTTACCTTATCTTCATAATGCCACTGGTAAAATTGTACCTTACGTCTAAAATTTCTGTAGGCACTGATAAAAATCCTACATTACCTCCAAAATGTATCTATCCACCATTAAAAATCCTATCTTAACTTCAAAATGTCTCTAGCCACTGCTAAAAAGCCTACCTTACCTGTAAAATGCCTTAAGTCCCCGGTGAAATCTCGAAATTACCATTGAAATATCCCAAGTCCCCGAAAAAATCCCCGAGGTACCCTTGAATTGCAGCCTAAAAAAAATCTAAATTACCCCTAAATTGTCGCACCGATAAGACCCTAATCTTCTCACCGAAACTCTATTGGGGTAAAATTATAAAATTACCCTGTAACCATTAAGTTCTTAACCTTCCCATCAAAATTTATTGGGGCAAAAATCTAAGTTTGCCTCACCCATTTGGTAAAAATCTCACCTTCTCACCAAAATCTTTTGTGGGGTAAAATTCCAAAATTACCCGTTAACAGCAAAAACCCAAAATTGCCTCAAAGGGTAAAATTCTAAAATTACCTTTAAAGCTCCATAAAAATCCTTAAACTCAATGTGGAAATTATATATTGAGTCCATGCATATCAAGTCTATCTCATGCATTTGTAATCATTCTTATAACAAAATTCGGCTCCCTAAACCTGGCTATGGATCATTTGCATCAGAGGTGATTGTGTAATTACATCATACTTGTAACTGCTTCATACATATGTATCATCTCTCTTGACTTTGACCCAAAATACTCAACCCTAACCAAGTCGAGTCTTAGTGTACAATGTGCAAAGTACTAAATATTAGTCCATTTTTAGGAGTTTATCAGTTTGGATACGAAGGCTTGGTTGAAGGTTGAAGAGTAAATCACCACAATAATTATTGCTAATTTCCGAGCTGGCATCCACTCCATATCCTAACTCTTTGTACACTCCTCTTTAGAATATAACAAACCTAGAGAAGATTGCCCAACTCTTGGTTGCGATTAACAACATCACTAGGTCCCCTTAGGAGATGAATGCTTGACTTGAGCAAGTTGAGAGTGTTAACGCCCCAACAAATCTGGCACAAAAGATCAAAGTAGTGGTTCACCGTTTCACTAACAGTGGCTAGTTCTTTGGCACGTCTAGTGACGACAAGCTGAAGGGAAAACTTAGCCTCCCTGAAAAATTCTGGGCTAATAACATCTCAAAGTTCAAATCCACTTATCATCCTCGCTATCATCTTTGCAACTTTAGGGCCATGAAGTTGATTAAGGGGGTAGAACACGAGTGATCCTCTGTCATTTTCCCCATGTCCTTGGAATCTATATGTCAAAAATGGTTCTATGCTCTTAAGGATAAGGAAATAGAAACTTGGAAGGACATGACTAATGACCACAAAGAAACAACACATCCCAACTACAGAGATATAAGAGCCAAAACTGCTAAGGGCATTCCATCCTGCGTAATTGGGAATGCAACGTGCCATACCCGAAAGCCCTAAAAAATGCATGGGGAAGAAGGTAAGATTAACCCCGAAAAAAGTGATCCAAAAATGGATTTGACCTAAAATTTCAGGGTATGTTCGACCAAAGATTTTGCCCACCCAATAGTAAAATCCTGCAAATAAAGCAAAAACGGATCCCATAGAAAGTACATAATGGGCAGGATTGAATAAGCATTCGACGTGAAGCGATTTTACTAAATAAAAAGATTTATTCTTCTTTTTGGCTGTTTTAGATGAATCGCCCACTTTTTTTTACAATTTTTATCATTTTCCTTTCCACTAAAGATTCAACTAAGGCTATACCGAAAGGGTATCGTAACCCTTTACTAGCAGTTTTGGCTAATTTCTTTTTCTCTCCTTGAGAAGCGTTCATGAACCAGTACTGTTCTAAAGTCCAACTTCAAACGACTCTTAGGGAGTTCAAAGTCCGTGGGGGGGGGGGGGGGGGGAACCCCGTTACTTTCTCTTTACCATAAAGATAAGGTTGGGTTGAAAAAATCTAGGCTTTCTAATGATTATTCACTCTTCAAATCATCCACCAAAAACCTAGTTGGGTTCAAGACCCTTTAAACTCTTAAAAAGCCCTAATTATTGTATTTACCAGTATTAATTAAAAGATTAAAATGGAATGGCAATGTGTGTTGAATATGTTGGATAGTTTTTCTTATTCATTGTAAACTAGTTCAAAAACATGATTTTAGAAATAGAAAATGCTCAATTTATGAAGTAAACTCTAACAAAATTTCTATAGAATACCTAATCTTAAATTGTGCCTTGATTTTGTATCATTACTCATGATTTGCTTGATTTAATGATTAAATGGTGAAACGAATGAATGCTTAACTTATTGTTTGACTAACTTCAAGCTGACTAAGCATACTGAGATGGGATTAAGCCATTTAAGGGAGTTCTAACCTACTCTTATAAAGTGCGAGTGGTACGTTATTATGATAGTTTAACTTTGCTTCTGTAAGTATTTAAGAAAAGGGAACTTCGGAATATAGAATCTCAATAATCATAAGAAAAATAAAATGCTCTAGGATATAGTAAGGAATTTGGTCTTGTGTAAGAAACTAAATATCATCTCAATTCTCTATGAGACAATGTGAGGGACGCAAAGGTACTCAGAGACAAGTACACTTACTCTGGATATAAGTATGAGAAAACTTTTGAAGCCAAAATAAGTACATAGGCAACAAAGAAAAGGATTTTGCAAAAGTATATAGCCTAAATTACTCGTAGTCAGTGTCCTATGAATGTCTATAAACAAATTTAAGGTCCATGTAAGCCAGGTGTGACCGATAGATTCAGTCTAGTAGGGTGGCATTTGCCACTTGAAACTCTTTGAATAATTTAAAAGTCAGGCAAAGCCTAATACGGCCCGACAAATTTTGATCTAAAGGGTGGCACACAAAATGGTTCTTAGAATAGAACCGTTAACGGCGAAATATTGCACAAAAGTATTGGAAATGCCAATCTCTACTTCCATAAACGAATAATCATTTATGTAAGGCTCGTAAAATACTAATAAGATATAAAACCTTTAAGATGCTGTTGAATTTGCTTAGTTACTTATTACCTTGGATTGTCTTTTGATTTTTGTTTTGCTTGAGTTACTTATGTATTCGAGATGTAATGGTTAATTCATGTACTTATGAATGTTTCTATTTGTGTAGTCCGCGTGAGCTGTTTTTGAAAGCACCAATAAGAAGCATTTTGGGTTGAATAGTGTGTACTCAACATTCACTGATTTTATTCATTGAACCTATCTTGGTGGGGATAATGTGAAGTTTTTTTTCTAGGAAGATCATTAGTAGATGCAGCATGCCATAAAGGAATCGAACACGAGGTCTCTAACCTTTTAATTATGAATGTAGTTTAATCTTTATAAATATAAGGACTTGTTAATTTTGAGAATATTTAAAAATTGTATAAGCTCTTAAAGATTTTGTATTGATTTAAAAACAAAAGAAGCTTTTGTCATACTAATTCATGCTAAGATTTTATAATTAGGATTAATTAGGTTTATTAAAGTATTGAGGTTTTTAATTAATAGCTGAATTTTTAGGGTTATTACATATATTATAGGTACTTTTTATGTATTTATATTAGTCTGTTTTCACATTTAGTATAGGTACATTTTACATATTTGTATGAGTATATTTGTATGTATAGTAAAGATACTTTATATGTAGTTGTGTGAGTAACATATTGTGTAAGTATTTTTTATATGTATATTTAGAGTATTATTAATACTGTATGAAGTTTATGATTCTACATATGAGAATTAAGTTATCATTAAGTGTTAATTGCATGGTCCTTTGATATATTAAATGTTGTCAAAGCCTAAGTATGGAACCCAAATATAGAGCTTTATCAATCATAAGGAGAAATCATGTTCAAGATAAAGTTAACCTAAAGCTAGTAATCAAATAAATGAGCTAAATGGGTTTATGAACCTTAATTGAAGATGAAGTTAACTCAATAATTGTTTAAACTGTATCAAAGTCACCAAAAGACAAATGAAACTACAAGTTATAGAATAAAAGACATATGTTTTGGAAATTAAGAGAACTAATCAATATATCATTCTCCAAGTAGGAAAATAAGGGAAGTGTAAAGACACCTAGTGGTAGGTGCGCTTACTCTAATAGTCGAGTGAGAAGAAGATGTCCGATCAAGTAAAAGACAAAAAAAGCAAAGTTATGTATTTCACGAAAAGAGAAAAGTCCAGGTTGATATTGTTTGACTTACTAATATTTATTCTTTAAATTTCTGGGCTTTTTAGGTTAAGTCGAGGCATTCCGATCGAAAAGAAGGCATGCGATATGATCCCGTGGATTGGTAGGCAAGTTTATAAGTGAGTGGAATTGAGATGATGCTCTCAACTTGATAAATTAATGGTTATTATAGGAGGCCCTTAAGCTATTAACAAGCTACAAGACTTTAAATTTTCTCTGAATTTGCTTAAGCCATAAAGAAACTATTAAATCATAACACATGCATTTATTTGATTCTATTGTTCACTTGAAGGTCTTGGTTACACACTCGGCAAGGGATAGGGATTTATATTATTTAATTAGAGATTATCCTATAAGGATATTTCTATAAAGATATATGCTCAAGGTTAGGATCTTAAGGCTTTAATATAGTGAAAGAAGGAGGTTGCTCCTTGACTGATATGCCATTGATCAAATTGAAACAAAGTAATGCATAAACTTTAGGAATTGATTAAAAGATGACATTAAGGGGCAACATCCCAATACAATCATTAATTTATAAGTCATAATTCAAATGTATGGAATAAATAGGATCATTAAAGATTATAGTAAGAAGAGAGTCAAAGTAGACAAAAAAAAGATTAAATTTAAGAGGATCCTTGGTTTCCTTAATGATAAGGATGGTTTCATGTTCAAGCTTTGACTGACCTTTACGTGGACTAATCTTCCTTTGTTTGGAAAATGTATATTGCCTTAATAGATCCTTGATTTGAGGGAAGGATAAATTTGAGAGGTTTTGAAGTAATATTATAGGAGAGTAACAATGCTTAATGTTTTTAAAATTATTGGACTCTTTTCTTATAGAACTCAGGGTATTTACAGAGTAAAAATGAGTCTGGATGAAGAATGTTTAATGCTGGGTTAAGCATTCAGTGTTGGACTTAATGTTGAACAATGGCTTTATGTGTTAAGTGCTGGTCATGGGCACTAAATGCCCATTTCTCAAGATTAAATCTTTATTTAAATTTCCATATTTAAATTTTACTTAAATCTTATATTGCGAAACTTAATTCTTTTACAATAACCCATCTATTGAAGTACACCATGCCTAATAAGATAATTTGGACAACTAGTTTTGGAACCCTATGGTCATTAAGAATAATCACCTAAATCTAGATATGTAAAATATTTTTACATTATTCTAGTAATATAAATCAGGTTGATTTAGATATTTCTTTTGTTCATGTGCATAACTAAGGAAGTATGAATATGAAGTTATTCCATTCGATTATAAGGCTTTACATGTCATTTGTTAATGGAAATAGATTTCTCTTTCCCAAACCTATATTTAGCACATTAAAGAGACCATTTTTTAGAGTTAATTGAGGTTTTATACCTTAAGGGTGTCCAAACGTCTTAAAATAAAATGATTAGTGACGACTCCTCAAATTGACTCATGAATTACTTAATTATCCCTAATGTGAACTAGGATAGTCTTAAAAGTTATGGTATTAGCCCTATTCATCTTTTCCATTAGTAGGGCTAGTAGGAAAAGACTTTGTTTCAACCCTTCAAAAGGATGTGAATAGGCTGGATTCTAGAAATCATACATTATAGTAATAGTTCACTCAAAGGTTTTTGAGATTCGACTTATCAACATTGTAACAATTGATAAAACTCGAGATATCCTAGAGAATTTAGTTCCTCGCTAACTAATGTCTAATTATGGAGATATTATTTAAGCATATATAGCTCTAACCAAGTGAGGCTTAGGATAATAGTCTTGCCTATACTTTAGGGTTATTTAAGTTAAATATGTTGCATACACACATGAGAAAAAAATTCCTTTGATTTATTATTAAGTAATATAAAATTTTAAAAAAATAAGTGGTATAAATTTTAAAAATATATGAAAAATATCTTAGTTAAAAGAGGTATTAGCAACACAACCATCAAATCACTTATTATAAAAGCTAAAATATGTTGATAAAAGAGAACGACATTTGAGAATACAAATTTTTGCCTAGTGTAAAGTTATATGAACCAACTAATATTAATTAGTCATATAGGTTGTCACATTAATAATATTAGAGTTTTTATCTTGTATATAATTTTAATATTAAGTGTTTTTTGTTTATGATGGACTCCCAATTTAAAGTGTATTCTTTGGTAATACAACATATGGACTTTCAACATGATTTATATATGTGCAAAAGATATATTAGTAATAATGATTGATAGCTTGATTTGAAAAATGAAATTTTACACCTATTTAATTGATCTCTTTTCTACCTTAAGAAAAAAATTTATAATTAAAAATAAAAATTATTTAATGTTTTTCCTTAATTTTGAAGTAGTAATATAACTAATAAGGTAAAAAAGTTTACAATTAATTATTTTGAATTTGATGTTATGGTCTTTACCCCTAATGTGATACATAAATTCCTAATACTATTTTCAATATTAGTTATTACTCCCAAGTTTAGCATTTTTTTATAAAATTGTTAATCAATTTTTTTTAAAAAAATAATATTATTTTATGTTATATGGTGTATTTAATATTAATAGTATACTATAAATTATCAAAAGTTCATAAAAATTTAACACAATACTAATCGGATCACATTTTAGAGTACTTTTCGATTCAAATATGATGATGCTAAAATAAAATTTGTTTTATGGTATATTAAGAAAGTTGTACGTAGTAGAATACATATATAAATCTTATTAAAAGTTTATATGTTGTATAACAAAAGAAACTCTTTAAACTGGGATTCCATAAGAAATAAAAAATTCTTAATATCAAAATTATATACAAGACAAAACTCTAATATTATAAATGTGACAACCTAGTAGACTACTTAATATTAGTTGGATCATATATATCTAGTGATGCTTATGACCTCCCAGTGGATATCACTATCTAACATAGATTGGGATAGTCTATTCAAGCATTTCACTCAAGGAGAAGTTGACAAGGTCACAAAAAGTATGAAATCCCTTAAAGTTCTGGGACCAGATGGATTCCAAGCTATTTTCTATTAGAAGTATTAAGAGTTTATAAAATGTGTATGAGTTGTAGCTTAATGTCCTTGATGAGAAGGGTATACCAAGAGTAATAAATAAAACCTTCATAGCCTTGATCTTGAAGAATGATCATCATGAACAAGCTGCTAAGTTTAGGAGTATTGGTCTTTGTAATGGGATATAAAAATATCGTTTTTAAATGCATTGTCAACATGTTGAAGCCAATCTTGCCTATATTGATCTCAAACGTTCAATTTAGTTTAGTTTCTAGAAAACAGATTATGGATAACATTGTGATTGTTAAAGAAGTAATCCATACCATGCGATGCAACCATGGAAAAACATGTTATATGGCTTCAAAGATGGACTTTGAGAAAGCCTATGATAGGCTTAGATGGAACTTCATTAAGGATATGCTTTTGTAGATTAATATTCTTATCTTACTAATCAACGTGATTATGGAATGTGTTTTTTCTACTTCTCTTAGAGTTTTATGGAATAGGGAACCCACTAAAAGCTTCAATCCTACAAGAGGAATTAGATAATATGACCCTTCATCCCTTATCTACATTTTATGTGCATGGAAAGATTCTATCAAACCATTAAATAGGCTATCAGAGTTTGGAGGTGGAAGCCAATTCAAGCTTGCAAGAATAACCCACTTCTTTCCGACTTGTTCTTTGTAGATGATTTTAATCCTTTTTGCTAAACTTTGGTGGATTAGGCCTATGTAATTGAAGATTGTTTATCATGCTTTTGTGCTGCTTTAGACCAAAACGTCAGCTTGCCCAAGTCTAGGGTCTACTTTTCACACCATATGCTCTGGCATGATCAAAATAAGATAAGTAGAGTGCTAAACATGGAGAGCATAGAAGACCTTAAGATGTATCTAGGCATGCCTACATTCTCTAAAAGAGTCATAAATGAAACCATCAACATCTATGTGACAAAATTGAGAGAATAGGTTGGAAATCCCCCATCAACACATTGGCCTCTTTGATATGCAAGGAGTGACTTCTATAACACTGATAAAAATAAGAAAATTTATTTGGGGTTCTAATGATGATACAAGGAAGATGCACTTAATATTTTAGGAAACCCTCCAAATTTCAATGGAACAAGGAGAATTAGTGATATGATTCAAGGTGATAATTTTGAAGATTTGATTAAAGCTACTAAGAAGGATGCAACTATAGAGGGATTATCATATTATGGAGATACAAATCTTTCAGGTGCATCAAATCTTTCAGGTGCATCCACTGGGAATGTTTGCATGTGCATGGTCACTTGAAACAACACTTAGCACACGTGAATATGGTAGATTGGTGGATATGGGGAATAAGTTGGTTTTGCCTATCAGTGTTTTCCCACTTCACTCGATATGGTTTTTCTCATTTTAGGCATAGGTGTTTTGTAGCTTTTTTTGTGAATCTAGATAAAGAAATCGTAATTAACACAAGGAATAGAAACTAAAAATCAAACTATGCACCAAAGGTTTAAAATCTAGGTTAAAAAATCCTTGAATTAATTAAAGCCAAATGCACCCTCAATTCAAACTTTCCTCACGTGAGTATAAAGCAAACCACCAACCCACACTCTTTGTATCACACAACAAAGAAAAGAAACTTCTCAGAGTTTATTACTTGATTTTGTAAATTTGATTTCAGAATGCTCAATTGGGTTAGGATATACATCTATTGATACCCCAAGCCTTAAGAAGTTTAATCCTACTATACTTATGAATCCTTATTCTAACATAATACTTTCACATCATCCTTACATTATCCTACTAGGATTCTAAGATTATCCTAGGTAATTCATAATTCTATCCTATTCATAAAATAAAATTAAAATTTAATCATCTAATATACATAATTATATTATTGTTTTATTAATCCTAAGACTACTAGAATTCAAAATCACCATTCTATGTGGCTGCCATGTGGTCTCCAAGTCATGACCTTCTTTGCTAAGTCACCATGCCATGTTACCCATCAAGTCAAGTCTAATCACGTCAACTTCAAATCAAACTTCAAGTGAAACCTTTTTATGGTGACCTTTGACCATTGTAATAAGATTTCTAACCATATGGTCAAAATTTTCAAACTCCACAAAAGCTTCCAAGATTTGACTATTCCATCCAAATACTTCCTCCAATGCTCTCGTCCATAGCTTCCCCACATAGTATGATACCAAACATTCCAAAAAAAAAACTCCAAAACACTTATGCCTAAAATGTGAAAAACCCTATCAAATAAAGTGGGAGAAAACTCATAGGAAAAACTAACTTATTTCCCATATCCTCCAATCTACCATATATTTACATGTAATAAGTGTTGTTGCAAGTTACCATCCACAATACTCCCTTTAGATGAACCTGGAATATTTGTATCTCCATAATTTGATAAGTCTTCCATAGTTACATCCTTTTTAGTAGCTTCAATTAAATTTTCAAAGTTAAAACCTTGAATCATACAATCCTCCTCTTCTTCAAAAATATTTGTCCTCAAACTTTATTTTCTAATGTATGGTTTATTGGACAACAAACCCATGTTTCTTCCTCTTTTGAAGAAAGATTCTTCTTCATAATTTTCCATGACATTGATTAGTGATTTCATTAACATCCTTATGCCATTTCATGAATATTGACCCATGTTTCATAAAGCTTTTGGCATGTTCATCAATGAATTTAGAACTCTCAAGGTCAGCTTTGTGGTCTTCAAGCTTATTCAATAGAGGTTGCAAAACCCTAGATATACTTGGGTTTCTTCCTTTATCTCCTTACCCCTTAGCGCAACCAACAAATCCTTTCCTTGACTTCCTCTTCCAAATCCTTTTTGCCCGTAAAAAATACTCCCTTTTTCTTTCTCGTGTTTGCTCTATGCTTAGAAGTCATCAAAGAATTCAAAGCAAATGGTTTGTCTTGTGCATGCCTCTTCACCACATAGACATTTGTCCTCTCATCAAATTTAACATATCTATCATATTACCATGGTTTACCCAAGAAAATATGACAAGCATCCATGGAAAACCCATCACAAAGCACTTAATCTTCAAAATTACCAATTCTAAAAGAGATCAAGGCTTCTTTACTAACCTCTACATCGTTAAAGTTGCTCAACCAACGAATCTTATAGGGTTGACGATGATTTTGAGTGGGAACTTCTAATTTATCAACCAAAAGGGTGGAAATCACATTGGTGCAACTCTTTGATCCTATGATCATATCACATAGTCTCTCTTAGACATTGCATCTTATGAGAAAAATCTTCTCCCTTTGGCTCTTCTCTAAAGGTGTGGAATTAGATTGTAATACCCTTCTCAATAGTAGGCTGGGTCTCTTAGTCTCTATCATCACTTTCTCAACATTATCTTCTTGGGCTTCAAAAGATACATGACCCTCTTTGTTCTCATACTCATGATCCACTAGCTTAAAGGTCCCATCTTCCTCCCAATTTCGAGCAGTATAAACTCTAGCATAAGGAAAATCCCTTTAAATGAGGCTTTGTCCTTTGCATTTAAAACAAGTTATTTGATACCCCCATCAAAGGTCTCAAATTCCTTCCTTTTCCTTCCCAAAAGGTTGTGGTTTTATGGCTTTATGAAGGTTAGGTTTGAAAGAGGTCACCTCACGCACACTATTCGCTTCAAAATATTTAAAGACTCCCCTAGGCCTATCTGATTGTAGCTTTACAACCCTAGTAGTTATTGTACATACCTCATAAAAACTCTAATAGGGTTGCAACTCTACCTTCTCCTTGATTGGATCATTTAACCCAGCCAAAAATCAAGCCACCTTATGGTCTTCTTTCTCCTTTAGCCTACACATCATGACTAGATTCTCGAATTTCACCATGTATTGTTCCACATACTTTCTTTCCTATTTCAAGGTATGTATTTTAATGAAATTATTCTATTCAAAGTTTTGGGTAACAAACCTTTTTGTCATGTAATTCTTTAATTTAGTACAAGAGGAAATCTTAGAACACCCTTGCTTTCTTCTCTTCTTTGGTAGTCCCTCAAGCCATGGACTTGCATAAAAAGTGACTTTTAGCTCCGTTAATTTGAAGGATTTATGGTCATCATGGTTATGACCTTGTACTCAAAGATCCTCTCCACTCTTCAAACCCAATCCAAGAACTTGTCTAGATCCATGCTTCCATTGAATTTGGGAATTTCAAGTCTCAAAGTTTGATCCATAGTCCTCATCATCACTTGAAGTTGATGAGTATTGTTTTCTAGGCCTCTTCAAGCTCCTAAAACTAGATTTAGATTCATCGAGAGAATGCTTACCTTTACTTGAAAACTAATCCTTCTTCCCCATAATTTGCATTAATTCCTCTATTCATTCTTTGAGCTCTTTTATCTCCCTCTCCATGCATAATGCCTTGTCTTCTTAAAAGTCAAACCCTTTTTAAATGCTGCTAGCATCTTGGCTATGTCTTTACTAGTTAAACCCATTATGCTTGAGTATTAGCGATCTCGTAATGAAAGCACCAAAAGGTTTAAAATCAAGGTCCAAAAATCCTAGAATTGATTAAAGCCGAATACACCCTCAATCTTGAATTTCCTCATGTGAGTATAAAGCAAAGCACCAACCCACACTCTTCGTATTACACAACAAAGAGAAGAAACTTCACAAAGTTTATTACTTGAGTTTGTAAACCAAAATTCTGAATGCTCAATTGGCTTAAGGTGTACATCTATTTATACCCAAAGCCTTGAGAAGTTAAATCCTACTATGTTTATGAATCCTAGTTCTAATATAATACTAAGGACAAATAGGATGCTACCACATCATCCTTACATTATCCTATTATGTTTCTAACATTATCCTAGGTAATTCATAATTATATCCTAATATACATAAATATAATCTGATTTTATTAATCAAAATCACCATCCCACATGGCTACTATGTGCATGTGGTCTCCAAGTCACATCCTTCCTTACCAATGTCATCATGCCATGTCACCCATCAAGTCAAGTCAAATCGAGTCAATTTCAAGTCAAACCTTCATATAGAGACTTTTCACCATTGTAATAAGATTGCCAACCATATGATACTAAAGACTCCAAAAAATAACTCCAAAACACCTTTACCTAAAATGAGAAAAACCCTATTAAGTGAAGTGGGAGAAAGCTCAAAGGAAAAACTAACATAATCCCCATATCCACCAATCTACTATATTCACGTGTTCTAAGTGTTGTTACAAGTGACCACCCCTCCAAATACTCCATTTGGATTCTCCTAGAAGATTTGTATCTCCATAATCTGATAATTCTTCCATAGTTGCATCCCTCTTATACGTAGCTTCAATGAAATATTCAAAGTTATCGCCTTGAATCATATCGATTAGGCATAAATTCAACTAGACAATCTAATGATCCTTCTTGTTGAAGCTCGGGTGGAGGACGTTACCAAACCCAAATTCCTTAGAGTTATTATTGTTGTGTCATATATACTGTCAAGAGAGATGTGGCTTTGACATGTTTGCTCTAAGAAAAGGAAGCTCAAATGTCTGGAATGGCATCTCTGAGAATGCTAAGCATCATTGGGAAGGCATGAGAATAACATTATTAGGGAATGGGAAAGAAACCAACTTCTAGAATTATACATGGGTTGGAAACTTTGCGCTCATGACTCTAGCTATTGTGCCTATTCCAGAAAAACAAGAAGATTGCAAAGTGGAGGAGATGTGGGAACCTAGATGTGGTGCAAATGAGAGGAGTTTGCTCATTTATTAGATTAGAACACCCTTGACATGATACAAGCCCATGAATTGCATAAGGATCCAAAAAAATCCGACCTTTTGTTTTGGAATGCTAACGCTAAAGGAAAATTCACTATTAAGACAGTGATGAGCATCATTAAAATGACTAATGCAACATTGCATTCAAGTATTTCTTTGGCTAGGTTGTTGTGAGAGGCTACTAACAAACTTGAGCTGGTATAGGAGAAAGCTCAAGCCTAATCCTTTGTGTACACTTTGTGGAAAGGAAAATGAAGACATCATTCACATGCTTCATAATTATGACAAATCTAGATTGATTTGGACAAAGGTAGGAGGCAAGCATTACAATTTCTGTATGCATAATTTCATATTTGGTTCACTGAAAATGCTGATGCAATTAGAGGACAAGGGGTTTATTCTTAGACATCTTTATATTGCATCACCTTATGGTGGATTTGAAAATGGAGAAACTGTAGTATATATTTTTGGCCAAGGAGATGAGATTTGCAGTGACATAAGAGCCTTCCTCCAAATTCGATGCAATGAAACAATGTCTAGCATCTATGCCTAGTAGAATGAAGCGATTAAAGAAGTTTGAAAAGAAGGAAGCAAACATAAGATGGATAAGTCCAGGAGTGGGATGGTATGTACTTAACACAGATGGAGCTACCAAAGGAACTCTTGGCCCTGCTGGGAAGAGTGATTCGAGACAACCAAGGATCCCTCATCTCAGCCTACGCAACAAATTTAGGGGGTGGCCAAAGAATTCGGTGCTAAATGCCCTGCTCTAAAGAAAGGTATCATGCTAGCAGAGATCTCCAAATATCCAAACTAGAGATACAACTTGATAATCATGCTTCTGTGCAAGCTTTAGCCAACACTAAAAATCTTTGTGGTGATTACACTTACATCATTAATCAATGTAAAGAGTACTTGGATATGATAGAATGGAAGGTTCGTTTTATATATTTTTAAATACATTGCACATAATTGACATGTGTACTATATACATTTTTCATGTACGTAATGTACATTTTTTGGAGCAGATGCACCATGAACATGGTGCACCCGAATGCACTATCCACCCATTTGTTATAAATTACAAATGAAGTATAACAACTTGTTTTATGTCAAGCATCATCATCCACCAGCTTCAATGAGTATTGTCTTATCCATCCACCCACAAAAAAAAAATGCAGTATAATAATAATTTCAAAAGAATATGTCCTCCACGGCTCCACCCAGCAAAATAAAAATAAAAAACGAACTCGTATCATGTATCATCTTCCAACCTTATGATAACCATATGATACCGAGAAACTTGGACCATTACTTTACGTACAGTCATACCAATGATTAAGTTACATGCGGTACTGTTGACATCTTGTCTATTGCTGAAGCAAAAAGCCAATTGTCTCAACATAATATATGACCGAACTCTAGCAGCTAAGTTAACGATTGTTAGAAGAGAAGCTCCACTCTAAAAATTCAAAATAAATTTGAACATGTGGGAAGAGGAGTACTTAGATTATGTGTTGGTTCCTTCAGGTTTACTAGTCCTTCTAATATACCATTTATGGCTTGCGTTCACTATTATTCGGCAACCTCTAAGAACTGTTGTTGGCCTTAATGCTGTCAGCCGATACCAATGGGTTCACCACATCATGAAGGTTAGTTCTTCTTTTCTTCATTCAATTTTTGGGCCCACTTAGAAATGCAGTGATTGGGGTTTGGATAACTCTTGTGCCATATTCAAGACGATTATTGGCCTTTAATTACCATAGGTAGGGGGTAGTAAGTCCAAGGGACAAATGAAGTTTGGGTTTGAAGTAGTTTAAATAGGTTATTTAGGGTCAAATTAGGGTAGGATCATATACTCTTTAGACCTATATTAGGTTGGTTCAAGTTCATTCGGTTTCTAACATGGTCAGGGGTTAGTCAATATAGTCAGGTTTGGACTATTTTGTGTTGTATTATATTATATTTTGGTTAACCCATATCAGATTTTAAACGAATTTTTGTGAGTCCAATTAGTTCTAAGTCATTATCATTTATTGATTTTGTTAGGACGATTTACAATTTAATAATATAAATATTAATGATTTGACAAAACAATAATTTGAAAAATTTTTATGAATGAATAATATAATCAATTTTGGTATATAACTCAAGCCTACAATTTTATTTGTTACCCTGCTGTCTCTATACGTACCAATACACTGCGAAAATATTTGTTAATTTTAATATTATAGACTGATTATGTAAAGGTATAATGCTATTAATATACGACTGATTAAATGATTGTGAATTGATAGTTTGATATACTTAAAGTCACATGACAGTTAGTCAACTGTCGTATACTTCGAGCCGAAGCACGCGATTATTCATTGTGCAACTTCATTGTCTTTATGCGACTCTATTAATATAAGTCTCAATTAAGTAAGTCTAATTAATTAATTCATGGATGAAAATATAGGAAATGCTCGTCACTTAAAAGATATGCTTTGATGATACATATTCGATCACACAAGCGACATAATATAAGCTCATATAGAGTCAAGGAGCATGATAACATAATTTAGTATTAACTCAAGTGACACGAGGATAACTATCATAAGCAATAACCAATAGCTCCATACTAGGCAGGTTAAGTGGATTGGGTGTAATCGGTTATTTTTTGGCAAAAATTATTTTCAGCTTGATTTCAGATGGGATACAAGTCAACCCAGATCAAGATTACAGAGTCCAATCAGGTTGAGATGTCGAGTCATAGATTATCAAAGTTTATGCAAGTAAAAGTTCAAAAGATTTAGCCCCAATTTTCTTTTTAGATGTGTTATTGTTTAGTTTTCCCCTTATTATCATGCAATGAATGGAGCAAATTATGTTTGCATACTGTGTAATGATCATAGTACTTCTACATAGATATTAATCAAATGCAAGTTTTCAATGCCCAAATCATTGTTAACAAAATTAGACCTTACAACTATAGTAAAAAGTTACAAAGAAATCGAACTCCAACACTGTGTCAAATGGACAAATGATTTACTTTAGTATATATTTTATAGAGGTATGGATGGATATATTTCAAAGTTATATGATTCATTAGTATTTTCTTGTTAAGTAATCTTCTATGATTCAGACTCGGCTATAAATCTTTACTTGCCCTACTGTTAGCGTAGGAGACAAAAGAAACTGTATATTTTTGCATGATCTTTACCCAATACGAAATGTTGGAGTTATATATCCATGTCAGAGTATAAAATTTTGACATGAGTAATTGAAATGATATGAAGATTCAGATTAACATAGGAGCAATCTTACCTGAAATATTTGTGTAGGATCCAGATAAAAATGGTATCCTTGGAGTACAAACAATACGGAACAATTTGATGGCGTCAACTCTTTTGGCAACAATTGCAATAACTTTAAGTTCATTGATTAGTGCTCTTGTGAGCAGCTCAACTAATCTGATCTTTACAGTACACACAACCAAGTATCTGTCAGTTCTAATATGCTTCCTTGTAGCATTCTTCTGTAACATGCAGTGTATCAGATACTTTGCCCATGTTAGTTTCTTGCTCAATGTACCTCCCTCTTGCGATAATGAAAGAGCAGAGTTTATTGAATATGTCTCCGAACAGTTGAATCGTGGCAGCCTGTTTTGGTCTCTAGGATTAAGAGCCTTTTACTTCTCGTTCCCTCTTCTGCTCTGGATCTTCGGCGCTATAACAATGTTGGTTTGTAGCTGTTTTTTGGTAATTCTGTTGTATTTCTTGGATACTGCTAGCTCTTCTCCAAGTTATCTTCACAGCTGCAAGGCCAACAACAATCCTGCTGATTCCGATATAGAATCTACAGGCCATCCAATGTAAGTATTGCTAAAACTAAATTATCTGATAGTATATGTAACAATAGGCACACTACCCCTGTTATTGCAGTATAAACAAAGGAAATTTACGAACATTTGAAAATAAGTCACCTAGATGAGTGAAAAAAAATAGTTGGATTATCAAAAATGCATGGGGAATGAATGAAGCCTAGTCATTAAGTCATTGAGATCAAGAAAATGATGCTTGCCATCTGTGCCTTACAATGCCACAGAAGGCAGAAATGTAGACAGATCACGATCCAGAATTTTATCAACTAAGCTAGTTGTTCGTCTTCCTTTTAACTAAATTTGAAGCATGACTTGTACTTTATGCAGTACAGTTTAGCTGACTACTTGTTTGCATAATGAACTAGTGCAGAAGTACTCCACAAGCTTAATAACACAGAGAGCCTATAAAAAATCATGTTAAGTTATTCACGTGTTAATAATTAACGCAAGTTGATATAATTCTTTATTAAATTTTGGCGTAGAATCATAGATGTGGAAGATCGAGATGTAAACTTCCTGGATAGGAATTTGACTAGCTAAAACAGGTATTAGATTAAGTGATTAAGCTCTTAAACAATTGCCACCACAATAGAATAGTTTTGTTTTGAGACCAACTACAATGGAATAGTTTATGCTAAGGTAAGAATTTCTAGTCGTGTACTGAAGAAGACTGTGCTGTTGAAAATATAACTATGAAAATGTGCAACATGTAGTACAGATGTAAGTGCTTCCACATGTACAAAGTACAATACAAGCTTTAGACATTTCCTATCTGCGATATTTTAAGGACAAAACTTCATTGTGTCTTCCTTAAAAAAGTTTTGATAAATTTCTCTAATTAACTGAGTATTTTTAAGGTTAGTTCAAGAAAAAATGTTGACGTATATTATTTACGTGGATTCAGGGGAACTGGCGTATCAAACCTCCACAGTCCGTTACTGGGAAGCACCAAGTAACACTCTACTTTTGATATCGTGCTCATTTCTATCAAATAATTTTATAACCAATTGACCTGAGTGCTGGCTTATGGAATACGAGGGCGTACCAGCCTTGAGAAACAATCTTCTGTGACAGTTTGAAGAGCAGATCAGCTGAACAAGCGTAGTTTGTAGCTATAACTTGTATTCCTTGAACGCAATAGGTTAAACGATTTTGTAGCACTAAATTTATTTTTCATATAAATGAGGTTTCTTTTTTCAGTTCATGAATGCAAGAATATGTATTTTGATGCACACCACTCTGCTAAACTTCATTACGCCCAACACAAGTTGATGTATCGGACAATAGTTTGACCGTCTATATCCCACTAGTCTTTAAGTTGGTCATACTTGATACTTCCCTTATTCCCTAAATCCCTGATGAAAGACAGCAGAACCCAATTTACATGTGGTTATTCCAAACATAATCCATATTGTAAAAATGTATAGGAAAATTTGATGGGAATACTCTAACTTTTGGCGGGTTCTCAATTAATAATTCAACCTTTTGTTTATTTCTCAATAATCCTACCATAGACCCCTTGAATTTTTATTAACGCAGATTCCATGTTCCTTGCTGATCAAAAGGTTGCTTCTATACAAACATAACAGCTTAATTTTATTTTCGCCTTTGATCACTATCTAATCACCATTAACCCCTTTTATTAATGTTCATCATAATTAACCTCCCAACGTTCCTACTTTCTCCACACTGATGCCAACATAAAATGTTCATAACTAGATACGTAGACTCGTCAAGGTTTAATGTAGAGGAAAATGCAACAAACGAAGGTTGGAAACTTAGATTGCTACAAGACTCATGTATTCCCCCTTAATTTACGAAATTTGGATTACCTAAATATACGTACTTATACATTTTACAACTTATATGCTTTACATGTATACTTTCTACATAGATTATAAAACATTTTTTTTATAAGTTGTAGTTATTTTCGCCTTTGATCACTATCTAATCACCATTAACACCCCTTTTATTACTGTTCGTCACAATTAACCTCCCAACTTTCCTACTTGGTTGAATATTTCATGATAACTGTTAATTTTTTTGAAAATTTTTGGTGAATTGTTGTATTTATTTTATTGTGGTAGTTATATGCTTGATTGTGAATATCTTGGAGTATTTTGCTTAGGATTGAACGTAGAAAAACTTAGGTTGAACCTAGAAAACCATAGGATAGTCAATATAGTTTAGTAGATCTTAGTAATTTGCCCATTGGAATTGTTGGTATTAATCTCTTGTAGTTGGATTTTGGCTTTGAATTTTGGGTATTAGGCTATTGTTGAATATTTGGGATTACATCATTAAGTTGAGGAAAGATGTTTGCAAGGAAGAAATCAAAAACCTCCAGGTCAACTAGTGCTTCCCAGCTTTCACAATCCACTTTGCCTGCCCTAAAATTCATCAACCCAAACCACAAGTCCTATTATGACAAGATTAAGCACCGAAAACTTTTGAGTACTTGATTTTATAAGCCAAACTCCAAGAAGAAATTGGGAATTGATGAGGACCTCTTTGCTTTACTCACTGTCTTAGGGTAGGGTGAGTTCTCTAAGCTCCATCACTACACCTATGAGAGGTTTATATTCCAGTTCTTAGCATCCATAGAAAGAACTCAAATTGGGGAAAATGATTATCAAATTAACTTTTAGTTATTCAACCAATCTCGGTTCATTACCCATGTCCAGTTAAACCAAATTTTTAAATGGGATGCCTCGAATGATATATATGCTTTGTACATAGGGCAGTTTATGAACAAAAATTAGGTGGGATGGCGGAGAAACAATACGAAGGATATGGAGTATCAGTCGAACACCTACCATGCTTTTCACATTATCCACTCATGTTTGAGGATTGCATATAAGCTATTTGGGTATACCATCTTCGATAAGAAGGACTTGGGTAAAACTACGAGGGATGAGATTGAGTTGTTATAAATGCAGTTATAGGTAAAGAGAGATTAGGGAGTATGCTTAACTTTGGACATCAATTTTTGGTTAGGTGCATTGAGAACAAGAGAGGTGGCCTAGATGCGGACATCCATAAGGGGAAAATGATTACAATTATAGCACATGCTTTGGATTTGGAAGAGCAGTGCCACCTTCTCACCCCTGTTGATGTAAATGACATTTACATCAACATTGATGCAATGAAGAGGATGGATTTCATCCAATATACACTCAACCCCAAGGTTTATAGGGGGAAGGTGTGGAGGGTAGTGAGCTTCTACCTTCCTAACACCGAGCTTACCGATATAGTATGGGAATGAGGCAATCTGTGGAAGATTCCCGCACATGAGGTACAGGAACCACGTGCCTCTAGTGCCCACACAACGCCACCTAGAACCCCGGGAGGTAAATCTTCATCCCATGCCCCCTTCCCCTCTTTTAATTTAGAAATTGAGTTTAGGTAGTTGAGTATGATGATGCAGGGCCAAGCTAAGGCCCAAAGTGGTAGTATAATTTGCGAGAACTAGAGTTATGACTACCATGTTCAACATGGATATTTTTCACCTTATGTTAACTACCCCTATTACCCTCCTTAGCTCGACCAGTCCCTTCTTGGTCCGGGGACAGCACACCCACATACCTTTATTGGACAGGCCCTACTATCCTGGTGTCACTCCCCCTTATTTTTTCCCTTTATGACTACACTCTGATGGGGGAGTGACTACCAAGGCGATCCTGCCTACCCGTATGATGGACCAGGTTGGCCCTCGAGATATATAGGTAGATGGGATGGCTCAGCAGGTGTACCACCCTATGGGAACTACCCAAATCACCTGCAGTATGATTGGCCGCCCTATACTGACACCACTACCCAAGCCTTTCCCTATGAGGTAAGGTCAAGATCATAAGAAATCCTATTGTCCATGAAGCTATGCCAACACCACTACCCAAGCCTTTCCCTATTTCATTCTAAATCCTTTCTCTATTTTACTTATATTCTACCTTGAGTTCCTTTCAACTCTAGGAAGTTGAGTCATTTTCAGTGTAGGGAGGCAAAGCTCAAGCATATTGAGCGAGCATGGAAATTAAGATGTCGAGTCGTATGTCATTACACCTATTGTGTAATTTGTTCAACTTTCTCAAGGAATAATGAGAAGCTAATTCTATAAGAATAGAAATGAGGCTTGGGAAGAGTGTGGTTGTGCTTCAATTTAGGTACATGAGAGCTATACGTCCCTACTCTTGCTTAGTTATCCTTTACTCATTCTTATGCATTCTTTAGCATGTCTTCTCTTATGGTTTAAAAAGTAAAATATCCATCACGATGTTTTCCTATGAATGCCCATCCATTGCATCTTTCCTTTATTTCCTCTCTTTTCTCTATTTTCTTTATTTAGTTTTTGAAATACAGCTTGCCTTAGTTTTTATTTTGGTTTGAGAGTTATGGGTTATCCTTATAAGAGCACACTCGTCTTCCTAAGTGAATAGGAGGTTTAAAGAACTTGTTGATTGTTACTAAAATTAATCGTGATTCCTACGAAAGTGAGTTAAGTTTTCTTTGTTTTTCTTAGTTTACATTGATAGTGCTTTGATATTTTCTCTCCTTTGTCCTGGAGTCTTGTGAAAAAGGTTTGCATCCTCTACAATCATCACACAAAAGTGACTCAACTTGAACCTTTGAGTGGATAAAAACCACTAGAGATCAAGAGGAGTTGTGAATGTCCGGTGTAAAAGTAGGGAAAGAAAGGTAAAAATATGAAAAGTTGTGAATGGATTAAGAGACAAAGATTTTCAATAGATTAGGCTTTACTAAGATTTAGGAGAGCCATGAGGATGTTTAGGGAGTGATTTTTAGCAGAGTAGCTATGTTTTATCTTTTGAAAATTTTATACCCTTTGCTCTAAAATTAAGGGTATTATAGTTAAAAAGATAGTTATATGAGCATCAGACGCTGAGTTCAAGCATCAAACACAAGGCATAGGCTTCTAGCGCCAATGTTGAGGTTGACCAAAAAGCATTTTTTGCTCAACTTCTTACAAGGTTACAAGGAATCGTAAGCGCTTTAGGGGCACACTAAGCTTTATGGATTCCTACACTGGAACTGGGCATTGGAGGCCTAGGATGCTCAACACTTGGCGTTGTTTAGGTAGGTTCGCCTACTAGAGTTGATTCATGAATCATAAGATCATGACATGAGGACACAAGATTTTGTGTCTAGACATGGTCTTAGGTATCCAACTTGCAAAAATTACACTACTAATGTAAAGCAGATGTTAGGTACACAATAGTCGTAAGCTAGTCTACTCGGCGCTTAAAAGTTGTCCGTTAGATGTTGTCTTTGTTGTTGAACATCGCCTTTTTAGCATTAGACATTGCATTGAAAAGTGGAACACTTTCCACGTCTTGTGAGACGAGCATTAGGATTTGAGATTAGCTTAAGGGCCATTCTAATTGGCCTTTAAGCATGATATTGGGCCTTTTGAGGTTTAATGGTGATTGGTTAGGCCTTTTTGGTATTAGGGCTTTGCGCTCAAACCTTTTTGGGATTATGGCATGGTCTTTGGGCCTCTTCAAGATTAGTGTTTTGTATTTGGGTTTTGCGTTTGGGCCTTCACAACAGTTTTGGGCTCAAGCTTTGTGTTTGGGCTATGACAGTTGTTTTGGGGTTTATCTACTCAACTTTGGATCACATCCAACATAATTCCTATAATATTTAGTTTATCATTTGGATTCTACAAATGTCATAAATTCATGATACCAAACCTAACCGATTTATGTAAACCTTTGGAATATCGGAAAAAGGCTCCCTCTATTCCCTACACTAGGGTTTCAAAAGGGTGTGGTTGTGAAAACCAATCTTTTTATCATTAGCTTACTCATTTAGCTATATATCCACCCATGGAAGAAATGTTGTTTTTCACCTATATTCCCATAATAAAATTCTTATGTTTTGGCTAAACTTCCCTTAGATCTGCTCAAATAAGTTGCTATGCATCGCCTTTTGATTGGACCTCAACTTTTACCCTTGGTTAGGCCATTTGTCACATTTTGATTCATCCTATTCTCCATATTTGAATTGTTGGGATGGCGAATTTTACCCAACATCAACGGTACCTACATCTTTTTCAAAGAGGTTGTCTAGGTTTATATTTCATTAGATCAAAATTTATTCAGTTTATTATTTTGTTACATCTTCAAGGTCAAATATATCATGAAAACTTAGAAATTGGGTGTATTAAAAATATAGAAAAATACCATCATATAACATAGTGCAACATGTTGTATTTAATATTTTTCCTTATGGTATTTATATATACAAAATTTTTAATTAATATACAACAAAAAAATTGAATAAAGACTAGTTTCTTCCTTTTATAAAATCTTCCTACAATGAAAAGACTAAATATATAGGGTGATGTTCGATTTTGTAACATATCTCCATGTTTAATAAATGAACACAAGGGATATATCAATCATCAACTATCAGTATACTTGCTTTGAATTTGGAGATACCGCGTAATAGTTATACAAAGTATACATTGTAATGATTTGAATTTTGTATTATTGAAATTGTTACTATAAAAAAATACACATTAAGTCTTTAGCCCTTGGAATTATTTTGTAAACATGAATTTATAATTTTATGCTAGTACTTTGTATCACAATATTTGGACACATTGTTTATATTTAGTTTTCCTTTTATGGGAGGAAAAGTAGCATTATTTTAAGGCAAAGTTACATTTCGTAATTTGATTAACCAAATTGTTAAGAAAGGAAACCTAACTAATTTTATTAATACGGAAAGTTAATCTATAATCAGCGAAGTTAACACCGAATTAAAGGCCATCAACTAGCTCCAAAACATGGCAACATCCAAGTATTTGAAGTTCTGACTGTAAGTTTTTGTAGCTGAATTCCAAGTATACAATGTTATATGTTGACGATGTAATTTGGAATTAGGGAGAGCTAGACGTGGTGTTTGTAGAATTGGCCATCAGATAGTTTGAAGATAGTGGAAGCATAAATTCGATGGTGCACCCGGGCATATGGGACGCATGGTGCACCTGTCCTACGTGGCTTAGGTGTTACATGCAACCGAGTGAAATGCGTTGGGGAAGTGGAAATATTAAATTGTTGGGGAGATCAGAAAAGTGGGGATGGCAACAGTAGGATAAGATTTGGCAGAGATTTTATTTTCAGATGCAACTTGAGTAATGATTACCAATATTTTTGAATTTGAATAAAAAATTCCATATACTTGAACTAATTTCACTGATGTAAACGTTATTTATTTCTTTGTCAAAATTTGTATGAAAGCCTTTGCTGGTTAGTGTACATTTCACATATAAAGGATGTACATTTCACATATAAAGGATGTACATTTCAAATATACAGGATGTACACTTCACATATTAAGGATGTACATTTCAAATATAAAAGATGTACATTTAAATATGCAGGATATACACTTCACATATCAAGGATGTACATTTCACATATAAAGGATGTACATTTCAAATTTGCAGGATGCACATTTCACATATAAAGGATGTACATTTCACATATCTTAAATTCTAGTACATTACCTTTCTCTACAATATACATTATCTTATTACGTAATGAACATTATATTATAACAATATGCCAAACACACAGAATAATAATTACGATGTCTTAAAATGTACGTATTTCATTTAATTCAATTCCAATGATACCTTAGCTTTCCTTTACGTGTGCCATAAATGTACATGAGGCTTATTATAAATGTACACGAGGCTTATTATAAATGTACATTGTGTATTATTAAATGGGCATATCATTAAATGTACATAATGCAGTATTGTAATGTACATATCGTATGGCATGATTGGAATGTACATAATGTGTATAGGGTTCAAAGAGGCTGCTGATTCTGAGCTTATGTACAAAAAAGTAAAGTTTGATGATGAAGCTCATGAATTATATAATAGTTATGCGTTTAAGCATGGGTTTAGCACACGTAAAGGGAAGCTAAGGTATCATTGGAACTGAATTAAATGAAATACGTACATTTTAAGACATCATAATTATTATTCTGTGTGTTTGGCATGTTGTTATAATATAATGTTCATTACATAATAAGATAATGTACATTGTAGAGATAATATACTAGAATTTAAGATATGTGAAATGTACATCCTTTATATGTGAAATGTACATCCTGCATATTTGAAATGTCCATCCTTGATATGTGAAGTGTATATCCTGCATATTTGAAATGTACATCCTTTATATGTGAAATGTACATCCTTGATATGTAAAGTGTACATCCTACATATGTGAAATGTACATCCTTTATATGTGATATGTACATCCTGCATATGTGAAATGTATATCCTTTATATGTGAAATGTACATACTTTATCTTTAAAATGTACATCCTTGCAAAATCTTATTCTATAGCTGCATTATTGTCCGGGAGAAATGGCGCAATGGGAAGCGAAAGGGGAGAAGTTTTAAGTTTTTGAAAATGGAAATGAGTGTGTTGCTGACTAAGCCTACTATAGATTTCCTTTCCCATAAAAGTAAACTGACAGTTACATATTACAGAGAAAGGGGCGGTTGAGTGTGGAAAGGCAGCGCACAGCTGGAGAGGTTGAGTGTGGAGACACGCATCTGACTCAGCATTACTAGTTGACATTCATATGTACATTTTCAATGTACTGCGTGTACATTTCCACCTGCGTTTTGTTCATTACTTGATGCGTTTTGGCCCGGGTGTACCATGCGCATGGTACACCCGGGTGCAACGTCCATACATTGTAGTGGGAGTGGTTGTGATAACCATAAAAATAAAAATAAAATAAAATAAACTATAACTTACTTCCCCTTTGCGCGCACTTATAACGTTGACAATAATACAGATCATTCATGACTTAATTGACTATACACATTAGAGGACAAAAGAAGTCCACTCAGTCTCAAAATCAGTTTCTTAAAGTTTGGATGAAAGTCGTTGTTTCAAACAGTTTTTTTGGGTCAGCTTAAATAGGGAAGCAAAATCGACGTCTGAGTCAGCGATTTTCTAATAAATTTCTTTTTTTTCTGAAATAGGGGAGCAAAATCGACGTCTGAGTTAGCGATTTTCTAATTAAGAAAATGAGTCAGCCCAATTCAATCAAGTCAAAATTGCTAACTTAAGTAGTGATTATCTAATTAAGAAAATGAGTCAGCCTAATTCAATCAAGTCAAAATTGCTAACTTAGACGGTGATTTTGTTTTGAACCTCTAAAAACTTATTTTTAAAAATATTTTGATTTAACATTTATTTTTAAAATAAATTTAAAAATAAAGCTTAAAAAAATTACTCTATAACATGCGTCGAGTTTGGTAGGCACACATATGTCTATACTTGCCATTTGGGAGAAGCTATGTTCTTAATTTCTCTTGCATAGGGGACATGGATTCTTGGCTCTCAGCTCTTGGGCGCCCTGGGCGGCTGGTCAAAAATACATTACTCTCTGTTGAACAACAGATACATTTACTGATACGGTCCGCGTGGCCACAAGTTAGTAACTAAAACTCAAGATTTTCAGTGAAAACCCTATCAAAAGTCAAAACACACGCCAAACTCAACGCATATCCACTATTTTCTAAGTAAACCATCTAGCATATATAGGGAAGTGTTAGTGTTTAGATTATTTGTGCAATCAAAATGCCTGAGTCTCACAACCAAGCCTCAACTGCTATGAACATAGCATTTTACCCTTGGTTTTCTCTTGGCCACCTAACTTCCTTCCTGCGCTTAGCCAACAATCTTGCCGAAAGAGGTCACAATGTCTCTTACTATGTCCCGACTAAGACACAATCCAAATTAGTTACCCACAACCACTACCCAGACCACCTAACTTTCATTCCCATCGAAGTCCCGCCCGTCGATGGGCTTTCACCCGGGGCAGAGACGACCAATGATGTGTCTGCCTCGGCTGCACCCCTTATAATGACTGCCTTGGACTTGACTCGTGATACTATCGACTCCCATCTAGCACTCCTCAAGCCCGACTTGGTCTTTTATGACTTAGCTTATTGGATGCCTGAACTGGGCCGAAAACATGGGTTCAAATCAGTGTACTACATTGACGGATATATCGCAAGATTTGGTAGTATCGTGTCCCACATCATAGTACCAGACCTCCAATCTACACCAGCACTTCCGTCGCCGCACATTTTTCGGATGCGGGCTTACGAGGCCAGGACTAGAGCTGCTATAGAAAATCTGCCATTCGGACTAAAAGGTCTGACATTGTTAGACATTATTGGCATAGGTATTCGAGATTGCAACGCAATTGCAGCCAAAACTTGTAAGGAGATGGAAGGTGCTTACTGTGAGTTTTTCGAGAAGACCTTAGGAAGGCCAGTGCTCCTAGCAGGGCCTCTTGTCCCTAAACCTCCGTCTACGAAACTCGATGAGCGTTTCGATAGCTGGTTAAAGGGTTTTGGTGCTGCTAGTGTTATTTATTGTGCACTCGGAAGCGAATGTGTTTTACCACAGACCCAATTTCAAGAGCTTCTTCTTGGTCTAGAGCTCACAGGTGAGTCTACGTATTTGCAATTTCTTTAAACATTTACTTCAAATGTTTTCTTAGTTGTACCATACAATATTACTTTTTTCAACGCTAATTAACAAGGTCGCACGATGTAAATAAAAAATTAAAAAATAACAAGGTCTCACAAAGAAATTCGTTCATATTTTTTTTGACATAGTATTTATTTATTTTTGCCTCTTCGAGGAAGTTAAAATGTTTCATGAAAAGCTAATAATTTTGTATATTTATAATGTGAATATATATAAATTGTCTTGTGCAAGATTTTAAACTACATATATGAAAAGCAATGATATGAAGCAAAACATTCATATTAAATATTAATTAGGAATTTCCTAACCTAGACAAAAATTATTATTATGCGTGTACTCATGTATATGGACTGTAAGTCTGATAAAATAAAGTAGTTATGTTATCTCACCAAACTGGTTGCATGAATATATATATATATATATATATATATATAT
Source organism: Dysphania ambrosioides (assembly GCA_026401315.1). Lineage (NCBI taxonomy): Eukaryota > Viridiplantae > Streptophyta > Magnoliopsida > Caryophyllales > Amaranthaceae > Dysphania > Dysphania ambrosioides. The sequence goes on from CM048664.1 coordinate 11,600,068, forward strand.
ATATATATATATATATATATATATATATATATATATATATAGATAGATAGATAGATAGATAAATAGATAGATAGATAGATAGAGATGGAATCATGTGAACCCCTTAGTTATATGAGAACCCTTCTTATATAAAAACTCATCTAGTACCGTTGGTTTATTATATCTAGATGGCTGTGATTGAATCTATATTAATGGTAAAATTGTAATCATAATAAAGTCAGATTTTGGTAGTTGAGAAAGATTCTTTTTTCCATGACTATTGGATAGTTTCCTAGATATTCGTTTATATTTTATAAAAATCAGTAGTTTTCATATTATTCATGTTACTATATATTCAAATCACATTATTCGAATTCTTCTTTTACTAGCTAGATATCATATTCGAAGCCTACTTTCACTGTTTTGGGATTAAAAAATAAGGTAGTGATTCAAATTTTTTTTTGCAATTGATTCAATGTTCTAATACATTATATCATATAGAGTGTTTTGAATATGATGATAACTAAATGCATATCGTATTGATTAGTCTAATACATCAAAGTTACGAGTGATTTTCTAATTTGTTCGTATCATTACCGAAAAATTATATACAACTATTATATCGAAAAGAATTTATTTCATGCATGTATTATTACTGAAAAAAAACTTTAATGGATTATGTTTGAAATAGTAATAGAACATTTAGAATATATATTTAGAACATTAGAATTGGAATACAAGACAATAGGTATTATACGAGCGTATGTATAGATTTTTAGAACAGTAGTATACATTTTTAGAACACTAGAATTAGAATATAGAACAATGACAATTTTAGAATTGTAATTATAGAACAGTTGTATGCATAGAACAGTAGTATAGTTTTTTAGAACATTAGAATTAGAATATAGAAAAATAGGTATTATACGAGCAAAATTATAGAATTTTTAGAACATTAGTATAAATCTTTAGAACAATATTTTTCATTTTAAGAACACTAGAATTACAAGGTAGAAGAATAGTTATTTTAGAACAATAGTATACATTTTAAGAACACTAGAATTACATTATAAAAAATAATTATTTTAGAATTATAAGTATACTATAATTATATTTAGAACATTAGTATCGATTATTTGAACATTAGATTTAGGCTATAAGACACTTAAGTACAATACTAATGTTCCAAAACTTAACACATATGTTTTAAAACTTATGTTCCAAAAACTCGATACTAATGTTCTAAAACTTAACACATATGTTTTAAAATTTTATTCTATTATTCTTATGTGTAATATTGATATTCTAAATTTGAGTACTGATGTTTTAAAGTTTAATACGTATGTTTTGAATGTTTATTCTATTATTTTAAGGTCTGATACTTATGTTCTAAAGTTGAGTACTAGGTTTCTAATGTGTAATACTGATGTTCTAAATTTGAATACTTGTGTTCTAAAGTATAACACATATGTTTTAAATGTTTATTCTATTATTCTAAGGCTTGATATTAATGTTCTAAAGTTAAGTACTATTGTTTTAAATCTTAACACATATGTTGTAAAGGTTTATTCTATTGTTCTAAGGTCTAATACTGATGTACTATAATTTAATATTAATGTTCTAAAGGTTACACATATTTTTAAAATTTTTATCTATTGTTGTAATATGTAATATTGTGTAATACTGATGTTCTAAATTTGAGTACTTTTGCTCAAAAGCTTAACACATATGTTTTAAATGTTTATTCTATTCTAAGGTCTGATATTGATGTTCTAAAGTTGAGTACTGATGTTCTAAATCTTAACACGTATGTTCTAAAGGTTTATTCTATTGTTCTATGGTCTAATACTGATGTACTATAATTTAATATTGATGTTCTCAAGGTTAACATATATGTTTAAATTTTTCATCTATTATTGTAATATGTAATACTAATGTTCTAAAGTTGAGTAGCGATGTTCTAAATCTTAACACATATGTTTTAAATGTTTATTCTATTGTTTTAAGGTCTAATATTGATATTCCAAAGTTTAATATCGGTGTTCAAATTACTACTAAAAAAATAGTGAAAATCAAATAAAAGTAATAGAAATAATTTAAAAATTATTTAAAAATTGTGCAAGTTGACATTGAAAGTTTGATTCATTGAGATTATAAAGAGACTTTTTTGGAAATTACCCAATAATTACGGGGTGCAAATTTTTCTCAACTGCCAATTAATTTCAAACTTTTCTATATTTACAATTTGCCATTATTGAAGAATTAATCACAATCATCAAAATACACTTAATTAACGATTATAGATGAGTTCTTATATATGCATGGTTCTTATATAAGGAAAGGTTCTCACTAGAACCCAATATATATAAAAGAACTTAAAATGAGAAGGATGAGAAGATATCTTGACTCTTTATCTTCTAAATCCAACGAATGATTTTTTACGTATACATAATGACCATTTTTAAACTCATAGTGACCAAATAATTTTTTTCACTTATAATGACTATTTTTACTATTGTAGTGACTCTTTTTATTATTATAATGGCTATTTATTTTTATTATAGTAACCATTTTTTTATGTAAAATCTCTAGCGTTGGATTTTACCATTTAAAAAGCCAAGATATCTTCTTATTCTCCTTATTTTGAGCACTTTTCTCATTAGATCCCATATATATATATATATATATATATATATATATATATATATATATATATATATATATATATATATATATATATATATATATTAATTCGAATAATGCAAAAAATCAATATGATTCTACTAAAAAATCCAAAGTATATTAGATTATTGCCGTTACGATGTAGGATATCAACGGAATCATCGTCCCTGCAGGTAGGCCATTTCTTGCAGCTTTGAAGCCGCCTAAGGGTTGCGATAATGTAGAGTCAGCTCTGCCAGTAGGATTTACGGACAGAATAAGAGACAGAGGAATCATATATGGGGGTTGGGTGCAACAGCTACAGATCTTGAAACATCTTTCAGTAGGATGTTTTGTTACTCACTGCGGGGTAGGGTCATTAACAGAAGCTATGGTAAGCAAATGTCAAGTGGTGATGATGCCTCAAGCATTCGATCAGTTCACGAATGCGAGGCAGATGAGTTTAGAATTGAAGATAGGGGTCGAGATTGAGCCCAGAGAGGATGATGGTTTGTTCACTAAGGAGGCCGTCCATGAGGCCATCTCCAAGGTGATGGATGAAGGAAGTGAAGTTGGTACAGAAGTGAAGGCCAACCATACTAAATGGAGAGAATTCATTTCAAATGGAGGTTTGGAGGACTCTTACATCAATAGCTTCATTCAGAATCTACAACAATTGCTTGTATGAATGAACTCAGTATGTACTTCAGTTCAGCACAACACTTAATTCACGTGGCTTAGTTTGGAATTACGTATAAGACTATGATATGCTGATTTTTTAGCTACTTTTATTTTTAGGGTTGTTTAGCCGCGTGTTTCAAATAATAATATAAAAATAGTACTTTGTAACTTATCACGAGGTACCATTTCAAATAATAATATAAAAATAGTACTTTGTAGCTTATCACGAGGTACCATCTAATTTAAGAACCTTGCCATTTGCCAACCCAAACATAACATAATTTTTTTTATTTTTAAACTTTTTTAAAAAAATATGAAAAACAAGCTTGTGTAGAAACTATTGTAAAAAATAAACTAATTTAGGTTCGGAATAAAAACGTTACCTGGGGTAACGTTTTACCGAATGCGAAATCGCTGCACAGGGCAACGTTTTGCATGGGGCTAGGTTTAGAAGGATTAATCCGGGTCTTAGAAAAACACTGTCAGGGCAATGTTTTAGTTAAGTCAAAAACGCTGCCCAGGGCAACGATTCTATTCTGACCACAAACGTTGCCCTGGCACCATTTTTGACTTAACTAAAACGTGTTGCCCTGGCAGCGTTTTCCTAAAATCCAGATTTTTTTTCCTACACCGCCCTAAGAGTCAGGACCCGGAGTTTGCTCCTTGAAAATGATGTCCAAATGAGGGTACTAGCTCTGAGTTTGCGTATGTTGGCTCCACTCTAGATGGTGCGCAAATAGGGCTTGTGGAGATATATAAGACGATAACGAAGACTGACCCTAAGTGTGATGCTGAGTCGGCATCTCGATAGTAAGGGTCTCTGGCATAGTCAAGGGTGTGGAGGGGGTGGATGTGTCGCAACTCGTCTGTAATGGATATGGTCGAAGTCGGTAAGGCGGCCGTATCCTCTCCATGCTGTCCTGGACGAGGCCATACACGTGATCTGCCATGGTAGGACACATGGCTCGGGAATCGTAGACGTAGTCACGAATATGTAGTAGCTTTTCATTATACATGATAAAAGAAGGAATACAAATGCAGTTAGTTGTGTACTATATATAAATGAACAAGTAAATTAGCTAGAATTCTTACCACGATGTGTAACGGCACCGCTGTATGGGAGAAATGTGAGATATGCGGCTAGAAAAAAGGGCTAATGAACCACCTAGTGAGACGTCAATACCATACCAAGTACGGATCAAAGTAGTCCATAACTCCCTCGAATGTATCAACCTGGAATACGGTCTGTAGATTCCTATCCCATGCGTCAATAAACTGTCGATGCTGGTCCGTCAAGACGACTCTAGCCTTCCCACGTCGGTTCACCGTATGTAATTCCTCACTCATGTCAACCGGAGGTGGTATGATCTGACGCGATTCATACTGCCGCATCACTCGTGTCGGCAAATTGAACTCAATCCACTCAAAACATACGAGCGGCGCAATGACACGCCACTCGTCCTCCTCACCCTCATCCTTAGGATATGGATCCCATATCATCTATTTATAAACGACATTTAAACGTTAGATATTGAAAACAAATCTATGTAAAACACATGTACGAATTAGTGATGAGTTAAAATAGTACCTGATCATCCATCATCCTATCTAATAAATCTCGTAGAGAATTCACCCCAGTTGCGACGTGAACGCGAGTAAGACAATCGACCAACCATCTAGTTCCGTAAGACTCTCCATATCTGAGACAGCCTAGTTCGACAAAAATGTGGACCTATTGTCTCTCTTAAGCTCGACTGTGTCGTGTAAGTATGGCTGGATGAAAGACGCTGAGATGCTCCCATGCCCAAAGATATGTAAGTGAAATAAATGGAATCTAGCTAGTTGTATATTTTTGTTACTATAACATCAATGAAAACAAGAACATAAATACCTGGAGAATGACTAGTGGCCTGGCTATTTCAACTGCTGCCTAACCCCGTCTCACTCGACAAGCACGACACATCATACGATACAGATAGGAAAGAGCCGCGCTGCCCCAGCTATAACTAGCTATACTATCTCAGGGCCGGTCGAACAGGTGCAAGTAGATAAGTTGGACCTCGTTCCTCGACTTATCAGCAAAGAGTACATAAGAAACGAGGACCTAACAGTACATCCGCGCATATCTCAGAATGTCCATTTCGGTGGCATCCGCTGGAGGAAGATGGGTGAAAGTAGTAGACAACCAACTGAATCGAACAGTGGACCCCACCATGGAACCTTCGAGTGGGGCAACTCTAAATAATCTCATGATCATCTGGGCAAACGAGGTGGGGCTGGGGCCAAACATCACCCTACCTATCACTGATAGGCGTGTCAGAATGCACACATCACGTAAGGTGATCGTGGCCTCTCCAACAGGTAGTGGAAGGTGTGTGTCTCTTGCCTCCACCTCTTAACTAAGCCTGTCACGAGCCCACGATCGATGCGTAATGACTGCAATCGATGAATCCCATACAAGCCCTCTCGTCGAATGTAATAGAGAACTCTCTCATCGACGGGCCACTCAAGGGAGTGGTGGCGAGTGTTAAGAACAGCCGCAGAATCCAACGCTCTCATCCATAGTGCTTGGGAATAATGAGTCTGCTGTAGGCTTAGAACAAAAGCGTCTACTGGTCCTGGATCCATATCCAGTTCATCTAAATAAGAATCGAAAAGAGTAATATATATATGTTTACATAAATATAATAAAAAATATATATGAAACTTACTTTAGTTACATAACATAACGCTAGTACATTGGGGCTAAAGGTTATATAATCAAAACCCTAAACACTATTCTATTACCCATCTCTGGGGGCAACTTCTTCTATTATGTTCAGCAATGTGACAAACGCTGCATGTGATTCCTCGGTCTGTGTTGTCGTCCATTTCATTTCGTAACCTCTTAGATTTTAGACGACCCTTAGCTCGAATTCGACTCTCATCAGCCATGAGTCGTGGTCCTGTGAATGGTCTCCACACTATATCATCAAGCAGTGGATGAAATTGGGGCTGATACGTGCACAGGTATATCATACTATAGAAATGTTGGTCAATGAATGATGTGTCAGAAAGGTGAAACTTACAACACACAGCGAACACATGCAAACATGGGTAGTGATATATACTTGGACCTTGTTACACATGCATGTATCATTAGCAAAACGTACCATGTACCGTTTCCCTCCCTTATGTGTCAATCTTTCACCTCGGCCACTTGTCACTTCGTATACACTGCTCCCAATGTCGTAGGGCTCTACAGTATAGAATCTAACCTTACTTCCATTAAGTTCAATTCTCTGCTACACATAATCAATGTAGGGATGGTTTGCTGCAACCCGTTCGGTACCCAACTGTCGTTTATGAATGAACCATTTGTTCACTCTGTAGAATGTAAGCTCTACTATTTGCTAAAACTGGTAGAAATCTTGCACCTTTTACAACATCGTTAAACACTTCTACCATGTTTGTCGTCGTATATCCATATCTATGACCTGCATCGTAAGCAAGTGACCATTTATCAATCGTCATGTCGTGGATGTATTCAACAGGGGACACCTGAGCGATTCGTCTGATGACTTTGTCAACCTTTGATGATTTTCGCTGGAATAGAGCTCTAATGAATGCTTTTTTTACCAAGGCATTCTTCACGTGAGTGTTCAAATTCGAACCAACATGACGAATGCAGAACTAGTGAAATGCATTTGGAGGAGTCCAACCACTATATACGTCATTCATGCCTTGAATAATACCCGGGTGATGATCAGATAGCACACATAGCCCTCTTTTATTCGTGACATAATGTCTGATGCATGCCATAAACCAGCTCCAACTCTCTCCATTCTGTTCCTCTACGAGAGCGAAAGCAATGGGGAATAGTTGATTATTCCCATCAACCCCTATTGTGATTAGTATTTTTCCCATGTATTTTCCATACAAATGCGTACCATCAATTACAATGAGAGGTAGTGCGTGTTTGAACCCTTCTATGCACGGTTTAAACGACCAAAATAACCGCTGGAACACCCTATACTTGGGACTCTTTGATTTATAACACCACTCCACGACCATACCAGGGTTAGTATCCATTAGTGCTATCATAATATGAGACAACCGTTCATAAGAGGATTCCCAGCTACCGTAAATGTCTGATATTGCGACTTGCTTACTGTACCATGCTTTCAAATACAGTACGTTGTGGTGGAATCTCCTGCGCACCATCTCTATAATTACCGCCACTTTCAATATGGGATCAGCTTTGACACAGTCCTTGATGAAGTTGCCTATAAGTGACGCACTTAAATGTCAAACTCCTCAATTCTGACTGTCACTAACACAGGACGACGCATGAGGGCCTTTATAGGTTGTTATGGACCAAAATGAAAGTAAACTGCTCTTCTGCCTAGCACGTAGTCTCCACCCACACTTATTACAACAAATCAGCTTCAACACACTAGTCTTCGATGTTTGACACCAGTACGATGTATTTGACCTAACACTATACATCTTGACAGCTTCAATAAGATCTCTCTTACTAGGGAACTCCATCCCCTTTACAAATTTATTATCAACACCACATTCTGGGCCGCCCATCATCCAACCATTACCTCTTCATACTCTAACATATCATTGTAATATGAAATGGTTGATTCAACTTCATGTTTGTCATTATTCCCTACTTCTAGCTCCAGGTTCAAAGGACCATCATCTTCTTCATCTGCGTCAGCGGGCTCTCCTTCTTCCATCTCTTCTTCCCCCTCCGCCTCCACATCCACTTCCTCTTCCTCTACCCTTTCCTCACACTGCCAGTCTTTTCTCCATAAAGATAATTATGAAACCCATCTATGAGAAGCGTACTATTTAATAGAGTCACACTAGGAGTAGCTAGTTCTGAGTTTACATCATAAAGCATTTGACTTATATATGGAATGATTAAAAGGGACTGATGTTGAGATAAGATGACCATTAATCCAGTATATGAGGAAGGTAAGGGTACTTGCTCAACATATATTGATAGGTCAATGTGTTGATAGAGGTGTTTTAGGATGGGTTTTGATGTTCTTCATGGAGTTTTATTGGTTTTTGAAAGTTTTATCCATTTCAACCCATTTGGGTGCAACTAAGGAAGATTATGGAGTTGAAACGACATGTTGAACTTAGAGGAATGATGAAGAACGATCTACCTTTGAGCGAGGAAGCTTTTGATGATGAAGATCAACACAAAGCTGCCAAAGCCACTACCAGAGGCAAAGGGGTAGCTAGCAGCGGCTCCTATAGTAATCAAGAGAAGGAGAATGCTGCCTTAGCTGCTGCCATCGGCTAAATAGCAGCTGACAGCGGGTCTTCCAGAATTTTGCAACTTCAGTGTTTTCCAGCAGCCTTTTGATTAAGTAAACTTATGTTTTGGGCCGTCTTAGGTTAGGTATCTGTAGTTTAGGTTAGTTAAGGGAGATACCTATAAATAATGATTGTAATCTAGGGTTTTAGGAGAACTTTTCAGAATTTAGAGAAAGCTTTGGTTGGAATTTCTTCTTTGCTCTTTGATGGAGAAAAACTCTATAGAAGCTTAATCTACATGTTCTTGGTTAAAGATTGAAGCTTTTGACTGTAAGTTATGAGATTTCTCTTCTATTAATATATATTGAATGTCTACTATTCTCTTGTGTTATTTTACGATTTGCTTGAATCAATTACTAGGTTTGGTTATTTGGATTCGCTTGCATCTAGTTAATCTTACCAAAGTAGTGACTTTAGGTTATTAATGCATGCTTTATGATTGATAACTTGAAGGGAGAATAGTATTATTGAAGAAATTAGACTGCTTGTGTTAATTTCATTAATCCTTGTTGATTTCTCTACTTGATTGCTTCTTGTGAATGATTTAGAGTGCTTATCTCGAGTTGTTCACTAGAAAGGGGTAGAAAGGAACGCTTTGTTATTTCTAGCTAATTCATGAGAACATAGAATTTCTGAATTCTACATCAAGGTATTCAATGGTGTTAATTGAGGAGACTTCTATGATTAACTTGTAGTTCATAAGTGAATTTCGACTAACCAAGATTACTCTTCTCACTGATTTGTCATTTAACTAGTTTCGGTTATAATTAGGTTATTAAGTCTATCTTGCTATTGCAAACCCCCATCTTTATTTAGTTTATTGCTTTGTTAAGATAATTTTGCATAGATTTTCAGTTATTAATTAGCTCTTCTCCGTGGATACGAACTTGACTTCCCTAACTACATTCATTTGAAGTTAGATAAGTTTTGATTTTATTTGGTAGCATACGACAAGGCTCACCATATATTCAATGCCACATTGTGGATAATTTTGAATGCACCCATATAATACTTTAACAGAATAGTCATCCATGAATGGCAATGCTATACATGTCGACGGACCAGTAGGGTATTTCATTTTCAATTTTAGTTCCACCAACCGTCTATCAAACCCAAACAAGTTGAATATCATATCAACAATATCAGAGAAAGTGTTTCCAATACTAACCACAGTAGGTCTATACTGTCCACCATCATACCTAACTGTGTTATCTTGTTCTATCAATATTCCACCCCATCGACATAACAATGGGAAAACATTGGTATTCATGATGCCTTGAGCAAAGAAAACTCTTCAATAATATTCAATAATAAGTGTACTAAAATATACAATAAACTAACCTAAACTCATAACCTAAATCTACTAAACTAGTCTAAATTCATAATTTAAATTCATAACCTAAATATAATAAACTAACCTAAACTCATAACATAAACTCATAACCTAAATTCATAAAGTAGTCTTATTCATAACCTAAATCTAATAAACTAACCTAATTGAATAAACTAACCTTACTTAATAAACTAATCCAATAAACTAACCTTACTTAATAAACAAATCCAATAAACTAACCTTATTTAATATACTAATCTAATAATTTAAACTAACCTTACTGAATAAACTAATCTAATAAAATAACCTTAATTAATATACTAACCTAATTAATAAATGGAATCTAATAAAATAACCTTAATTAATATACTAACCTAATAATTTAACCTTAATTAATAAACAAGCTAAATTGATAAACTAACTTAAAAAAATAAAATAACCTAATCTAATAAACTAACCTTAATTAGTATACTAACTTAATAAACTAACCTTAATTAATAAACTTAACTAAATTGATATACTAACTTAAATAAATTAACTAAATTAACTAACTAAAATAAAATACTAAACTAATTAACTAACCTACATTGTTTAACTAATCTAATAAACTAACCTTAGTTAATACACTAATCTAATAAAACAACCTAATTTACTTAACTAAAGTAATAAACTAACCTAATTTAATAAACTAACCTTAATTAATGTAATAAACTAACCAAATGTAATAATCTAATAAAATAACCTAATTTACGTAACTAACCTTAATTAATTAACTAACCTATATTAGTAAAATAACCTAATTTCCTTAACTAATGTAATAATCTAATCTTAATTAATAAACTAGTCTAAAATCATCATCCAGTGCCTAAATTAATAAACTAACGTAAAATAATACACTAACCTAAATTAATAAACTAACCTAATAACATCAACTAACCTTAATTCATATACTAACCTAATTTATGGTTTACTAACCTAAATTAAAGTTTACTAACATAAATCAATAAACTAACCAAAACTAAAATAATTAACAACAACATATAAACTAACAAAATATTAACAATAATTAATAATAACAAATAACAATAATACTTATAATTAACAAAATTAACAAATAATTAACATCTAAACATCAAAATAATCAAAATATTTAACAAAAATTAAATAAAACCACAAATATCCATAATTTATAATATCTAATATACCCATAATTCATAACCAAAAAAACATACACTAACCAAAAACTGAAATTTGTATAATGCCTTACAAATATATCAATAATTTTGCCATTTATTTTCATAAGAAATTTAAAGGAAAAAAATAACGAAATACGTTAAAAAAAAGAGGAAAATACTAATCAAAACTTAAAATTCATAACATACCTTGTCAAAGGAAGAGAAAGGAAGGATCTGAGATGAAAATTGAGCTGAAAATATGTGAATATAGGTAAGGGAGGGAGAAATGGGTGGTTTGCTGTTTCGAAGGGAATGGGAGACAAACAAAGGAAGAAGAAGGGAGAAAAAGAAAAAAAACCGGGCCTCAGGGAAAATGCTGCCCAGGGCAACGTTTTTATTAATACCAAAAACGTTGCCCCAGGCAACGTTTTTGACTGGCTCACTGCCCGATTCCCTGTACAGACTCCTAAAAATATTCGACTAGGCCACGTTTTTCAATTACCTAAATCGTTGCCACAAGCAACGTTTTTGCCTGACCCCAATTAATGCGTGCAAATCCAGTACCACACAAAATGTTGCCCTGGTCAGCGATTTTGCATTCGGTAAAACGTTGCCCAGGCAATATTTTTATTTCGAACCTAAATTAGCTTATTTTTTAAAATAGTTTCTATGAAAGCTTATTTTTCAATTTTTTTTAAAAAAGCTTAAAAACAAAAAAAAAATCAACATAGCATGCATGAAAATACCACGTCGGGGTTGATACTTTCAACCGATTGAAGTAAGTAGGTTGAGATAAGAGATTTCCCTAATTCATATATAGTATATATAACTAGTTTATTAATGGGGTATTCTCAATAGTATACCGTTATAATTAGGTTGCAATTGTTATGAGTAAGCATGGGATCACGCTCCACAGAGGTTTTAACGCGCATTGTGAGACATTTTGTTTCTAATCGATGGGTTCAACTTTAATGTTGTAAAGCTATTCACTAGTTTAATGAACAAAAAAAATTTTGTTTCTAATAATATAACGTTATATTTTATTACAACAACTTTAATTTAAAACATATAGTACATCTTCAATTCTCAAAAGTAAAACTTCAAATAAAAACTTCAACAATGTATATCTTAGATATAGATTCGATCACCCTCCTATATTTGAAATATTAATTTTAAGCCTTAAGATAATAAGTTTGGTACATTAGATCGTTATTTATATTCATGGTATAACAATTTCAATTCCAAACGCCTATATCTAAGATATTAATTAATTTCCAATTGTTAGATAATAATTTCTATATTTGATAAAATAATTTTTATCCCAATATAAGATTTTCTATAATTGATATCATTATTTCTATACTCAAGGTAATAACTTATATACATAACATTATTATTTTTATTTCTAAAATAGTAATTTCTATCCTTAAGATCATAACACTTATATCTTAGACCTTAATTTTTAATCATAAAATAAAAAATTTTATACATGAGATCCTTATTTCCATAACTATTAAGATAACAACTTATATACAACATCATGTCTATTAATATAACTTCATTTGTAAATAATAAAATTCTATATTTAAATTGTATAATTTCAAAAAACAAAATGAAACATGAGATAATAATTTATGTACATGATATTATGAGATAATAATTTCTATTCTTGAACTCAAAATACACGAGATAATAATTTATACACATGAGATCATTATTTCTATTTCTAAGATAACAATTTTCATACAATAGTGAAATTTCATGTCTATTAGTATGACTTCATTTGTAAATAGTACAACTTCATATCTAAATAATACATCTTCTAAAAAGAAGATAATCATAAATTTTTATTTCCAATCTAATATAACAATATATATTCCTAAGATCATAAGTCCAATATCTAATATATTAATTTCTTATCCTAAGATAATAAATTCTAGGAAAGATTTTGTGTGAACACAATATACGATAAGATTATTATGTAGCCAATAAATGTTATCCCTTATTAAAACAAAAGTTATTCCTCAATGAAATAAAAGTTACTCTATAACAAAAGATATCCTCAATTTAACAAAAACGACTTTAAAAGAGAATGACATTCATTATGGTTTATGTATCCTCATTTTACTTAAGTTTTGTGTAAATTATATATCTGATAAAACAACATCATCTTATCATGAGATAATAATCTCTATACTTAAGATCATTATCTTTGTATTTGAGATAATAATTACTATAACTAAGATCATTATTTTTATTTTCAAAATGAGAATTTCAATTCTTAAGATCAGGACTCGTATATCATAGATATTAAATTCTAATCATTAGATAATAATTTTTATACCTGAGATCATTATTTGTCATGCCTAAGATAATAAATTATATAAAATTTTCTTTTTATTAGTACAATTTAATTTGCAAATAATACAACTTTATATCTAAATAGTATATTTTTAAAAAAAGAAAATTAATCCTAAGATAATAATTTCAATAATTGAGATTGTAATTTATATTCATGAGATAATAATTTCTATACATGAGATCATTATTTATATACTTGAGATAATAATTTTTATAACCAAGATCATTATTTTTTTCAAAATGACAATTTCTATTCTTAAGATCAAATCATTTATATCATAAATATTAAATTCTAATCCCAAGAATAATTTTTATTTTTCATGCCTAAGAAAATAATTTATATACAATTTCATGTTGATCTATTAGTACAACTTTATTTGAAAAAAATGCAACTTTATATCTAAATTATATAGTTTTAATAAAGAAAATTAATCCTAAGATAATTTATATAATTGAGATAATAATTTCTATAATTGATATTATTATTTATATTCTAGAGAAAACAATTTTTATTCCCTAAATGAGAATACCTATATCTTAAATATTAATTTCTAATCCTAAGATAATTAATTCTATACATGAGATCGTTATCTCTAAATATGAGATAACAACTTGTACACAATAGTGAAATCTCATGTCTATTAGTATAATTTTATTTACAAATAATGCATCTTCATATCTAAATAATACAGTTTTAAAAAAGAAGATGAATCATAAAATAATAATTTATATACCTAAGATGTTTATTTCAAACTTATCAACATTATACTATTTATTAATAATATTGCATTAAAGAATATAAAGTTATATTATTAGGAAATAAAATAGTAAATAACTTCACTATTTTTGCAAATTAGAAAATAAAGTTGTCATTTGCAAATGGGCTCTATTCATATACTTTTGCTCTTTTTTTTTCGGAAATTCCCTATGTATAACGTCCATTATCACACATTTATTCAATAAATGCATTGTTTTTCTTTTTGATTTTTTCTTTTTGTGTGATATATGTTTTCTTATTTATATAAAGTATAAATTAGGATTTTCTAGTTTAGATAATTTTCTAACATGTTGTGTCGTATCAATTTTGTAAGTATCAAAGCATAGAATGTAATTGGTCTCTTTTCTAGTTCAACTTATAGTTTGAAACCAACAGACTAAGAGGATTGATGTAGTCGTGCGTTCTAAACCAACATACTTGTGCTTTCTAATCTCAAGAAGTAACTACCTTTGAAAACATTTGATGTCATTTAGCAACCTTAAAATGTTGCCCATAGTCCACTTTTTGCACTACCTATGGTGCCTTATGTTATAGTGTGACTATGTCTGTCTAAAGGGTCTGGTTGAAATGAGTCAAAATTGCATGATTAGATTAGGTCAAGCCAATAAAATTTAGTAAATGGGGTAAAGCCTTGTAGGACCTAATTTCTTTTGTAAAAAAATATGAATGCTGTCATAATATATTTGAGAATTCACAAGGGTGTGACATGTTTGGTTTTTTCCATGCCCAAGTAATACCCATAACTTTTTGTTTTTCTCTTAATTTATCTTTTTATGACAATTTTATACTCATTCCTATTATCACATATCGTATCAAATAGAATCTCATCATATTAAGAATTCTTTTATTCTTTATTTCTCTTTTTCGATTTTCCTTATTTTTGGTGTCATTATAAATAAGTAGATGAAAGGTAATACTCATAGATAGGCCAGCTAGCTTTTCTTTCTTTTTTTTTTTGGAAGGGGAAACGAACACAATAGAAGGAAACTAGAATCCCCCTGTTAGCTAAAGTGTTAAAACATGAAATAAATTTAAAAGATATGAAAAGAGAAATAATGTCTTGAATTAGAGATTCAAGTTCCATGGGTGCCATGGTCAGTGATCTAAGAGCCTAGAGGTGGCCACTAAGCCGTTTCAGCCCGGCCCAGCCCCAAACTGCCTCGCCTATAGCCCGAGCTCAGACTGGGCCGGTTCTTTAGTGGGATGAATACGAATCTCGAATTTCCAACCCTTACCCTATTCAATTCAGTTCATGAAAAAATTTGATTCAGCCCACAATTTGAATCGGACCAGCCCACTCATTCGAACCAACCCAACCAGGTGAATTCGTTGCAAAATGACCGTTAAACTAGGCGTTATTAAAGCCGTTGATTTCATGCTTATATAAACAGAGCAATTCGGTTTTCATTCCTCACAAAAACCATTCTCAATCTCTCAATTCTCAATCTCTCAATTCTTAATTTCTCAATTCTCAATCTCTCAATTGCTAGTAAATACAATTAGCTTACTTATTACTACTAATTTTCTTCTTAATTACTCCATTAATCTTTATTAGTTATCTTAATTAGTTGATTTACTATTCTTAATTTACTTGTTTACTACTATTCATAAAATAAATTGCTTCAAGAAGTAGACTCAGCATTAGCAGCTCATATGATGATACCGCGGATTTTGCTCAAGACTTGGAGCAACAACTTTTCGATACTTCTGCTGCTCAAGTTCCTCAAATTCCAACTTCGGAGATGCGTTCGCCTCCTTCTACTGGTCAAGGTAACTCTTAAAATTCTAATTAATCAATGTTAATATGAAAACTAGTTAGTTTAATTAGATAGATTAATTAAGTTTATAATATTGAATTACTTGATAATGTTAGATTAGTCGATGATAATATGTAGATTAGGTTAATATGTTAATTATGTACTTATGTTTAATTATGTAGATTATGTTAGTGATTATAATTAAGTAGATTTAGTTAAATTAGTTCAATTTTTTAATTAAATTTATTATCTTAGATAGTTTAATTAGTTGATATGGTAATTAGGTAGATTATATTGATATTGTTGAATTAGTTGAATAGTTGATGATGTTAGATTAAGCACATTAGGTTAATAATGATAAATATGTTGATTAATTTAGATTAGTTTAAGTAAATTGATTTAAGTAAATTGATTAATTAAGTTAAATTGATTAATTTAGTTTGATTAGTTTTATTAATTTAATTAAATTAATTTAAATTGATTATGTTATATTAAGTTAATGATGTTAATTTAAGTAAATTTATTAGTTTAATTAGTTTATTTAGTTTGATTAGGTTAATTCATTTAAGTAAATTGATTTAAGTTAGTTTATTAATTTAGCTATAGTAGTTTAAGTAAATTGATTTAAGTTAAGTTGATTAGTTTAGTTAGATTAGTTTAATTAGTTTTAATTGATTGAAATTGATTATGTAATATTAAGTTGATGATCTTAGTTTAAGTAAATTGATTAGTTTGATTAATTTATTTAATTAGATTAGTTTAATTAGATGATAATAAATTGTTTGAAGTAAATTGATTAATTTTGTTTGATTAATTTAAGTAAATTGATTTAAGTTAAATTAAGTAGTTTAGTTAGATTCGTTAATTTAGTTTTAATTGATTAGTTATGCTAGATTAGTTAGATTAGTTGATTATGTTATCTGAAGATTAGTTATGTTAGATTAGTTAAATCGATTAGTTATATTGGATTAGTTGATTATGTTATGTTAAGATTAGTTAAATTGATTAGTTATGTTAGATTAGTTTATTATGTTATGTTAAGATTCGTTAAATTGATTAGTTATGTTAGATTAGTTGATTAAGTAATGTTAAGATTAGTTAAATTGATTAATTATGTTAGATTAATTGATTATGTTATGTTAATATTAGTTAAATTGATTAGTTATGTTAAATTAGTTTATTATGTTATATTAAGTTGTTGATGTTTAATTAGTTGATAATGTTGAATTAAATTGATTTGTTTAGTTAGATTAGATGGTTATGTTATGTTAAGATTCGTTAAATTGATTAGTTATGTTAAATTAGTTGACAATTTTATGTTAAGATTAGTTAAATTGATTAGTTATGTTAGATTAGTGGATTATGTTATGTTAAGATTAATTAAATTGATTAGTTATGTTAGATTAGTTGATTATGTTATATTAAGTTATTGATGTGTAATTAGTTGATAATGTTGAAGTTAAATTGATTAGGTTAGTTCGATTAGTTGATTATGTTATGTTAAGATTAGTTATGGTAGATTAGTTTATAATGTTTAAGTTAAATTGATTAGTTGTGCTAGATTAGTTACATTATTTGATTATGTTATATTAGGTTGATTATGTTAATTAGTTAGTTAATGAACTAATAATGGTAGTTTTTGGCTTAACTTGATATTAAATGAAGGTGAAGATGATGGTGAAGGTGGAGTACCCGAGTCCACTCACTGTAGAAAGAAATACTCACTTGTATGGTGAAGGTTCCAATGACCGACACTACTTCCAAAGGAAAGAAATTCATGTGCTATTTCTTGATATGCAAGCCACAAGGGAAGAAGCTAATAGCTTCGTATTCAAGGAAGACCGATTGAAGACCTATTATGGGATGGAGACATTATCCCGTCCCTTGATCGGTGTACACAGAATCAACCTAGAAGCAGCTGAATCCGCAGGCGCAGCTGAATCGTCAAGTCAGACACAATTACACAAGTATATGGGTTCCATGTCCGGAGGAGGTATGCCTTTTATGTATAACAGAGATAGGATGATTGATGAATTAGCTAATTTTGTAATTGTGGACGAATAACCGTTTAGGCATGGTGAGAGTCCAAACTTCGAACATTTTTCTAGAACCTATTTACGACCCACTTATAGACGTGTCCTTAGGAACACCCTTAAACCCCATACCCAAACTGCTTATTACAATTATAGAAGTAGTTTAATAAAATGTATCGCACTTTTAATGGTCCTATTAGTGATAACCAGCTTTTAGCGTCCTTTACTAAAAGACTAGTTACATAAAAAATATTTGTAATCACCCTCATACTACTACAACTAGTGTAATGGTAAGTGGGGGTCGAACCTCAAGGACATGCTAGTTTCTAGACTTGATGTAAAGAGTTTACTTGAGATGCGGGTTGTCTAAACTCTACTAATGACAAGAAAACAAGCAAGAATAAAAAAACGATAATAGACAATGAAAGAAAAACGGGGATAGATTAGCTCCACCCTAGGCAGGACAACAGAACTAGTAGATAAACTAGGTCGATGGAAATCGATCAACAATCAATCAAGACACTCTAGATAACGAGAGGAAGTTTGCAATCTTATAAATCACATGAACAACCTATAATCGCCCTATGTCTCCTTAGGAGTGGCAGGACAAAATTTGCATCGAATATCAATCAAACAATCATCGATAATCTCGAACCCTAACCCTACGCATGAAGAACAAGCCAAACCTAGGGTTTCACCAATCAAACCCCTAAGAGAACTACTCACACATAGCCATAAATGAAGACATAATAACAGCAAGAGTAATGAAATCAACAAAAGCAATAAGTGAAAGCATTAAACGGAATAGAGCAATAAAGGAAACGAGAACTAACGTAAACAAGAATATTTGAATGAAAAACTGCTTGAATCCAAAATATAGTGCTTGGAAAGGAGAACAATAAAAGCCTTAAATATAAACTAGTGCATAAATATAATGAAATGAAAGCAATGAAATAATGTTCCAAGTTGAGGCACAAGAGCTCTCAATATATGGCATGAGGGTTTTACACAGAGAAAGGGGGTATTTATACCCTAAGGACATAAGGGGGTAAAACCCTAGAAGAACCCTCGAGGGTCGGCTCAAGAGAGAAATAAATTATGCGGAAATAAGAAGCATTCGACCGAATGAGCTGCTGATTCGGCCGAATGGGTTGTGATTTGACCGAATGGTGATGTGATTCATCCAAAACAGAGAGGAGAGTAACATAAGTTTGGGACCTGTCCACCATTCGACCGAAGGAAGCTTTGATTCGGACGAATGGACTATGATTCGGCCAAATGGGATCTGATTCGGCCATATTAGAGAACTTGAATCATATGCTCTAGTTCCTGTCTTCTATTCGACCGAATGGTGCTCAGATTCAGTCAAATCTGAGCCTAAATCCTTCCATACAACTTCTTCGAAGTGTCCAATGGCTTTTGAACTTCGTGGGATCCTTGAGAGTGACTTGGAACGCGTGCCCAAGTTATGATACACGCGACTAAACTCTTGATAAGAGTGTCAAAGCCTCGAACACGTCACACTTTACCTTGAAATCCTAGAAAATACCTGAAATGACTTTAAAACAACTCGAAGACAAGATCAAGGTAAAATCAAGTGTAATGTGCATAAAATCAATCTAAAACCGTGAGACTTGACACTACAATAGGATTATAAATGTGCTCTAAAATGAGCACATCAATTTCCCCCAAGCCAAACCTTTGCTTGTCCCTAGCAAATGAACTAGCAGGGCAACGTGCAAGCACAGGGCAACACAATGAGTAAAGCAAATGAAAAGCAAGGCGAGCGGAAAACAAGATAATGCAAGCCGTGTATGCGCAAAACTCTTCCCTAACCATGGGTGTGCAAGTACAATGGGCTCAGGGGAGCATAATACCAAAAAGAACAACGTTTTTCACAGACTCGAGATTACTGGAAAAGCTAAAACATAGGCCTTACCACCTACTACCTAATGAGGTCATAAGTCTACGCTCCCCAGGCTATTTCCCAAAAGATGTGGGAAATTTCTAATACACTCGTGTGTTTAATAAGGTATGTGTTTCGCTCAGGATAATCCGAATAAAGATGAGCCGGGAATTAAACACTTAAACAGGGAGAATTCTTGGGAATTATATCTTATCTAGTCTCCAACACAAAACTTACTAATCTGACCAAGTCGAACAGGTTTGGAAAGGGTTGGAAAGGGTTGGAATGTAGGCTAGTATCAAGGTAGGGTAAAATTTGGGGATATGGAGTTAAAATAGAGGATAGTAAGCAATCCAAGGTAATGAAACCAAGGACAACTATGACTTTCGACAACAATGCCACTCCCAAAATCCTCAAGATACGAATAAATGAACTCAAATACATTACACCAACCTTATTCTTAAATTTTTCTCTTTCTATTTTTTTTTTCTCTTTTCTCTTTTTTTTTCTTTTCTCTTTTTTTCTTCTTGTTTGCTTTTTTTTTCTTTTTGTGTTTTTCATGCTAATAATTCTGAAATATACTAAGAGTGATGTATAGAGTCATATCATCCAACAACGACTTTTCAAACCAAAATCCTACACCACAATGCAACGGACACCAACTTCACTATGATCACTTGACTATCCTCTAGGTAAAGAGAGGGGACATTTGGCTCATGTGGAGTTAAATAGTGTGGCTACGAAGAAAAGGTAAAGGCATAAACTTGGCTTATCCTAAAGTCAATTAATATTCATGGTTGGTAATTTGGCCATGTAGCTGTAACTTTAAACGTGTTATCATCCCTAAACTTTAGAAAAGCAGACTATGCTGGAGGAGAACAAACACAATACTTAGATTCTCTAACTAGCACTCGATGACATAGGACTCATAATGGAGTCCTAGAAGGCTCAATCCTCACTAGGCTAGTCGAAATGTGCCTCAATAGATAGTCATCCAAGCCACAAACTAAGCAAGCCCAGATCCATAAGTCAAGTGGAAAACAATCGATCATTTGGTCCCAAAACAGGCACAAGGCTAGAATGTATTGGACTATTAGAATGTACACATCAGAAGCTTGCCTGCCGGTTTCACAACTCAAGCACATCAACTTAACAAAACATGCAACAACTATAACAAAAACCAAGGCAATAGTTATAATAATGCGGATCTTTCAAAACTTTGAAAACACAAGAACCCTCCCCCAAGCCAGCTCAAGAGTCATCTCGGCACTTGGGAAAGATGGATAAGAGAACGAAAAGGGAGAAAGATCAGCATTAGGGAAACTATAGCTAAGCAAACAAACAAACTATACTAACATGGGTTATCTCCTGTAAGTACTTTTGTTTAACGTCGATAAGTTCGACACAATTAGCCACCAGCTTAGACAGAAAAAGAAGACAAAGAAATTATACTTGCCGTAGGAGTGGACTCACTCCTAGCATCTCCATCACCTCCAGTGTGGGGACCTAAAATTCTCCACCGAGCAGTAGTGGCAGAAGTAAGCAAAGTAGAACCGTGGTCATCCGGAGGTGGGCTATAATGCGGGGCTCCCCCAAGCCAGGGTGGAGCCATCGTTCTCTTTTTGGTTTTTCTTTTTTTTCTACCCTTCTTCCTTTTGTGGGATGGCTTGTTAGTACCCATCAGAATTGTCATAATCTTCTTTCATCTGAATAATATCCTTCTCAACCTCGAAAGCAACATTTTTTATCATCTTTTCCTTATCCGACACCTCAACACACACCGGGGCAGCAAAAACATCACACCCCTCAACCTTTTGTTCAACTATATTTTCAACAACATTAAAGGAACAAATCTGCTTGACTATGGGTTCTTTGGAGGACTTATAAAAGGCAAACACAACCTTCTCTTGGGCTACCCTCACAGTGATAGTCTCTGATTCACAGTCGATCAAGGCACCCAAAGTCTTCAAGGCACCCAAATTCTTCAAAGCATCTCTCCCTAGGATGAGGGGAGTATAAGGATCCTCAACCATATCAAGCACAATGAAGTCACATGGAACCACAATATTCCCTAGTTGGATCAAAAGGTCCTCAAACTCCCCACATGGAACTTTTATACTTTGGTCGGCTAGTTGGATGGTTTTCTTAGATGACTTGAGTTCAAAGGTTAGTTGTTTGGCAATGGACATTGGCATGAGGCTAATGGAGGCCCTAAGGTCAGCAAGTACTTCCTTAGAATTTAGTTTTCCAAGGGTGACTAGGAGCACGAAGGGTCCTCTAAATTTTTCTTTCTTGAACTAGGTGCCCTGAATGATGGCACTCGCCTACTTTGGCAAACTAATCACTTCGTCCCCAAGCTTTCTCTTATTTCCTAAGAGATTTTTTAGATACTTAGAATATTGAGGCATTTGTTCTATAGCCTCCAAGAATGGTATCTTCATCTCATGTTGCCACATATGCTCTAGGAATTTAAGAAACTTTACTTGTAATTATTTCTCAGCCTTTTTGTAAGGAAAAGGTAGCGACGGAGCATGTTGAACCTCAAGTTTCCTTCTTTCTTGTATCTCCCTCCGTTTTTCTTCTTCTTCATCCTTCCTTTTCTTCTCATGCTCATCTACTTCAATATTGTTTTTTTCATCCTCTTCACTAACCTTCCTCTCTTCTCTCCCCTCAAGATCATCCTTATGCTCAGTTTCCCTTTAAAAACCGCTATCCTTTGCAGACCCTTCCCCTAAATCATCTCTTGGAGCTACAACTGGATCTAAATATGAGGTTCCCGATCTTAGGAAGATCGCCTTGCATGTGTGATGTTTGGGGTTGGAGTCAAGAGTGTTTGATGATGAAGGTTGGGTAGATGGGTTTGGTTGAGGATGAGATAGGAATAGTAATGGTGGAGGTGGATTGGCCATCTGAGCAAGCTAGGACTCAAACAACTTTTGTTGTGCTTAAAGTTGTTGCATTTGAGTGATCAAGGTTTGATTGATTTGGGAGAGGGTTTGATTTTGTTGCGCAAGGGAGTTCACTTGAGTGGAAAGGTAATCACGATTTGGAGGTGATTTTGGTGGTGGTTGTGTAGCTGGGTAGGGTAGGTTGGGGTTGGGCCTTGGCACTTGAGGATACGGCCTAGGAAAACTCCCATTTGCTTGATTGCTGAAGGGGACATTATTGTTGGAGTTGTACCCTTGGTTAAAGTTTCCTTGGCTAGAATTTGGATTGAAGGGAGGTCTAAAGGATTGATTATTGTAGGGACCTTGTTAAGCAAACCCTTGGTTTTGACCACCATAACCCAAAGTTGCCACACAATTGGGGTTGTACCCATAACCATCATAGTTCATGACTAGAGTTCCTTCTTGGTTGCACCCCCCATAGTTCACAGTTGCCACATGTTCAGATTTCGAACCCCCAAAGTAGGATGTATCATGATTAGTGCCTCCACAAATTCTACATAAAAAGGGCTTCTCATTAGCCGATGATACATTGGAGCTACCTTAAGCAAATTTGAACTTGGACAGTTTCTTATCCATGATAGCCTCAATTTTTGAGCTAATCGTGTCTAAGTTACTTGAATCAATCATACCCCTCTATAGTCCATTACCTCTTGCTCCTCCCTAAGAGCTATTTTTGGCCACCTCTTCAATCTTAGCCTTCACCTGATTGCATGGGACTTTTGAGAGTTGTCCACCAACTACCGAGTCTAGAAGTGCCTTGGTGGAGTCATTTAGACCATCGTAGAAAAATGTATTCAGATGGTTCTCCCCGTATTCATGATGGGGGCATGCTCTAATCATTCTTTTAAACCAACTCCAAGTAGCACTGAGGTTCTCATCATCCTTTTGAGTGAAGGACGCGATTTTCTTACGCCAATCTTGTGTTCAAACCGTGGGATAGAACCTTTCTAGAAAAACTATCTTCAATTAGCCCAATTAATGATTGAGTTTGGCTCTAGGCATTTATACCAATCCTTAGTGTCCCTAGCTAGACTCAAGTGAAATAGGTGCATCCGCACATAGTCCAAACTGTTGGGGCATGGAGGAATGAGCCTGCAAATATCTGAGAATGCTTCCAAGTGTTGGAGGGGGCATTCATTTTTCAAGCCGCAAAAGGGGGTCTCCTTCACCATTCGGGTGAACTGTGGATGTATTTGATAAGGAGTTGGAGCTATAGGTAACACGACACCTCATTGAAATTCTTGGGACCCAGGTGTCCCAAATTGACCAAATAATTGCTGATTTTCGTCCATTAGTGGTGTAGGAGGGTTGGGAGTATTTGGTTGTAACAGAGTTTGGGATGGAACTCGCCGTTTACTACGTTGAACCTCAGGGTCGTATGGTACTAGCTGCTGATTTGATCTGCATGTGCTATAGGACATGCAAACCACACTAGAAACCAAGCATAAGCACTGACAAGCAAGATTAGAGGACAATAATAAAAAAAACAAAAATGAATTCTAGCAAGACTATAATCTAAACATAACGCCTTTTCCCCGGCAACGGCGCCATTTTGATAACCGGATTTTAGCGTCGTTTACTAAAAGACTAGTTACACAAACAATATTTGTAATCACCCTAATACTACTACAACTAGAGTAATGGTAAGTTGGGGGTCGAACCTCAAGGACAAGAGATGCTAGTTTCTAGACTTGATGTAAAGAGTTTACTTGAGATGCGGGTTGTCTAAACTCTACTAATGACGAGAAAGCAAGCGATAATAAAAAACGATAATAGACAATGAAAGAAAAACGGGGATAGATTAGCTTCACCCTAGGCAGGACAACAAAACTAGTAGATAAACTAGGTCGAGGGAAATCGATCAACAATCATACAAGACACTCTAGATAACGAGAGGAAGTTTGCAATCTTATAAATCACATGAACAACCTATAATCGTCCTATGTCTCCTAAGGAGTGGCAGGACAAAATTCGCATCGAATATCAATCAAACAGTCATCGATAATCTCGAACCCTAACCCTACGCATGAAGAACAAGCCAAACCTAGGGTTTCATCAATCAAACCCCTAAGAGAACTACTCACACATAGCCATAAATGAAGACATAATAACAGCAAGAGTATTGAAATCAACAAAAGCAATAAGTGAAAGCATTAAACGGAATAGAGCAATAAAGGAAACGAGAACTTACGTAAATAAGAATATTTGAATGAAAAACTGCTTGAATTCGAAATATAGTGCTTGGAATGGAGAACAATAAAAACCTTAAATATAAACTAGTGCATGAATGAAATGAAAGCAATGAAATGATGTTCAAAGTTGAGGCACAAGAGCTCTCAAAATAGGTATGAGGGTTTTACATAGAGAAAGGGGGTATTTATACCCTAAGGACATAAGGGGGTAAAACCCTAGAAAAACCCTCGAGGGCCGGCTCAAGAGAGAAATAAATTCTACGGAAATAAGAAGCATTCAACCGAATGAGCTGCTGCTTCGCCTCAAACAGAGAGGAGAGTAACATAAGTCTGGGACCTGTCCACCATTCGACCGAAGGAAGCTTTGATTTGGCCGAATGGGATCTGATTCGGCCATATTAGAGAACTTGAATCATATGCTCTAGTTCCTGTCTTCTATTCGACCGAATGGTGCTCAGATTCGGTCGAATCTGAGCCTGAATCCTGCTATACATCTTCTTCAAAGTGTCCAATAGCTTCTGAACTTCGTGGGATCCTTGAGAGTGACTTGGAATGCATGCCCAAGTTATGATACACGCATCTAAACTCTTGATAAGATTGTAAAAGACTCGAACACGTCACACTTTACCTTGAAATTCTCGAAAAATACCTTAAATGACCTTAAAACAACTCGAAGACAAGATTAAGGTAAAATCAAGTGTAATGTGCATAAAATCAATCTAAAATCGCGAGACTTGACACTACAACAGGGTTGTAAATATGCTTTAAAACGAGCACATTAATTAGCCTTACTAGTGATACATGAACCTTTTGTTTTGGTAAACCTTTTCTTTGTGTAACCGCCCATTGGATAGATGATGAGTGGTCCATTCAAAAATGTATAATTTGCTTTGAGGCTATGGAGGAGAGACATACCAAATACAACCTTAAGGTAAGGATAATAGAATGCCTTAAGACTTTTCACTTGCTTGATAAAGTTTTTTCCCTTTCCTTAGATAATGCGTCAGCAAGCACAAAATGTATAGATTATTTAATATCTGAACCTAGCTTAAAATTGTTGAATAGTGGATAGCTTTTACATGTTGTTGTTGTACTCATATTATGAACCTCTCGGTTCAAGAAGGTTTAGCTGAGTTAAGCGACTTGCTTAACCCCTTTAGGAGTGTAATCAAATGGATTATAATTACTACATTGGTTAGAAGAAAGTGTATGCTCTTATGTAAGGAAAGAGGCCTTAAGAAGAGACAATGGAGTCTCGATACACCAACCCATTAGAAATCAATAGATAGATTATTAAATGATGCCAATAAATACCATGAGGTTTTGACCATTCTTTATAATGAAACCCAAGTGACTTTGGAGATGAACTTATTAGTGATTTCCATTGGACTACCGCTATTTTCATTCGTGATATTTTAGCAGCATTTGACCATGCAACCAAAATTTTCTCATATATTTACAACCCTTACATTCATTTAGTTATATTAGAGTGTGTTAGCGTAGTTAACTCTCTTAGCGAGCATCACCCAAATTAGTGATGTATTTACTTTAGTGAATTCCCCGTCATATATAGTATAGCTTTTATTCTTACTCTCAGGGTTAAGGCTTTGGATTTAGAAAATGTGTAAGAATTTTAATATAACACTCTAGGTATACAATACAATGTTAATGCCTATATAGAAAAATGTAAAAATGTTTTATCTAGTTTATATGATTATTATGCTTCTATTTATGTACCTTCCCAACATGTATCTTCATTTAATGGAAGTTTCAGTATGCTTCTATTATTATGCTTCTTCTTCTTCTTCTTCTTCTTCTTCTTCTTCTTCTTCTTCTTCTTCTTCTTCTTCTTCTTCTTCTTCTTCTTCTTCTTCTTCTTCTTCTTCTTCTTCTTCTTCTTCTTCTTCTTCTTCTTCTTCTTCTTCTTCTTCTTCTTCTTCTTCTTCTTCTTCTTCTTCTTCTTCTTCTTCTTCTTCTTCTTCTTCTTCTTCTTCTTCTTCTTCTTCTTCTTCTTCTTCTTCTTCTTCTTCTTCTTCTTCTTCTTCTTCTTCTTCTTCTTCTTCTTCTTCTTCTTCTTCTTCTTCTTCTTCTTCTTCTTCTTCTTCTTCTTCTTCTTCTTCTTCTTCTTCTTCTTCTTCTTCTTCTTCTTCTTCTTCTTCTTCTTCTTCTTCTTCTTCTTCTTCTTCTTCTTCTTCTTCTTCTTCTTCTTCTTCTTCTTCTTCTTCTTCTTCTTCTTCTTCTTCTTCTTCTTCTTCTTCTTCTTCTTCTTCTTCTTCTTCTTCTTCTTCTTCTTCTTCTTCTTCTTCTTCTTCTTCTTCTTCTTCTTCTTCTTCTTCTTCTTCTTCTTCTTCTTCTTCTTCTTCTTCTTCTTCTTCTTCTTCTTCTTCTTCTTCTTCTTCTTCTTCTTCTTCTTCTTCTTCTTCTTCTTCTTCTTCTTCTTCTTCTTCTTCTTCTTCTTCTTCGATTCTTCTTCTTCTTCTTCTTCGACTTCTTCGATTCTTCTTCTTCTTCGATTCTTCTTCTTCTTCGATTCTTCTTCTTCTTCGATTCTTCTTCTTCTTCTTCTTCTTCTTCTTCGATTCTTCTTCTTCTTCTTCTTCTTCTTCTTCTTCTTCTTCTTCTTCTTCTTCTTCTTCTTCTTCTTCTTCTTCTTCTTCTTCTTCTTCTTCTTCTTCTTCTTCTTCTTCTTCTTCTTCTTCTTCTTCTTCTTCTTCTTCTTCTTCTTCTTCTTCTTCTTCTTCTTCTTCTTCTTCTTCTTCTTCTTCTTCTTCTTCTTCTTCTTCTTCTTCTTCTTCTTCTTCTTCTTCTTCTTCTTCTTCTTCTTCTTCTTCTTCTTCTTCTTCTTCTTCTTCTTCTTCTTCTTCTTCTTCTTCTTCTTCTTCTTCTTCTTCTTCTTCTTCTTCTTCTTCTTCTTCTTCTTCTTCTTCTTCTTCTTTGATTCTTCTTTGATTCTTCTTCGATTCTTCTTCTTCTTCTTCGATTCTTCTTCGATTCTTCTTCTTCTTCTTCTTCGATTCTATTCGATTCGATTTAGTTCATGATTTGATTCGATTCAATTCTATTCGATTTAGTTCATGATTTGATTCGATTCGATTCGTAATTTTGTTTTCAATTCGGTACAAATCAAGTCCCTAAGCCCAGCGTGGAACCGAACCGGCCTACCCCAAGGACCGGTCCGACCCCGGTCCCTTTTTCCTTTGCCTGGCTCAGTGGCTAGCCCAACCCAGCCTAGACCGGGCCAGTGGCCACCACTATAAGAGCCTACACTGTTAGACAATTGTTTGTTCTTATGATCCAAACCTCACCAAAAATTTTTTTTTACCTTTTTTAAAAAATATTCGAAATATAATCCCCGCACCAAAGTATTTTGAAATATGATTTTTTTTAAAAAAAATAATTTTTTTGAAAGTAGTTGTCATGGATAATGACTTTCACATAAGAGTCGCTGCCTAGGATAGTGACTTTATACCGAACCTACATCCAAGATAGTGACTTTATATCGAATCTTCATTGTCTACATATCTCTCCTGATATTAGGACCATCCTTAGTCTTACCAGGTATATTCAATAATGTCCTTAAGATGGCATCACAAACATTCTTTTCTGAAGAATTAATAGGGAGATGGAATATGATTAATTATACTCTAGAGGGGGGGGTGAATAGAGTTTAACCGATTTTCGCGTTCAGGATCTCAAGGTCTTGAACTGACTTTCAAAGGCGGAATATAAGCATTAAGGCTTATCTTTAAAACTGGATGTAAAATCCTGGAAATCAGTTTCAAAGGCTTTTGCTCAGGCTTTGACTATTCGCTGCTTTGATTGATGAGCGAAGCAAACATAAAACGTAAGCAATGAAGACAGAAATAAGATGAGACAAAACACGGAGATTTGATACAAAGTTCGGCAACTAATTTGCCTACGTCTCCGCCTAGGGTTGTCTAACCCTTAGGATTTAACTCGCTCTTTTATTACTTCCCTTAGAGACCTAAAGCACCCTAGAAGATCTTAATCCCCATCTTCTACTCCATAGCACCCCAGCTACACTTTAGCATCTCAGATCCTAGTAATAAAAAACTCTCTCTTTTTCTATACGTTTGAGTATTATAGGTATACTCTTAGTATAACACTCTCTCAAAATATTCTTTTAAACACTCAAGAGATTATACTTTGATTTTCTCTCAATCTAAATACAAGATAAAGTTTACGGAACTAGAGAGAAAATAATGAAGCTTTGTTGATGTGCTTGTGACTGAAATTCACGATTAAAGCTTTTGCTCTTGTCTTACTTTTTGTCTCGTTGAGTCTCACGTTGTCTCTCTGCCTTTCTTCAGCTTCAAAGCTTGGAATATATACTGAACTTGATTTTAGGCCGTTGAAAGGAGGCTCAAAATAGGCTGCTGAAAATCTGATTTGCCGACAATACTTTCAACAAGATTTCCTCCAATATGGTTGTAGAGAATAATTCATTTTGGCTGTAGAAGATTGATATCATTGAATATTTTACAGCAAGAATATTTCCACTTTATTTGCTGCACCTTGAAGCTTCAAAACAAATTTCTTTTTCCAGAACCACAATGCTTGAATTTTGGCAATTACCAAAGTTAACTTGAATAATCTTCAACATATATGAGCATCACTTATTTGTTGAAATTAAGATATATCTTTGACAGTAAAATCATGTATAAATAAGTTAGGTTAGAGCATAAAATAAGTGAAATAGGAAAAGGATAAAACACAAGATTTACACAATTAGAAGATTCTTATCCTTTGACAAAGTGTTTGAACTTTGCTGACTGTTTTGAGACGTGGCTCAAATGTTGTATTCTCGTCCTTTGACAGAATGCATAAAGCTTTGCATTTTAAATTCCATTACTTCCATCACATTGTCAACTCTATGCATTTTGGTTTCCATCATGTTTTCAACTCTATTTGACTTTGCATTTTGGCTTCCATCATTAGACATAAAAACGTTAGTAATCAAGGTGGAGGCTTCAATCTCCCCCTTGATGGAAGACAAAACATTATATGCAAACGTCAAAGAATAAAATGCATAAACAAAAAATATTCTCCCCTTTAAATAAATAATACATAAATACTCTCCCCCTTTTTGTCTTCCGACAAGGTGGGAAAATATAAATGTTGGATCACAAGAAGACTCGTTCAAAATAACAACAAAATATAAAACAGTAAAACCTTTAAAGACATAAAAACAAAAAGACGTTGCTTTGAAAAAGGTCAAACAGTCAAGGCTTTGAAAGCTAAAAATAAAAGACGAGGAAAACTTTGAAAACAGCTTCAAGGCCATGAGAATCTTTAAAACGAATGGAATGAGATTTTTAAAAACATTGAAAGCAAAAGCAACAGATCCATCCGCAATTTATGTATCCAAAACATTTCAAAAATCATTTAATAAATATTTGATAATTATCTATAGGATAAGTACCAAACATTTTGATCCAATATTAATATTAAAAAGTGACAGTACGTCAAGGCAATGACAAGAGTGTCAAGACTTTGACATACACATGCAAAAATAAACATATACATGTCATCACAAATTCCTTGCATTGCTCTTAATAAAAAACAAACGCTTGAACCTTGGTATTATGGGAAGGTACCACAACACCTTTACACTAGGACCTTTAATCCCTACTACGGGCTCTATCTCATTTGGGAGTTTGTAACATGACTGCCCACATTTGGGATATTGTATGAACTTTGCATACTCATTTTGATATAATATACAATCATTTGGACATGCATCAATCTTATTATACTCTAACCCATGGGGATATATTAACTTCTTTACATAGTACGTGGATATAGGAAAATCATTACCCTCTAGAAATATGTCCCCTAATATTTTCAATAAGGTTGTGAAACTTGTATCAGTTCAACCATATTTCTCTTTCAAGTTAAACAACGTTGATATGGTAGTCAACTTAGTGTATTTAGTATATTCAGGATACAACGGTTTCTCAGCAGCCTCCCATAAATTCTAAAAATTACAAGATTCACTACCAAATTGATCCCCAACCCCTTCAAGCATTTCATTTATTTGATCTTCATCACCGGGATCATTATCCTCCAATTCATCCTCCACATCATCTTCCTTCTCGGCATCCACATCTTTATAGTCATCAGACTCTTATTGGCCATGATGGTCTAGCTCAACATGATGAATGGGAATTTCTTTAAACACGACCCCATTTCATAAGAATTAGGAACCTCACCATGCCATACCCATACATGGTTTTGTTGCCTAAACCCATGCCAGATCACATGGTCCCTCAACTCTCTTATACTTCTACCTATATTCACATTATTGTAATCAACATAAGGGCAACACACCTCATCATCTCTAATGTTATTTAGGTGTTTCAACGCTTGTCTACAAAACTCCTCAACTCCATTCATGAACTCCAATGAAGCACGATTATCATACATATAATTTTTATCCATAATTTGTGTTATGCTCTATTTAACATATAAGAGATTAAATAACAATCTAATCAACACTCAATTTATGCGTAGTTATATATTATTGCACCTAAAGGGTCCTTAAGTAGCTTACTGAAAATAAGGTTAAGCAAACTCCACAATGACCTAGAAACACTCGCTCTATAGTTTAAGTTACTAAATTCTTCTAGCGATATTATTTCTGTTCTATACTTTGTAAATCACTATAAATTCTACAAAAAATTTGGCAGAGTTTCCTTTGTAAATCGAACATTTCCCAATTTTGGAAATAGATTTTCAAACGTATATATATGAATTTATATACAACCACAACCAACACACAATGTCATTTAATAATTCATATACATTGCCAAATCAATTTATACTCATTCATATAAGTACTAACCAATATGCGTTAACTAAATCAATTCAAACTAATATACATAACTAATTCATATATTAATACTCTATATTCAATTCTAACTATTATACAAAACACTTTATATCTAACATAACTCAATTCCAATTAATAAACAATCTAATTCAAATAGCATACTAACTCAATTCCTATTAATATGAATACTAACATAATTCAATTTTAACTAATACACATACTAATTAAAATATATTACCAAATTTGATTAATAATCAAACTTTGACTAATAATCCAATAGTCCCCTTCCCTTAACCCTAATTCAAACAATTCTCTTCCTATAACCCTAATTCAAACTAACCCCTAACCCTAATTCAAATTAAACCCCTTTCCCTAACCCACCTTCGAACTAACCCCTGCCCCTAACCCTAATATGAACTAACCCCAACTTACCCCAAGTCGAACTAACTCATTCCCTTAACCCTAAACACCTAAAATGAACATATTCATTTATAGAAAATGAATTATACAAATAAAAAGAACAAATTACACTATACCTTTGAAGAAGGTTGCACGATACGGCTGGAGAAGAGGGTGAGGAGACGATGACATCAGACCCAATAAACTCAACCCAAAATGACCCACATGCTCGACCTAAGGTGAGGGGTTAGTTAGAAAGGGGGTTGTCAAGAATACAAAGGAGTACGTTTGGGGGCGCAAGAACACGAAGTGAGGAAGATGCAAAGTGAGGAAATGCGAAGTAAACTAAAGAAATGTAGGTTTTTTTTTATAAAGGGCAGACTAATATGCAGCGGGGGTGAGTATCATACGCCGCATATTAATCGAATTTATATTAAAATACGGCAGGGTCTAGGTGTTGGCGCCGTATATTAATAGTGTTCAAATTAATATGCGATGGGTCTAGGTTAGTAACGCTGCATATGGATCAAATATTTAATTAATTTGGGGCTATTATATTATTACGCCGCAAATCTTTGTTATTTTACTAGTGTTGTTCCAGATTGAATTTTGTGATGTCCTTGGTTCGTTGCAATGCAGTAACTTTTGCTCTCCATATTTCACCCTATGGAACACTTCTCAAAATCTTCCTTACCTATTCATCAGTAGGGATATTTTTTCCAAGGGAAACAAGCTCATTCGTGATGTTAGTAAAACGAGTAAACATATCTTGAATTGATTCTTTTGGATTCATTTCAAAACATTCATATTTAGACATTAACAAATATATTTTGGAACGCTTAACTTTGTTTGCTCCTTTGTGAGTGATTCGCAAAAGATCCCTAATTTGTTTAGTCATTTTACATCCCATAATTCGGTTATGTTCATGAGGACCCAGACCACAGTGAAGAAGTTTTATTGCTAAAGCATTTATCTCCATTTTTTCAAAGTCGTCTTTTTCAAATTCAAAAATAGGTTTAGGAACTACCTGATTATCAGAGTTCCTTTTAGTCACCTTATAATTTCCTATTTCAATCACACGCCATACTTGGTAGTTTTTGGCCTTGATGAATATCTCCATTTGGTTCTTCCAATAAGTGTAGGACTTACGATTGAACATTGGTGGTCGTTGCATGGAGTAACCTTCTTCAAGTTTCTTATATATGTTCATGCCGACAGGAACTATGCTCTTTAAGGTTTCTTGAATTTGTTAGTTTTGGCTTTGATATTGAATGAGATGAACACTTACACGAGGGGGTGAATTAGAAGTATGAATTAATTAAAACTTTTTATGGAATCAAACTATAACTTATATTATAAATAGAAAGGAACTTGACAAAAGGAACATAAGAGATTTTAGCGTGAAAACCCTTTATGCCCAACTCAAAGGGAAAAACCACGACCCACTCGGGATTTTCAACTCTTTTCACTAATATGGCAATCCTCGATTACAATCTATTAGCTACTCTCTACTTGAGTTCCACTCAGAACTAGAGTTCCTTTAGAAATGAGTCTCTCAAGTCAAAGCACTCTCTTTTGCTCTCTCTTTCTTTTTTCCTCCATTAGTGGAAAAAATCTCATATGCTCCGGTTTTTTGAAAGCTTTATGCTCTGGTTTTGACCCGAAGTAGATTTTACCAGAGCATATTGCAAATGACTTTATGCTCCATTTCTTAGAAAATCAAAACGCATATATATGCTCCGGTTTTCTAAGAATCGGAGCATAAAGTCTCCATTTTTTTTTAAAAAAGACTATGCTCCAATTCATAGAAAACAAGAGCATATAATGGCATTTTATGCTCCGGTTTTCCAAGAACCCAAGCATAAAGTCTATTTTTGATTTTTTTTATAAATATTTATTATTGTTATTGGAAATATTATTCAATACAAATACCAAAGTAAGCTCAAAAGCTTCCAATACTCTTTATATAAAACCAAGTTTCATTTTATAAACATAAAAAAATTTCAAATAATTGTGCATGAATTGAGTTACAAATTAACTAATTTAACATAACAACTACATATGTAGTCATCACATTCTTCCAGATAACAAGCATATATATACAAGCAGGAAATTTAATCCAATAAAATCTATGAGGATCCTTACTTTTCAAAACTGTCAACAAGGTCATTTTCTTTCATTGACAGTGGACTCTACTCCATAAATAAAATTCATTAAGGTCCTTGTAGCATTGGCCAACAACACGAGATTTCTTCGCTACCGCACCTGAGAAAACTGGTTGTAGCAAGATGGGAGAGAGGATTGCTCTCTCCTAAATCATTACTACATTACAGCAGAGCAGAGAGTTTATAAATTATAAAGGAATCAGATGGGATAAAAAAGATACTTAATGCATACATTATACAACAACAAACTTATAACATACAAATTGTCTTATCATGAGCAATACACCCAATCGATTTCACTCTATGTTTAGCTTCTTGAACTGCTTGTGTCGATTTATTAACTCCCTCTGATATCTCTTGGCTGAAACATGAACCACTAGATTAATATATCAGCGATTTCAATCAGAAACTAGCCACAGCCAGGAGATGTATAGCATTAGTTGACCTCCCCCCACCCTATCACGGACACTGAATAAATAATAAAATTTCCTTTCTCGATACTAGAACTTATGCCACATCCTTCATAATCATAAATTACATAAAGGAGCTATTCAAGGTATCAACCGGAGAAAAAAGTAGGAATACATAATCATGACAAAGGACTAGATGCACTTTATTTACCTTAAGTCACTCAATTCTACAGTAAGGTCATTGATTTCCATGCCTTAAAGTCTAATAGTTGTACAAGGGAACTCCTCCCTAGTAGTATTAGCTAGCTTTGCAAAAGAATTAGCAGCTCTTCCCATAGTCTAAAACATGAAAAGAAAAAGGAATGAATCCGGTAGTTATTTCTTTGTAGGATAGCTATATATGTATATAGGACTACTGGAGAATTCACGCACTAGCTAAGGCAACAGACTTTTAGTGTAGTTGGAATTATAATACATTCTTGGAATTGGGTCCCTAAAACCGAGTGTTGTGAAACTTGGCAAGGCGTGCATTGTGATCTTGGCAACTACAGTGAGCAAAAGCCTATAGCCCATGGATTGTAATCACTTTTTCTGCATAGTCTTTAGTGGTAAGAAGTTTCCTAGTGCCTATGCTATGAAACAAGCCTCTAGGACCCATATTTCCATAGTGCATCCTACGCCTTTTCATAGTTCAAGCGCTGAATAGGAAAAATAGTAAAGATATGGACAAGCAGGAGTGTTAACCTTCAAGAGTGAGCGTATGAACATAGTCAAAGATTAATGGTACGAGGCACAATAAGAACCAACAGGCTAATGAAACGGGATAGGTCCTTCCATCTATTTACCATATTTATAAGAAAGTCTTAACAAAATTAATAATATTAATAATTACTCCAAAAACGAATTCATAGATGACAGTATGACCCTAACATTGGAAACACTTTCCTTAACTTGTATGATACTTTGTTCAAATCAGAAATCGAAGCAACTCAGAATCAGAAGCAAATGATTTTTCTAATGCAAGACAAGCTCAACATTTATACTTTCTTAGTAGCTATTTTCTAGATTAAGCATTAAGCAAGGTTATGAAATGCAAGTTCGTATCAACTATTGCATCGTATATTTTCTGTTTGCTTTGTTCATCTATTATTCAACATCTAAGCTTACATCGGTTATGGGTAAAAATTACAAAATACAATTTTTTGAAATACAAAATGAATCATGAATACATTTTTAAGAACTTAAAAGTACTATTTCCAAATGTATGAGTTTCGGGCCTTATTTGATTCCCAAATTCAATGGGATACATGAGTAATTGGAATTCAAATTTGTGACAAAAAGAAAACTAATAAATAATATAAACTATAAATCTCAACAGCAATAAGAGTGGTTGGAATAAAATCAGAGCCCACAAACAAGCATGAAGATACTTTCAAATGGAACACCTAAACGGTTTAATGGCAAATAAATGATTCTAAAACAAACAACTATATAATGAACAATTTAAAGAAATTGGGGGAATACTAAAACAAGTTAAAGAAAGAAAATTGAAACTACCTATAGTTAATTTATTGTTCAAATTTGCTAATGCCCTTGAAATTACGTGGTTTGAGTTTGCGTTGCCCCAATTCCCATAAAATAATTTGTAATTCGTTGTTTAATGCTCTTGTTATTAATATTTTGTAATTTGTAGATGCAATTTGATGTGTTGAATGAGAGTTTAGAAGGTGGACTAGTGTAAGGGAATTCAAATGGAGCGAGGCGCTACCTAGTTGAATGACGAAGGGGGCGGTTTGATTTTTTATGCAATAGGAATATTAAGAAGGAGCACGTATGCTCTAGTTTATTAAGAACCAGAGCTTTTAGTTACCATATGCTCCAGTTCCTAATAGACCGGAGCATAAAGTCTAATATTACACCTAAAAAAATATATAGAAAATAATCCATTTATATATACTTTGATTTTATGAAGAACTGGAGCATATAAACTATAGTATATGATGTTTTTTCCACTATTGCTCTTCTCTCTCTCAGACTTTACTCTAAGTATATACAAGATCCCTCAATCTTGCCACCCTAGTACAACTCAGCACTACTCTCAAAGATTACAATAAAAACTATTTTCATGACTTTAGAACTTAGTAGAAAGAAACTTGCGATTTTAAGCTTAGATAACTTACAAAAGAATTTTTCTCTCTAGAAAGCTTTTTATACGTGAGTTAGTTGTAGATTGAATGAGTGAGAAAATTCTTTTATTTATAGGTAGCAACCAAGCTTCCATGCATTCATCCACTTCCTTGAATGAAGGAAAGATAATTGCCATGCAAAGTGTTTAGATTTTTTCAACTATATATGTAAATGTAGAGCAAGGTTGTCGTGAAAATCCAAGCATATTTGTTAATAAAAATGTTTTATAAAGATAATGGATAAAAATAGTTTTGACAAAATGATAAGTATCTACTAAAGAGGTAGAATTAGATTAGGATACCTAGTCTCCATATTTTCTAAAATTCATTTTAACTAAAAATAAATTAACTTAATTTAGGAGTCCTTTAATCATTCAAACTTCACCAAAATACTTAGAAAAAAATAAGAAAATCATTTTTCACAAAATCACATCAAAATATTTTACTAAATTTTCAAAAAATCAATTTTCACAAAATTAATTTTTCTAACTAACCATTTAAAACACTAAAGAAACTTTGACTCATTCACGTAGATTTATTCATTGCCTGTTCTAATTAGCTAGATTCCTTGTCACTTAGATAAATCCTAAGTATACTCTTAATTAGTCTTCATGTCCTTTTGTCTTGAAGCTACCTCATTGTTGCTTCAATGGAAGTCCCTACTCTGGAACTTATTAATCAACATTTGCAATTATTCGGTCCAAGTCTTGATTGTATTTGAATTTTGTTACTTGTTGGTTTTGAGGTTCCTTTTGCTTTTACTCCGAAGCATGAATCACAAAACCTTCACAAACTAAGAAAACATCAAATAAGTTTAGAACTCTTGTTATCACCAAAATCAAACAACATTTATGACAATGATGTTTTAAGGCTAAAACATACAAGTCTTCATGAACTAGACTCATTTTGCTTAAGGTTGAGTATGTCATGGAGAAATGTCTCTTCAGGCCTTAATCTTCATTTGATTAGTAAACCTTTAACTCATCATCATCATGCACCAGACTTAAATTGCATTTTAATTAACTCTAACCTATTGACTCTTGACTCTTGTCTCTCACCTCTTATCACTTGTTATGGTTGTTGTAATTTTGTACATGATTCTTACTTTTTATTTAGATTGCATGATAATTTTTATCTTATGTATTAATCAAGACCTATTGAAATCTAATCACACTTAATAAGATAAACTTGGACAACCGGCCATAGGGACCCATAATCTTGTTATAATTACCAAAGTGATCACCTAATCTAGTTTTATGTCCATAATTCTTAACTCACTAAACTGACTAAATCAAGAGTGTGCTTTGTGTTTGTTTTTGCTTGTTTTCCTATGGCTAAAACTAATTTGTTATCCATCTCTTTGCCAATTGCTTGCACACACTCTCAAATTAAAATAAGTTTCTCATTTCTAGACCTTCTCATGGTTCGAAGATCAATTATGTGAGTTAATTTTGGGATTCATATCCAAGGGTGACCAAATAGCCTAAAAATATTGGTGGTGACTCCTTGATCAGTTTTAATGTCATAAAGTAGCATAGCAAATCCTTATTGATGCACAAATATAGTATTGCATTAGTGGGGGAGAGTCCCTTCCTCTTTTCTTCACCGAAAAGGGAGGCTTGGGTTGCAAAAACCCTACGCTTTTTAGAGGCGATTCACTCATCTAATTGCCCACCCTAAACCTAGTTAGTTTCTTAGACCCTTTGTTAGCCCTTATAGGAATTCATGACTCCCAAACAGGCAATTCATCATCCACACGCATAATTCCACACCACCAAGCAAAAAACTCAAGCCAAAACATCAACACCACACACACCCACAATATTTCGACTTCTTCAACTAACCTCACCAGAACTTGCTCAAAACTTCACAAATTGGCCACATTTTGTGTAAAAACTAACCTACACCACATACATATACTAAGAAATTACACAAAAAATTTGCCATAAATTTCCATAAAATAAAAAATCCCCAATCTTATTTAGGGTTTATACAAAATACTGAAATTCAAGCTTAAAATCAAGGTAAATTTGAGTAAACTCCAATGAATTATGCAAAGGATGATGTAAAAATCCTTGAAAAAAAAACCTTGGAAGCTAAAATGGGAGAGCAAAACCTAAGAGCACTTTTTGAGGAGTTGGAGTGCCGAAATGCTGCTTTTCGGGTCGAAAGAGGGATTTTATTGTTGCCCATCATGTGCGTCCAATGCACAAGCCCCTACATCCAGCTCATGCTCAGTGTCCAATGCACAGGATTCTAGTGTCCAATACATAGGCTTAGCATCTGACGCTTGCTACCTTATCCTAGCACACACTGTGGACCAGCCTTGATAGTCGTCGTGTGAAATTAACTGAAGGATTCGTGGTTTTCACTCCCAAAATCACACGAGAAGGCTATTAGAACTTTAAACATGTGGTGAATATACTAAAATGCCCTTATATTGCAAGAAGGCAATCCACATACACATTTTTTAAAATTCAAAAATCCGGATTGACACGAATGAGTCCTAAGCATCTCAAACTGAAGCAACTCAATCACTTAGTATTTTCGACATTTTAACTCGAGAGGCATCCTGAAAAGTCCCTATTATACTCATAATTATATGGTATTTTAGGTCCCTATTATACTCTTAAGCATATCAAATGACGTAGTATTTATTGTATTTTACTTTAGTTTTAAGTGAATTTTGCTCATTTGTTATCATATAATGCGTTCACGAGTTTTGATAGTGTTTGTGTTGTATTTTAGAATTCCTACAGAGTCAGTTCCATTGGTTAAGTCAAAGACCTAAGGAACAAAGCTCTAACTAAGTGAAGAATGTAACTCTAGGAGAACCTAAGCATAGGATGAAGCAAAGGAGAAGAATTGGAGTCAAAAGCAAGAAGATTCAATCGAGTATATAGAGGACTCGATCGAA
Organism: Dysphania ambrosioides; assembly: GCA_026401315.1. Lineage (NCBI taxonomy): Eukaryota > Viridiplantae > Streptophyta > Magnoliopsida > Caryophyllales > Amaranthaceae > Dysphania > Dysphania ambrosioides. The sequence goes on from CM048664.1 coordinate 11,640,121, forward strand.
TGGAATTGAAAAATTGGCAGAAAGTGAATTCCAGATGAAAAAGTGAAGAAAATGAAAGACACTCGATTGAGTGTGTAGAGCACTCGATTGAGTCTCCTCTCCAACAACCAATTCTAACTTGATTAAAAATCTGCAGAAAGAAGAAGGACTAAATTAAGGGCCATTCAAACTCGATCGAGTGCCTTGTCTTAGGGCCATTTTTAGTGAGTGATTTGTCGAAGCCCAAACTCTTTTTGTATATTTCTAGGCTTTTTATCATGGTTTAATAAGAATTAATTAGGGTTATTCACTAGGTTAAGTTCCTTAGTTTTTATTAGATCTCTAAAACTCTCTATAGATTTGTTGCTTGTTATTAGTTTTTCTTTGAAGTTTTTAGATTGCTACTCTAGTGTTGTGGATGCAAATTTGGTTTGTCTATTATTAAGTAGTTTTGTGCTCTAATCTCTATTATTATTCTAGTATTATTTCTTTATTATTTCTTCCATATTGTTCTAGTATGGATTATGGCTTTTACCATTGCTTGCATTAGTTTTAGAGTCAAGATGCATGAGTAGTTTATTAATATAAGATCTTAATAAACCCTAATATGGATTAGGTAATAATAATTCCCAAAACCCAAATATAAAAGAATAAAGATACTTATTTTAATCTTTGATTGGCTTTAATTCCATTAAAAAGCTAGATGTAGTTTTCCATTAAAAAGCTAGATGTAGTTGTTTAATGGCATGGATTAGGTTTGCGGTGAGAGTCAGTTCATAATATACATTAAAATCTCTTATTAAGGTGTGATTATTAATGATCACAAAAGTAGATATCATAGCCATTAGGACTTATAGGATGTTGTGTTTAATGTTTTGTTATTGTATGAATCCATGAAATTAGGTAGGATTGCTTTTAGGAAGAAACTATTGATACTCGAGAGAGATAATTAGTATTGTTTAGGGTGCAATCGTCATAGGAATTACTTAATGTATTAAATTCACGGTATTGGGAAATTAATCTATATCTAATTTATACTAGTGGGAATTCATTGTCCTAGATATTTTTTTATTTTGGTAATCCAGTATAGTTATAATTCGTGTTTTAGTTTAGTTTTGCAAAGTTATTATTTAGAATAAACCTCTGTAGTTGGTGACATTCTTAATTGAAGTTAAAACTAGCATAGACAGCGTTAGTGCCTGATAGTCTCTTTGGATTTTGACCCTACCTACCCAATCTAAATTAGTTTATGTGAATAGGTTACTTTTGATAGGGTAGCAACAACCTAGTCAAAATTTAGTGCCATTGCCAGGGACTAACGGTGATTCTTTTTGTTATTTTTCGTTCAAATCTCTATTTGGATTTTCTGTTTTCTTTAGTAGTTGCTTTGACTATTGTATTTTCCTATTAGATCTTTTCCTTTCTTACATGTACACTTAAGGTACAGGTTATGAGGAGCTTATTTCTCTAGATCTCGAGATCGAGAACTCAGCAAGAAAACAAAAGAAACGAAAAAAGAAAGCAAAAAAATCGATCAATATGGCTGGAACCCCGCCTCAGAAAACTTTATTTGAGTATTGCATCCCTGATCTTCTAGACGATATCAAGCATTTCTTGGACAAAGGTTACAATTGAGCAGTTTGACCTAAAGACGGTGTCTATTTAGTTCTTCCCTAGCAATGTATTTGCAAGACATCCTACAGAGTCCTTATTTCATATATTGAGAACTTTTTAGAGAAGGGTGAAACAATTAAGATGAAAGATTATTCTAAAGATTCTATGAAACTAAGGTTATTCCTATTCTCTTTGAGTGATAGAGAACGTTAATGGCTTAGAGATGAAGGTCTAGCTACATTCTCATAAAGTTCTTAGATCAGGATAAGATGACCAAGTTGAGAGCCTAGATCAACAAATTTCAGCAGTTGTATGATGAGTCAATGCATGGGACATAAAGATGGTTTAAAAGGATGCTAAAATGTTGTTCTTATCATAGTTATTGGATTGACTATTGCATCAGACATTCAATAACGATCTGAACTATGATACCAAGTTATACATAATTATAGCTTCAAGGGGTAACATCTAAATAAATGATGCATAAGGCACCCTAGCATGGATTGAAAAGATGGCTACTACTTATCCTTCATGTTCTTTGAGAGAAAATTATAGAAAGGAGTCGTCTTCTTTATCAGCTAATTCAGATATCTCAAAGTTGGTAGCTTTAAGCTCTCACTATAAGTCTGGAAAAGATACATGAAAAACCGACTTTGTTAGCATCTTACATGGTTTATGGTATCACAGGGCATGATGTGAGTTAGTGTTAGGATGCAGCACGTATAAGTAGTAGGACAATATAGGTAATATATGTAGTGAATAAATCAATGCCATCTACAACAACCTAAAGAGGTTGTTTGATCCATTCTTGAACATCTATAATGAAGGTTCGATGCAACACCCAAACCTTTCCTATAAGAATACCCAAAATATGCTAAATGACTCTAAACTAAGCCCCACAGCACATAAAGTTTAACCAATCATAGGGACTGCCAAGATTTAATGGGAGGCCCCCCTACCTTAAAAATCCAACTTAAAAGTTGTATTTGAGGCTTTCAAAACTCAATAAACTAGGTGTAATGAGAATACTAAGAAGTAATTTGTAGAGCTTAGGGCTCACAACAAGATTATGGAAACCCATCTTGATCAAATTAGCTCTACAAGTGAGTCATTTCTCAAAGGTTCTAAGTAAGTTCCTTATAAATACCAATACTCCTCCCAGGGATCTAGTGAATGTAGGATAGGGAGGAGTAATAGGGAACTAGTTAATCAGCTGGTGAGGGTAATCAAAGTTTTAGAAGAGATCAAGGTGGAGGAAGAAGTTGTTGAAAGGTTAAGGATGAGAATAAGGAACCTCCCTATACTATAGTTGAAACATATAAGCTTAGTATCCCTTTCCTTTAAAGATTGGCATAGACAAAGCTTGAGAAGACGTATAGGAAGTTCATTGATATTTTGAAGAAGTTGTGTCTGAACTTCCCATTTCTTGATGTTATCTTTAAGATGCCTTTATATGTTAATTATTTAAGGAAGGTATTGTCAAAGAAGAGGAAAGTTGAGGAAGATAGAACATTGCCTATCACTGTAGAGTGTAGTGAAGTGATTCAGAATATGCTTCCTATGAAGTGAGATGATCTTGGTAGTTACTCCATTCAAGTCACTTTGGGTGATATCTAGATCAAAAGTACATTGTGTGATTTGGGATTTAGAGTAAACCTTATGCCTGTATCTCTATATAGGAAACTCATATTGGGTGATCTGAAACCCACTTGCGCCACTCTACAACAGGCATATAGAATTGTGAAGTCACCTATGGGTATCCTAAAAGATATCCCTATATAGGAAACTCATATTGGGTGATCTAAAACCCACTTGCTTAGGGAAGTTTTATATACCTTGTGATTTTATGGTGATGGAAATAAAGGAGGATGAGTGAGTGCTCATCATTTTAGGAAGAACATTTTTAGTTATAGCTTGTACTATTAGATATGAAGAATGGTAGGATCACTTTTAACGTAGGAGATGTGAAGGTAGAGTTTGCCTTGTTTGGCTTGGTGGAAAGAACTTCCATGATTGCTCCATTATCTAAACTGGATTCATGTAAAGATCAGTGTAAGGATCTAAAGAAAGATCCACATATACTAGAGAAAGTGGAATTAATAGCTCGAAACTCGAGAAAGTTGAAGAAGGATGGAAAGAAGGTTTTGAGTGAGGTAGGATCACCAAGTGACCAAAAGTCTATTTCCTTTCCACCTTTGATTGACGTTGGTTTGTTGCAAGAGGAGAAGTTATTATATCTGGGTGTGTTTAGAAAGAGACCATAGTTGAAGCACTATCACATAGGTGACCCTACTCATGGGAAGGCTATCATAAACATTTCCAATTCTGCATCATCAATAGCCTGAAAATCAAGCGCTTAATGGTAGGTAACCCATTTTTCTAACCTTTTTATCTAATTTTCCTTTGAATTTTTCTGATTTTTCTTGGTTTTGATATATGACTTTTAGTTTTATGTGTGTTTTTTGTTTGTTTTATAGGTTTTAGGTCATGCTGATTATTCTGGTTTGCATTAGTGTTTTCAATGCTTAAAATTATGTTTGGAGTCTTGGGGAATATTGTGTAATCAAAAGCAAAAGTTATGTGGAAGTTCAGCTAGAGATTACAATTTCCCTTGGCCACTCGATCGAGTAGAGCACTCGATCAAGTGCCTTATAGAATTACGAAACATGGTTTCTGGCAGAATGGGTGAAAATATGCTAAAACCACTCGATCGAGTGTGCAGAGCACTCGATCGAGTGTCCTATATTTAAGTAATTTCGAGATGATTAGCAGAGTAGACCAAAATGCAAGTTTTATAGGGGACTCGATCGAGTGCCCCTCGAACCGTGCCTCTTAAATCAGCCTTTGCTCTCATTACTTTCATTCACTCTCTTACACTCATGAGCCTCTACTACATCTTGTCTAATCCTCTCTCAAATTTCACCCAACCCACTCAATGAAAACCCAAAAACTTTTAATTTTTCACACTCCTCTACACTTAACAACAAATTTCAACACCAAATTATCACCAAATCACCCATTTCACCTCAAAACCCTAACTTCATAAAATTTTATGGTATCTTGGTATTGTTTTGATATTTACAAATTGGTGGATCCCAGTGTTTCCATACACATCTTTAAGCATCTTTGTGGCCAAATTGCTTCACAAAGCTTTGGTATACTCTAACCCTACCTCTAATATACACTTCACTATTTTTCACTATTTTTTCTGAATTTTTGTTCATATAGTTGTTGGAATTATGTTGTGTTATGTTATATATGTGAATTGGGTTAGTTTTCTTGAGGATTGTGATTAAACATAGAATTTTGGGAATTTTTTGAGCAAGAACCCTAGGTAGTACTAGACTCCTTAACGACCCATCGTTCCCTTGTAATTTAGAACCCTTTAGATATTTAAACTTAGATACAGCTAGGTAAGTCTTATACGGTGCACGAGCTTTTCTCTAGGTTTGGGTGGGAATCCTTGTTAAACCTTCATTCCCCAACCAATAGAAACTTGACCCTAGAATCCCTTTCAACCTTCAACATCAACAAAAACCATGACTTTACGCATTCTAGAATTGATTTCAACATTCTCAAGAATCGGTATAAGTTCTCCTTAGATAAAGTTCATTGGGCATTAGGCCTGCCCATGATCGAGGTTCTCACCCCTAGAAATCCTAAGTTAAAGGACTATAAGGATATTATTTTCTAGAGGGGATATCACTAAGCTTACCACCTATGGCCCTTATGGATCCAAGGAAACCTGGATTATCCACTAGGTGGTGCGGGTAGCTTAAAGGGTCCTAGTTTTGACCCTATTCTCCAAAGACGCAAGGGGTGGCGTCTGCTAGTCCCACGAGCTCTATTTCCTATGGTATCTTATTACCAATGAGTCTAGGATTATTCTTGGGGTAGATAGGGCCTTTGGTACAATGATATTTTATTTGAAAATCTGATTTATGGATTACCCAGCCCAAGTAGCTCAAGGTTTGATCGAGATGACTATAAGAGACCTCATTACCCTTATAACATTGTCACATGAGATATACCTTTCTAGTTGCTCTTGTTATGAGGTGTCAGGTCTCACCCATATAACTATGTGTAGCATGTAAAACATGCGATAGATTCGACCCCATATAGGTTGGCACTAGGGCTTTGAGTGGCTTGTGGGGCGCCTGACTCTTCAGGCGTTGGCCCCCTATGCCTTCTTGCCTCGGGGTTATCTTCCTCTCTTGGAGGGGCTTGAGAAATTGATTCTACCCCTAGACTTTCAATGGCCTCCCCCAATCGCCGAAGGTGCTTCACTCTCTGAGGAGGGTAGAGCCATCAAAGGTGGTCAAGAAGCCTCTAGTAGGATAGAGGAGGAACCGATGCACAGTTCCCACAGTTTAAGGCAATAGTAGCCAGTCTTAGTCCTATAAGGCAAAATAGCTGCCTTACAACATAACTTTGGTCTTTTATAGATAGACATTGGGCATATGCGAGCCTTACATCAGCCCATGGATGATTTTTTTTACTCGATGAGATCTGATTATCATGTTATGCAGGAGTCCAACCGGATTATGAGTGCACAATTTGATTGGAGGAGAACTTACTACAGCACCATGTGGACTAGCTTCTCATCCATGAAAGAAGATATGGAAAGTAATTTAGGAGGTTTTAGATCTTCATCATGATATGGTATGCCTAAATATGGACCTAGACATAGTTATGGACCCTACCTTTATCCCTCGGATCAGCATTAGTTTTTTTCCTTTTATTTGTTTTTCTTTTATTTTGTTTAATTGTTTTTAGGGTGTTTTAAGATTAGAATTTTTGCATTCTCCCCCTCTATGACATTTCCTTTGATCTCTCATGTACTGAGGACATTGCAAGGTGTGGCTTTAGGAGAGAGATCGTTTAGAGCATGCATTGCACTATTGTATAGTTTTCATTATTTGCTTGTTCATTTTTTTCTTTTCTTTCAGAACATTCTCAATATCTCGTTAGGTTTTTCTTTATTTTTTTCTTAGTTTTTCAGTCATAATTTACTTGTTCAATTTTTTAAGTCATTTTTGTCAACTTTTTGTGCATTTTGTAGTTTATAACATTACAAACATATGATGTTTTATTTGTATAATTAATATTAGCCTTTCAATGAGGATCAAAAGATACATATGTCTCTAATTGAAATGATTTTACCTAATATATCGGTTGATTTTCGAAAATCATGAACATTAGACTGTTATGAACTAGGCTATTTCTCCCTTATGCAATTTGTCTCACTCAATGTTGTATACTTGTATTTACTAGTGAGGACTTGAGCCTTAGACCGATGGTATTATTTTGCTCTGTTTCTTTTCATGTGAGTTAGATACCATCCTCTATGTGATTTTACTTTTGGGTTTACTATTTGGAAATTTGAGACTCTTTGGTGTAACTCATAGGAATGATTGAAATCTCCTCAAAATTAGAGCCATTTTTCTCATACTAAGGTTATTTTTCTATAAATTATTTTTCTTTTCATTAACCGTTAGGATAAACCCGTTGAGCCTATATTCCCTTTTTCTTGATGTCTATCATTAAAAAGACTTAGAGCCCTTTTTACTAGGTTTGTTTTTTGGAGAAGAGTATGTTGTTCTCAATGTCTCTCATACCGAGTTGATCACATCCTATAGAAGAACTTTAATTTCCATCCCCTTCTCTAGAACATATCAAAATAAAGAGAAGAGTATTATCAGGGAAAAAAATTATATACAAAGAAAAATAGAAAAAGAAAATAAATCAGAAAAAACAATAAAAAGAGAGACAATAAGAAGATGAAGTACTAAGTCCATGCTCATCATCAATAAAGCAATGAAGCAGTTCATATCTAGTGTGGTTGAGATGAAGCATTGATTCTAGTATGAAGAACGAGAGGGCATGTTCAGGAGTATAGGATGTTATAAGGTTGTTTATTGTAGTGGAGTTTTATTTAGATTTAGCACTATTTTCCTAAATAATGTCGCCCGGCCCTACCCTACTTAACCAAGTCTACCAATTTATAAAGTCATGACCTTAACAAGTTGATATTATGTTTAGTAGTGGAGAAAGATAGAATGCAAGCATATAGAGGAAAATTTCACAAAGTTGATGTGCCTACTAGGTTTAGTGTTTATATTCTAAACCGAAAAAAGAGAAATGGTTTATTTCCCTATGCACACCTAAAGTGAGAAGTCTATAACATATGATCAAGACTAGTTTAGGGGAGTATATACTTGACACTCTTGACTGTCAACTAGTTCATGGATTTTATAAACTTATATATTTATTTGGAATTATATTTTGACTTGGGTTTAATAAAATTGAGGCATGATGTATTTCTTGAGGGGGTGTTATGTCCATACTTGGTATGGCTGAAACATCCTCCTCATAAACCATATATCCAAAAACCTACAAGAGAACACAAGAAACAATTAAAACACACAAAAGCACGTAAAGAAACTAAGAAAATTAACACAAAAACACAAAACCCCCCTTGTTTTTTATCACCTTAAAAATGAAATTGAAAGGCTAAGGCTAGCCTTTCTATGGATGGGATCTCCCTTGCGGTAATGCTTTAGTCTATGGTTATTGACCTTGAAAGATCCTATTGATTCACTCCAAATATCAATTAAATCATATGGGTCGGGAAACTTTTTAAACTTGTAATGGCCCAGACAACCTCGATCTGAGTTTCTCGGGGAACAACTTCAACCTAGAGTTGAAAAAAAACACCATCTCACCATCTCAAAACTTGCGCCTCACAATATTCTTATCGTGTCACCCCTTTGTCTTCTCCTTGTAGAGTTTGGAATTCTCATAAGCATCTAAGTAATATTAATCAAGCTCAATAAGTTGCAAGAGTCTTTTCTCACCTCCTACTAATGTTCAAAGTTAATGTGCTTAATGGCCCAAAAAGCATGATGCTTAAGTTCAATTGGTAGGTGGAATGCAATGCCTTCCCAAAAACTAGTTTGTAAGGGCTCATTCCTATAGGCCTCTAAAAGGCGGTCCATTATTTAGTCTTGTGTGACTAATTTTAAAATATTTAAAATGCCACCTTATTTTTACCTTATATGGATGATATTTTAATACTTTTTAAGGATAATAGATTGTCTATAAGTAAATGCTTTAGAAAATATGTGACTTCATTAGAATAAAGATGAGGACTAATCTTTATAAAAAACGAAGGTTTAGAGTCCATGTTAAGAGATTCAAATATGTGAAACATGTCTTTTCTTCATTCCATCCAATAGTTACATTGTCTTTATATTTAGGAAGTTGATGATGTCTTTTTTAAATGAATAAATAAATTTAAATAATTTTCATATTATCAAACACATGCATGTAGATGAGAATTATTCATACTTAAGTTAAACATAATTATTTAGGTGTGGTAGATTTGAGCATTAATGTTATCACTACTACATAAATGGCTTTAGTAACACTTATTTGTAACACTTTCACATATCTAACTTTATAAAAATATTAGGTAACACTTTTGTAACACATTACCTTTAAGTAATACCATCATGTAACACTTTTTAGATTGGTAACACTAACAAGTAACACTTTTTAAATTGGTAACACTAATATGTAACACTTTTTAAATTGGTAATACTACCATATAACACTTTTATATTAATAATACACATATAACACTTTTTGTATAGTAACACTTAAAGTTAACACTTTTATAAATTAATTTTTTTTATCAAATTAAATTGTTTTTACTTTTGAGTATCTAGTACCAATTTTTTTTAGTTAAGCACTAATCCCAATATATATCCTACATTAAAAAGTTTAAAGCGTGTTACGACCCGGCCACTTACATTCCGTAATTCTATATCAAATTTGTTTTAACCTCAATCTCTAATATAATCCTCCGTTCTACATTATATTGCAGCATATCAAACCCCCTTCCATACCCAGCTTTGTATTGAGTGCTTTCGCTCCGTTCCTCTTTGATTCCCTGCAATCACCTATCACCAAAACTCATATCTTTGAAGTCATCCGGTGCGCTGCTCTTTCGCTATCCCCAAATTTTCTTCCACTCTCCACAATCAACAAAATTGGTGCTTCTACTTATTCAATTCCCCTAAAATCGGTGCTTCAATCGTCATTGTTGTTTTATGTTCTCGCAATTAGTAGTTCCGATTCATTATGTGAGAAATATTCATTGTTTTTGTATTAAATTATCAGGTTTGAATCACTTTTTGAATAATCAAAAGAATACTTAGCTTTTTGCTTCATTTTGTGAGGTTTAATTTCTGGTATTTGATTGAATTGCAATTCTGATTTTTATTTTTATGTTTCAAATTAAAATTATGTGTTGTTGATTGAATTGGTTTGGTTTAATTCATTGGGTTTTATTGCAATTTGTTAAGATTGTAAAAATTATGGATTTGTTAATAATAATGGTGAAAGTTTTTATCTTTTCAATTATTATTGATGTTTTTAAATTAATCTGTTGAATTTTGTTAGTATATTAACTTTGGAGGTTGTCCGTAGAAAGAAAGATTAATTTTTTATTGTTTTTGTCTAGAATGTCATTAATTACTGAAACTAAATAGAAGAAGGATTAAGTAGTATTTAAATAATTTGTGGATCATGCTTCATAATTTCCTAATATGATTGATATAGGAGGTAACTAGGAGCCCTAAGAAAAATTAGAATTCCCGGTAGTTGTTTGTTCTTAATTAGTTTGTCCATTTATTATTTTTTATTTGGGGGTGGTTTTGTGAAATTATGAGAATTATAATTCTATATTGATTATTATAGGTAATATACCAATGGCTCATTTTGATGTATTAGCAGAAGTAGGTATACATTTGTTATTAAATTATTACTTTTATTTTTCAATTGAAAATAATTAATCAAAAGAATACTTAGGAGCTGAAGCTTATAGATCATCTTTGTCTACCAAAGTTGATGAATATGATTGATGTGACAATGTTGCTTCCCTTCTCTTAGAATTAGGCTTTGAGATTTTCCTTAAAAAAACTTTTGGAATTTGTGAATCTCACTCAGCCTACTTTCATTTATCTTGTTGAGGCATATCCTTTTTTCACCCTAATACTTCAATTTGTGTATGTTGCAGGTTGGATGCTGGATGCATGTACAATCCTGTCGAATAAATGAAGAAAATAATGACTTGGTACTCAATGAACGAGAAGCTTGGGTATGTTTCGCCTAACAACTATTTTTTATCTTAGTTGTTTTCTCCTTGATACATTATGTATTTGTCAGTTTGTGCGGACATGACTATCGATTTAATAATAATAAAGAGAGAAATAGGAGGTAATTGGAAGATTCATGATATTTACATTATGGATCAAGAAAGGTGTGATCAGTTTGGACTTTTAGATTTGTTGCCTCGTGCCCTATTAAGCATGGAACTAGTAGCATAGATTAGTTAGTTCCATGTTATCAATTTTTCTCTAAGAATAGTTCTTATCTGCTAGTATGGTACTAAAGAGCCAACATGGTGAGGAAGGGAGTGACAAGTCATCACTAAACAATAACTCGCCCACTAAAATTCAGAATTGTGTGCATGGAATTTTGTTTCTTAGTGCTCATATTCTTTGTGTTTGTCTGTTAATGATCATAATAGGCTGTAGCTAATCCCATTTGTTTAGTTCCATTGTTTTTGCAGGGTTTCTAAGTATGTACTGAAAGAAGTGTCACTGCAAGAAATTGTAATTAACACAAATACCTGCAATATTGAAACCTGCCTTCGCAGATTGATTTGGTTTGAGTTGATGCTAAACCTGATTATGTTATGCTCTTTGCTGATGGGGGTCTACACCAAGCTTATCATAATTGTTGAATTTGATTGTGAATTTTTGCTTAGGTTGTGTCTAGCTCACTAAGGGTTGAGTAGTGTCTTCAATCTTTTAGATATGCCTTTCAACAAGGCCTTCTGTGTGTCACACCAAATTATCTTGGTTACCTCGGCTCATATTATAGCGATTAATGCTATAAGATATGGGTGATAATGTAACTTAACATGTTCCGTATTTCAATAATTTGTGTAATTATGAACCCAAAATAAGCAGCAAATATATTTTAGGGACTTCAAATCACCTTAGACGCAAACAAGGAAGATGTCACTTAGTAAAATATTACATATTTAGAAAAGGCATTAGTTTGCTTATATTTTCAAATTCCACTAGTGTAAAGCATATGGAGAAACTACATTTTCATAACATGAAGCAGTTGGTTGTTGATATCGATCAGTTGCCACAATATACTTTAGTTTTGAGTGACTTTTTTTATGTTAAAATGGATGTTTCGTATGCCCGCCATAATATTTTTGACCACCTAAAACCTGTGCACTCTTGGTGATTATTACTGTTGTTGTCTTGTGTTGAGTGGCTGTCCCACACTTCAATATTACTAGTTTGGAGCTTACATTACCTATTATGCTTGTGCATTAATATAATATGTACATCAAATTCTTATGGTATTACTGTTTAGGTGAAGGGTAAATATTTGCTAGTTTGTCTCTGTATCACATTTTCATGCTCGATTTTTAGTGACATCCTTTCATGTTCAATTTAATTCGAGCCTTTTTTTGTCAAACAAAGTATTAAGGTTAATCTTTTTATCATCCCCTTATTGCAACTAGTTGAGACCAATTATCTTTTATCATACATCCCCTTGATTAATCTGTAACATATGCTTTTCTTAATTTTTTTCAATCTATGTACGAAAGCTAATAAGTCACCAATATGTTACAGTTGGTTGTGATTATTTGTGATTGAAAACAGGTACAAGATCGATTTTTTAATATGGAAATAGTCCAAAATACAAAGGAGATTTTGCCAAAAATTTCTAAAAACTTTTAATTAGAATTAGTTCATATGAATCACCTTATATTGTACTCTATTTATTTAATGACAATAAGTTATCACATTGTAAGATTTTTCAAATTGTATACTGTTTTGATACAGGAATAAGAGGTTAGAATGAAAACAAATCTAAATGATGATGAGGCTACAGGGAACAAGCACATGCAGATCGCAATGATAAAGAAGGAATGAATGAGGAGATTTATTTTTAAACTATATTTTATATGTTTATTTAGATAAATTATTCGATCTTTACAAAACATATGTAATAATGTTGTTTTTGCGATCTTAGATAAGATTTTTTTTCTATTCAACCTTTATAATGACATTTTTGCACATGTACGCACAAAATTTTTTAGAAGGAATAATTATGTACTACTTAAATAGAATAAATTTATTAAATTGAATATCATAATCGTCATATTTTTAATTATTATCATTATTAATATTTTTATTATTAGTGTTGTTATTATTTGTGTGTTAATTTAATGATGATATTTATTAGTTATAATCATCAATTACAAGTAACACTTTAAAATTATTACTATAGGTATTAAAAACTGTTAAATATAGTGCTACCTAAATAGGAAAAAGTGTTGTCTAGCACTAAGCAATGTGTTACATTAGGTGGCAAAAAGTGGTACATAATTATATATAAAGGGTTACAATAACTTAATTGATGAAATGAAACAGTGATATCTAATGTTAGAAAAAGTGTTACATTTGAAATAATTAGTAACACTTTAAAAATGATACATATGTAAAAAAAAAGTGTTACTTAAGGGCATTTAAAGTAACACTTGTAAAAGTGTTACTAAAGACTTATAAAAGTGTTACATAATAGAATAGGTAGCGCTGACAAATATATCACCCATAAAAGTGTTACTTTAGCTCTATAGTAATACTTTAATTACTTTATATAACACTTTTTAAATGTTACCTAAAGTCAATTACGTAGTAGTGTATGCTACATATTCATCTTATCGAGATTTTTAATTCACTCGTTGACCATAATCATCTAGCTCAAAAGCTTTTTTTTTTTTTTTTTTTATCGATTATAGATTACTTGAAAAAGGAGCTTTAAACTTTATTAGTGGTGCTGTTGTGCCGTAAAACACTCCTATGTATTCTGCATTCAAAGTATTGATACAGTCATACCACTGTACTAGTACAAAGAACGCAACAGAAATACAATTTAATTTACAAAATAAACGTTGATTTGTTTTTTTTGAAACAAAATAAACGTTGAATTTGATACAACTAAAAAATAATAATTAAGTACTACACGTCTAACACTTTAAAACTTTCTCCTAAATTCCCTCCCACTCAATCCATCCATATTCCTCCGCGAACAAAGCAACCCCCACCTTTCACCCTTTCCCATTCTCTCCTCCATGGCTGCTGCACCACTTTCATCAGACCACTTAACATCCACCATTGCCGAACACCTCAACTTCCGCAATCCCAATCTCTGCCCCAACCCCAACCCCAACCCCAACCCCAACCCCAACCCCAAGTCTAAATCCAAAACCAAACTCAAACCCAAACCAAGAACAGATCCTAACCCGAACCCTCCAATGCCATCCATCATCCAATCAACCCGCTGCAAGTCCACCATCTCCTCCCTCCTCCTTTCCACCTTCTCCAATGACACAACCAAACACACACCAACACCCAAAAGATCCTTCAAGACTCACACTCTACGCGGGCTCGGGTGTGCGGCACGGCCCGAGGTCACGGTGCCCGGTGTCATACGCTCCTCCGCTGAGTGGGAGGAGAGAGAAAACTCCCAAAGGAAGAATCATAATAACAAGAACAAAAAGAAGAAAAAGAAGAGTGTTTTTGAAGAGATGGAGTTGCTGGAGGACCCACTTGGTGGGGTGGGTTCAGTTGGTGTGCAGGATTTGTGGTGTGGTGATGCATCTGCTGCTGCTTCTGTTGATTGCGTTAAACCTGTGAATCATAATAATCACGTTAATCGAGGCAAAATTGATCTTGAAAAATTTCATCATAGAGAGGTTATTATTTTATTTCCTAAATTTGTCTACATTTATTTTTTGGTGGTTCTTTTTTTTATAAATGTTTTTATTTTTATTTTTGGGATTATAAATTCCTTTTTTGGGTGTGGTTTATTTTAATCAATTTTGGACCGATATTGAGACATGGGTTTCTAAAAATAGAGGTTTTAATTTTTTTTGTTTCTGTTTTATTTGAGTTTGTTGAGCCAGATCTTTCAAAAAAAAAGTTTGTTGAGCCAGATGAATTTTTTAGGTGTTGGTCAGTTGAAAATGTTGCTTTTAATTATTTGTTTTGAATTTCTTGAATTTAAGGGTTATATTTTTTTTTAATAATTATTGGGTTTTTTTTGGAATTAATATTCTACATTTGTAGAGATTTGAGACGTGTGTTTCTAAATTTAGAGATTTCTGCATTGTTGCTAGTTGAATTTCTTGAACTAGAATGAATTTCCTGCTTTTTTTTTTTCAAAAATTGTATCTTTTTTTTCCCGGAAGCGTAACTATGAATCTAAGTTTATCTTTGTACCAAAAAAATTTATGAAGTTATTACTTATTACCATAAAATTCTTAAATATTGGATTTTGAATATTAGTTTAATATTTACATTTGTAAAATTTATTCTCCGCATAATAATTAATATATCCCAAAAATTTGTGAATTAAGAGCATAATTATATGTTCAAATATCTTAGATTATATGAAGGCATGAAGCAATGAGCATAAAATTCTTATAATTTTTGGTATTTGTTCCTAACGTCATAAGTTTGGCGCTGCTTTTTGTCTGGGAAAGCATATTCTTTGCAGTAGAATAACTTATAACATGTTTGGAATTTGAGCGCATAATTTAATCTCTATTTAATTTATATAATCCTCAGACATTGTGCAATTTTCCCTTTAATTTGTTGGATATCTAATAAGTATAACCAATTGGATGAATTAATTCAAAGATGTATCTATTTATTCTAAGAGATTAGATTAGATTAAATTAATGTCACTGTTGAGGACAATCTAGGGTTAATTAAACAATTGCTATATGTTATGATTATGTTATTAGTCAACATGTATTATGTATTCATTTTACTGCTACATGTTCACAAATGTCATTGAATTGTTGTATGTTTTTCTACTTGCAGCGTGCCTCATATAATACTAGACAGAGAGTAACTGCTGAGCATTTCGCTGCCCCGGGTCTGGATTCTGGCTTTGATGTTCCCCCTTTTGGGCCGGATGTGTTCGAAGCCAGGTACTATCATCGTCTGCATAATCGGAGCCCGGATGGGCTTGCAGAGGTTCGTTTCTATCATGTTACTGCTTTAGTTTTCCGACCTAGTGGTGAATTGGAGTAGAACCTTCATGGAAGGCAATGGCAAAACATTGCTTAGCAATTTAGTAGCTGTGTTTGAAGGTGCCGGTTTACTTGTTTGTCAAGTAACTTTCACTTGATGGTGTTTAGGCTTTTAGGTATGAATTGTATGATTTGACCTCGAAGCCATCATATATTTTTTTAATGTCTGGGCATTTAGTGTCTTGTTTTTTTATGGTAGTATATTAATGTATAATTAGTTAATAGTATGTCACATAATCTATATTAGGTGCAAAGTAATATTTCACATTTTCACCAATATCTTGCTTGTTTGTCGACAAAAACTTATAGGATACTCAGTTATCAATGTTAGACCCCAATCCCTCAAATAATATCCCATTTTTCATTTTGATCCGTTTCCCAAAGATTGCCCCATTCTCTTAAAGATTTCCATTTTGGGTTGTCCTCTCAAAATTTCCCATTATATCTTAAAAAAGTTAAAATTCGTAGTTGAGCAATATTTGGGGAACGGAAGGAATAATAGTATGTGTTTATGTGGTATGGAATACATAATAGTTTGTAGTCTTTTAAAATTAAAACTTTCAAGTTTGTTATTTAAAAAGTTCTATTAGATTATCATTTCTTGAATAGTGAAAGAAAATACTAACGATTAAAGCTGAGAAAATTTGATGATAAAAGTAATTTTGTTTTATTGAAAATTGGAGCATGAACGGAGTTAACATATGGAATTGACAATTCCAGATGCTGTTTTCAATTCCTGAAAGTAGGTAAAGTAAATTGACTTACTCCTATTCTCAGCCTTGATATCCACAACCTTTTCCTAATAATGCCCTTTATTTCTTTATTTCTCCAATGATTCCACTTTGCTTGTGGAAACTATTAAATACATTTTGTAGCTTGCTCGTGAATTTATGTTGACACTCTAGACTCTAGAGTGTAGACCACAACTTGAGGTTAAACTAATTGTAAGGTGGTGTCTTGATTATATAGTTCATATTCTTGTTGGGTTGAATTTTTAGTCACTGGGAGTGTGATTTTGGTAAAAAGCTACGTGAAAAGTTAAAGTAGCAATAACGTGGCAAAGAGTGTGTAGTAATGGATTCGCTGAGCTTATGTTTTAGCCAAAAAATAAGCTTATTTTTGCATAATTAAAATAATATCGGAGTGAACAAATTGTTATCTTTATGTGCAATCTCTGTTTGAAGAAGTAGAAAAAATGTGACTGCCGAAATAAAAAAAAAAAAAAATTAAGTTAAAATGCAGCATGGTTTCATCTGTTTTAGCATATCATTTACTGCAAGATCCTCTTTTGCACTGTGTTTGTCTATAACTGTGATTTGAATTTTCCTAGATAACTATATAGAGCTTTAAATTATTATATATTTATTTATTTTGTTGAAACATCTAGGACAATTACTTATGTAACGAAGTTAACATCTTGAAAATAATGAAATGGAAGCATGGTTTTCCATTTCAATGACTTGATTAAACAAACTCTGATATGATTTGATTGTGATTTTAAAGAATGCTATCCTAGATTCCTTGTCCTCTGAATTTCCATCTCTTATGAAGCTTATTGAAAAGAATAGACTCAATGGAGTTGGTTTCATTACATTGGCCTAGTGTATTTCAGAAATTTAGTTTGGTATTTTTCTTTCGATGAGAATCCTCCAAAATAGTTAACTGCATCATCATTTTGTTACAAAATCAATTAACTTTGTTCTTATTCGGTTATCCCAACTTTATGGAATGTTGGCAAGATGGAAATTTAGACAATGCCTTATTGTTTCATGTGTTGCAGCTTTTATAGAACAAACCTAAAAAGCCAGTCTGATGTATGGATGTTGGTTTTGATATTTTGAATACCTTTTTCTGTAAACTTCTTGATCTAGGCTTTAAAATACAATTCAGATAGAGTCATAGAGATTATGAACATGAATTCTGCAGTAGTTTTCCTCCAGAAGTGAAAGCAATAGTCCCAATGTTGTTAAGCTTATAATGCTTGTAATAGACATAAAGTAGCTTTTTTTCAAAATATTTGAGTTGTGCTTTTAAGGGAAATCCCAGATGTCATAGAAATGAAACTCTTCTTCTAATTCAATCTCTGTTGGGTGGGGATTTCATTTTCTCATCTTTTCCAAAAGTCTGAATTTAGAAACTGTCAACTACAGAATACCTGTTTCTATTAGTAAACCAATAGTTGCTGTTTATGAATGTCTCTTAAGGAATTTACGGATTGCCCTAGTTTATGCTCAGTTAACTTTCACAGTTTCTCATATTGGTAATTGCTAGAATTTGAGAAAGCCCATGCTAGAATATGAGAAATGTGAGTTATCTTTCACAGCTAACCTTCCTAGCCCGACTTTCTTTTCTCTCGCAATACCATACTAGAACATGAGAAAGTCCATTAGGTTTCTCTTATTATTGTTCACCGTATGTAGACAGCTAGTGTATAAAAGTGAACACGAGTATACAAAACACACAATGTAGGAAACAATATATCTACTGTCAGTGAGCAAGGGTTTGTTTATGCATGTGGTATTGATTGTATGTTTTCTGCTCATAATGATGGGCTTTTATCCCACCTAAAGAAAACAAAGAATCTGTGTACTGTGTATTTTCCTTGGTGTTGTTCGTTATGACGTTTTCATATAATTTTATATCAAATTTGTTGTACACTTGGCGTCTTTAGAGCTGGATAACCTTGTTTTAACTTTAATGTGCGTGTTTCATTATCATCCTTTAATCAGAGCAATCCTTTTTATAGAACTTGCATCTCTCAGGCCTCAGTGAGGCATTTTTTTAATACCATGCATTTTCCATGTAAATTCATAGAGCCAAGAAGCTCTTTGTTCTCTTTTTCAATAATTGAATGCGAGCAATATTCAATCTGAAGTCAAATGTGGCTTTTACTTTCTTACTGAATGTTGTGTTGTGCTGACTGCCCTCCAATTACCTGTGTTTTACATTTCTTTTTTTGAGGGGTACTGTTCTGGATGTTTAATAAATGGGTTGAGGTAATTTGTGCTTAAAAAACACTTGTTTTATAAATGAGACATCTGATCAATTTATGGGTATGTTCTTGGACACAGATCCTAATGTTTCAAAATGGTCTGCTGGCGGACAGAAGATCAGGTGGTGCTGACAGATTTCGAGATTTGAGACTTGATGTTGATAGTATGACATATGAAGTATGGTTATCTTTTTAAATGCATCTGTGACCTTATCATCGCTTCTCCTTTTCCATTAACATTTTTGTTGTGGGCTTATATATTTCTGATGGTCCAAGCAGGAATTGCTTGAACTTGGTGATAGAATTGGGCATGTGAGTACGGGACTGGGAGATGATCAGATTGCCAGATGTCTCAGGAATACTAAGCTGTCTGTTTTAAATGAACTGCAGTCACAACCCCGTATATCAGAGGAAATAGAAGGAAAATGCAGCATATGTCAGGTCAGTTAGAAGTGAACTCAGAACATTATTAAAATATCGGTGCAGTTACATGTAATTGAATTGCAACTTTCATTTTCTATCATATAATGCAGGAAGAGTATGAAGCAGAGGAGGAGGTGGGGAAGCTTGAATGTGGACATGCTTATCACTTGCATTGCATTAAGCAATGGCTTGTGCGGAAAAATGCTTGCCCTGTTTGTAAAGCCGAAGCATCTTCTCTCTAGGATTTTTAGTGGGTTGTCTTGTGGTTGTTGATATTTCCCATTTGTATAGATTTGAATTTAATGGCCATTGCATTGTAGGATAGTGTATTCATTGCTTTAGTTGTTTGTTGTCTGTGCAGAAGCTTGGCTTCCCATTTCAACCAAGTGGGAAAATTATTCATACAGGCAATTTTCACCTATATTTTGTTTTCCCTGCTGAGTGATTTATGAGCCGTGCTAGAAAGCTGTGTTTCGTTTTGTTCCAAGTAAATTTGTTGTCAAAAGAATTTTTTTTATGTTGTTTTATTCCTGTTTTTTTTTTTCCTTGTAATCCTGTTTGATGTATTTTGAGAACAGGAGGGGAAAATTTTGCATTCACTGATGCTGGTAGCTTGGTATTATGTTGGAATGGAATATTGGCAACACTAGTTTGCTGAACTGCTCCAATCTAAATTATATGCAAATCGACAATGGCAGATCTATGTTTGAACCTTGTTACTCAACACTTTAATGTGATTGTCCAAACTTAATTGCTCTAAATTGAATCCTATCTCGTGATTTTTATCTTAATCCTAAATGTTGCTAAATTAATGTTAGGGTTAGATAGCAGGGTTGGAACCCCAAGGGGTTTTAGATCCTTAGAAATATAAGAAGTAAGCTTCCACTTCCCACTGGTGATGTCTTTACAAAGGTTGTAGTAGTTACTGACGGATGTTCATGAAGTTTTCTTACCGTTTCAAGGATGTCAAATATTTGCGCTTATATATTTTTATATTTGAACATTAAGAAAAAAAACATGCAAAGAGATAGGAACTTTAAATCCCCTCCGTACACAGAAGATAAATTATCAAAGCAGGTAACTATTTCCACGTAATCTGTACAAGAAATTTTGAAGAATTTACATTTTTTCTTGACGTATTTACCTATAAGCTCTTGAAATCAAGAACATGATTGCTCCACAGATGGTATGAAACAGTGGTCAGCCCGCCAACGATGTATCAAGTTTATCATGAGCGCTGAGAAAATGAATGATACATGGATAAACGTTCTTGGCAGCCTGCATTCCAGGAAGAATGAAAAAAGTGAGCACTGTTTCCGGACAGGGGATACAACTCTTTTAGAGACAGATTGAGCCCCAAGCCACCAAATAAAAGTAAAAGAATGAAATAATCATGTGAATGAAATTATATGGAGAGGGTATAGAACAGGAAGCTTACAAAGCGGCCTCCCACTAAATCATAGTGAGCATAATGTGGACCACCCATTTCTCCAAATACTTTATATGTAATCATATGCTCAGGGATCATCTTCACTGTTTCTGTCACGCCAAGTTTTTGAGTATATAACCAACTATATGCAATAATTACTACTTCGTAATATATATGGCCTACGTATAAGAACTGGTACAGTATATTACCATATGCAGCTTCAGGAGGACAGATTAAGTCTCGATCACCAGCTAGGGACAAGATAGGTACACTGCTCTTGTGAAGATGATCCTTGTAGTAGAACGTTCCAGTTCGATCCCGTAAACCAGTGGTCTCAAAGGCTGTTGCTAATTGCAAAAGGAGTTTGGCAGGGACTGTACCTGTACCCCACGAATATTGCATGGCAGTTAACACTTCACTAATCACTGCAGTATAAAAGATAGTGCCAAATCCTAACAGTGATAGTTCGATGAAATTGTATGAAACAACAGGCAGAGCCCAGATAACAATACATATGCTAATATTTTTGTACTAGTGTGGTTCTACGGTTAATGAGCTATATCGAAATTTCATCCCAATGAAAAAAAATCATTGTTTCAATCAGTCACTTTATTGTTGAATTAGTGGTTGAAGTTCCACCCTAGTCATAAAGTGAACCATGAACCACATGCTAAAGTATGTGCTAAGTCATGTGTAAGAAGAATGTGGCATCAAGCCAATTACGACTTGATGCAATTATGTCACAGGCGACACCTGTAAATACAATCCGAAAGGTGATTAAACTCGTAGTCAGGGGCTAAATAATTTTAATTTCGGCGTTGATAGATGCAATACATCAAAATGTTTTTAACTCACAGAAGTTCTTAAGGACAAGCTTGTCGAACAACTCGGGCAGCATCATATCCTGTGCAGATATCTGAGAATTCAGCCAAGAGAGTAGAAATGGAGGACGAGAAGCAAGAGGATGTAAGGCAGCAAGCAGTGTGCCTATTGGAATTGAGGGGACATTTAGAGCCTCTGCAGGTTCTGCCTGCGCATGACAGCTGTGTCAGCTATCCAATAGAAAAACTAGCATAGTGAACTGAAATACAGACTCCATCCTAACAGTTTCTACCAAAGGCAAGAGTAGTTTAAGAGAAGATTTTGAAGATGAATAGTCAAGTGTTGATGCTAGTGTAGTCACTGCTGCAAATTGAGGGTCTCTTCCTTCGAACCCTAGAAAAAAGTTACATAGGCTTTTATCAGAAACATGCCAATTAGAATCCGGAAAGTTTTGATGGCAAAGTAGAAAAATTAGTATGTGACAAAGATGAAGGCATTCACTTTCTGAAAAGCTAAATTACATAGCTGACAGAAATCCCTATTTCTGTGTAAATCTATTTCAGCTGTTTATTTGTACACAAAATAAGATGTGCAACCCTACAACCACTACAAGCTATACAGAAAACTTGGTATAAGTACACTGGTAGCCAATGAAGAAATCATAAAAGCTCTGAAATATGAGAAAAAACTTTTAAAGATACCCATATGATTTACAAACTATCATAGCATCTAGCTGCTTTCAAAATGGTTGATACCCAAATGATCCTCCAAGAAGTTTCCATGTCCACTGATAATCAGAAGTCACCCAGCCTTTAATTTTTCCTCTGTTATTTTATTCTATATTTTGCAGGACAGGCAGAATGGATTCAGGTGTATATTGTGTTCTAAAGGGACAGGTAACTTTTTTTCACTATACCATCACCAGGCTAACTTAGAATTTTACAAGACCTTGAATAATTGTCTTTCCGAGGGTGAAACTATGACAGTAGAGAGTCATAAAAAAATATTCAGAAATCATAGAACTTTGAAGGCTTGAAGCACAAATCTGAAACTTTCATGCAACTACTTTCTACACATGTATTTAATCTTTTGGGATTTAAATTAGAAGAAATTTCAAGATAAAGAATCTCAACAAAAATTAACCCAAAGTCCCAGAGTAGTTTCTGGAAAGGGGAAAGCAAGCTCCAGTTCTCCAGAGAAATGGAATGTAGAAAGTTAGAAACGACATTGGGTTATGTATAATCATGGGAAAGAACTTGAAAGTAATACTATTACGTCAATCAGCTCAAAACCAAAAGCTCAAGACTAATCGTTCCTCTTATTGTCATAGGTTCAATCACCTACAGTTTGAGACCCAAAACACGACAAACATTAAAGAATCTTCACGTACCACACAAAGAGAGCATTGCATACAACAAGATACCACCCATAGAATGTCCAATGGCTAACAATTTTCCATCCCGAGGGCTGCTTTGCGTCTTAATGTAGTCAACCTGCAGAAAGGATTCATCTGACATAATTATTCTGCAGATTAAACTATACACTATCTATTGATCAAATTCAATGCAGCCTGGTCACTAAAAATACTAAACTCTTTATGGTTTCACTATAGAGGACAGAAAAGTGATGTTTGATCTTCATAATCTCACTCTACAGATTACCGTTTCTTTTGTATAAAGGTACAATAAATTATAGATGAATCTTACCACTAGCGGCAAATCATCCTTTAACAGCTGATCAAAATCCCAGTCGCTGTTGAGAAACAGGTCAAGCTGTCTTTGGACGTCCTCTATCATAGGCTTAAATCGCTCATTCAGTTCAGAAAATGACACTAGAGTCGAATCCTGACCCAAATCCTTAACTTGGGATTGACCAGGACAAATTTGACCTGACTTTGATGACCCTGCAAGTTCTACCTTGATCTTAGACTGCTGTCCAATATAGTTATTATTAAACTATCCTACCCTGGAGAATTATGATAGATATTACGAGCAACACATGACAGGTGGCTCACATTGAAAGGATTCTAGTCCTCTCATACTCAATCCAGCACCCCGTACTTCAAGAATCCATGTATCAAATCCTTCGCTTGACATATAACGTGCAAATGAGAACTGCAAGCATCCGAATGCATCAGTTGATTGCTCAAGGCTCTAAACTTAGTTACAAGGCATAAGAGAAAGCAGGAAGGAGTGGTGAATTCAAAAGCAAAACACTGATGACATAAGAACGCAAGGATGACATAATTTATGCCTCCAAATTCAAAATTTGGGGGTCAAAACCTCAAAGAGATTATGAACTTTGAATCAAAATATGTTTGCTATTACTAAAACATCATACGTACTATGACATATTTAGATATCTCTTACTATGCATCATCACCAGGTTAACTAATTATTTAGATATCACAAGAGCTGGGTTTGATCAGCACGAGTCCAATAAAGTTAGGGTAAATCTCGAGTGACTTCACACATATAGCCATTATTCTTATTAGCTTGTCTATTCACAAGCACGAACCAAGACATCATAAAGGCACAAAATTCACATAAGTAGCTATTTTTTTATGTAATACATGGATTGCAAAAATTAATTGCACTAATTTCACATTAAAAATTAAGCAACCTAATATAGTATTATACTATTATGTAACCTACTCCGAGATAATTACTACAAAAAATAATATCCTAACACCAATACACAAGTATAACCCGTACAAAAGGTACAACCACAATTGAGAAATATGGAGTGCTTCATCGTCTTGTCATCAAAAGCACCAAAATTGTAAAAAGTCATTCATATATGGAATACGGAACGTAGCCACTATTGACAAATATGAAGTACTTGGATTTTTAGAATAAGATGACTTGTCGATAACTACTTAGTAAGTTCGCAAATTAATGTCTTTAGTTTCACTATTGTATATTGCTGCCTTATAAAAACACTTGTTAATACGTTATACAACTTTCCAACAATGTTAGCTGGAATATGAAATCATATTAGGGGGAAGAGTCATATTTGATTTTTTAAATAATTGCAAAAATAAGCTTCATATCAAAATAATTTAAAAAATAAGCTTTGTTTGGTTTGGGTAAAAATCATTGCATTGGGCAGCAATTTTACTTAATCGAAATTGTCGCTCAGGACAATGATTTTTAATGGCTAGGATTTTGAGGTTGGAATTCAGCCTATTGGAAATCACTGTTTTAGACAGCAATTTCGCTTTATTTATTTCAGTAAATAAAAATTATTTTTAAAATCACTACATGGATAGCGATTTTTATCCAAAACAAAATAAATTTATTTTTGAAATTATTTTGGTCAGAAAGCTTATTTTGGCAATTATTTAAAAAAGGCTTAAAAATAAAAAAAAATTCATCATATTTTGGACAAAGGACAGATAAATAAATAGGAAAAATGGATTAATACGCATCAACTCTATATTTTTAACAATAAAAATAAGAACTATGTAACAATATCAATAGTATGTTTGCGTAAAATAGAAAATAAACAGTGCGGAATAGCATACAAAGTTATAATATTTCATAGATGGCAAATTACTATAATTATAAAAGATAAAAGAACTGACTTGGGGAGAGAGATCATAACCAATGGCATTAGTTCCAATACCAGACAACAACAACAGAGGATGATTCCTCGCTTTTATCGCCTGCATCACATCACTCACATATGAATTTATGATCATCAAAGCTCTCGTAAAAATGTTAAACAGAGCAGCTTAAATGAGATGAAGAAATATTAAAATTAAAATTAAAAGAAGAAAGAAACATTGGAAGAGGGAAGGTAACGCCAAAGCGCGAGCCGCCAATCTGTCTTGGGAACCGTGACATAATGTAGCTCATCGGCTGTACAATTCTTCGGCTTCTCTACCATCACTGCTCTCAGCTTCATCATCCTTGAACGACGCCGTGTTGGATGGATCCATTTGGAAGATTGTTTCCGGGTCGGATATGCCCATTTCCCTAAATGGATAACTGACTTAACAACATTCATATTCATGATCATATTTGAAGTCATTTCGATCAAAATTTTGGGAGAGTTTTCAATTCTTCTCTTATGGGAGTCCTATTTGTGGGGCTCTTTTTTATTTCATTTTATATGGACAAATATTATTTTGGATAAGAAGAAGTGTTCGAGGCATTCGTGGCAATGCGATGATGACATGAACATAATTGAAATGTATGAAAAATATGGTTAGGCAGCTACTATAAGGAATTAATGTAGACCTCTACAATTGAAAAGGGACTTGTCCATCCTAATCCTTTGACCTTTTTGACAATCCTAATACTTACTCCCTCCCTCACTCCTTCCACTTCTCAATCTTCACCCTCGTTATCTCATTCTCTCTTCTCTTTCTCCTTCTTTCACTGCCACAACGCCGAAAACTGTCGTTGCTGCCAAAGAATAGACACCAGCCCACCGAAGTACCGCCACCACCTGCGTCGCCCACCGTAGCTAACTGGAATGTCGTGTCCCAGCAAAGACCCCGTTGAAGGGAGCTTGCTAGCTAACCCCCGCCGAGTTTTTTTTATGCCGAAAAAGTACAGAGTCGTTTTCATTAGATGACTAGTATTGGGGCCAGTCATCTTAGTAAGATTACCAGCCAAGACGACTCTGATTTGTTTTTTTTTTTTCGTTCCGTCCATTAATTATGTTATGTGTATATGCTTTTCTATGTAGTTAATGGAAATGATGATTAATTATCATTAGGTTATGTTAATAATGCTCATAATTAGATCTTGTTAACGACGCTTCATTAGTCGTTTATCATGGTTACTTATGTGTAAAATTGGTTAATAGTTAGGTTATATAAGAATTATATTATGTTATCTTGATTAAGAACAATTGTGAATTAGTGGATTGTATTTAATTTATAGGAATAATTAGCAAAAATTAGTGTTAGTGTAAATAAAAAAAAAGTTATTGTCACAAATAGAAATAGTTAACAATTGTCGGAGTGCAAAGTGGGTCGAATGAGTCCAACAAAGTTTCGAGTGATGATTCGATGGGTGAGCTGTCACTAGAAGGCTCGATTGTTTACAACCCAACCTTTCGTTATTGTAGAAGAGAATGGGAAATGAGCCCTCCCCCACTTATTCCCTACTAATTGTACACGTCGTATTAAGGGTTGGCTACGTAGCTTTTGTTATCCTCGTATGAATTGGGTCCAAAGGGTCAAGAGGAGTCGTCAACAAACCTTGAAAGGTAGTTTGGACACCCAATTGGGCTTTAATCTAAAAATTACTCGTGTAAACGGCAGTCGAACCAATGGTGTGTTTGGGAACAAACAATCTACGTCAATTCGGAGATGAAAGGAAAGTGTTTTCATTCAACGATAAACAAAATTAATATTATTTGGTAGTTCCTACGCATTCATTCTCAAATAAAGAAAGCGGACCTCTGGATCAAGCTAGTAGAACCCTTACAACTACCTCAGTGGAACCCTTAACTACCTAGGCTAAGTATTCTATAATTTAGGATGCTGGACATAAGATACAAGAACCTTTTCGTCCCAAGGGTTGGCCTTGACTCATTAGCAAGCATATGCCATAAGAAGTAAAGCTCATTGGCCAAACAAACACCACCTCCAGCATCCCTGAAAAAGAGGGTCCAAGCTAAGACCCTAATGGCTACCCTAACTACGGGGTGAATAATACATATAACCTTGGACCTGTTAGGGTAGTAGATGGTAAGCCCTATAATATCTCTCGAGAATACACTATCCTCATAGTCCTATAACCTAGGGTAATGGGGAGTCAACATCCCATTGAAGGGCAATCCAAAAACCTTGTGAATATCCTCAAGTGTAAATCACATCCTAGTATCAAAAAAGTTAATGAAAATCTTTAGTGGGGGTGTTATCGGCTGAGCTACGATTTATATTAAAAGTGGAGAGAATCACTAGGGTTAGATTCATATAGGTGAGAGTGTGTAAATCAAGTAGGGAATCTCACCCGAATGTGA
This sequence comes from Dysphania ambrosioides, assembly GCA_026401315.1. NCBI lineage: Eukaryota > Viridiplantae > Streptophyta > Magnoliopsida > Caryophyllales > Amaranthaceae > Dysphania > Dysphania ambrosioides. The sequence continues at coordinate 11,667,559 of CM048664.1, forward strand.
AAAATGATTCGAGAATTGCTCCATCAACCCTCAAGGCCCTCGTGCCTGAATTATAAAAAAATGTATAGGGATAAGGTTTTTTTGGATATACATAAGGAAATACCTCATATAATCTTTCATTATTACCAAAGTCTATCACATAGATTTCAATGAAAGGTGGTTGAATTGTTGGGGTAGGGGAAAGGTTTCTTAAGCCGCGGGTGAATGTGTTCCTAGGGTTGGTTCTACATTGAGGCATTTTTCAATTATGGATCAAGGGAACAACAAGAAAAATGGATTATGGGTCAAAGGAGTTTTAATGGAAGTCCAATAAACCTCAAGATTATCAACACAAAAATCAAACAGCAAACTATAGCTACAACCAAATCCAATGTCCAAACACAATACAATTCAAAAATCTAACCAAATTAGCAGAATCTCAAGCAAAAATATGACCTAAATCAATTACTAGTATGAAATAGTGAAATAAAGGAAAGAGAGGGTTAGAGTATAGTAAATGAAATGTGAGGTGAAGTGGTACCAAATACTCCCTTAGAATCCCTCAAAAGCATGCACAAGTGCTCCAAATTCAACTAATTTTGCTAAAAGGGCTTAAAAACCCCCCAAATCATTTGAAAAAGTTAGGATTTATGGGTTATAAGGATTCAAGGAAGAATTTGTGAGTTGTATTTTGGTTTGGGATAGAAAAAGATTATAGGAGTTATAGAATTATGGGTGTGATGGTGAAGGATGAGAGATTGATTGAGGATTTGATGTGGGTATAGAGGGCTTAGGGCGTGGAGCAAAATAGAACAAAAGGTAAATGAAGAGAAACTCGGGTTCTACCGGAGTTTATAAAGCCTTAGAGAGTGAGGACTTGGACAAGTGCTACGCACACTCGTCCAAGTCTGCTGCCATAAGCTAAATTCTTGCTATTTAGGAAATTTTGAGAAAATACAGTTTTGATGTGCTCATTTTAGAGCACGTTTACAACCCCATTTTAGTGTCAAGTCCGCGGTTTTAGATTGATTTTATGCACATTACATTCGATTTTACCTTGATCTTGTCCTCGAGCTATTTTTAGGTCATTTCAGGTAATTTTGATGATTTCAAGGTAAAATGTGATGTGTTTGAGGCTTTGACACCCTTATCAAGAGTTTAGATGCGCGTATCATAGCTTGTGCACGCGTTCCAAGTCACTCTTAAAGATCCCATAAACTCCAGAAGTCATTCGACACTTCAAAGGAGCTGTTCAACAAGGTTCAGGTTCAGATTCGAACGAATCTGACATCCATTCGGTCGAATAGAAGACAAGGATTCAAGCACACGACTCAAGCTCTTGGGAATAGCCGAATAAACACCCATTCGGCTGAATCAAGGCCCATTCGGCCGAATTGTTGCTCTCCTTCGGTTGAATGGTGGACAGAGCCAAGAAACTCGAAGTTTCTGTTTTGGGCGAATGACACTCACATTCGGCAAAATCACCCTTAATTCGGCCGAATCCTTAGTCCATTCGGCCGAATGGCCTTTTTTCCCGCAGATTTTGGTTCTTTCTTTAGTCGGCCCTCAAAGATTTTTCTAGGGTTTTACCCCCTTATGTCCCTAGGGTATAAATACCCTCTTGCTCTGTAAAAAACCCTCATGCCTACTTTGAGAGTTCTTGTGCCTCAACTTAGAACATCACTTTAATGCTTTCTATTTCATTCATACATTAGTTTATATTTACAGCTTTCGTTGTTCTCCTTTTCAAGCTTTGTATTTCGGATTCAGAATTACTTTCGTTCACGCAATTTCAATCACGTAAGTTATCGTTTTGTTTATTGTTCTATTTCGTTTAATGCTTTCGTTTATTGCTTTTGTTGATTCAATTACTCTTGCTGTTTTTATGTTTTCATTTATGCATATGCGTGAGTAATTCTCTTAGGAGTTTGATTGGTGAAACCCTAGGTTTGGCTTGTTCTTCATGCGTAGCGTTAAAGTTTGAGATTATCGATGATTCTTTGATTGATATTCGATGCAAATCTTGTCCTGCCACTCCTTTGGAGACATAGGGCGATTATAGGTTTTTCATGTGATTTATAGGGTCGTAAACTTCCTCTCGTTATCTTGAGTGTCATGATTTAATGTTGACTGATTTCCCTTAATTTAGCGTATTGCTAGTTCGATTGTCCTTCCTAGGGTGGAACTAATCTATCCCCATTTTTCCTCCATAGCAATTATTGCTTTTATTCTTGCTTTATTTTTCTGTCATTAGAATAGTTCAATCACTTTTCAAATAAACACTTTACATCAAGTCTAAAACCTACCATCCCTTGTCCTTGTGGTTCGACCCCCGACTTACCATCACACTAGTTGTAGTAGTATTAGGGTGTTTATAAATATTGTTTGTATAACTAGTCTTTTAGTTAACGACCTATAAGTCGGTTATCAAAATGGCGCCGTTGCCGGGGACAAGACGTTGTGTTTAGATTATAGTCTTGGCGTAATTTATTTTTGTTTTATTATATTATTGTCTCTTAATTTGCTTGTGAGTGCTTACACTTGGTTTCTAGTGTTGTTTGCATGTCCTATAGCACACGTAGATCAAATCAACAGCTAGAACCATACGACCCTGAAATTCAACGCAGTAAACGGAGAATTCCAACCCAAACCTCATTACAACCAAATACTTCCAACCCTCCTAGAGCATATGGGGCAACTTGAAATGAAGATACCATTCTTAGAGGCCATGGAGAAAATGCCTCAATATGCTAAGTATCTAAAAACCCTCTTAGGGAACAAGAGGAAGCTTAAGGGCGAAGTGATTAGTTTGCTAGAGCAGGTGAGTGTCATCATTTAGGGGACGTGGGCAAAGAAAGAAAAAGCTAGAGGGCCCTTTGTGCTCCCAGTAACCCTTGGAAAACTCAATTCTAAGGGAGCACTTGCTGACCTTGGGGCCTCCATTAGCCTAATGCCGATGTCCATTGCCAAGTAGCTAACCTTTGAGCTCAAGCCATCGAAGAAAACCATCCAACTGGCCGACCGTAGTATAAAAGTGCCATGTGGGGAGTTTGAGGACCTTCCAATCCAAGTAGGGAACATAGTGGTTCCATGTGACTTCATGGTGCTTGATATGGTTGAGGATCCTTATACCCCCCTCATCTTAGGGAGGGATGCTTTGAAGACTTTGGGTGCCTTGGTAGACTGTGAATCAGAGACTATTACTGTGAGGGTGGCCCAAGAAAAGGTAGTATTTTCCTTTTCTAAGTCTTCCAAGGAACCTATGGTCGAGCAGATCTGTTCCTTTGAGGTTGTTGGGAATGAAGCTGAGCAAAAGGTTGAGGGGTGTCATGTTTTTGCTACCCCAATGTTGGTTAAGGTATCGGATGAGGAGGAGGCAAAGAAGCGTGTTGTTTTTGAGGTTGCGAAGGAGATTGCTCCGACAAAGGAGATTTATTACACGTCTGAGGGAACTGACAAGCCAGCCCACAAACGGAAAAGGGCTAGAAAAAGAAAAACCAAAAAGAGATCGATGGATCCACCCTGGCTTGGGGGAGCCCCGCATTACAACCCACCTCCAGATGACCCTGGTTCTCCATTGCTTACTTCCGCCACTGCGGCTCGGTGGAGAGTTTTGACTCCCCACACTAGAGGTGATGGAGATGCTAGGAGTGAATCCACTCCTACGACAGGTATGATTTCATTGTTTTCTTTTTCTGTATGAACTTGTCCCTAACTGTGTCGAGCTTACTGACGTTAAATAAAAGTACTTACGGGAGATAACCCGATGTTTGTTTTATTTTTTTGTTTGTATAACAATAGCTTCCATAATGCTGATCTTTCTACTTTTTGGTTCTCTTCTCCCAAGTGTCGAGACGGCTCTTGAGCTGGCTTAGGGGAGGCTTCTTGCGTTTTCAAAGTTTTGAAAGATCCGCATTATTGAAACTATTGCCTTGGTTTTTGTTTTAGCTTTCCTGCATGTTTAGCTGTGTCAAGTTGATGTGCTTGAGTTGTGATGTGTACATTACAGTGGTCATATGCATACTCATGTTTTCCTAGCCTTGTGCCTATGTTGGGACCAAATGATTGACTGCTTTTCCACCTGACTTGGGGGATCTGGGCTTGCTTGGTTTGTGGCATGGATGACTACCTATTGAGGCACATTTTGACTAGCCTAGTGAGGATTAAGCCTTCTAGGACTCCATTGTGAGTCCTATGTCATCGAGTGCTAGTTAGAGAATCTAAGTATTGTGTCTCTTCTCCTCCAACATAGTCTTCTTTTCTAAAGGTCAGGGATGATAACACGTTTGTAGTTAGAGTTACATGGCCAAATTGCCTACCATGAATATCGATTGACTTTAGGGTAAGCCAATTTTGTGTCTTTACCTTTTCTTCGTAGCTACATCACCTAACTCCACATGAGCCAAATATTCTCTCTCTTCACCTAGAGTATAGTCAAGTGATCACAGTGAAGTGGTGCCCGTTGCATCGTGGTGAAAGATTTCGGTTTGAAAGGTCGTTGTCATAAGATATGACTCTTTACATTACTCTTAGTATATTTCAGAAACATTAGCATAAAAAACACGAAAAAAAGAAAAAAAAGAGAAGAAAAAAGGGAAGAATACAAAAATAAAAAAAGAAAAAAAGAAAAGGAAAAGAAAAGAAACAGAAAAAAAATTGGAAAAAGAAAAATTCGAGAATAAAGTTGGTGTAATGCACTAGAGTTCATTTATGCGTATCTTGAGAATTTTGGGAGTGGCATTGTCGTCGGAAGTCGTAGCTGTCCTTGGTTTCATTACCTTGGATTTCTTACTATCCTCTATTTTAACTCCACATCCCCAAATTCTACCCTACCTTGATCCGAGCCTACATTGCAATCCTTTCCAAACCTGTTCAACTTGACCTCATAAGTAAGATATGTGCTAGAGAGTAGATAAGATACAATTCCCAAGATTTCTCCCTATTTAGGTGTTTAATTCCCGGCTCATCTTTAGTCGAATGATTCCGAGCAAAACACATACCTTATTAAACACACGAGCGTATCAAAAATTTCCCACATCTTTTCGGAAATAGCATGGGGAGCGTAGACTTGTGACCTCATCAGGTAGTGGGTGGCATGGCCTATGTTGTAGCTTTTCCAGTGATCCCAAATATGTGGAAAACATTATTCTTGGTATTATGCTCTTTTGAGCCCATTGTACTTGCACACCCATGGCTAGGGAAGAGTTTTACGCGTACACGGCTGACATTATCTTGTTTTCTGCTCGCCTTGCTTTTCATGTGCTTTACTCATGTTGTTGCCTTGCTAATTCATTTGCTAGGGCCTAGAAAAGGTTTGACTTGGGGGAAGTTGATGTGCTTGTTTTAGAGCATGTTAAAATCCCCATTTTAGTGTCGAGTCTCGCGGTTTTAGATTGATTTTATGCACATTACATTCGATTTCACCTTGATCTTGTCCTTGAGCTATTTTTAGGTCATTTCATGTAATTTCGATGATTTCAATGTAAAATGTGATGTGTTTGAGGCTTTGACACCCTTATCAATAGTTTAGATGCACGTATCATAGCTTGGGCACGCGTTCCAAGTCACTCTCAAAGATGCCACAAACTCTAGAAACCATTAGACACTTCAAAGGAGCTATTCAGCAAGGTTCAGGTTCAGATTCGACCGAATCTGACATCCATTCGGTCGAATGGAAGACAAGGATAGCACACGACTCAAGCTCTTGGGAATAGCCGAATGAACACCCATTCGGCTGAATCAAGGCCCATTCGGCCGAATTGTTGCTCTCCTTCGGTTGAATGGTGAACAGAGCCAAGAAACTCGAAGTTCCTGTTTTGGGCGAATGACACTCACATTCGGCAAAATCACCCTTAATTCGGCCGAGTCCTTAGTCCACTCGGCCGAATGGCCTTCTTTCTCGCGGATTTTGGTTCTTTCTTTAGTCGGCCCTCAAAGATTTTTCTAGGGTTTTACCCCCTTATGTTCCTAGGGTATAAATACCCTCTTGCTCTGTAAAAAACCCTCATGCCTACTTTGAGAGTTCTTGTGCCTCAACTTAGAACATCACTTTAATGCTTTCTATTTCATTCATATATTAGTTTAGATTTACAACTTTCATTGTTCTCTTTTTCAAACTTTGTATTTCGGATTCAGAATTACTTTTGTTCACACAATTTCAATCACGTAAGTTATCGTTTCGTTTATTGTTCTATTTTGTTTAATGCTTTCGTTTATTGCTTTTGTTGATTCAATTACTCTTGCTGTTTTTATGATTTCATTTATGCATATGCGTGAGTAATTCTCTTAGGAGTTTGATTGGTGAAACCCTAGGTTTGGCTTGTTCTTCATGCGTAGCGTTAAGGTTTGAGATTATCGATGATTCTTTGATTGATATTCGATGCGAATCTTGTACTGCTATTCCTTTGGAGACATAGAGCGATTATAGGTTGTTCATGTCATTTATAGGGTCGCAAACTTCCTCTCGTCATCTTGAGTGTCATAATTTATTGTTGACTGATTTCGCCTAATTTAGCGTATTGCTAGTTCGATTGTCCTTCCTAGGGTTGAACTAATCTATCCCCGTTTTTCCTCCATAGCATATTATCGCTTTTATTCTTGCTTCATTTTTCTATTATTAGTATAGTTCAATCACTTTTTAAATAATTGCTTTACATCAAGTCTAAAACCTATCATCCCTTGTTCTTGTGATTCGACCCCCGACTTACCATTACACTAGTTGTAGTAGTATTAGGGTGTTTATAAATATTGTTTGTATAACTAGTCTTTTAGTTAACGACCTAAAAGTCAGTAATCAAGTTTCTAGAGGGGACTTGGGCGAGTGCTCTGCACACTCGATTGATTTTCTTCATTTATGAGAAAGTTGTCAGTTTCTACTAGAAACTAAAATCCGAAGGTTTTAGAGGAGAATAGGGAGAGTGCTCTACACACTCGTGCGAGTCCCTACATCTAAAGAAAACATCAACTAATCATTCATGTATTTGCACTCCTATGAAACTTCCCAAATGCAATCCTAACGGGGCTATCACTACCTTATAAAAATAGTTAGCTTCCTAAGATAATGCAATTTGGGTTAGTAGGATTGAGATTCCAAGAGACTATTAGATGACTAAGGTACCTACAGTTTTTATTTAGGTAAGGTTGAAAATAAGGTGATTTCTAAACTAAACTAAGCTAGAATATGAATAAAGACTAGGAATGTGCCTAATATATTAAAAACACAAAGGATAATGAATCTCTACTAATATGGATAAACATAGATTACACACCTAACCCCTCGAATTCATTTTATAAGACAATCCCTAAGATAAATGCGCCCTAAAAAAATAGTAGAGATCTCTTTAGAGTATCAGTAGCTTATCTCTTATGCAATTAAGTCTACTTTCTTGGAATCATGCAATAAAAATAGATTAAACACAACATTCCATTGGTCTTAATGCTTACGACATATACTTCATAATTGACACTCACATCTTAACTTATGATTCTAAATTAGGTTATGGATCAACTTTCGCAGTTGAACTTAATCCATGTCATTAATCAACTACGTGTAGTTTTTTTAATGATATTAAAACCAATCATAGATTAAAGAAAATGAATCATAAATTAAGATTTTGGCATTTGAGGTTCATTTATGCCTAACCCATATAGGGTTCATCGAAATCCTAGATAACGCGAACTACTCACGCATAATTAACATAGAAACACAATAATTAGTAAAGAAAAAATGATTAATAACAAAGATTAAACTAAGGAATAATAGAAAACTTCAAAGTGAAAAGAAACCGGACATTCACATATTACAAAGGCTAAGAATTTTTGAAACTTCAAAGTGCTTGAAAGGAAAAGCTAAAACAGATGAAATATAATGTGTGTTGACCTTTTCTACCCTATATATATATATATATATATATATATATATATATATATATATATATATATATATATATATGTAGGGGAGGGATCATGTGAGAACCATTTTTTGGTGAGAACCCATCTAAGACCATTGGATACTTGATGATCTATGGCTGAAATGACATTAAACATGGATGGCAAATCTGTAAATATCTAAACATTGGTTTTATTTTCTTCGATTGGAAGAGTTTATTCAGACAAAATATTGTTCTTTTCTTCAGTTGTCAGTGACTTTTTTGTTTGGCTGGCACTTTTCATCATTATGGGTTTCTTTAAAGTTTCAATATTTTCTTCATTATTGTGCATCAATATCTTGAGTTTCAACGTTTTCTTCATTATGTTCATTTGTTTAGAACATATTGTTCATAGGTTTAGAACATCATGTATATTGGTTTAGAACATTGAGTTCATTGGTTTAGAACATTATGTTCATTGGTTTAGAACACTAAGTTCGTTGGTTTATTATATTATGTTTATTGGTATAGAACATTGAGTTCACTGGTTTAGAAAACTGAGTTCACTTATTTATAACATTATGTACATTGGTTTAGAACATTGAGTTCACTGGTTTATAACATTATGTTCATTGGTTTAGAACATTGAGTTCATTGGTTTAGAACATTATGTTCAATGGTTTAGAACATTATGTTCATTGGTTTAGAACATTATATTCACCAGTTTGGAACATTATATTCACTAAAGAATGTTTAGTCCATTGATGTATTATGGAAATCAAGGAATATTTAGTGCTTGCCATTCCATATAGGTTTAGAACATTATGTTCACTAGTTTAGAACATTATGTTCACCAATTTAGAACATGATGTTCATTTGTTTAGAACTGGGGAAGACGAATGTGGAACAACAATGGTGGATTTTGAAGAAGACGAAGTAAATCACGTAACTGACGCAAAAATAGCAACAACAATGGAAATGGCAGAAGAAGACGAAATGGAGGAATTGTTGAAGAGAAACGAAATGGCGGTAGAATACGAAAGGATTTTGAAGAAGTGATGTGGGTTTCCTTATACCGAAGTATCAGTTACATTTTTGAAGCAATTGCTTTTTGTCAGTTTTTGGTTTAATTAAGAATTTGCCATTATGTTTAGTTAAATGCCATTTGTTAGATCTAACAATGTGTATGGTGTTAGATGGATTCTCACCCACAAAGGGTTCTCATATTAGGGGGGGTTCTCACATGAACCCACCCCTATATATATATGTATATATATATATATGTATATATATATATATACATATATATATATATATGTATATATATATATGGGCTAGTTCCAGTAAGAACCCCCTAATATATAAGAACTCCTCATATATGAGAACCCATCTTTAGCCATTAAATTATTGAGTTTAATGATTTAGATGCAATGATCATCAAATGACATAAATGTAATTACTGGATAATTATTAATAACTAACAAGCCTATTAAATACAACTTTCTTATATTTTTTTAAATTTACCTTGATTTCCACCACCATTATCAATTCTAGTCAATTCAAATTTTCATAATCTTATTTTTTTGGTGCAAAACTTCCATATTATTATCAAATTGTTAAATATAACATTAAATCATATTGTATTATATAATTATTGTTATGAACTTTTTTCAATTGTACTAATCTCTATGAACTTCTAAATATAAAGCCCTTTGTTTGATGGTTAATATTTTCTATATTTATTCTAGTTAACCGATTTAATGTTCTAAAGTTATGTGCAATTGTTTGTATTTGATATCATATTGTTCAAAATATATAATCAATTATTCTAAACTTATACTTCGTTTATCATAATGTTCTGAAAGTCTTGTATAATATATCGTAATATTCTATAAGCCTTGTATAAATATATACTTGTACATAATATGCTGGCCTGCTGTTCGAAAGTCATATGTAGTTGTTTTAAATATTAAGCCCTTTGTTCGATGGTTATTATTATCTATAAGTATTCTAGTTAGCTGGTTTAATGTTCTAAAGGTATGTGCAGTTATTAGTATTTGATATCCTATTCTTCAAAATATTTAATCGTTTGTTCTAAACTCAATTTTTCTAATGTATGCTAATAAGGAAAAAACGCTTTGAATGAAGTTATTTTCAAACCAGAGAATGAGTATTGAAAACTATGTTATATTGTAATTCTTAATAGAACAATAGGTATATAGAACTATAGAACAATAGGGAGAATCATTGTTTTAGAATAGCACAAAGTTTTAGAATAATTACAAACTATAGAAAAGTAGCGCAACCTATTTTATTAGATTTAGAACAAATATATCATAATGTTAGAACAATAAATCATAAATTTAGAACAATAGGTATATGTTATACCTACTTTTTTAAGCACTATAATTATTTTTCTAACAAATTTTCCAATTGTTCTAAAGTAATATAACTATTGTTCTAAAATATTACTCTACTTTATTGTTCTAAAGTAAAACATTATACCAGTGAACATCAATATTAATGTTCTAAATTTTTAAACTATTGTTCTTTTAAATCATGTTATTGTTCTAAAAATTCATATTATTGTTTACAACATGTGACACATCTATTACGTGTGAAACTTCATATTACATTGAATATAAATGAATATTCCGAACATTAAGAACATTGATTATAAACTAATATTCAGAACATGTGACACATCTCTTATTCTAATACTAATGTTCTATAAATTTATATTAATATTCTAAACTCTATACTAATGTGTTCTATAGACTCTATACTGATGTTCTAAAAATTTACAAGTATGTTCGAATAACCTATTGTACCGTATTCTAATTCTATGGTTCTAAAAATAGTATTCTTATATTAATGTTCTACATATATATTCTCATACAACCTATTGTGCTTATACTAATGTTCTACTAATGTTCTTATACTAATGTTCTAAACTCTATAATAATGTTTGTATTATACCTATTGTCTCAAATTATAATTCTAATGTTTTAAAAAATGTATACTATTGTTCTTAGTTAGCTATATTAATGTTCTAAAAATATATACTATTGTTCATAGCTATCTATACTAATGTTCTAAATTAGAAATCTATTGTTCTAGCTCAATTCTCCTTTTGATCTATATGTTCCTTATTTTGAGGCTGAAGACGAAGTTTCTGTTCTTTTAGGTCTAGCAAACATAGAATACTTATTAATCTATATTCTACATCTAATGTTCTATAAATCTACATTAATATTAGGTATATAATTCTGAAATTCCCATTAATCTTTATTCTAATATAGTGTTCTAAAAAATATATACTATTGTTCTTAGCTATCTCTATTAATGTTCTAAAAATCTATATATATGCTCGTGTAGTACCCATGGTCTAATGTACTCTAATTTTAATGTTCTAAATATGATTTAATCAGTAAATAATATACGTATAATGTAAATTTTTTCAATCATAATGAGTGCATACGATTTAGATGGCAATAATACGAACAAATTTAAAGCAAACACTCGTAATTTTCTGTATTAAACCAATCAAAATATACTAATTCAACAAATTTACTAATAATCAAATTTGCTATCAAATTTACTATTAATCAAATTCACTCTTAAGCAAACACGCAATCGTAATTTGCTGAATTAAAACAATCCAAAAACTCGTAATAATACATTTTACTAATAATCAAATTCAACAAACTCCATATAGTATTCTATATGTATTAGAACATTGAATCAATTACAAAAAAAAATTATTAAATCATTACCTTATTTTTTAATCCCAGAACAGCAAAGATATCCTTTGAATACGAAACATAGCAAAAGAAGCATTTGAATTTTCTTATTTGAATATAGAGTAAAATAAAGAATAGGAAAACTACTAATTTTTAGAGTTATAAATGCATATCTACGAAACTACCCAATAATCTTGGAAAAAAGAAACTTCCTTAACTACCAAATCTGAATTTAATATAATTACAACTTTTCCATACTGTAGATTGAATCACAATCATCTAAATACACTAAATTAATGGTATTTGATGAGTTCTTATATAAAAAGGTTCTTATATAAATTAGAGGTTCTCACATGATCCCATTTCTATATATATAGAAATATATAGACACACACACACACACACAGATATATATATATATATATATATATATATATATATATATATATATATATATATATATATATATATATATATATATTACAAGGCTTGATTAAGGAAAGCGCAAAAACTTGGCCTAGGAATATAGACTTAGGCAAGTGCTCTGCACACCCTTTTTAGTTCCCTGTCCTTTGGTAAGAATTGAGGAAAGAGCAAAATTGGCGTTTCTAGTATGAACTCAGGCGAGTGCTCTACACTAGACTGAGTCACTATTCTTTCTTGACTTTTTCATTTGAGTGCTTGGTTTTGTCGAATTGTGTACTTGTACTCGGATGAGTCTTGATGTGGATTCTATAGGGTTAGTGATAACCGTTCTTTTAGGTCGTTTGACTAAAAGAATAGTTATTGAAGGTTCAATGGGCACTCAAGAGGGGGGGGGGGGGGGGTGAATTGAGTGTTAAGTAACCGTTGACAATTTTTGCTTCTTTTCGGATTATGTGTAAGGAACCAGTTGTGCTGGTTCCCTTATGCAACGGAATAAAACAAGGCAATAAAGAACACCACAGACTTAACGAGGTTCAGCCAACTCTGGCCTACGTCCTCCTATCCTAAGTCCTTTATTAATCTACTCCGAAAAATAAAGATACAAAACACTCTACTGTTTCCCTACTCCGGGAACCAGTAAACCCCACACTCGACTCCGAATGTGCTTTGAACTTACCCTCGTAAGTTCCTAGTGTGTTTGAACTCACAAACACTCACCAAGTCTTCAACCTCTCTGTCAAAGACTTAATACAAGATCAAGAATTCTCAAATGATCTAACTCTCAAAAGTCAAATAGAGAAAAACGTTAACACACTATTATGCTCTTGTGTATCACTTAATAATTGAATTAGTGCTTTTAGCTCTCAAGGATCAAACTCTATTAAAATTACGTGAGAGCTCTGTCTTTGATTATTCAGATCAAGATGTATTTATAGGTTAGTCGGCCAAACCCTCAAATCATGCATATAAGATATATATGCGATTTTAGGATAAGTATTTATCCTAATTGATTTGATTATAAGATAAGATCAACTTAGGATAAGATACTTCCCGGTTTTTAGCTAACCAAAAACATCATCTTATCTTTTAGCTGCTTAGATATATCTTAAATCAATATATTTCGGAAAATATCCTTTTTGTAAAATCTTTGTAAAAACCGCAGCTTGAATAATCTGTTCAGTTAACCTGGTTCCCTGACCTGGTTCCCTGAACTGAATATGTTATGAAATTTGTTCCAAACCTTGTACCAAATTTCATAACGATATTTAATATACTAAAAGCACTTTATATACTCAATTATATAAGTTGTACTACGGAGCATTTACATGAAGATCCTAAATAACTCTTCGAGTGTAGTCTTCCTTCATGCATTCGTTAAGTCTTGAAAGCTTCCATGAATGAACTAAATTGTTGACCAAGGACCTTCCTTTAAGTTGATCGAAAGTCCTTTCAAGCTTCCAATCTTAGAAATCAACTTAGATGCATAGCTCATTTATCATCTAGTTGTTCTCTGTATAAAGATAAGTTAGTTCAACAAATATCTCATATAAGTAGTAACTTATCTAGGGAAACAGTGTTCTATGTTAGCTGGTTCCCCCAACTGTATTGAACACTTTCAAAGACCTGTTTCCCTTAGCTGTTTGTCATCATTCAAAACTATCAATCAGAACCTAAGGGACTCAATAGTTATGAAAACTAAATTTATAAACACCCTAATACTACTACAACTAGTGTAGTGGTAAGTCAGGGATCGAACCACAAGGACAAGGGGCGATAGCTTTTAGACTTGATGTAAAGGAGTTATTTGGATATGTGATAGAATTATACAAATGACAGAAAAGTAAGGCAAGAACTAAAACAATAATATGCTATGGAAGGAAAACGGGGACAGATCGGTTCCACCCTAGGAAGGACAATCGAACAATCAATACGCTAAATTAGGAGAAATCAGTCAACAATGAATCATGACACTCAAGATGACGAGAGGAAGTTTGTGACCCTATAAATCACACGAACAACCTATAATTGCCCTATGTCTCCAAAGGAGTGGCAGGACAAGATTCGCATCGAATATCAGTCAATCAATCATTAACAATCTCAAATCCTAACTCTACGCATGAAGAACGAGCCAACCTAGGGTTTCACCAATCAAACCCCTAAGAAGACTACTCACACATAGTAATAATGACTAGGGCATACAAAATGATAAAGGACATGATTTAAAGTATGAACGAATTGAATGCAATGAACAAGAGAATGAAAAACGAAGAATTATAACTAAACCGACAACTACTTTATCAAAACTGTAAACGAAACAACGATAATATCTAGAGGAATGAAATTAAGAAAAATAATACTTGAAAGCATTAAACGAACTAAAAAAAAAGAAACAATACCTTTCATAAATGAAACTTCTTGAATGAAAGAGAAACCGAATCCGAAATACAAAGCTTGAAAACGAGAACAAAGAAAGCTGTAAATCTAAACTAATGCATGAAAGAAACGAAAAGCTTTAAAGTGATGTTCTAGGTTGAGGCACAAGAGCTCTCAAATTAGTCATAAAGGTTATGTACAGAGAAAGGGGGTATTTATACCCTAGCGCCGACTAAAGAAACAACCAAAATCTACGGACATAGGTTCCATTCGGCCGAATGTGTGGAGGATTCGTCCGAATGAGTGGTGTATTCGACCGAATGTAGTGTAGATTCGGCCGAATGAGTGGTGCATTCGGCCGAATGATTCTTCATTCGCCCATATCAGAAACCTCGAGTTTTTTGACCTTGTCCACCATTCGACCGAAGGAGTGTACCCATTCGGCCGAATGGGCCTTAATTCGGCCGAATGACTTCTCATTCTGCTTTTCTCGAGAGCTTGATTTATGTGCTTGAATCCCTGTCCACCATTCGACCGAATGGATGTCAGATTCGGTCGAATCTGAACCTGAACCTTGCTGAATAGTTCCTTTGAAGTGCCTAGTGGCTTCTAGAGTTTATGGGATCTTCGAGAGTGACTTGGAACGCATGCCCAAGATATGATACGCACATCCAAACTCTTGATAAAAGTGTCAAAGCCTCGAACACGTCTCACTTTACCTCGAAATCATCGAGATCACCTGAAATGACCTAAAAGCAGCTCGAGGACAAGATCAAGGTAAAATTGAATGTAATGTGAATAAAACCAATATAAAAGCACGAGACTCGACACTAAAATAAGGTTATAAACGTGCTCTAAAATGAGCACATCAACTTCCCCCAAGCCAGTCCCTAGCAAATGAACTAGCAAGGCAACACCGTGAGCAATGCTCATGAAAAGCAAGGTGAGTAGAAAACAGGACAATGCCAGCTGTGTACGCGCAAAACTCTTCCCTAGCCATGCGTGTGCAAGTACAACGGGCTCAAAAGAGCATAATACCAAGATAAACAACGTTTTCCACAGACTCGGGATCACTGGAAAAGCTACAACACAGGCCATGCCACCCACTACCTAATGAGGTCACAAGTCCACGGTCCCCATGCTATTTCCCAAAAGACGTGGGAAATTTCTAGTACGCTCGTGTGTTTAATATGGTACGTGTTTCGCTCATAATCGTCCAACTTAAGATGAGTTAGGAATTAAACACTCAATCAAGGAGTAATCTTAGGGATTGCATCCTATCTACTCTCCAGCACAGAACTTGCTAATCAGGCCAAGTTGAACAGGTTTGGAAACGGTTGCAATGTAGGTTGGGATCAAGGTAGGGTAAAATTTGGGGATGAGGAGTTCAAATAGAGGATAGTAAGCAATCTAAGGTAATCAAACTAAAGATGGCTACGACTTCCGAAAACAACGCCACTTCCCAAAATTCTCTGGATACACATAAATGAACTCATTACACCAACTTTATTCTCGAATTTTTCTTTTTCTATTTTTTTCTTTTTCTTTTCTTTTTCTTTTTGATGGTTTTCTTTTGTTTTCAAGATAATGCTTTTGAAATAAACTAAGAGTAATGTAAAGAGTCATATCATACGACAATGATTTTTTTAAACCAAAATCTTTCCCCACAATGCAACGGGCACCACTTCACTGCGATCACTTGACTATCCTCTAGGTAAGAAGAGGGAATATTTAGCTCATGTGGAGTTAGGTGATGTAGCTATGAAGAAAAAGTAAAGACGCAAAATTGGCTTACCCTAAAGTCAATCGATATTCATGGTAGGCAATTTGGCCATGTAGCTATAACTACAAACGTGTTATCATCCCTGGCCTTTAGAAAAGAAGACTATGCTGGAGGAGAACAGACACAATACGTAGACTCTCTAACTAGCACATAATAACATAGGACTCATAATGGAGTCCTAGAAGGCTCAATCCTCACTAGGCTAGTCGAAATGTGCCTCAAAAGGTAGTCATCCAAGCCACAAACCAAGCAGGACCAGATCCCCCAAGTTAGGTGGAAAACAATCAATCATTCGGTCCCAAAACAGGCACAAGGCTAGGAAAAACATGAGTATGCATAAGACCACTATAATGTACACGTCAGGAGCTAGCATGTCAGTTTCACAACTCAAGCACATTAATCTTGGCACACCTGGACATTCAAAGAAAAACTAAAACAAAA
Organism: Dysphania ambrosioides; assembly: GCA_026401315.1. Classification (NCBI taxonomy): domain Eukaryota; kingdom Viridiplantae; phylum Streptophyta; class Magnoliopsida; order Caryophyllales; family Amaranthaceae; genus Dysphania; species Dysphania ambrosioides. Next base: position 11,684,172 of record CM048664.1, read on the forward strand.
AAAACAAGGCAATAGTTTCCATAATGCGGATCTTTCGAAGCTTTGAAAACACAAGGACCCTCCCCCAAGCCAGCTCAAGAGCCGTCTCGGCACTTAGGAGAAGAGAACCAAAAAGGGAGAAAGATCAGCATTATGGAAGCTATTGCTATACAGACAAACAAATAAAACAAACACCGGGTTATCTCCCGTAAGTACTTTTGTTTAACGTCGGTAAGTTTGACACATTTAGGCACAAGTTTATACAAAAAAAGAAAACAATGAAATTGTACCTGCCATACGAGTGGATTCACTCCTAGCAGCACCATCACCTCCAGCATGGGGAGTCAAAACTGTCCACCGAGCCGCAGTAGCGGAAGTAAGCAATGGAGAACCAGGGTCATCTGGAGGTGGGTTATAATGCGGGGCTCCCCCAAGCCAGGGTGGAGCCATCGGTCTCTTTTTAGATTTTCTTTTTCTAGCCCTTTTCCGTTTACGGGCTGGCTCGTCAGTTCCCTCAGATTTATAACACATCTCTATCGGTGGAGCAATTCCCTTCGCAACCCCAAAAATAAGACGCTTTTGCGCGTCCTCCTCATCTGACACCTCAACTGTCATTGGAGCAACAAAAGCACTACACCTCTCAACCTCTTTCGCGGCTTCTTTGGCGACCACCCTAAAGGAATAAATCCGCTTGACAATGGGTTCTTTTGAAGACTTAGAAAAGGCAAACACAACCTTCTCTTGGGCTACCCTAACGGTTATAGTTTCTGATTCACAGTCGATCAGGGCACCCAAAGTCTTTAAATCATTCCTCCCTAAGATGAGAGGAGTATAAGGATCCTCGGCCATATCAAGCACCACGAAGTCACATGGTACCACTATGTTCCCTACTTGGATTGGAAGGTCCTCAAACTCCCCACATGGCACTTTTATACTACGATCGGCCAACTGGATTGTTTTCTTCGAAGGCTTAAGATCATAGGTTAGCTGTTTGGCAATGGACATTGACATTAGGCTAATGGAGGCCCCAAGGTCAGCAAGTGCTCCCTTAGAATTGAGTTTTCCAAGGGTGACTGGGAGCACAAAGGGTCCTCTAGCTTTTTCTTTCTTTGCCCATGTGCCCTGAATGATGGCACTTACCTGCTCTGGTAAATTGATAACCTCGCCCTCAAGCTTTCTCTTATTCCTTAAGAGGGTTTTCAGATACTGAGCATATTGCGGCATTTGCTCCATGGCCTCTAAAAATGGTATGTTTATTTCAAGTTGCCTCATATGCTCTAGGAATTTAAGAAACTTTTCTTACAATTGCTTCTCTACCTTCTCGTAAGGAAAAGGTAGAGGCGGAGCATGTTGACGCTCAAGTTTCCTCCATTCCTGTATCTCCCTCCATCTCTCATCTTCATCTTTCTTCTTTCCCTCATACCCATTTATTTCGACATTTGATTCTTCATTCCCTTCACCAACCTCCTTCTCTTCTCTTCTCTCAAGATCCTCTTTGTGTTCAATTTCTCTTTGAAAATCACTATCTTTTGAGGAATCTTTCCCTAAATCCTCTCCATTAGCTACAACTAGAGCAGGATATGAAGTTCCAAATCTTAGGAAGATCGCCTTACAGGTGTGATGCTTAGGGTTAGAGTTAGGAGAGTTTTGTGGTGGAGGCTGGGTGGATGGGTTTTGTTGGGTGGACTAGCCATCTACGCAAGCTGTGATTCAAACAACTTCTGCTGCGCCTGAAGTTGTTGCATTTGATTCATCAAAGTTTGATTGATTTGCGAGAGGGTTTGGTTTTGCTGCGCAAGGGAGTTAACTTAGGTGGAAAGGAATTCATTAGTTGGAGGTGGGTTTTGTTGAGGCTGTATAGATGGATAGGGTAGGTTGGTGTTGGGTCTTGGCATTGGAGGGTATGGCCTATTCCCATTCGGCCTAGGAAAACTCCCATTCGCTTGATTATTGGAATTATACCCTTGGGAGGAGTTTCCTTGGCTAGAATTCGGATTGAAGGTAGGTCTAAAGGGTTGGTTATTGTAAGGACCTTGCTGAGAAAACCCTTGGTTTTGACCACCATATCCCACAGCTGCCACATAATCGGGATTGTACCCGTATCCATCATAGTTCATGACTGGGGTTCCTTCTTGGTTATATCCCCCGTAGTTAACAGCCGCTATGTGCTCAGAATTTGCACCCCCACAATATGATGTATCATAATTGGTGCCCCCACAGATTCTACATGAAAAGGGCGTCTCTTTAACCGATGATACATTGGAGCTACCTTGGGCGTATTTGAACTTGGACAACTTCTTATCCATGATAGCCTCGATTTTCGAAGTAATTGTGTCCAAGTTGCTTGAATCCATTCTCCTCTCGGTAATCCACTACCCCTTGCTCCTCCCCAAGAGCTATTTTTAGCAACCTTTTCAATCTTAGCCCTCACTTGATTGCATGGGACCTTCGAGAGTTGGCCACCAACAGCCGAGTCTAGGAGTGCCTTGGTGGAGTCATTTAGACCATCGTAAAAGAATGTATTGAGATGGTTCTCCTCGTATTCATGATGGGGGCATGCTCTTATCATTCTCTTAAACCGACTCCAAGTGGCACTAAGGTTCTCATCATCCTCTTGAGTGAATGACACAATTTTCTTACGCCAATCCTACGTTCGAACTGTGGGATAGAACCTTTCTACAAAATGCTGTCTTTAATTGAGCCCAATTAATGATTGAGTTGGGCTCCAGGAATTTATACCAATCCCGAGCATCACTAGATAAACTCAAGTGAAATAGATGCATCCGTACATAATCCGGGCTATTGGGGCATAGAGGTATGAGATATTTGAGAATGCCTCCAAGTGTTGGAGAGGGCATTCATTTCTCAAACCGCAAAAAGGGGTCTCTTTCACCATCCGGGTGAATTGAGGATGTATGTGATAAGGGTTCAGGGCTATGGGTAACACTACACCTCCTTGAAATTCTTGGGACCCAGGCGTCCCAAATTGACCAAAAAGTTGTTGGTGGTTTTCGTCCATTGGTGGTGTAGGGGGGTTGAAAGTATTTGGTTGAGATGAGGTTTGGGTTGGAATTCTCCGTTTGCTGCGTTGAACCTCAGGGTCGTATGGTTCTAGTTGTTGATTTGATTGACGTGTGCTATATGGCATGCAAACAACACTAGAGACCATGCGTGAGTACTGACAAGCAAATTAATGGACAATAAATTAAATAAAACAAAAATGAATTACGCCAAGACTATAATCTAAACACAATGCCTTGTCCCCGGCAGTGCCATTTTTATAACCGTTCTTTTAGGTCGTTTGACTAAAAGAATAGTTATGCAAACTAAATTTATAAACACCCTAATACTACTACAACTAGTGTAGTGATAAGTCGGGGATCGAACCATAAGGACAAGGGGCAATAGCTTTTAGACTTGATGTAAAGGAGTTATTTGGATATGTGATAGAACTATACTAATGACAGAAAAGTAAAGCAAGAACTAAAACAATAATATGCTATGGAAGGAAAACGGGGACAAATTAGTTCCACCCTAGGAAGGACAATCGAACTATCAATACGCTAAATTAGGAGAAATTAGTCAACAATGAATCATGACACTCAAGATGACGAGAGGAAGTTTGTGACCCTATAAATCACACGAACAACCTATAATTGCCCTATGTCTCTGTTGAGTTCCTTAAGTTTTGATGTTTTGAATGATGACAAACAGTTACATGAAACAGGTCATAAGTAGTTGGAACTGTCTCCTTGACTGCTATGCTGTAAAGCAATCACATATTATCTATTGCATGTTAACCATGTTATATGTGCAATAGTTAAGCTGATTCCAAGACTTGGAGCATAGAAGCCTTTCGAAGACATTCGAAGAAAGATACTTTTCTCAAGATGAAGCATCCAAGGAAGATTCAAGTCTTGTAGTTTACATGAAAAGAAGAATATTTGTACTTTACTGTTAATCTAGTTTTTCATGTAATGTGCTCCATAGTATGACTTATATGAGTAGGTAATATAAGTGTTTTAAGTGTGATAAGTCATGTTATGAATTCTGGTACAAAGCTGGAACAGAATTCATAACTTACTCAATTTAGGGAACCGGTTTACTGAATGGAATATCAAGCTGCGTATCTTTGAAAAGATTTTGTAAAAATATTTTCTAAGAATTATTTTGGAAAAAATATTGAGCAGCTGGTAGATTAGATGAGAATATATTGGTTACCTAAAAACTAGGATTATTTACCTTATTTGATTCTATCTATATGATTAAGTCAAATAAGATAAATACTTTCCTAAACTCACATAAGGTGACAGCTCAAAAGATTATGTGATTTTAGGAAAGCCAGGGTTTTTGTAATCATATATATAAACTCATCTAATCAACCTAATTGAACAAGTTTCTCACGTGAAGAAAATTAAGTTTATCTCTAGAGAGCATTATACACACTTAAGCATAAAAACCTTTCATTAAGTCATATACACGAGCACCATTAGAACTTATATCTTTCTCTCATATTAGCTTTTAGAAGCAAGATCAAAAGAGAGTTTGATTCTGTAAAGAGCTTTCAACAGAGGGGTTGATAGGCTGGGAGAGTGTTTGTAAGTTCAAACACAAAAGGGCTTACTAGTGTAAGTCGAGTGCACACTCGGAGTAGAGTGTGGGGTAAACTGGTTCCCGGAGTAGGGAAACAGTTGAGTGTCTGTTTTCTTTGTTTTTCGGAGTAGATTAATAAAAGAGCATAGAGTAGGAGGACGTAGGCCTAAGTTGGCTGAACCTCGTTAAATTGTGTGTCTTCCTTTATTGCTCTACATACATTCCGCTGCTAATAGGAACCAGCACAACTGGTTCCTCCCACAGATCGAAAAAGTGCGAAAAATAGGCCAAGACTATTTAACACTCAATTCACCCCCCCCCCCCCCTCTTAAGTTCTCTAAAACCTTCAGTCTCCAAAGGAGTGGCAGGACAAGATTCACATCAAATATCAGTCAATCAATCATTAACAATCTCAAATCCTAACTCTACGCATGAAGAACGAGCCAACCTAGGGTTTCACCAATCAAACCCCTAAGAAGACTACTCACACATAGTAATAATGACTAGGGCATACAAAATGATAAAGGACATGATTGAAAGCATGAACGAATTGAATGCAATGAACAAGAGAATGAAAAATGAAGAATTATAACTAAACCGACAACTACTCTATCAAAACTGTAAATGAAACAATGATAATATCTAGAGGAATGAAATTAAGAAAAATAATACTTGAAAGCATTAAAAGAACTAAAAAAAAAAGAAATAATACCTTGCATAAATGAAACTGCTTGAATGAAAGAGAAACCGAATCCGAAATACAAAGCTTGAAAACGAGAACAAAGAAAGCTGTAAATCTAAACTAATGCATGAAAGAAATGAAAAGCTTTAAAGTGATGTTCTAGGTTGAGGCACAAGAGCTCTCAAAGTAGGCATAAAGGTTATATACAGAGAAAGGGGGTATTTATACCCTAGGGACAAAAGTAGTAAACCCTAGGAAAAACCCTCGAGTGCCGACTAAAGAAAGAACCAAAATCTGCGGACATAGGTTCCATTCGGCCGAATGTATGGAGGATTCGTCCGAATGAGTGGTGTATTTGGCCGAATGTAGTGTAGATTTGGCCGAATGAGTGGTGCATTCGGCCGAATGATTCTTCATTCGCCCATATCAGAAACCTCGAGTTTTCTGACCCTGTCCACCATTCAATCGAAGGAGTGTACCCATTCGGCCAAATGGGCCTTGATTTGGCTGAATGAGTTCTCATTCGGCTATTCCCGAGAGCTTGATTTATGTGCTTGAATCCCTGTCCACCATTCGACCGAATGGATGTCAGAGTCGGTCGAATCTGAACCTGAACTTTGCTGAACAGTTCCTTTGAAGTGTCTAGTGGCTTCTAGAGTTTATGGGATCTTCGAGAGTGACTTGGAACGCATGCCCAAGATATGATACGCGCATCCAAACTCTTGATAGAAGTGTCAAAGCCTCGAACACGTCTCATTTTACCTCAAAATCATCGTGATCACCTGAAATGACCTAAAAGCAGCTCGAGGACAAGATCAAGGTAAAATTGAATGTAATGTGCATAAAACCAATATAAAAGCATGAGACTCGACACTAAAATGAGGTTGTAAACGTGCTCTAAAATGAGCACATCAGTTAGCTAAAGAAACCATGGGGGAATAGGCTTTTGAACTCAACCACCTCATGGAACAAACTCAAAAGTTTGTTAAATTCCTTAGACTAGCTCCTGAAACTAAGTATTTTACCACCTAAATCAAGACTACCTCCTAGAATTAAACTAAGCAAGGAATAAGAATTACACAATAGGCTACTCTTAAACACAAAGTTTTAATACTCAAAATTCTTTTATTGTATATTTTGTCTACCCTAAGACCCCTATTTATATACATGCTTACTTGAGTTTATTTAGGACTAGGATTCCTAATTTGAATCTACTTTAGACTACTAAAAGATATAACTAACTTTAGGATAAGATTAGGATAGAATTAATCCCAATCTAACCCAAACTCTTTCCTAGAATCTGCAATTTATCCTAAAATTAGCTTAACAATTTCAGATTTATCTAATTACAAGTTGGAATTGAATTTTAATAACCTAGTTTTGGCCCAAATTAGTTTAACTAAATAAAATATAACTTGGAACCTTAATTTGGCCCAAATTAGCGAAGACTCAACTTGTGATTCCTTCTTCAGCGATTAGGAATCTTATAAAGACAAATTATAAAAATAGTATACTCAAAATACAAAAATAATAAGAATCTAATAAAGAACTAAGTTTTCGATGCCTCTTCTTTGATCTAACAAGTCCAAGCCCACGTCCATGGAAGCACAAGTCCGTGGGTCCAAGCCCTCGCCCATGTAAGCCTAATCCCATATAAACACTAGTGTTGCCCAAGCCCATATAAGCCTATTTTTACGTAGATGCTATCCTATTTTAAGCCCAATGACACCATAACAGATCTTCCCTTCTGAGATCCGCATCATTCTCCCCTCTTGAAAAATTCGTCCTCGAATTTTGCTACTATGGGAAGCAACAAACTTCAATGACACTATTTAAACCAGATTTATAGTTGCATTGAGTGTCACCAAGCTGCATGATGTGTATAAAGAAAGTGACAAACCATCAAACACACCCTCTTGATTCATGGGCTGCTCATTTAAATTTTCATAATCTTTTTCAACCCCAAAAGTTTTAATCATCTAATTTGGTTGGGGCTCAAAAAGTGTATTGAATATCTTCACAAATTTTTTTCTTCTTGGATGAGTGATGATGGAATTGTTTAGAATATGAGCAACATCTTCAACTAAAACTTGAGGATCATCTAATTCGAATTTGGTGTTGTCTTTGAAGTTTTCTACAACTTGATCATCAATTAGTTCGAATTCACAATAAAGCTTTAGAATTTTCTCAACTTCCCTCTCACTCAGAAGGAAATCTTCGGTTCTTCCCAAATTTGTGAGATCATCTAGGTTGATGTTCCTAACATCAATGGTTGCTTTAGGCTTGTAAGATTCAATTCCATAGTCATTATACTCACATATGAACTTCTTATGATTTTTCCTTTTAAGGGAGTAATGATTGACCATTTATCAAGTTTTTGCTCAAGGTTATTCTAAAGTTCTCGTCAATCCTGTCAATTAACTTGTTGAGTTCATTCAGGATTATCCAGTTTTGATTTGGTTCTAGGATTTGGCTAAGACTCTCACGCGTCGACATGATTAGGAGCAAATTCATAATGTTCTAGTATATTTTTTTGCATGAGTTTCTTGTTGATAGGGATTCGTTACTTCACGGAATTTGATGAAAGTTTATAACAATCCATCACAACGTAAGGATTCCAATAAAAAAGAAATGCTATAAATTTCATTGTAGAACTTAAGTGATGGCCAAAAATACGCGGTTATTCTAGATTCACCTAGGAACTAACCAAGTGCTAGAATTCACCTTCGAATTGATAGCAAAAAAAACTTGAAAAGCTACCAAATTTAGAGGTAAAAATAAGATACAAAACTTACCATTTTCAAGCTAATTATTTCCTAAAGATCTATTGAGATGAAGGAAAATGAAGCAAAAAAAAATTGATTTGATCTTCTTGCTTTGAATTTACACCAAATAAATCCAATGTATTACCTTACCAAATAAATTTGATTTTATAGGGTTAACTGAAGAAACCATAGGGGCCGGGGGGGAATAGGCTTTTGAAACTCGACCACCTCCTAGAATAAACTAAAAATTTTATTTAATTCCTTAGATCACCTCCTAGAACCAAGTATTTAACCACCTAGATCAAGACTACCTCCTAGAATTGAACTAAGCAAGGAACAAGAATTGCACAATTGGCTACTCTTAAACACAAAGTTTTAATTCTCAAAATTCTTTCATTTTATATTTCATCTACCCTAAGACCCCTATTTATATACATGCTTAATTGAGTTTAATTAGGAATAGGATTCCTAATTTGACTCTATTTAAGACTCTTACAAGATATAACTAACTTTAGGATAAGATTAGGATAACATTAATCCCAATCTAACCTAAACTCTATCCTAGAATCTAAAATTTATCCTAACATTATCATAACAATTTAATATTTATCTAATTACAAGTTGGAACTGATTTTTAATAACCTAATTTCGGCTCATATTAATCTAACTGAATAAAATACAACTTAGAACCTTCATTTGGCCCAAATTAGGTAAGACTCACCGTGTGATTCCTAGTTCAATTAGGAATCTTACAAAGACTCAAATTATGAAAATAGTATAGTCAAAATAAAAAAATTACAAGAATATAATAAAGACCTAAGTTAGCCTACGCCTCTTCTTTGGCCCAACAAGTCAAAGTCCACATCAATGCAAGCCCGAGTCCATGGGTCCAAGCCCAAGCCCATGTAAGCCCAAGCCCATATAAACATAAGTGTGGACCAAGTCTATATAATCTCATTTTCACAAAGGACCAGGCCCATTTTAAGCCTAATGTCATAATAACAGGTCTTCCTTCTAAGATCCGCATCAAGTCCTTTATAATACTTGGCCGAGTCTCCTTTGCTTCATTAGTGATTAGGCCATTGATTAACAACTTCTCGTATCCTTGTGTTGCTCCATAGTGACAATAAAGACTCCATATAACCCCTTTATTAGATCTTAAACTCATCTCACACCTCAGAATCTTAGTAGTCTTGAAAAAATAAGAGAGACTATGAAAACTCATGAATGCATCATATGAAAGAAAATGAGTTAAATTTGAGGAATCCTAACCTAAAATGCATCTAAACTACATGTAAATGATCCTAAAAAACCCCTAAATCATAGACATAGTCGGAACATATCAAATTCCCCCATGCTAGACAAATGCTTGTTCCTAAGTATTCAAGAGATAGAAGAACGAGAAAACTAAGATAGCATTCTTTCAGGACACGCACATGCTTTAATTTTATTATACTCAAAGTTAAAAACATATTTCAAAACAAAATCAACATATAGAAGAGTAATATAAAATCCATGAATATTTGATTATCGAAAAAAAAAAATTATGTACTACCCAAAGCTAGTTTCGTTCATATACTATAGACTTTTACTTTAGATGTGCATAAGGAAATAAGCCACTCATGTTTTATGCATTTAGAATTTCTCTTAACCTAGTAATGCATCAACTCCATAAGATCATCCTCTTTAGGCTTGCTTTTTGTCTTTCTCCACTACTAAGTATGATGCTAACGGAATTAGGTCATGGCTCTTTAGATCGGGTAGGCTTGGTTATATAGGGTAGGGCGAGTTATTTAGGAAAATGATGCTCAAAAACCTAAATAAAACTCTACTATAAACATGATGTATGGGTTCAAACCATTCTTATAGCCTCCTAATCATCTACATATGGCCTCTTCTTCTCAATACTTTGATCGTTTCTTTCCTCTGACTCATATCATGCATTTTTCATTTCTTTTGCTTGTTTAGGGTGAGAAAGATCTCTTTTGGAGCTTTTTCAACAAACTTCGCCCCCCCCCCCTTTTCCTTATTATTTACTCTTTTCCTTTTTTTCTTTTTATTTCTTTCAAATCCAATGTAAGAGTCAAGGATGATGTATGCTATATACATATATGTGATTCATTTAGTGAGGTATTGTACCACTATATATCACATCTTTAAAATAAATCTAGCAAAAAGGCTCGAAGGCTTTTTTAATATTAGGCATCAAAAAAGGGAAATAGAGGCTCAACGAGTTTCATCCTAAGAATAAATGAAAAAGAAAAATAATTGTGAAAAATATCCTAAGTAATGCGAAAAGGGCTATAATTCTAAATGAGAGTTCATTCATTCCAATGAGTTGTACCAAAGAGTCTCGAAAAGCCAATAAGAAAAACCAAGATTTGAATCTCATAGAGGACAAAATCTAACGCACATGAAAGAGAAAGAGGCTGGAATAATGCCATTATTGATCTAAGGCTCAAGTCCTCATAGGTAATCATAAGTCTATAGTATTGTTGGGTGAGACATAAAGGAAATAAGAAGATAAATAGTGTAAACCTAAATAAATATCAGTGTCGTGATTTTAAAAAACAAACAAGATATAACATATGAAAAACTTTTTGATATGCACATGCGTATCTATATATCCTCATTGAAGATTTATCCCAATAGTAAATGAAATAAGGAATATAATGCAATGCTCTAAACTAAACAACATTTATATAACTAGAAAAAGAAAAATGAAACAAAGAATGAAACTAGTATGTTCATGGTTATGTAAAATAAATAACCTCTCCCCCCTAAGCCAAACCTTGTGATGTCCTTAGTGCAAGCACAAGTAATTGATAAGGCCCATTTATATATATTATTTAAGGATATTTTAGGATAGTTTTCATGTAGTTTAGATGCATATAAGTTTATTTTACTTAAATATAACTCATTTACTTTCTTATGATGTGTTCACGGGTTTTTATAGTGTTTAGGGTCTTTTGCAGGATTTTTGTGACCCTGAGGAATGAGACAAGTTTAAGATCTAATGGAGGGATTCTAAGGATTCTGAGAGTCACTATGAAGCAAAAAAAATCTATGAGAAGTGGTTAATCAATAGAAAATTAACCTATGAAGCAAAGGAGTTAAAGTAGAAATGCATGAGCCCAAAGTAAGGAGACTCGGTCGAGTATTGTTGAGGACTTGACCGAGTGTAAGAATAGAATTTTGGCAAAGGTGAACCCTCACGTGAAAAGTGAAGAATGGAAAAGGACTTGATCAAGTGTGCAGAGCACTCGACCATGTCCTCGCTAGAAGTGCCAAATTTGCTCTTTGCTAAATTCTAACCAAACGAGGAGGGACTCGTTTGAGTGTGCAGAGCACTTGATCTAGTCCATTTACTAGGCCGATTTTCAGTGCTTTCTTTAATTAAGCTCGATGTGTGTGTATGTGTGTGTGTGTGTATATATATATATATATATATATATATATATTATGACGTTCTCTAGGTTTAGAGGAAAACATACTTTAATCTTTCTACAGCTTTCTCTTAGTTTTCTCTATAATTTTCTAGTATTCCTTTAAAGCACTTTGGAATCCAAACACTTTTAGATCATGTAGACTGTAGGTTTTTGGTTTATTTTCATTATAACTCTAGTACTTGTTCTTCATAGCGATCTTTAGTCTAGTTGTTGTTATTAATCATTTCCACCTTTAATATTTGCTTTGTTTTGACATCAATCTTGAGTAAGTAGTTCCCTAATCTAGGATTTCTATGAACCCTAATATGGTATAGATACAAATAAACTCCAAAACCCAAAATCTCTATGCATGATTCAATTCATTTATTAACTCACTTTCAAGTGTAAATTTCAACAAAATTTCCTTTGTAATTAGGCCTATTTCCATGTTTCATATAACAACACAAGGTACAAATTTGCAATTAACAACATAATAATCACAACACAATTATAGCATAAGGGACTCTAATTCCTATCCAGCTCCATTTAATTCACATTCATTTCTAAATTAATACATCTGTCGATCTAAAAAGATATCTACAAAAAGGAGTAAATCATTCATACATTTATAAGATCATCGGAAAGCCGCAGTTTTTGTTGTAAAACTGCACACTTGATGTTTTTTAACTTATGATATGTGTAAGTTCTTTGAATTCAAAAAACTGAAACATTTGATGCAAAGCAATTTAAATAACTTCTACTAGTGGATATAATACTTCCCAACTCAGAGAGGAACATCTTCTAAAATGCTTAGAAGGAACTGTAGGGCCTTTTCTTATAAGTGTTAAGGGTTAGAAACCCAAATAGATTTCGGGTGGACAATTTGATGAGTGAATTACCAATAAAGAGCCCAATTTTTACAAGACAACCTTTCATTTTTGGTGAAGAAAAGAGGAAGGGACTCTCCCCACTATTGCCCTACTATATTCCGCGCCAATACGGATTGACTACGTGGGTTTGAGACATATAAATAGGTCATGGAGTCACCACCAAATATTTATGGGCTGTTCGGAAATCCTTGGGTTTGAATCCCAAAATTAATCATGTAAATGGTCTACGAACCATGATAAGGTTCAAGAATGACCAACTTATTTCAATTAGAGAATGTATGTAAAATAATTGGTTAGAGATGGAGAACAAGTAAGTTTTAGTCCTAGGTAAACATGCAAATACAAGTGAAGAGAACACTCTAATTTAGTTGGTTAGCAAGTTAAGCATTCTGCACACAAAATCTAAATTAGGTGATCACTTTGTTAATTTTCCATAATATTAAGGGTATCTATGGCTAGTTGTCCAAGTTTATCTTATTAGGCTTGATTGCATTTCAATAGGTCTGGATTAATGCGTAAGATAAAAGTGGTCATGCAATTGCAATATAAAGTAAGGATTATGTTATAAAAGTTTATAATTGAAGGAAAGTAATAGAGTCAAAATTCAATAGGTTAGATTTAGAATGCAATGTAAGTGTTATGCATGATGAGTTGAAGATTTACTAATCAAATGAAGATTAAGGCCTAAAAGACCTTTCTCCATGACATACTTCAACTTAAGCAAAGTGGGTCTAGTTTAAGAGGCATTTATGATTTAACCTTACAACATCATTGAGGTATTGAGACATAAATATGATTAAAGTATGGATTATGATTCTTAAAAGAGAAATTAGCCTTAAGGATAACTTCTAAATATGTATTCAAGTATGATAAATACTTATGGTTCGCTCATGAAAATGGGTCGAATATTGATTGAGTATAGAAAGAATGGAAATGTACAAATCTCTTCATTATAGACTAAAGTAAAAAGAGGCAAAAGAGGGGTTTCTTGGAAGATTTTGAGGAAACTAATCTATAAAGATGGTTCCTTGAATGATGTGCTCAAAGTTAGGGTTATGAGACTTGACCTAGTGAAGTATGATTTTCTCTTAGCTCTTCACATTATAGGCAAAAGAGATATTAAGACAAAAGTTTTGGAGTTGATGATAAGAGAGCATTAAGGGTGATGTCTCTTTTGTTGATCAAGGCTCACCAAATATTGCATAAAGATTGAAATAAGTGTTTATGTGAGAGGGGTTTGCATCTCACACAATCATCACAAAAAAGAGTCTAATCATAGGGTCTAGAGTGGATGGAAACCACTAGATCAAAAGACTAGAAGGTGAATAGAGAAGTTGACAAAGAAATAAAGAAAAAGAGTAGATTGAGAGGGGTCCTTAGTGTTTACCATTGAGGATAGTCCTTTTTCTTGAGTCTTTACTTGAGTATGTGTTAAAGGGGTAAGATTTCCTTGCTTGGTTGTGTCAAATATGCTTGGATTGATCCTTGGTAAGTATGAAGGATGTTTAAGAGGCTTTGATTATGTTTGAGGGTTCTTTGGGACTACATTTTGATAGAGTAAAGGCCCTTGGAAATGTGTAAAAAGTCGACCCTTTTCTCATCAAATAAGGGGATATTTATAGTAAAAAAGAGTCAATTTCTTGAGCATTAGACATTGATTCCGTGCTTTCAATGCCAATGATGTGCATCATGCTTAGCCCTTGTGTCAAGCTCCTAGGAAAGGAATCTTTTTCTCAACTATAGAGAAGCTCAATATGAGGTAGGAGCACTTTTAAGGTGGCTCACAAGGTTGGGCATCTGACGCATAGGCTAAGCATCAGACACTGGAACTAACAACTGATTAGATTCCTTTACAGTTTAGGCATTGGAAGCTATATATGCATTTGATGCGCAGGCTAAGCATTAGACACTTAAATTGACAACCAATTAAATTCCTTTTTAGTTCAGGCATTAGAAGCTAGGTTATGTATTAGACACCATGTTCATGCATTAGATGCATGTTGTGCACTAGACTCTTAACCTAGATGTTTGATGTCTAATCTTGGCATTGAATGCTAGCTTTTAATAGACATTTAATTCTTTCATTTGATGGCTTACTTCAGGCATTAAGTAAATAGTCTCAAAGCTTCAGGATATACACGGGATTGTGGTTTGTTTTTAAGGGTTTTTGATTGGTATTTGGGTTGAATAGTTTAGGCTAATTGGGTTTTGCGCTAGTGTTTGTGTTTGGGCCATTTCATGGTTTGTCTTTGACGTGTTTTTAGGTCACACACACTTAAACTTGACCCAAATGAAGTCCTACCTACAAAGGTTAGTTTGTTATCGAATCGCTACATAGAGAGACATGATTTCGTGTCTATAAGAACTTTAAAGTTCTATTTTCTAGTTAACAAGAGATGTGAGAGGGTTTTAGTTCACCCATATGAAACATTTTGTAGATAGACAAAGGCGTAAGATTCACACCATCCCCGAGATCACATAATTCTTTCTTAATTTCCAAATTTCTCTGTTTGACGGGAATAAAGTAGCTAACTACCGGATCACCTAGATTCTTGGGAAGAACATTCTTAACGATTGCACTATACTCAGTTGTGAGAATAACTATGGCATTTATTCAATCTTACTCTTACTCATCAACATGTCCTTCAAGAGCTTAGCATAGGAAGATATTTTTGAGATGGCATCGAGGAATAGAATGTTCACATGTAATTTCTTCAGAATATTTGGGAATTTCTCGTACCTCATCTCATGTTTGCCTGAGCCAATATTTGTGGGAAAGGAAATGATGACTTATATGATTCAATAGGAGTACAACAAGATTCCTTCTTCCCTACTCAACCTCATCAACCACTACTTCTTTAGTCGTAGCCTACTCAAAATAACCACAACTCTTATTGGTGGGTCCCCCAATTCTTTGTCACTCCTTACTATCGCTGCATTCATATGCTCTTTTGGATAAGTTTCAATGTTTCTTAGGAACTTTCCTGGAACTTTTGAGAGGTGACTAACCTGCTGAGCAAATTGGTTAAGTGGGATTCCCAAGAGCTTCATCTTAGCTCTCAATTTAGTGGTTTATTTCTCTTGCTCAGCATTTTGTTTCCTTTATAAAGCGATGGAAATTTCCAGTATGACCACTAAATTTGAATTATAGGAAGCTTACGGTATTTGGAAAGTAGGGGGTTGAAAGGGGATCTTCCATTATAACTAGGTGGTCCTGACTGCTAGTTGAAGCTATTACATTGCAAAGCTTGGATTTGGGATGGGTTTAGCATATATTGGTTGTTTTTATAGGAGAGGAAGGGATGTTGCTTCCAATTTTCATTATAAGTGTTTGAGAAAGGATCAAATGACTTCTTCTGATTTTTGTAAATAGCATTCACTTGCTCACCACTTAATTAAGTCTCCCGAGGTGTATTGATATTGACTTATGTGGTGCCCTAAAATGCCACAATCTTCACAAGAAGCAACCATAACAAACTTCCCATGAATATTAAATAAATTGTTTGTGAGTGCTTGCATAGAGGCTACTAGCTTTAAGATATCAGCAATTGAAAAAGAAGACTCTTTCTTTTAATGAAACCTTAAAGAACAAAATGTATCAAAAGCATCCATACTCTTAATTAAAGCTAGAGTGGCCTAATCGTTGTTCATCTGAATGTTACCCCCCCTGAAGATGCATTAATTTACAGCTTAGTATCATGGTTTAGACCATTGTAAAAAAATCTAAAGTAACAACTAAATTGGTTACCCATGATGAGGAAAGCGCTTAAGCATTCTCTTGTATCTTCTCCACATCTCATGGAGTGATTCATCATATAATTGATGGAAGTTATTTATCTCAGTCTTTAGCTTATAGGTCTTATCCTAATCCAAAAACTTCATGAGAAAACCCTTAGCTATCTCATGTATCATATGTACTCTTACCTTCATGTCTTAGCCACTATCTTTCCTTGTCCCCTTAGAGAGAAAGGAAACAAACAAAACTTCACAACATCATTTAGCGGTCCTATGTTTTCATTGTGTCACACTTCTCCTAAAAGCTCCCAATATTAGAGATGGGATACTTAGTGGGGATCCCTACGAAGGAGTCATAAGAGATTTACTAGATTAAAGGCATGTTTTAGTTCAAAATTTGCTACTATAATTTGCGGCCTGAATAAGCTCGACATTGTTTAAGGGTTAGGGATGCCATATCCAAACAAGGTTTTTAATGGGGGATTATTAGCCATTTTATATGTCTTTTTATTCGTGTTCTTTCTTCTTCTACTTCTCTATTAGCCTACAGTAGTCTCAATTTTAGGGTCAAAAGAAATCAAATTCCTTGACATGTACTCAAAGTGCACATACTTAAAAGAAAGTTAAAAGTACATGATCAAATAAACAAACATAATAGTAGAAGGAACCAAGAAAACTCTAAACTGAGAAGTAAATCTGAAATAATAAATTGAAAATTGTTAGTTCCTAGCAATGGCTACAAAATTTGATGAGGGTATCACAAACCTATCAAAAATAGCTAATCATCTTACCTAATATAACTCAAGTAAGTAAGGTTGAATCCTAAAAAACTTACAAATAAACTAGCTAAATTTACTTTAACTTTTACTAAGCTAATACAAAAAGAGTGATGATTATACTCTAAAACTACTTCTAAATAATAATAATTAAAATAAATGGTTAAAACCACCTAGGATAATGAATCTCCTCTAATATAAGCTAACATAGCATACCGCTCCCGACCCCTCAGACTCTAGTGATTAAACTATTCCTAAGACAAATGCTCCCTAAGCATTACTCATGACTTCTTTTAAGTATCAATAGCTTTTCTCTAATGCAATCAAACCTACTTTCATAGAATCATGCGTATAAAGACATTAAACATGGAATTCTTAAGTCTTAATGTTCATGACATCTACTTTCTTGATGGCACATACACCTTAAACTAGGATTCTAAGGTAGATTATGAATAAACTTTTGCTATGAACCTAATCCATATCATTAATTCAACTATGTCTAGTCTTTTAAGGAGATTAAAGCTATTCTTAGGTTAAAGGAATCACATAAAGTTTACATATTTCGAGGTACATGATCCATCTATAATCAATTCATATTAGGGTTTATCAATACCTTGAATTAAGGGAATACTCACTCATATTAAGCATAAGAGTAATACATATTAGCATAGAAAAAATTATTGAACAACAAAATAAGAGCTGGATATTTAAAAGAGAAAGTCAAATACTTGTTATAAATAGAGAATGCGGTGAGAATCATAGATTACAATACCAAGAAATACCTTCAAATCCGAAAAGGTTCTTCAAAGCAATGCATAAAACTACGAGATACAGAATATTCTCTATCAACATGTGCTTAGAAAAACCTAGAAAACTAACTATAATAACCTATATTTACATCAGGCTTAATTAAAGAAAACTATGGAAAACAAGCCTTAAAAACAACACTCGGATAAGTCCTCTACACACTCGTCCGTCCCCCAACTCAAAGTGTTAGAATCAAGACATCAGAAGTAAAAATGGGTTTCTTGCACACACTAGGACTAGTCCTCTGCACACTCGTATAAGTCTCCTCTTTTTTTCAAGTTTTTCACTTTCTTCCTCCTTTCTATTCCTCAAGGCACATGAATTTGGACGTGTTCTTGGCAAGAACATCGGAGCCTCTTCTACTTCTGCTTATTTCCACTCAATATTCACGCCTTTGCCTCTCATATGATCAATCCTTCAATCCTCATGCTCTAAAAGGCTTATGTTGCTTTATAATTACTCCCAAGGAAGATTGTTTCACGATAACTTAAACTCGTGTCAAAACCCCGAGATTGCTTAATTATTCCTTAAGAAGTTTAAAAAACACAAAAAAATACTCGTAAAAGTATTGTATGAAAGAAAAAGAGCTAAAAATAGCTAAATCTACTCTAAAATGCACCTATACTACATGTAAAAGTTTGTAAAACATCCATAAATTATGCACTTTCAATGGGACTTATCAATCACCCAAAGGACTAGTATGCTTATTTCTTATGCTATAGTAGTATAGACCAGTTAGATTAGTAATTATTATTTGAAATATGAGTAGCCTGAGGATCATGCTTAGGAACAGGGAGTAGTAATTAATTTCTAAAACATGTGTAGATATCACTCTAAAACATCTTATTTTGCATTGTTCTTCCAAATCTCACAAAACAAACCTAATGCTCTAGCACTTCAAAAGAATTTTGAAGGGAATACCTATGTCCCCCCCCCCCCCCCCCCCCCCCCCCCAACAGCAAAAAACATCCACTAAATATTACTTTGTTTCACAATGAAGAAATAGGTTAACTATCTACACAACACAATATGATTATCCAACTATACTTATATCCTCGGTCAATCAGGGGACTTGTATCTCAACTTATACATCGAAGGCATACCTTAACGATTAATCTGCATTTTCCCCTTATGCATTGTCATGATTGCTATTATGTTTGATAAATTCATTGATATGTCTAGAAGAAATATAGTCTAAGCATTATTATGAATAGATTTTTTTTATCAAATATGTTAGTATCCTAGTAGTAGTTAAAATAGTTACAGCCTATAATTATGTGTATTTCTTAGGTGTTACTATGTGCGATTACACAAAGTGTAAAAACAAGTGTGTGTCTATGGGGCGGCTTAGGGTATGACACCATTGTTTTACATGGCTCAAGGATGAGGCATCTACTGTCAAGGTTTAAGAGTTCTAAATAGTTGGAGTGATTGAGTGATGGATTTATAAGGATTAGGCTAGAAACATAGGATTAGTAATCATTAGAGGCAAAAGCCTCTTGGCTCCCTAAACTAGGTGTTTCTTAATATTCTTAAAACCTAATATTGTTGATACTAGAACCTAATATTCTAAAAACCTTCAACAATAAAAGAAAATTATAGGCACATACTTTGTATACACTATAACCCACAACTAGAAAGATAAAAAATGACTCAAAAAAAGAGAGATGCTTGAGAGTGTTGAGAGCCTATTTGGACAAGATTCTATTAGAGTTTCTTGGGAAACTCTTTTCTATTTTAAAGAAACTTTCTTGGTCTATAATATACCTAGTTATTTTAGAAAATCCCCTGCTCTCTCCTTTTTATTCATAATATGATATCATCATCAATTCATATCTCTATCTTAACATTGTTTACTCCCTACTCAAGATAAACAATAAAGAAATGATACTGTTGCAAGAAGCTCTTGTCACTAATCAACTCAATGCACTGATTTATTGAGAATCATATTTGTTAGGGATCAAGAAGCGTTGCAACTCAAAGTCATAGGGGATCCTTTGATCATTAAGTGCATGGATTCATGCATGGATGAAATGATAAAAGTCCATTAAGACAAGCATACTTACTTGAGTATGACATTTTGATATGTTTCTAGGCGTTTTTGATGAGTTGAAATATGTGCTTAACTTTCTTAGAAAGCTTGCTAAATTTGGAAACTATCTATTTTGGGAAAGTGGTTTCACATTGTGAAGCCTAGTTTGCTTATAATAGAAGTAGGTAAATAAAACATTTTGAGCCCATAAAGACTCAAACTTTATGTGCATGGATCAAGTTAGGGCTTCATCAAATTTGTCCAAAATTTGGTCAAGTTTGGTCAATGGAGGAGTCAATGTTTGACAAGAGGTTTGTCAAGGTTCTTACAAGCCAAGTGGATTTGTTGAGTTGGATTGCTGGATAGTTAGACATGTGCTAGGTAACTTGGAGAGCATATTATGCATAAAGCTTGGTGATGATAACAAGTAGGACTCAACTTCTTCAAGGATAAAACACTAGGTCTTAATCTTGTTAGCTGACTCAATCTTTTTATATAGCTGGCCTAATCTAAGAGTAGCTTTGGATTTATATAACTCTAGCTTTATAATTTAATAAATTGACATTCCTATTGTATTCCATGGATCCTCCTCTATATAAGAGGATTAAATTCATCAAATAAAATCATATTTTGAAGTCTAAACACATGTTTTTAATTCTACAAACCTTGCACATTCATGAGGCTTATGAAAATATGTCTAAAGACATTTCTTAAGCTTTTTTGTGGTTTATTTTGATGATATTATTATCTATAATAAATCTATAGATGAACATCAAGAGCATTTGCACATGGTGTGTTGATGTCCTTGCTCATGAAAAAATCTATGGAAACTTGGGAAAGTGTGATTTCCTTACTTCACAAGTTGTGTTTTTTGGCTTTATTACTTCTTCTCAAGGTATACAAGTGGATGAAAGAAAGGTGGAAGCTATTCAAAGTTGTCCCATTCCTTTAAGTATTAATAAGTTTAAAGATTTTATGGTCTTGCATCTTTCTATAGGATATTTGTTCTAGAATTCAATACCATCATGGCTCCTCTTACAGAAATCACAAAATTGAAGAGATTTGAGTGGAACCCTTAAGCTTAAAATGAATTTGAAGAAGTGAAATGCCAATAGGCTTTAGCTCCTACTCTAACACTTTTAAACTTTGAAGATGTTTTTAAAGTTGAGTGTGACGCATTGGGGGTTGGTATTGGTGATGTGCTTTCATAAAATAGAAGGCCCTTTGCTTATTTTGGTGAAAAACTCAATGAAGTCAAGCGTAAGTACTCTACCTATGATTAGGAATTCTAGCTCTAGTACAAGCTATTGATCATTGGCCTCATTACTTAGTTGTAAAGGAGTTTATCCTCTATTTAGACCACGAGGCATTGAAGTATTTACAAAGCCAACAGAAGCTCTAACCTAGACATGCTCAATGGGTTGAATTTCTTCAAGCTTTCCATTTTATAATCAAGCATAAGTCTGGTAAACTCAACAAAGGAGCATATACACTTTTTAGGAGCTATCTTCCTCTTTATTATTTACAAAGTTATGTCGTTGGTTTGGAAAATTTTAAGAATTTCTATAAAGGAGATGATGACTTTGGAGAACTCCATTAGAATTATTTGAAAAAAGCTTTGGGATATTATTATCTGTTTGAAGGTTTTGTGTTCAAAGGAAGCCAAGTATGCATTCCAAAGCATAGTTTGAGAGAGTTCTTCATAAAGTAGGATCATGAAGGAGGAATGATTGGACACTTTGGTATTGAAAAGACCAAAGTTCTTCTAGCTAAACATTTCTTTTAGCCTAAAATAGCACGTGATGTGGAGTTTGTTATGAAGAGGTGTCCCACGTGTCAAAAGGCTAAAAGTAATTTTCATTCCCAAGGACTCCATATGCCCTTTCTAGTTCCTTAAGCTCCTTAGGAAGATATTAGCCTTGACTTTATTATGGGATTGCCTCGAAATCAACGCAACAAGGACTCAATAATGGTGGTTGTGGATAGATTCTCAAAGATGGCTCATTTCATTCCACATCACACTACTTTGGATTCATTTTAAGTTTCTAATATTTATTTTAAAGAGGTGGTTTATTTGCATAGGATTCCTAAGTCTATGGTGAGTGATTGTGATTTCAAGTTCCTTAGTTATTTTTATCTACCAATTTGGTAGAAGTTAGGAACTAAGTTAAAATTTAGCACTTCAAGTCATCCTCAAAATGATGGGCAAACTAAGGTGACAAATCGCACTCTTGGGACTCTAATGAGACCATTGATCATGAAAAATATTACAGAATGGGAGGAAGTGTTTCCCTATGAAGAGTTTGCATATAATAGAGTGCCTAACATGACTACATGTCTTATTCCTTTAAAGTGATCTATGGATTTGATACTTTCACACCTATTAACTTAGCACCTTTTGCAATAAAGGCAAGCTTAAGTTAAGAAGTAAAGGAGAGAGCCAAAGATGTCTCATTATATAAAGGAGGATGTTGGGGATCGAGATGCGTTATAACTCAAAGTCATAAGGGGTCCTTTGATCATTAAGTGTGCATCTTCATGCGTGGCTCAAAATATGGAAATTCATTAAGACCAGCATACTTACTTTAGTATGGTATTTTGATAAGAATCTAGGTGTTTTTGATGAGTTAAAATATGTGCCTAACATTCTAGGAAAGCTTCCTAAATTTGGAAATTTTGGGAAAGGGTTTACACATTGTGAAACCTAGTTTACTTAAAATAAAAGTAGGTCAAAAATAAAAAGTTTTAAGCCCATAATGACTCAAACTTTATGTACATGGCTCAAGTTAAGGCTTGGTCAAAGTTAGCCCAAAATTTGGTAAAGGTTGGTTAATCGAGGAGTCAACGTTTAATAAGAGGTTGGTCAAGGTTCTTGCAAGCCAAGTGAATTTGCTAAGTTGGATTGCTAGAGAGTCAAATGTGTGCTAGTTAACTTGAGGGAAGATTATGTAAAAATCTTGGTGAAGAGAATAAGTAGGAATCAACTTCTTAAAGGATAAAACACTAGGTCTTTATCGTGTTAGCTGACTTAATCTTTTTGTATAGCTGGCCTAATCTAAGAGTAGTCTCAGATTTATGTAACTCTAGCTTTGTAATTTAGTAAATTGAGATTCCTACATGATGAACAAAGGACCTATCACTAGCATTGATTTCTTTGTCGCGAGGTGAATCAATAATCATATGTAAATTTCTAATAAGGTTCATGACTTTCTCCGAACTCGGATGACAGTTAATGAACACAATCTCATTTTTATGCAACCATAGGCTCTAGTAGATCCCCACAAACGATTTCGGGAGACAAGAATGTGAATCACTTCTTTTCTAGACCAACATAAAAAAATTGGAGAACCATGTAGGTAAATCAGGTTCAAATCCTGTGCAACATAACCCAAATACTAAGGTTGCCTGAATTCTCTTTGCAAGTTCATAGTCCCTAAGTAAATGCATCGTGGTTTCTTTATGGATATTGCAAAATGAGCAAAGAGGATCCTGTATTAACCTCTTCTCCATAGGGAATATTTTGTAGGCAAGGCATTATGGATTACTTTCCAAACAAATAGGATGATCTTCTTTGGACACTTGATTTCTAGAAATGTTTAGAGATTGAGTGATGATGGCTATCTAAAGAAGAATTATCCAAATGCTTAAGAGAAAAATAGAAAGGTTTAACAATGAAATTACCATTTTTTGTGTAACTAATAGGTCTAGATATCATTCATCATGACACCTACTATCAACAAAACCTCGACTTAGCCTATTATAAGTAATGGCCAAGTAAGGGTCCAATCCACAAGGAAAGGCTTCTAATAGTTACCGAACTTTAGCATTTCAACTACAGGCCAACTCTAACTAAGGCAAGGAATAGTTTAGATTTAATTAAAAGTAAAAGCGAGGTTTTAAAGGACTTGTTCTAAAAAGGTAAAAGAGCTAGGGGTGTGGGATTCAACATCGATTCCTCACACAAATGAGCTAAAACTGGGAATTGGACTTAAAATTAGATAAGATAAGGCTCACTAACTCACTACTGACCTATGAATCAAACCTAAACATACTATAGGGAAGGGGTTTCAACTAGGAACCAACCTCTCTGTCATCTTTAAGGAAGGAGTACTATAATTGAGATTTCTTGTCTAATTGTATTCTAAAGCAATCAACCAACACAATAGATTCAAATCAACAACCACTAACTCGTAAGTCAACAACATTTAACATCAGGTCACTACCTAAATCTACATTTTTCAATGTCTTCGACCTAGTAACACAAATGGAATAAATCTACATGGCCAATCTAGACTCCAATCAAAACTTGACATCAAATAACACATCAATCACTAAGAAACTAACTCCATATTTTAAACATCATAGATGCTCGGGATTGGCTTTTCACCCTATCTAACTACTCTGAACTAATACTAGGAAACATCGAATAATTAAATAAACGAAACATAATACCAAATTCATGAGTTACAATTAACAATTCTATGTAAAAATTGAAAATAATTAACCATAAACTAACAAGACAAAAAATAAAAAGGAAACTA
Organism: Dysphania ambrosioides; assembly: GCA_026401315.1. Lineage (NCBI taxonomy): Eukaryota > Viridiplantae > Streptophyta > Magnoliopsida > Caryophyllales > Amaranthaceae > Dysphania > Dysphania ambrosioides. The sequence goes on from CM048664.1 coordinate 11,708,400, forward strand.
CAAAATATAAAGCAAGAGAAAGTGAAAGAAATAATGATATATTAATGGAGAATCGATGTCTAACAATCATTTATCGCAAATCCGTTGAATGTATCAAAAAAACTGATAATAATCTACTAATAATCTGAGAGTTTTTGTGAAAGGAAATAAAGAAACCCTAAGCTATGCTCTCTAGGACTAAACTATGATAAAACTACTAAATGATTATAAATGAATTGCCTTTGTGCCTTCTCTGCCTCCCTTTTCTTGTAGAAGAGTTTGATCATAATACACAACTCGCTAAAATAGAACTAAGCGAGCGCTTAGTTCAAGAGAAAGTGCCCGCTCATAAGGCCAAAATTTTGAATTTCAGTGAATTGATCACCCACTCAGTTCAACCATGAGTGCCTGCTAAAGCCTCAAAGTGGCCTATTAGAAACTGCTCGACTCCCGCTCATGATTTTATGTCTGTTAACTTCCATTGAACTGAGCGGCCTCTTGGGATTCTTTTGAGCGACCGCCTAGACTTATTTCTCTCAAGAGGCCTCTCGCTTCAATTCTTGAGCAACCTCTTGGCTTTTCTTCTCGATTTTTCTACTATGCATCTCTATTCCTTGGTTCTCGTGCTTGACTTACTAGATACCTGCATCAAGCTGCGAAAACATGCATAAAAGTAGAAAATATAATATAAAATCAAGGAAAATAGGACAAAAACATAAAGAATGTTCCTAAGCCTAGACCATGCACAAAGCGATGCAAAATAGAATAAAACAAAATGAACTTATGGCAAAAAGAGTACGAAACTCTGCTAGAAAGATGCAAATGAGTGATATAAATGTCACTTATAAAATTTCCCCAAGCTTGGCTCTTGCTTGTCCTCAAGCAAGACTCTAGGACAAAGGATGGAAGACATCAAAAACCTAATAATACTAGCTAAGGAAATCTATTAAACCTAACTCGCTTTCATAGGAATCATGGTTGATTTTAGCAACAATCAACAAGCCCTTTAAACCCCCTAATCGCTTAAGAGGATGAGTATGGTCTTATAAGGGTGTAACCCATAAATCTCAAAATGAAATGAAACCAAGGTAAGCATTAAAAAAAAAAAAAAAGAAATTAAAAGAAATGAAAAGAAGTAACAAGAAGTAAAAAAAAGGAGATACAATGAATGTGGATTCATAAGACATCATCATGATAGATATTCAACTTTCTAAACAATAAGAAAAGACATGCTAAAGAATGCATAAGAATGAATAGAGGATAACTTAGAAAGATTAGGGAATTACAACTCTCATGCACTTAAACTAAAACACAACCACACTCCTTGAAAGCCTCATTTCCATCCCTAAGGAATTAGCTTCTCATTACTTCTTAAGGATGTTGAACAAATAAAGTAATATGGCTATGTAATGACTTATGACTCGACATCTTAATTGCCATACTTGCTCAGTATGCTTGACCTTTACCACCCTACACTAACAATGACTCAAATTCTTAGAGTTAAAAGAACTTTAAGGGTAATATTTAGGCAAAATAGGAAAAGGACTAGAACAAAATAGAAGAAAGCTTTGGTAATGGTGTTAGGCTTAGAATCATGAACAATGGAGTTCTTGGGATTTTGACCTTTATTCATTTCAAAGCCTTGAGATCTCATCTTTAATGGAACACCAACTAGGTTCCTCCCCTAAGATTAGTGAAGAATATATCTAAGTTTATTTTGGCTCTCAGATTCCCTTAAACCCACTAATTTCTTCTTAGCTCATTTCCTCTCTTCATTATTTCTTCCCCTTTTTTTTCTCTTTCAATACAATGTTTTTTGATTTTTTTTCTTTACTTTTCCTTTTTGATTACTAAATGAGTCTAAAATAGATGAGTAGCTCTTAAGAGATTTTATTTGAAAAGAAACTGCCACTACCCTTTGAAGCTCCTAAACTCCTAAATTACCATCAATACATCCATACAACTTTCTTACCAAAGAATCCCATCAAAAACTAAGGTGGTGAAGGTTTATATTAGGTCAATGGCTATCAATTGGTAATTTTTGGAGAAATATAAGCTCAAGATGGTAACAACTTATAGGAAAGATAGAATGTATAAAAAATTGGGAAATGTCAATGGCGAAGGACAAAGGAAATGGGTTCAAGAGTGCCTTTGTCTTTCCCTAAGAAGTTCGATCATGGTCTCGTGTAGGTATAAGTCAAGTTCTTGATCAAAGCATGACAAATTAAGGATCATTGCCACTCAATGAAAATCATGTTGAAGGTTTTAAAAAGATTTCCTTTCCATGGGGTTTGGGAATACTAATCCTAGTATTTTCACTCATCTAAGGAAAAGGTGGGGTGCTTAGCTAAGGGTCATAATCACAATAGTTATATCTACCTTAACAAAAGTCCATCCTAAAATCTTTAAAATTTAATTTAAGTCTAACCATGTAAGATCTTAAGGTTTAGGAAGGAAAATATTCAACAAGATGAGTGTTCTATTCATGCTTAACTCAATGCAAAACAAATTAAAAGAAAACAAGCTACTTGCCTTGCAAAATAAAACTCAAAATATTTTTGGATTTTTTGATTTTATAAAAGGAAAATAAAGAGAATGAAATTCAAGAAGAACCATGCACAAGATTAAGGTATGGGAAAGGTTATTCAAGCAATTCAACACAAATAACTAACCATTGTTATCAAAATCAATGTTTTCCAGTGATCCAATCCTCAAAAACATGCTAAATGCCATTAATAATAAAGAGCCATACATCCTCAAACAATAAACTTCCCTAGACAAAAAGAAAAAAAACACACCAAGGAAAGAAATAAAAGGGGAGTAGGAAAGATTATACCTTGGCCTCTTACTTTGCATTTTTGCTAGTACTCATAAGCAAATAATGATTAGCAAAACAAGTGAAACATGAGAATAATAGTTCCTACTCTAGCTATAACACACAAAAACAAAGAAAAGAAAACTATACATGGATTTTACAAAGGAAGAAGAGAAAGAAAGCTAAGGCCCGACCCTTTTTAGAACAAACCTCCCAAACTTAAGTAAAGCGTAGTCCTCAGCGTAAAAACCGAGAAAGAAAAGGGGAGGGTTGATCAATCACGGTAGGACTAGCTTAAACTGAGGCCCTTTCCCTTCCTATGGATCTCCTCATCATTATGGGCGGAGAAGTTGTAGCTAGGTTGGGTCGACATCGGGACTTGATGCATCAGTGTAGGGCTGCTAGTCATATTGCAGTTAATCGAGGTAGTTCCCAAAGGATGGCATACCTGTTAGGCCATCCCACCCACCTATATAACCCAAGGGATAACTTGGTCCCTCATACAAATAAGTAGGATAACCTCGGTAATCACTCCCCTCATCTAGGTATAATCATTAGGGGAAAAAGAAGGGGGAGTGACACTAGGACAATAGGGCCCGTATAATATGGGTACGTGGGGTTTCCATCCCTAGACCAAGAGGGGCTAGGACCAAGCTGAGGTGGATCATGGTGCATAGTCTCTATGTTGGACGTGGTAGTCATAGATTTAATTCTCATGAATCATACTACCCCTTTATGCCTCAGCTTGGCCTTGCATCATCATAGTAAGCTTCCTAAATTTCTTTTCCAATTTAAAAGATGGGGAGGGGATTTGAGAGGAAGGGGTACCTCCTAAGGTCAGAGGTGGCGTTGCTTAGATGCCAAGGTCAGGCGGTTGTGGCCCTTGATGAGTGGGAATCTTCCAAATGTTAACTCCTTCCCGCTTAATATTAGTGTGGGGGTTTAGAAGGTAGCAGTGTAGTATCCTTCTCACCTTCCAGCCGTAAACCTCGGGGTTTGGTGTGAATTGGACAAAATCTATCCTCTTCATCGCATTAATATCAATGTACATATCATTTACATTAATGGGGGTCAGAAGCTTGCACTGCTCTGCAATACCCAAAGCATGTGTGATAATAATGACCATCCCGTCACATGTGGATGTCTTTGTGAGCCCACTCCTCTTGTGCTGAATACATTGGGCTAGAAACTGTTGCCGAAGTTAAGCATATTCCCTAGTCTCTTCTTCCTAAAAACTTCCATCCATAGCAACTCAATCTTATCTCTAGTTGTCTTACCCAAGTCCTTCTTGTAAAAAATAATATACCCCAAAATTATGTGCAAGATCCTAAGACACGAGTGAATGATATAAGAGGCGTGGTAGGTATTTGATTGGTATTCTAAATCATCAATAATTGAAATCCATCAACGGGTCTCACTATACTCCATAAATCTATCCTTGTCTAGTACATGAATGTCATTAGATGGGTCTCATTTGAAGATCTAGTTCAACCTTTCTGAGGTGATAGATTGAGGTTGGTTGAATTGTTGAAAATTGATTTAGAAATCATTGTCCCTAATTAGAGTCCACTCCAAGAAACCTAGGAATTTTAGGATGAGCCTCTCGTATGTCTAGTTATGGAGATAAGAGAATTAGGCCCACCCTAAGGAAGTAAGCATCTTAAAGAGGTCTTCCTCTATTCGTAATTTCTCTAAAAAATTAAGCTAATAAAATTAGGTACTTAAGATCTTGCTATTTTTATTTTCTCGTAATATGGTTTATGACTAGGGTTGATGAATTTTAAAGCTGGAAGAGTTTGTTGTACAGATTGGCAGGAGCTAATGGTTTAGGATTTCTTCTTGGAAAACATTTTCTCAATATGTGTAAACTCCCAAATGAATCAATAACCTAATTCCTCAAAATCTCAATTCACAAACCAACTACAATAGACGAACACCACAACACTAAACTAGTAACCCAATCACTCAATTACAATGACTATCATATGATTTTCTATGTTTAACTTATTTCACTAAGTTCTCCTAAGCATAACTCTAAAATAATTCAATAATTAAGCAATAAAACTACCACAATTCATAAAAACAACAAGATAATAATAATTTTTAGAAAAATAAACTATGAATCATGGAAAATTAACAAAGAAATTGAAGAGTAAAAGTGTAGAGAATACCGAAATTCTTTAATGAAATTTGCTCCAAATTGTCCTTATAGTCCAAAATTCCAAAGCAAGAACCCAAAATCACTAAAAACTTAAATAAAAACCAAATATTTGAATTTATGGTTTTTGTGAAGGTGGGTATTTTCTGGAAAAAAATTTATGTCAAAATGTAGATCAAGAGAAATGAAGAGTGGTAGTAATTTAGAGTGAAAAGGAGGAGAAATGAGTGAGTTATGGTGGAAGTAAGGTTGGAGATTAATGGGATTTTAGAGAGAGAGATGTAGGATGGTTTCAAAATGATGAATGCTCATCTTGATTATATTATGTATTATCTTGATGCTTATGAGACCTGCACGAATGCTAATATTGTTTTTGTCAACATATATGATGATAGTTCAGGGTATGTTGAGAATTAACCCGATTTAAGGAAGATGATAAATGTGCTGAGAATTTAGATGAAGGAAAGGAAGAAAAATTTAAAGATGAAGATGAGGAGCCCTTTGTTAAGGAATGTGTAAGAGAGAGAGAGAGAGAGAGTGGAGTAGTGAGGATTCGACCTCTAACGCCTTAGTTTTTGAGTTTTATGCTTCTTTCTCAATGAGACTTGAAATTATTCCTTCTTCTCCACCTTTTCATCTCCTATCCTACCTTCACTCATTTCCAGTACTCTAAGAATCTTTTGAAAACAAGGAAAACCATTTAGAAGTAATTAATGTAAAGTTTATGGTTCCTTTTTTCCAATGGGTTATATAGAGTCATAAATAATCTTTCTTTTCTTTTGAGTTTTACTTTTGTTTTGATTTTTTATTTGGTATGTTTAAAAGAGTAGTTCCTTTCTTGTATATTATTTATTTATTAATGCCCTATTTAATCTTTGGTGCGATGCACACAGGTGCATTTGACAAGTTGTTGAGTGCTTTGATGAGGTATAATTAGAGGATCATTTAATTTACTAACTTTTTATTTTAACTTTATCTAATTTTATTATGTTTGGCTTAGTTATTTTATATGTCCTAGCCTTTTTCTTTTGTTTTGTGTTTATTTTGTAGGTTTTAGTCAGGTCGTTCATTAGGAATGTGGCATTGAGTGTCTTGTGTCTATTGGATCATGATGGGAGCTTGAGCCCTCCTAAACCATAAGACAATCCTGAATAATGTCAAGCTAGTGACACTAGAAGAGCTCTTGTAGGAGGCAACCCGAGTTTTCTAATCCTTCTTTTCATTTTCTTTATTTTAAATTTGTGATTTTTGCTTTAGAAGTGACTTTGCATGGATTTATATATCTCAGGTACAAAGCAAATAGGAAACGAAGCCTTGAATGAGAAAATATTGGGGTAAAAGTGCCAGAAGGATGTTGAGTGGCCGCTTAGTTTATGTGATAGGGTCATTTTTTTCCTCTTAAGCGGGTGCTTGCTAGCCGCTTGATGCTTGCTCATGATTCTCTGCTGCTCCCATTTTTTAACTAAGCGAGCACTCAACACAATGTCAAGCGGTCGCTTAAGCCAATTTTTCCAGACTTTAGGTTTTTTCCTCTTGTTTTTCTACTATAAGCCAATTTTTTAACTAAGTGCATCAACGTTTAATGAAAAAGTACCCTCGTGGGTACCTCATTAGTTTCCTTCTTGTTCGATTTACCACTCACATAAAATCGACCTTCTCCTTACACTCAATTAAGCACATTTTAATGACTTCCCATGTAGCGGAATCAAGTTGGGAAGCATGAACTAGCCTAATGAAAGGTCATATATTATGTAACCTTAGAACTCTAGAAGGCATAGCATATGAACCATCGACCACATTGTCATCCACCTTAGTACACATAGCAGAATTGGTCTATCTCTTTAAGATGTATCTCTATGGGATAAAAGTAACATTATTAAGGTGAAAAACACAAAAATAATGTTTACAAAGAAGCCCAACCTTTCTAAAACACTTGCAGGTACAATCAATTGTAGTTAAAGACTCATCAAATGTAACCGTATGATTTATAATATCCTTTTTCGGATGACCCACATTATACTTATATATTGGAGGCTACATATTGATAACCTTGGCAATACAAGGAACACCATTTACAAAATTATCCTAAAACTAGAGGTATAAAGGAATAGTGTAAACCTGCCTTGTGTGCTCCAATATCCCCATGTCTTCTCAAACTAAGTGCTTATTACCAGTAATGTTGTCGTAGTCATCGCTGTTCTTATTACTCCTCCACTTGTCAACTACACCAACAAAACACTTATGAAAATCACAAAGACCATGAGTTATATGCAACCTCCTTGAAACATATCTATTAGTGGTTTCACTCCTTTGAGATGACAATACTCCACCACTAAAATAGTCCTTGGAGTATGCAAGACACCATAACTCCTGGATTGTGATATTTCAACCATTTATTGTGATTAATAATACTTTAGCACTGCAACCTCCTTGAAACGGGTGTTAGGAAACACATTCGTTATTGCTCTAGCCATTGATTGTAATTGATCGGTCATAATTGTCACTGAATGCTTTCCACCCATGGATCTTAAAAGGTACTGAATAACCACTTGTTGGGTTCCTTAGGTTTTGAATGATGACAAACAGCTAAGGGAAACAGGTTCTACATAAGTGTTAAAACAGTTGGTAGGAACCAGCTGACTTCAGTATACTGTTTCCCTAGACAAGTTATTATTTACATGAGTTTTTATATTGAACTAACTTGTCTTTATACAGGAAACAGTTTAAATAATTATGCTATGTACTGGTAGGGAACCAGTATGTACTGTTTCTGTAATGTACTTGATATTGTACCTTAACTGTGTTACGTGTGCAGTAATTGAGTTTGTACCAAGTCTTGAATCTTGAAGTCCTTTGAAGCTTATTAAAGAGCCATTATTCATGATGAGATGATTCGAAGGAAGCATTCAAGGACTTGAAGTTTACATGAAGAAAGATCCACTTCAAGAAAGAGTGTTTTAGGATTTTCATGTAAATGCTCCGTAGTATGTTTTATTAATAGATATATAAAGTGCTTTGAATATATTAAACATCGTTGTGAAATTTGGTACAAGGATTGGAACAAATTTCATAACATGTTTAAGACAGGGAACCAGGTCAGGGGACCAGGTTAACTGTTCTGATTATTAGAGCTGCGATTTTAAAAAAGATTTTATAAAAAGATTTTATTTCGAAAATTAAGTTTTGGAAAATATTTTGACAGCTATTAACTGATTTGATATAATCTTTTAAGTTACCTAAATTCTAGAGTAATTATCTTAGATTGATTTTATCTTATAATAAAATCAATTTAGGATAAATACTTACCTAAAGTCATGTTTATCTTTTTGGCATGATTTTTGGTAACTAGGGTTTCGGTTACTTAAGGGTTATAAATAGGATCCGTTTAACTAATAATCAATCACTTCTCTCACACATTATTAAGAAGCAATACATTGAGAGAAAAGCACTAAGTCTATTGATATTTCATATACACGAGCATCTTAGATTAAATAAGTTTCTCTATTTTCACTTATTAAAGAGTTTGATCATTTAGAGAGTGTTGATCATTGTAACGTGAGTCTTTGGCAAGGGGGCTGAAGGCTAGGTGAGTGTTTGTGAGTTCAAACACGTTTAGGACTTACGAGTGTAGGTCTTTAGCATACTCGGAGTAGAGTGTGGGGTTGCTGGTCCCGGAGTAGGGAACAGCAGAGTGCTCTTTGTCTTTGTTTTTCGGAGTAGATTAATAAAGGACTTAGGATAGGAGGACGTAGGCCAGAGTTGGCTGAACCTCGTTAAATCGTTGTGTTCTTTATTGTTTTGCTTTTAATCCGCTGCTCAAGGGAACCAGCACAACTGGTTCCTTAACCATAATCCGAAAAGAGTTAAAATTTACCAACGATTGCTAAACACTCAATTCACCCCCCCCTCTTGAGTGCCCATAGAACCTTCAATTGGTATCAGAGCCTAAGCTTCTCGAAAGAGTAACATCTAGAGGAGTTAAGAATGAGTACTCAAGAACATAGTGCAATCGGTTATGACAACAAGACTCCCAAGTTTAATGGAAATAATTATGCTTGGTGGAAAAATAGAATTAGGAATGTTATCATGGGTATTGACTATGAATGCTGGCTCATAGTTAAGAACGGTCCAAATGTCATCCTCAAGAAAGATGCCGAGGGGAACCAGGTACCTAAAAAGGACAGTGAGTTGGACACGGCTGATTACAAATTGCTGGAGAAGAATGCCAAGGCAATGTCTATACTACAACAAGCAATAGGTGAGACTGAAACAAACCGTATCTCTGGATGTAGTAGTGCTAAGGAGATATGGGACACCCTTGAACTTGCGTTTGAGGGAACCAGCGAGGTAAAACGGTCTAAAATTGATTTAATCATGTCTAAATATGAATTATTTGCTATGAACAAAAATGAGAAAATCAATGATTGCTTTCGTAGGTTTATGACTATTGTTAATGATCTTAGATCACTTGGTAAAAGTTTTCCTGACGAAGATCTTGTGAGAAAAATTTTGCGTAGTTTAACAGATGCTTGGACAGCTAAGGTAACAGCAGTGTATGAAGCAAAAGATCTGTCTACATTGTCTCTGGAACAGCTGATTGGTTCCCTCATGACTCATGAGATGCTGATTGACTCCAAGTCCGAGAAGGAACCAGCTAGAGGCATTGCACTGAAGGGAACAGTAGAAGAAGAAGAGATCAGCATGATTGCAAGGAGATTTGAAAAATCTCTTCGTGATCAAAAGAGAAACTTCAAAAGTAAGAATTTTAAAAATTCTAAAAAGTCTAACTCTTCCTCTTCTTCAGGTTGCTTCAAATGTGGAGAAAAAGGACATCTTATTCGAGATTGCCCTAAATGGAATGACAAACAGTCTAAGACCGTAGATAAACGAGCATACAAGAATGCCATGATAGCTTCCATGTGGGGAGACACTGACTCAGGATCAGAAGATGAAGGAGGATCACCTAACTCGGATGTTTGCCTAACTGCCTTCACAAACATCGAGGAGAACAGCACTGGTCCAGGAACCAGAGGGGGAACCAGCACACTCGAAAAATGTCTTATGGCAAAGAAGGATGTACTACTTGAACGCAAGGTAAGTTTAGAACAAATTAGAGAAGATATGCTTGAATATGATAGAGATAACTTGCTTGCATGTATAAACTCTTTGTTAGATGAATGTTATAAGCTAAGTGAAACATACATAACTTGCAAAAGAGATTTAAAAGAAAAACGCAATAAATGTGAAATTGCTATTACTAGTTGTGATCACTTAGAAGGTGTGTGCCATGAGCTCAAAGATCAAGTGGCAGAACTAGAAGTTGAGTTGGACAAGTGTAAGGTGGAACTAGAAAGGACAAGATCTTCTAAACCTGATTACTCAAGTGACGGTGAAGAAGATCTGACCTCCTGGTTCCCCAGAGACTTATCAACTACTAATGAAGCTCTTGATCTTTCAGCAGTTGTGAGTAAAGCAAATTCGTGTAGTAGAAACTCTTTGTTGGAGGCTTTTGAAATACTAGCTTCTAACCTTGAAAATTCTCACAAAGAAATTGCTTCACTTAAAACTGCTCTGCTCACTATTTCCCCTACTGGAACCAGTATAGAAGTCAGTAATATGATTGATAAATATGAAAGTGATATTTGTTATTTGCATGCGGAAATCAATCAATTGAAAAAGGACAAGCACCCAGTGGTTGTTGACATGTCTATTGACAATATGGTTTCAAAGCTTAATCAACAATTCGAAGTTTTAAAAGGTAATTTTGATTTTCTTAAAGAGAAAAACGAATTGTTGACTAAGACACTTGAAACTAGAGAAAAGGAACTTAATGATAGTCATAGACATGTGGACAAATTATTGAATGCTAAAGAATCCTTAAATCATCTGACTTTATCGAGAGGAAACAGAGGAAAGGCTGGTCTTGGTTATACTAGACAGAGAACCAGGACTAACTGGTCTCCCAGAGAAACCACCTGGATCAAAGAATACCAACGAGGTAAGTATGTCATGACTAAAGAGATGCATGTGTGTTTTCATTGTGGTAAGAATGGACATAAGATTCATGAATGTCCAGCTAAGAGGTTTAGTGCTAATAAGAACAACAAGAATGTTAAATATGTTTGGATAAGAAAAGATCAACAAAATGTAAATGTTGTTGAAAAGGGACCCAAGTTTGTTTGGGTTCCTAAATCTAATGTTTGATTTGCTCTTGCAGGCTAGAGTGAAAGGAGACACCTATTGGTATTTGGACAGTGGTTGCTCAAGACATATGTCCGGGGATAAAGATCAATTCCTTTCACTAGTGGCCTTTGATGGAGGAAGTGTCACCTTTGGAGATAATAGTAAGGGAACCATCACTGGTTTAGGTAAGGTTGGTAAGACACTTTCTCATGCTATAGACGATGTATATTATGTTGAAGGCTTGCAACATAATCTTTTGAGTATTTCTCAATTATGTGACAAAGGCAATAGAGTCGAGTTTCAAGCCAATCTTTGTCATATAGTTAACTCACAAACAGGAGAACTTGTTTGTGAGGGAACCAGGAAGCATGATGTTTACATTACCTTCCTAGATAAAATTCCTCAAGACAAGTCCATCTGTTTGAGAGCTGTTTCTGATAATAATCAATGGATTTGGCATAAGAGGTTTGGACATGCTAGCCTAACACTTCTAAACAAACTTAAAGCACGTGACTTAGTGGTAGGTCTTCCTAACATTAAGTACGAAGCTGATAAAGTTTGTTCTGAATGTGTAAGGGGGAAACAGGTCAAAACTTCTTTTAAGCCTAAAACAGTTATGAGTACCAGCAGGCCCTTCGAACTTGTACACATTGATTTGTGTGGTCCTATGAGAGTACAAAGTCGAAGAGGTCATAGATATGTCTGTGTTATGGTTGATGATTATTCCAGGTACACTTGGGTGATGATGTTACACACAAATGATGAAACGTTTGAAGAATGGGTAACATTGGTGAAACAAGTGGAGAACCAGCTCACTCATAAGCTGGTCTCGGTAAGATCAGACCATGGTACTGAATTTGATAATGCTAACTTTGTTGATTATTGTAGGGAACATGGAGTAAGTCACAACTTCTCAGCCCCTAGAACACCTCAACAAAATGGTGTTGTAGAAAGAAAAAATAGAACTCTTGAGGAGATGGCCAGAACGATGCTAATTGAAAGTGGTCTTCCTAAGAGATTTTGGGGTGAAGCTGTTGACACTGCTTGCTATATTTTAAATAGAGGTCTCATTAGACCAAAGATAAATAAAACTCCTTATGAACTCCTTAAAGGTCGAAAGCCCAATATTTCTTATTTTCGTGTTTTTGGATGTAAGTGTTTCATTCATAACAATGGGAAGGACCAGCTTGATAAATTTGATCCTAGGAGTGATGAGGGGATCTTTCTTGGATATTCTTCTCACAGCAAAGCATATAGAGTCTTTAATAAAAGGACTCTTTGTGTAGAGGAGAGTATTCATGTTATCTTTGATGAATTTAATATGTCTTCTGAGAATGCGCAGGTACAACCTGATGAAGAAATTGGACTAATGGACTTTACGGGGAACCAGGCTGCTGGTCCCTCAGATGACGAGCAAGCAAATCTAGGTATACCAAATACTCCACCTGATAACAATGATGATGTACCTAGAGAAGGAAATGGTGGCAACGAGGATTCAGAAAGTGAACCAAGTCCTGATGGTTCCACAAACAATAGACAGGTAATGAGTTCAGGGGGAATAGTAGAAGGAACCACCTCTGAACCTGAGGTAAGCAATGATAGAGGAAACAGCATGAATGTGAATCCTCCTGGTTCTTCAGTAGAAGAAGAGATTCATGATTATGCTGGTTCCCAACCTAATTTAGAAGCACAAAATGGTGTAAATTTTAGATCTTATAGATATCAATCTTCTCATCCCACTGATCAAATAATTAGTGATATTAATAAAGGGATTCAAACGAGAAGAAGTGTTTTTCAAAACTTTTGTGCTTTCTATTCCTTCCTGTCTAATGTAGAGCCTACTGACTATAAGATGGCTTTGACTGATCCTGATTGGGTATTAGCTATGCAAGATGAATTGAATCAATTTCAGAGGAACCAGGTCTGGCACCTGGTTCCCCATCCCAAAGAAAGATCAGTCATTGGTACTAGATGGGTCTTTAGAAATAAGTTAGATGACCTTGGTACTATAGTCAGAAACAAAGCAAGACTAGTGGTGCAAGGGTATAATCAACAAGAAGGAATTGACTATGATGAGACGTTTGCACCAGTAGCTAGGCTTGAGGCTATTAGGGTTTTAATTGCTTATGCTGCTCACATGAACTTTAAGCGGTTTCAGATGGATGTGAAAACTGCCTTCCTTAATGGTTACCTGAAGGAAGAAGTGTATGTGGAACAGCCTCCTGGTTTTGAAGATGCGCTGTTCCCCCAACATGTATATAAATTGGACAAGGCTTTGTATGGATTGAAACAAGCTCCAAGAGCTTGGTATGAACGGTTGTCCACTTTCTTGATGGAAAATGAGTATAAGAGGGGAACAGTAGACAAAACCTTATATATCAAAACCAAAGGGAAACACTTGATTGTAGTACAAATCTATGTTGATGATATTTTATTTGGTGCTACTAATAAAGTTTTGTGTGATGAGTTTGCTAATTTGATGCAGAGTGAATTTGAAATGAGTATGATGGGTGAACTAGGATTCTTCCTAGGGCTGCAAATCAAGCAAACAAATGATGGAATCATGATCCATCAACAAAAGTACTTAAAAGAATTGCTGAAAAAGTTTGGCATGGAGAACAGCAGAGCTTATGATACACCTGTTCCCACATCTGCTAAATTAGATGCTGATCTTAAGGGAAAAGATGTTGAAGCCTCTCTTTATAGAGGAATGATAGGTTCTCTTCTTTACCTAACAGCTAGTAGACCTGACATTGTGTTTTCTGTTGGATTGTGTGCTAGGTTTCAAAGTAATCCAAAAGAATCTCACTTGAAAGCTGTTAGAAGGATACTTAGGTATCTTGTGGGAACAACAGATCTGTGCTTGTGGTACCCCAAAGGCAGTACCATCAACCTGGTTGGATATACAGATGCAGACTATGCTGGTTTCCTTGTGGATAGAAAGAGCACATCAGGTATGGCACACTTCCTTGGCTCTTGTCTAATCTCGTGGGGTTCTAAAAAGCAAAATTCAGTAGCCTTATCCACAGCAGAGGCAGAATACATTGCAGCAGCTTCATGCTATTCCCAGCTACTGTGGATAAGGAACCAGCTGAAAGATTTTGGTGTTATTTATGAAAGTGTTCCTATATTTTGTGATAACACCAGTGCTATTAATATTTCTAAGAACCCCGTTCAACACTCCAAAACCAAACACATTGAAATAAGGCATCATTTTTTAAGAGACAATGTGGAAAAAGGATTGGTTGAAGTGTTGTTCTGTAAAAGTGAAGATCAAATAGCTGATATCTTCACTAAGCCTTTGTGTAGAGAGTCGTTTTGTAAGTTAAGGGTCATGCTAGGTCTAGTTAAATTTTAGTCTTTGGCTTCAATTATTTCCTTCAATGATTGGCTAGATTAGGTATGCTTTTGTATCGATTATTTATATAACTATGTTGCTGGCTTACAAATGTTATGTAACCTAATTTGTGATCTCAAAAGGATTGCAAAATTGGTTGTGCAAAGAAACAGGAGATGTCGAATTGAGATAAGCTAGAAACAGCATAACTTTGTTTAGTACAGGTACCAGCAAGAGGGAACAGCAGTTCAGCTCTGATATGTCATTCGAAAATATTTAAAATATTTTTGGAAGATTAATATAAGATAATTCTTTTTGGAAAGATTTATCTTATTTCAGTTATTAATTCCTATCTAAGAGGCAAATATATCTTATTGCCTATTTTTTAGTTGGTTGATAAAATTATGGTAACAAGATAATTACCATATTTTGATTTTCAAATTTGCAATCATATCTTTCCGTTTTAATTGCTTCAACCGGCTATAATTTTGAACTTCCTTAATTGTGCAACGTTGATATAAATACACTAACCCATTGCAGAGTTCATTCATCACATCATTCAATTCTTTCTCTCTTCTCTCTCGTGCTTGTACCCTAAACACTGTTCATCCGAGTTCAATTTCGCTTCTTCTTCAATTTCTCTTGGTTGTTCTTCTCTCAAATCTCACAATGGGTAAGAAAGCTACTGCTACATCAACTAAGAAAGGCAAGAAGAAGAGTAGTGCTTCCAATTCATCACAATCAAAGGTGAAAGAGACCTCGATTCCACCTGTTTCTATAACCGCTGAACCATCATCTCCAAAAACTGTCTCTAATACTTCATCACCCACTGAAACAAAACACTTATCACCAAAATCATCATCATCCACAAAATCCCCACCTTCTCAACCTTCCACAAAAGTCCCATTACCAAAATCCCCTGAGGTTGAGGAGAAGATTGTGAAGGAACCAGCCTCTTCACTAGGGGAACAGCCCAGAAGCACAGAGGAATTCTTTGATACTGAGGGTGGAAAGGAAGAGGAAGAAATTGTGAGCGGGGAAGAGGATTTACAAATCCTCGGGTCTACTGAGAAACCTCCTAAGCCCATGGTTCGTAGCAGGGCCACAAGATCTTCTCTGAGGATCAAGGAGGAAGTACTGGAAGAACAGTCCGTTGATTCTGCTGCTGGTTCCAAAAGAAAAAGAGGAACAGCATGAAAGGCAACAAAAGGTATGTCCTTAGAATCACCTTCTGGTGGTTCCACTGACTTAAGCTCTAGAGTAGTTCTTTCTGGGTGTAGAACTGGGGATGGTTACTTTGATGAACTTGCTTTACATGAAGTGAAAAGTCTGCTAGAATACCAAGGATGGATGTCCCTATTTAATGTCTGTGATGCAAACACCGCTGGTGTTAGGTCCTTCTTCTTGAACTTGAAACAGCAGCCTGATATGTCTTTAAGTTCAACTGTTAATGGTGTGGAGGTTAATATGTCAGTAGCTAGCCTGTCTGTTTTGTTGAGTGTCCCTAGAGATGGGTTTGATAAGTTCTCTGGTGATGGTTGGCCAACACTCATTGGGATAACTCCTGATGACATTCATGACTTTGTGTTTGGAGGAAGAGTTCCCAAGAAATCTGGAACACTCAAAACTGTCAACTTGAAGGAACCAGTAATGCTGGTCCTTCATTCCATTTGCAACAAAATGTTATTACCTAGAGCCCAAGGTAGAGGAATGGTACGCATCATGGAAATGGTGCTAATTTACTTGATTATGAAGAAGATTAAGGTCAATCTTCCATCTCTTATGATTGACCATATTATGTATAGTTACAATTCCTCTCACCATTCTCTTCCATACGGTTCTTATATCACCAAGCTCTTGAAAGAAAATAATGTTAGTCTGAGTGGATCTACTGTTCCTGTTGTAGTATTCACCAAAGCAATCCTGAAACAGAAAGGATTGGACATCAGCTCTGGTGAGCTAAGGTTCAGGGATGAGGAACCAGTAGAGGAAACCCCTAGGCCAGCCAAGAAGAGGAAAGAGGAACCAGCAGGTCAGACGGTTCTCTTACAGAGGCTGGAGGCTCAGGAGGAAATATTGCATAAGTTGATGGGTTTGGTTGAGGGTTTGTCTGCTTCCTTTAATATCAGAATGAGTGCTGTGGAGAAACAGATTGCTGGTAGCAGTAAGGAACCAATTCCAGTTGAGGCTCAGGCTGCAGGGGAACCAACAGCTGAAGAAAGTGAGGATGAGGCAGAGGAGGACCAGGATGCAATAGATCCAGAAAAGTCCGAGGAAGATGATGAAGAAGAGGAGAATGAGGATGATGAATGAGCTTGATTCTTCCTTGTTTATGCCTGCCTTACTATTATTATTTCTCTAATAACTGATTATGTTGAACTGTTTTTAATTCCACCCTATCCATAGATTTCTTTTGGTTATGGATTTGGGTCCTTTTGGTTAACTTTTGCTTGGTATGTACTAAACTATTTTATTACTGTTGATGGTTTGTTTTGATTTTGATTGATCTTGATTATCGTTGCAGCATATTGTTTGTATAATGGTTGGTACCATTGATTGGTTTAGCACATTATCTTGTGCATATGATTCTACTATTGCATATCTTTTTAATGATGCCAAAAGGGGGAAAATAGTTGAAGTTGAAGCCTAGAGTCTTTACTAGTTCCTAGTTTAGGTTGAGTAGTTTGAGTCTTAGTTTTTGAGTCTTTTTCTCTTTATTTTATTTGTTCTGTTTTAGTTAGGGAACCAGTTGGCTTAACTGACTCGTTCCAGTGTGTCTCGAGTCCTTGAAGTTTTTGACAATTTTATTTTGAGTATGATAACAGGTGCAGAAACTTCAAAATGTTTGTCATCATCAAAAAGGGGGAATTTGTTGGGTTCCTTAGGTTTTGAATGATGACAAACAGCTAAGGGAAACAGGTTCTACATAAGTGTTAAAACAGTTGGTAGGAACCAGCTGACTTCAGTATACTGTTACCCTAGACAAGTTATTATTTACATGAGTTTTTATATTGAACTAACTTGTCTTTATACAGGAAACAGTTTAAATAATTATGCTATGTACTGGTAGGGAACCAGTATGTACTGTTTCTGTAATGTACTTGATATTGTACCTTAACTGTGTTACGTGTGCAGTAATTGAGTTTGTACCAAGTCTTGAATCTTGAAGTCCTTTGAAGCTTATTAAAGAGCCATTATTCATGATGAGATGATTCGAAGGAAGCATTCAAGGACTTGAAGTTTACATGAAGAAAGATCCACTTCAAGAAAGAGTGTTTTAGGATTTTCATGTAAATGCTCCGTAGTATGTTTTATTAATAGATATATAAAGTGCTTTGAATATATTAAACATCGTTGTGAAATTTGGTACAAGGATTGGAACAAATTTCATAACATGTTTAAGACAGGGAACCAGGTCAGGGGACCAGGTTAACTGTTCTGATTATTAGAGCTGCGATTTTAAAAAAGATTTTATAAAAAGATTTTATTTCGAAAATTAAGTTTTGGAAAATATTTTGACAGCTATTAACTGATTTGATATAATCTTTTAAGTTACCTAAATTCTAGAGTAATTATCTTAGATTGATTTTATCTTATAATAAAATCAATTTAGGATAAATACTTACCTAAAGTCATGTTTATCTTTTTGGCATGATTTTTGGTAACTAGGGTTTCAGTTACTTAAGGGTTATAAATAGGATCTGTTTAACTAATAATCAATCACTTCTCTCACACATTATTAAGAAGCAATACATTGAGAGAAAAGCACTAAGTCTATTGATATTTCATATACACGAGCATCTTAGATTAAATAAGTTTCTCTATTTTCACTTATTAAAGAGTTTGATCATTTAGAGAGTGTTGATCATTGTAACGTGAGTCTTTGGCAAGGGGGCTGAAGGCTAGGTGAGTGTTTGTGAGTTCAAACACGTTTAGGACTTACGAGTGTAGGTCTTTAGCATACTCGGAGTAGAGTGTGGGGTTGCTGGTCCCGGAGTAGGGAACAGCAGAGTGCTCTTTGTCTTTGTTTTTCGGAGTAGATTAATAAAGGACTTAGGATAGGAGGACGTAGGCCAGAGTTGGCTGAACCTCGTTAAATCGTTGTGTTCTTTATTGTTTTGCTTTTAATCCGCTGCTCAAGGGAACCAGCACAACTGGTTCCTTAACCATAATCCGAAAAGAGTTAAAATTTACCAACGATTGCTAAACACTCAATTCACCCCCCCCCCCTCTTGAGTGCCCATAGAACCTTCACCACTCAAAAGATTTTGACTTCTCGTTAAGTACGAATCCAATGCTAAACACCACATTCTTGTTTTGGTGGTTAATTCCGATAAAAGGACCTCAAATTATATCAAATTTATTTATACGGTAAGTCATGTCATGAAGTAATAATTCCCCACATACATTATAATCTACTTTCATACGACCATCCCTAAAAAAAGACTTAAGCTGACCTTCATCGTTCACATCAAAATCGTAGAAAAAGTCAACCTCCTTTCTACTTAAATTTCATCTTTTTCTGTCCTTTTAATGCATCATAAGAATCTCTTGTGAGAAATATAAGATTAGCTTCACCTCTTGCCTTGTTCTTACGAACACAAATATCATCAGCAATAGGTATTCCACTCTTAGTAAAATTGCTCAATATCACAATCTGGTGATCAGAGATCTTATGGGACATTATTAAATGTTGTTTTGACATAAGGACCCTATTTTGAGTATAAGCCATATGAAGCTTTGTTACTATAAATAAACTCGAATACTTATCCACGTCAAACTAAGTAAAGGCCTTGCAGCCAGTTCAAACGTCCCTTTTCTGGTAAATTGTTGATTCAAAACATTTCTTAAACCCCACATGAGAGCATACAAAGATCCTCTACCATATAGTTTTTTTATTAGCCCTTGTCTCCAACTTTCCTTTATGTGTGCCAAAAACATGCTTGAACGAAAAAATATTAAATAATTTGTAAGCTTCTTCATCAGAATTTACTTATTTGTACATAAGCTTGGAATGGGTAGACTCTATAAAACCCATAATACAAAAATAAACAGATGTGTGGTCTAACATGTATATTTTCACATTTCGATTGTACATTGTTCATATTTATAACGTACATTTCTCACATATCTTCTAGCTTTTGTTTTTTGGGAGACTTTATAATGTGTTTTGGAATGATCTTAAAGCATTAGAAAATTTAGTATGGTTTCTGTAAATTTTGTTGCTAGTGTATTAATTTAGGGTGTCTTATTTTGTGTAGGGAACAATTTATAGAGAGTTCTTAGTAGTGGAGAAAGTGGCCAGCCATTTATTTTACTCAACGTATGTAAAAGTTACGTAAACCTTACCTTTTGAAGCATGATCTAAGGTAAAAAGAAAACTTAGTATCATGTTTTGGGAACCTTTTGAGTGATTATTTGGTTACATATTTTAAAGGATTCATGTTCTTTATTTAGAAGCATGATTTGGTACATGAGTGAGTTATGAATTATGATTTCTTAATACTAATTACGAAAGGATTATGTATAGCTGAGGAATCTCAATTAATTTTAGTGGAATTAATTTGCTACTTGATTCAAGAGGTTGTTTATTATTTCTTCTTCATTACTAATGGTATGAATTGCATAAAGATGATTTTCATGTCTTAAAGACGAGGTGACTTGACTTTGTTCACCATATTAAAATTAAGAAGGAAGTTAAAGGGTTAAAATTTCAATATAAAAGAGGTTGATTATGTAATTGTGTTGTTTTAGTTGTCTGTTCTTTAATAAGTTGGACCCCAAGTGTTAAATTATAAATCTCATAAAGTGAAAAAAGGATAAGCAATAAAACTTTGAGCTAGTGCACGTCTAAAGTATTCATAATCAGGGGTTAGGGCTTCGTGGGGTATCATCCGTGCCATTCTTTGAAGTTGTGTGATCTACGAGTCTCTGTTATAAATTTTTTTAACTTATCATTAGGGTAAGTTCAGATCTCTTCTAGCTACAATGACAAAGTCGCGCCCATTTACCATCTGGATCTATACAATGTTTTATTCCCACTAGCGAGAGTGCATTCGTTTATTTATTTATTTATTTATTTATTTTAATGTTATTGATTGGGACATGGGGAGAAAATCTTATCTATCACTTAATCCAAATTATTAACCAATTAAATAATAATTTAATTTGAGAAAAGAATTATGTTATACGAGTAGGAATGCCATGCATTTTCTCTTTTGAATCATCACTATTATTTTGTTTTTCGTAACCTTTATGTTCTCAGCTTTGTTGATTACGTGCTTTGTGTGTGATCTTTTGGTGATGGCCTTCGCCTTTCAATGACCCTATAATGATCCAATATTTATACTTATAATTTTAGAGAGTAGATTCTAATAGGTATCGTAGGGATTTACATGCATTACTAGGATGATTAAAGAGTAGTTTGTTTTCCTTGCTTTGTTTGACTTAATCGGTTTCTAGATATTTTGAAACTTATTTGGATTTAGTTTGATAGTTGTTTTGTATTTTTTAGGAAGGGTCATAATAGTTTCAGACTTTATACTTGATTGAGTTTGGCATTTTGAAAGATTTATGTTTTTTGCTGCAAAATTCTGATTTAAAACCTTAATGTTTGAGCACGTGGCAGTAGCACAATGGTTGTTCTCTTAAGGTTTTGGTTTTCAAAAAGGGGGAATTATCGGGGTGTTATAGTAGTGTTGTTGCTTTTCTTTGAGAGGTGGCACTAGCGTTTTTTAGGCCGAACGACATGCCCGTATAGAAATTGGTGCTCCATTGAGTTTTAAAGGTTTATTTTTACTTTATATCCTTTTTAGCCATGCGGGTCTGGTTGTAGTCTGCATACTTATCCATGAATGAAAGCAAGGTATGGTTAGCGTTTTTATCAACTAAAACATCAATATAGGGTAGAGGAAACCCATCTTTAGGACTAGCCCGGTTCAGATCTCGGTAGTCCACACACATTCGAACCCCGCTGTCCTTTTTCTGAAAGGGAAAAGTGTTTTTAATCTAGTTAGGATAGTCTATAACTTTGATGAACCTGACTTTCCAATTATTTCTCGACTTCTACTTTGATTTTTAGAGTTACGCTTGGTTTTATTTTTCGTAACTTTTGCTTTATAAGCTTTGATCCTAAGAGGATTAGAAAAGTGTGGTGTGCACTGTTTCTATCTATCCCTACCATATACCTGTAAGAATAAGCAGAGTAATTGATATATTCTTTGAGCAACTATGTCAGCTCTTCTCGTTCTTCTAGGGATAACGTTAGCCCAATTTGCACCTATATTGATTTTTTTAGTTTCTTCAATTATATGTATTTTTATTTTCGTCTTCATCCATTGCTTTAATAATTTAAAAGTTAGATTCAATTGAGACAAAGTAATTAATGGTAGGGATTGGGTGGAATAAAAGGAGTAAGAAGAAATAAAAAAGTTATTGAAATCAAGAGCGGTTACATCAAGGGATTTTTTAGGGTTTTTCTTTAGTAGCATAACCATTAAGGGCCTACTCTATACATTTAGACTCAACAAACCTAGACTTAGATTCTGACTCTAACTATTTTTCCTCATTAATTTTTGGGCCTTCACTGATGACAATCTTTAGCTTGCTACTACCAGGAGTTGCTATCTTCAAAGACTTTCTCTATCCTTATGCCATGTATGAAACTAGCACCTTTAGCTCAGAAGGGTCAATGTCATAGCTTTGGAGAGTAGGTTCAACTTTTGGCTCGACCTTCTTGAGACCACGTATCTAGGATAAAGTTGGTGAATCGATGCTTTCATGGGACTTTGATGACTCCTTAGGCTCGTCATCATCCAAGAAATAACAATCATGAAACGTTTCGATATTAGGGTAGAACTTCCCATGATCGCGACTAAAGAGAGGTTTAGGAGAGTCGTTGTAGATGTCTTCTTTGCCCTCTTTAATGAAATGCCCGTTCAAGCTTAGAAGGTATGACTTTAATGGATGCTTGTTTGTCCTTGCTCCTTGTCCATTTTGTGAGCCACTTCTTCGAGAATGTATTCATAGTCTCTTGTGATGTTGGCTTATAGCCTATTCCAAAGAGGTTATGCTTTCCCTTTGGATCTTTAAATGGTGTGACAAAAGTTGGCTTCCAATCTAGAGTCATGCTAGGGAAGTACCCTTAGTTCATCATTATGGTGTGAACCGTAGGGCAAAGGATGAAAGACAAGATGTTGTACGACTTAACCATTGCAACTTGGACACTAAAGCTTAAGATTTCCTCATCTTCCTCATCATTCTAAATGTGGAAAAGGGGCTTGTCTACAATTTGGACTTTGATAGTTAGGCATCAATTGCTATTGAAGTGCCTTTGAAGGGTAGCTTAACTTTTTGGTGGAGTGATAAGGGGATGACCCCCAAATCATGAATCCAAGGGCGTTCAAGAAGGAGGTTAGAGCTCGCCATGATGTTGAGCACTTGGAAGGTAAATTTCCTTTCCAATATTCTCGTGATGAGGGACAAGAAAATGGTCTTATACGATTGACGACGCGAGTTGTCATATGGTCAAACCCCTTGTGCCGAGGGCATGAAGTCCTTCTCTGAGAAATCCAATATCTCTACTGCTCGGAGAGGACATACATTGATTGTTGAACCATTGTCAATCAAGCTCATTGGTATATTTCTATAGCAAGAAACAATGGTTAGGTAAAGAGCCTTATTGTGAAAGGTCCCTTTAATTATCAAATCATCATGTGAGAATGAGATCTGCAGCTTCTCCTTTTTCAAGATACGGAGAGTGACCAAAGCATCTAGAGACATTCCCGAAGGAACATTGATTTTTGTGAGTGTATTCAAGAGTGCATTTCTATTCTAATGGGAAGTAAAGATCAACTCCCATATTTTAACCTTGGTTTGGGTCTTTTTGAGCTACTTGATTAGGGAATTTTCCTGTGGAGGAAGGTTGATTTAGACTAGAGGATTAGGATTGAATTCTTAATTGGATTCTAAATCATTCCAGACTGAGTCATTACATTGATGTCGCTCATCCCCGTCTTATACCTTCTAGGGTCAATGATGGGTGTTGTGGCCATGACATAAGTAACTTGATTGAGGTAGATATCCTCATTATCGCTGTTCTAAATGCTATTCATTGACCTTTCTAGCAATAGAACTCTAATTTTAGAGGATGAAACCCCGACTAGAGTGATGATTGGTCAAAGGAGGTCCCATCTTCATAGATACATAAGATGGCAAGATAACGTGTATAATTTCTAGGATTTTCCCTAGGAGGGAGTGGTAGCCTTCCATCCTCCCCCTTATCCTTAAGATAATACTTAACTCCAATACACTCTCCAATGTCATAGTCCTTGCTTCGGTGGTACTTGTAATATTTGTTAGGGTCCCATTTTGAACTCCTCTTGTCTTCTTAAAGGTCCTCTGTTGGACTAATGGGTTCAATGTTTCCAAAATTAGCAAGGTGATCAAAAGCACTTGGGTAGGTCAGATTTTGGAAACCACCTCTCTTGCCATTATTCTTGTGAGAGATTCTTTTAGCCTTTGGAGCCTCAAGGGAGTTAACTTCATTATTGGATTTGGAGGTAGATTAATTCTCAGTTTTCTTACCCTTCTATCCTTGATTATTGTAAGGAGTTGGAATTTCATCAAGCCATGCTCCAATGTCTGTGCTAATGCTATAGGCATGTTCAAAAGGCTTAAGACCCAAGTACATCATGTGATTATTGTACTTAGGGAGAATACTGGAGATGAAAGTTCTAACAATCTCTTTCTCAGGTGGCCTCAAGACCATATGGGAAGCTATCTCTCGCTTGTGGTTGAGGTACGTCGTGAACCCCTCTGTTTGTACCTATTTGAGAACCTCTAACTCCCTTAGAGTTGTTTAAATTTGGATTTTAGGGAGATACTGATTCATGAACTTGTTGGTCATGTCCTCCCAAGTTTTGGTCTACTTATCCTTTAGAGCATAGAACTATTTCTGACAACTTGGTTCTAGAGACATTGGAAAGATGACAGGGAATAATTCTGGTTCTACCCCCTTATGACCATGATGTCCCTGAAGATGCATTGATGACAATAAGGATCATCGGTTGACTTGAACTTTAGAATGTCGTGAGCCAAATTTTTTTCTTGGAGACTAACCTTTCCCTTCAGTTTGTCATCATTTCGTGAGCATAGACCATTCCTTTGATTTTCTTGTCAAGTTGATAGGAGCGTTGGCACTTTCAACTTCCTCAAGACGAGCATTCATCCCCTAGAGAAACTTAGTGATGTCATTGACAGCAGCTAGGAGCAAGTTTTTCTGTTTTAGAGCGGACATGTTCTAATAAAGAGTATAGAGAGAGCTGGGAGGCGAGTGGATGCCAGCTTGGAAACTTGCAATAGCTGCTATGGAGATTTTCGTCTTAACCTTTGGCTAAGACTTATATCCTAAATAGAAGAACTCTTGAAAAAAGTAGAATCTTTAGACTTTACATATGAGACACTAGGACTAAACATGGTTAAGAGATGATTGTTTTAGATTTGCATTAGGAAGTGATACATGCATGATGTAATTACAAGTATAATATAACTAATGATAACCTCTAATGAATATGAATGGATGACCCAATTTAGAGAGTCAGCCTCCATTACAAAATGATTCCAAATGCATGGACTCAATACACGATGCTTGTACCCAAATTTCTTCATTGCCAAGGTAAATCTTCCAAACCACGCTCTTGGAGACTATTTTAGTCCGTAGAACGCCTTTTTAGCCTACATCCTTCTCCTTCTCCAAAAACTTATGGAAAACCAGGAGGACTTTCCATGTACACTTCTTCTGTAATTTTACCATGAAGGAATATGTTTTTTACATCAAATTGATGTAGAGCCCATTCCTTATTTGCTGCTACAGTGAAGATAACCCTGATAGTGTCGGTTTTAGCAACTGGAGAAAAAGTTTAGGAATAATCAATTCCATAAACTTGTGTATATCCTTTTGCTACTAGGCAAGCCTTATATCTCTCTATGCTCCCATCAGCCTTATATTTAATGGTAAATACCCACCTGCATCCTACCGGTTTTTTCCTTTAGGAATGATACATGTTTACCACGTTTCATTTTTCTTAAGAGCATCAATCTCTTCTTTCATAGCACCCCTTCAATTTTCACTTTTGAGTGCTTCTTCTACTGTAGTTGGAATTCTTTTAGAAGAAAGGGATGCATTAAATGCTAATGTTGTATTAGACAAATTTCCATCTAACAGGCTGATTATTGGATAATTTGGCCTTCGTGCATCATAATAGGGATCGTATCTTCTTGGAGGGACTCCCCTTGTGCTCCTTGGTGGTAAGACATACCTTCTACTTTCTGTTTCAATATCTTCATTCTCCTAAATACAACTTTCGTTATTCTCATTAGTAAATACCACAGGGTTTCTTACCTCATCCTCCTCCAGATGCATGGATGGTGGAGTTGTGACATTTGGAATTGGTACTGATGGCATAGTATGTATCTGTCTTGAGATCGTTCATGTATTACTTGTTTGTTTGTCATAAGGAGATAACTAACTTAGACTATCTCTAGTCATCTCCCCCTAACATCAAAGTTGGTTATAGAATTAGGTATGTTCTACAAAAGTGCAATCCATTGTAGTGTATAAGTGATTCGCGACAAGGCCAAAACATGTATAACCTTTTAGGGTAACTCCATACCCCACAAAGACACACTTAACTATTCTAGGTACAAGTTTATATGGACTTGTTTTGGAAGATGGTCATATATAATGCATCCAAACACACGGGGTAATAAGGAATGATAAGGGGGAACCTCTCCAAAATTACGAAAGACATCAATAGGGGTTTTATCCTTCAATTTTTTCATAAGGAGTCTATTGGTAAGGTAATTTGCAGTGGCAATTGCTTCGGGCCAAAATTGCTTTGGCGCACTTGACTCAAACATCATGGCACAAGCCATTTCTAGTATGGTACAATTTTTCCTTTCTGCAACTCCATTTTGTTGTGGAGTATAAGGGTAAGTGGTTTGTTGGATAAGTCCGTGTTTGAGACAAAAAGTTTTCATATCATGGTTGATATATTCACCTCCATTATCACACTAAAGAATATTGATTCTTGTTTGAAATTGGACAAGGATAATTTGGTAAAAAATTGTAAAAATTTCAAATACTTCAGATTTTTCTCATGAAATAAATCCAGCTTATACGGGTGCATTCATCGATGAACAAAACATAGTATAATAAACCATGACTATCATGTTCAAGAGCAGGTCCCTATACATCAGAATGTATTAAGTTAAAAGGTTTATTTGAATGACTAATACTGTCTGGGTAACATTGTTTATGGCTTTTAGACAAGTAACATGATTCACAATCAAGGACTAATTTGGTACTAGAAAAAGACGGAAATAAATGTGATAAATACCCTATTGATGGATGTCTTAGAGGATGATGCCACATTCAAAGTTGATCCTCTATTGTCCCATTACTGATTATCGCTTTGCCTATGTTGAACATATCATCAACATAATACAAACCATTTCTTTCAATACCATGCCCAATAGTCTTTCTGCTTTAAGCATCCTGCACAACTCAATGATCTAAACACATTAGGACATTACAATTCAATTCTTTTATGAGCTGACTAATAGAAAATAAATTGTGCAAAAGACCACGGATATAGAGACAGTTATTTAGAGAAGGATGAGTTCGAATTTTAACGTCTCGTGTACCCTTAACATTCATGTACTCCCCATTTGCATTTGAATAAAATTCTTCTAAGGAGTACTAAATGTTAAAAAATCCTTTTTATCGTGTGACATTGTATCTGTTGCACCACAGTCAAATATCCATTGAGCTTCGGGGTACTTTGTGATATTTGTACCCCCCATATTACTCTAGCCTTGACTTTTGGTCTTAATCTTGGAGTTGAATTGGATTTACAATTGGGCCATAGTTTTTGGAGAGGTTTTGGGCTGGCTTTATTACAAGGGGTTGAGTTACACATTAAACAACTAGGGTTACCTCCTTCCTCTTATTTCATTTTGTCGGGTCTGCCTCCTTCTTCATCTTCGCTTTTCTTGTTCGTCGTTTTCACCGAGTCTTATGTGGTTTGACCCACACATTGGCTCATTGATGCTCTCATTGATGCTCCTCCTTCTCCTTTACTCCTTGCTTCATCTTCTTTCATGGCCCCTTTCTTCTTGAGATCGTTCCACCAGTTGGGATATCCAACTAATTTGAAGCAACCCTCACAGGTATGCCTTGAACCTCCTGATAAGTCATCTTTTAATGTGTTGATAGAGGTGTTTTAGGATGGTTTTTGATGTTCTTCATGAAGTTTTATTGATTTTTGGAAGTTTTATCCATTTCAACTCACTTGGGTGCAACTAAGGAAGATTACGGAGTGAAACGACATGTTGAACTTGGAGGAATGAGGATGAACGTTTCACCTTTGAGCGAGGAAGCTTTTGATGATGAATATCAACACAATGCTGCCAGAGCCGCTACCAAAGGCAAACGGGAAACTACGAGCAGCTTTTACAACAACTAGGAGTGAAGAAGGCTCCCTTAGCCGCTACCAGCGGCTAAATAGCAGCTGTCAGCGGTCCTCTAGAAAAACGAAACTTCAGTGCTTTCCAGCGGCATTTTCATTAAGTAAACTCATGTTTTGGGCTGTGTTAGGTTAGGTATCTGTAGTTTAGGTTAGTTAAGGGATGTATCTATAAATAATGATTGTAATCTAGGGTCTTAAGGGGACTTTTGAGAATTTAGAAAAAGCTTTAATTTGGAATTCTTCTTTACTCTTTGGTGGAGAAAAACTCTATGGAAGCTTAATTTACATGTTCTTGGTTAAAGATTGTAGCTTTTGACTGTAAGTTGTGAGATTTCTCTTCTATTAATATATATTGAATATTTATTATTCTCTTGTGTTATTTTACGATTTGCTTGAATCAATTACTAGGTTTGGTTATTTGATTTGCTTGCATGTAGTTAATCTTACCAAAGTAGTTACTTTAAGTTGTTAATGCATTCTTTATGATTAATAACTTGAAGGGAGAATAGTATTATAGAAGAAATTTGACCGCTTGTGTTAATTTTGTCAATCCTTGTTGATTTCTCATTTTGACTGCTTTTGTGAATGATTTAGAGTGCGTATCTTGAGTTTTTCACTGAAAAGGGTTAGAAAGGAACACTTTGTTATTTTTAGCTATTTCATGAGAACATAAGTGAATTTGGACAAGGTGTTCACTGGAAAGGATTCTACAACAAGGTGTTCAATGGTGTTAATTAAGGAGACTTCTATGCTCAACTTGTAGTTCATAAGTGAATTTGGACTAACCAAAATTGCTCTTCTCATTGATTTGTTATTTGATTAGTTTCGATTCTAATTAGGTTATTAAGTCTATCTTGCTATTAAAAACCCCTATCTTTATTTAGCTTATTGTTTTTCTAAGATAATTTTACATAGATTTTCAGTTATTAAGTATCTCTTCTCTGAGGATAAGAACTTAAATTCCCTAACTACATTCATGTGAAGTTAGATAAGTTTTGATTTTGTTTGGTAGCATACGACAAGGCTCACCAAATTTTGGCGTCATTGCTGGGGAAGGGCATTGCTTTTTAATTGTTTAATCTTATAGAATTCATTTTAGTATTGCATTTGGTTATTTTCTTTGTTTTGCTCTTCTTGGGTACGATAAGTACTCATTTTGGTAATAAAGAAGTTGTGCAGTTAAACCCGAAAATTTAAAGAGTTCTTTCCAGGTTGCGAAAGGAGGCAAGAACAAAATCTAGTGAATCACCATCTACCTTTAACAATCAAGAAGAGGAGGAGATGGCATAAAACCGAACATTAAGAGAACTCACAACTCCTAATTTGAACCAATAATCGTTATGCATTGCATATCCAGAGTTGGGAGAAGGTCTATATATTGAGATTAAATCCGGTTTATTCCATTTGTTACCGGCATTCTATGGTATGAAATGTGAAGATCCGAATAAGCACCTAGATGAATTTTATGTGGTATGCACAAGTATGAAACCAAGTTGAATGACTGATGATCAGATACAACTAAGAGCTTTTCCTTTTTCTCTTAAGGATATAGCTAAAGATTGGTTTTATTATCTTGCTCCTAGTAGTATAACAACATGGGCAAATCTAAAAAGGTGTTTCCTTGAGAAATACTACCCATCAACGTTTTCTGCAAGTCTCAAGAAAGTTATTACTAATGTGGATCAAAAGGAAGATGAATCCTTATATAAGTACTAGAAGAGATTCAAGAGACTTTGTGCTAGTTGTCCTTATCATGGATACTCTGATCAAGACATCATTCTATATTTCTATGGAGGCCTAACCGATGATGACTTGAGAATGGTAAATGCAGCCAGTGGAGGAGGTCTAGTGATAAAAACTCCAGGAGATGCAACCAAATTAATTACAAAACTAGCAGAGAATTCAAGGCAGTTTAGTCAAAGAACGTCCACACGCCGAGTGAGTGCAGCTAAGTCAAATTCCTCTGAATTGGAAAGTAAAGTAGTTGGTTTGACCTCTTTGATGCGTGAGTTCATGGTGAGTTTGAAGAATCAACAACAAGTAAAGGCTTATGTTGTACGCACTTTCATGGAACATTTCAATAATTCATGTCCCACATTCCAAGAGGAACAAAATGAGGAAGCTAATGCTCTAGGTTTCCAAGGACAAGGATCTCTGAGGAGATATGATCCTTTCTCAAACACCTATAATCCAGAATGGAGAGATCATCCAAATTTGAGATATGGAAATTCTTAAGGGAATAAACAACATAACTTTCAAGGTCAACTGTATAGAGCTCCATTTTCAAAACCTCAAGGCCAAAGCTCCAACTCGGGAAATATGTCAACTGAAGATATGATTAGATCCCTAACTTCTAATGTCTCAAACATACAGCAGAATATGGTTTAGTTTTAACAAGAAACCAAATCTCTAGTGCAATAAGCTGACTTGAAGATAAGGAGTCTAGAAAGCTTCCATCTCAAGGAGCTGAATCCTACACAACAAGCCAATGCAATAATACTGAGAAGTGGCAAAGAGTTGCAAGAAACTGTGGTTGCAACTAAGAGAGTTAAAGATTCTATTAGAGTTGAAGAGGAAGAAGGGGAACTTGAAACTTTGGAAAACCCATCGACCTTTCCTCCTTATGAACCTACACCACCTTTCCCTAAAGCTTTGGAAGAAACTCGAAGGTAGACAAGGACATTTATGAAACTTTCAGCAAATGTGAGGTGAACATTCCCCTTTTAAATTTTATTAATAGCGCCCCTTGTTTTCCTAAATGTTTAAAAGAACTTTGTACTCTCAAGAGAAAGCATAGGTTAGGAGGAAAAAAAGGTAAAAGTAAATGCTCATGTTTCTGCAGTTTTCCAGAAGGAACTACCAGAAAAATATAATGATCTTGGTATGTTTACTGTCCCTGTTACAATAGGAAACAATATATTTCACCGAGCCATGTTAGACATAGGTGCATCAATCAATGTCATTCCCTATTCCTTGTTTAAGTCTTTGGAACTTGGACCTATACATGAAACCGGGGTAAGAATTTAATTAGCTGATAGGTCTAATGTCTATCCTAAGGGGGTGGTGGAAGACGTGCTTGTTAAGGTTGATGAATTGGTTTTTGCTGCTGATTTTTACATTCTTGGCATGGAACACGGCAAACACGCAGTCCCTATCTTGTTAAGAAGACCTTTCTTAAAGATATCTAGAACAAAAATTAATGTGTTTACCGGTTCCTTAACTATGGAGTTCGATGGGTAAGCAATTGTATATAACATTTATTATTCAATGAAATATCCTACTGACACTCATTCTTTATGTTCCATAAATGTTATCGATCCAATAGTGCAAGATGTATTTAACATTGACGATGGAGATGAGCTCCTCACATCTGTTGTTAATGTTTTGTCTGGTGATTACTTGGATTTTTCTTTACCTACTAACATGTAGGTGATGGTGAAAAAATTAAATGAACATTCCAAGTTTCCACTTATACCACCAGGTTCAACACCCATCCCACTAACATTGCCTGTAGAGAAAATTTCACCATCTGTTTTGCAAGCACCTCAGGTGGAACTCAAACCACTTCCTAATCATTTGAAATATGTGTTCCTTAGTGGAAATGATACTCTCCCTGTTATCATTTTGAACAAATTAAACAAGGAGCAAGAGGAAAAGTTGGTGTCAGTACTTAAAGAGTATGAATTGGCTATTGGATGGACTAGTGCATACATTAAAGGTATAAGCCCATCCATATGCATGCATCATATTTTGCTAGAAGATGATGCCAAACCTGTGAGACAACCTCAACGTCGTTTGAATCCTTCAATGATGGAAGTGGTAAAGAAGAAGATCATTAAGTTGTTGCAAGTGGGAATGATATATCCCATCTCAGATAGAAAATGGGTGAGCACTACACAGGTAGTGCCAAAGAACACTAGAGTGACTATGGTACAGAACCAACATGGTGAAATGGTTCCTACTCGAGTATAAAATGGGTGGCGAGTTTGCATTGATTACCGTAGGTTGAATACAGTAACAAGGAAGGACCACTTCCCCTTGTCCTTTATTGATCAGATGATTGAAAAACTTACAGGTAAAGCTTTTTTTTCCTTGATGGGTATTCTGTGTACTTTCAAGTACCTATTGCACCTAAAGATCCGGAGAAAACTACTTTTACATGTCCCTTCGTCACATTTGCTTACCGACGATGCCCTTTGGATTATGTAATGCTCCTATAACCTTTCAGAGATGTAAGATGAGCATATTTTCAGAGTTTCTTGAACACTTCATGGAGGTGTTTATGGATGATTTCACTGTTTATAGAGATTCATTTGATAGTTGTTTGTATCGTTTACCATTAGTTCTTAAATGTGCATTGAGTCTAACCTTGTCCTTAATTTTGAAAAATGTCATTTTATGGTCGAACAAGGCATTGTTTTGGGTCACGTGGTCTCCTCTACAAGTATTGAGGTTAATAAAGTGAAGATTGATACTATTCAATCCCTTCCTTATCCTACTAATGTGCATGAAGTGTGTTCTTTTCTTGGTCATGCAGGTTTCTATCGTAGGTTTATTAAAGGATTTTCAAAGCTTGCAGCTGCATTGTACAAATTATTGCAAAAAGAGAAAAAAAATTGATTTTGATGAGGATTGTAGGAAAGCCTTTGATGAAATGAAAGCCAAGCTCATCTCTGCACCCATTATTAAGGCCGCGAATTGGTCTTTACCATTTGAGACCATGTGTGATGCAAGCGATTATGTAGTGGGAGTCATTTTAGGCCAAAAAGTAGGGAAGGCCTCACATGTGATCTATTATGCCTCGATGACACTCAATGCAACCCAACCCTACTACACTACGACAAAGAAGGAGATGTTGGCCATAGTTTTTGCTTTATAGAAATTTAGATCCTATTTGCTTGGTACAAAAGTAATTATTTATACTGACCATGCAGCTCTTCGTCACTTGATGGAAAAGAAAGAAGCCAAACCGAGATTGATTAGATGGATTCTACTCTTGAGTGAATTTAACTTGGAGATCAAGGACAAGATAGGCACAGAAAATCTAATTGTTGATCATTTGAGTCGTTTAACCCATATTGTTGATCGACCACCAGCCCAAGACCAAATCCATGGCGAATTCCCTGATGAGTCACTATTTGCTGTTAAGGAATTGTGTCCATGGTATGCTAATATAGAAAAATTTCTTGTCTCTAACAAATTTCATCCAGGGTTTTCAAAATATTAAAAGGATAAGTTCCACAATGATGTGAAATATTATACAAGGGATGATCTGTACTTATGGAAATTCTATTCCAATCAAATTATTCAGTGATGCATTCCCGAAAATGAGCTAATACCTATTCTCACATTTTTTCAATCACGCTTGTGCAGGACATTTTGGTTCCAAACGAACAGCAAGGAATGTACTCGATTGTGGTTTTTATTGGCCAAGTTTGTTTCAAGATTCCTACGGATTTTGCAAATCTTGTGATAACTGTTAAAGAGTAGGTAATATCTCTCAAAAAGTGAAATGCCTCAATCTTCATTGTTATTTCATGGGACCGTTTCCTAACTCTCATGGTTATATATATATATATATATATATATACTTCTTGCTTGTGATTATGCTTCAAAGTGGGTAGAAGCATTACCCACTAGGATTGGCGATTCTAAAGTGGTTTCAGGTTTCATTAAATCTCACATATTTTCCAAGTTTGGAATTCCTCAAGCCTTGATAAGTGACCAAGGAACACACTTTTGCAATCATATAGTGAGTGGTTTGCTGAAGAAGTATTCGGTCCAACATAAAGTTTCCACAGCTTATCACCCACAAACCAATGGCGAAGTAGAGGTGTCCAATCGAGAGGTGAAATCAATTCTTCAGAAAATAGTAAATCCGAATAGGAAGGATTGGAGTTTATGTTTGGAGGATGCGTTATGGGCATAATGTACTACATACAAGACCCCTATCGGAATGTCACCCTATTGCCTTATGTTTGGAAAACCTTGTCATCTTTCGGTTGAACCGAGCATAAACCATATTGGGCGGTTAAATCACTTAATATTACCATGGATGAAGTTGGAGAATATCGAAAATTGCAACTTTAAGAGCTAGAGAAGATTCGCCTCGAGTCTTATGAAAATGCTAATATCTACTAGGCAAAGACTAAGTTGTGGCACGATAAAATGATTACTAGGAAGGAGTTTAAGATCGGTGACGAAGTCCTTCTTTACCAATCCTGACATAGACTATTTCCTAGTAAACTCCGTTCCTGTTGGGAGGGCCCATTTAAGGTTATCAAGGTATATCCACATGGAGCGGTTGAAATTTGGAGTTTTGAGACCCATAATGTATTTAAGGTGAATGGACAATGTCTCAAACTGTACTTTAAAGGGTTCAAAGTCGAGAATGTAGAGAGCATCGATCTCTACATGCCATCAATTGAGTAATGAAATAAAAGGCATTAGGTCAAGCCAATGACATAAAACTAAAGCGCTAATCGGGAGGCAACCCGAGGAATTTTATTTATTCCCATTTATTGTAGTTTTCATGTTTTTGTTTAATTTGTGTATTTCTAATGGTGTGTTTTTGTCAGTAGATGCCTTAAATTCAACACTATAGCTAAAAAAACGAGAAGAAGAAAAGAAGGAGGAAAAAGAAGCCACTATAGCAGCTGCTACCAGCAGGTCTCCCAGCACCTGAAACCCATAACCCCCTATCTGAACCGCTGGCAGCGGGTCCCAAGCCGCTACCAGCGGCCCACCCAGAAAAGCCCCCGAAAATAAAAAAATAAAAAAATTTCACCCTTTAAAACCTCACTTTCACCATTTCCCTCCTACACTACACATTCATCTCTCTTAAACCCTAACCCCATTCCTATTCTCTCTACTTACATCCCAACTCTTCACTAAATTTCTCCTCAAAAATTACATGCCCTCCACACTCCAAATCACATTTCCATCCCATCTCACATAATTGTTTCCTTTTTACTTTAATTTCACCTTGGTATTCTAAGATAAGTTTTGAAGCATTCAAGTGGTGTGAAGGTTTGGTGAGTAAATTGTTGTCTTTTGGGAGTGAAGGAATAGTTTGAGCATTTCATTCTAATACCATGGAAAGAGGAAACAAAGGAGCCATACTTCATCCACCTCAAGGGTGCCAAGAGCTAGAAACCCAGGTAGTACTTCAAGGGAAGGTGAGTCTTCCTCTTCACCCCATTCGAATGATTTTATTGGTATTCGTCTCTCGAATAATGAAAAAGCTATATGGGTTCGACTCCAACAACCGAAACAAATGGTGCAATGCACAAAATTCTTTGATTTGGAAGCATTGCAAGAACTTGGATTGGAGGATGTGATGAAGCAATTATTCCGTAAAGTAGGAATCGAGGGATTCTTGATGAAAAGAGCGCCTACCTATGTAAGGTACACTTATGAATTCCTATCTATATTGATTAAGGGTCGTAAAGAAATTTCTTTCAATCTCAATTATAAGAACTATGTGATGCCCTATGAGGATATTCGGAACACGTTTGGTTGGAATGACCCCCCTATAGGTAATATTTGGGATCCCTATTGTTCATTTTCATCTTGGAATTTTTGGAAATCAATAACAGGATTCACGGTGGATCCTCATGGTGATCATAGCTTTAAAATCACACACCCTTGCCTTAGGTTAGCCTATAGATCCCTCTCCTCTACTATTCTGTGGCAAGGGGAGGCAACTAAGGTCCCGAAGGTAGCTATGTCATACATATGGGCCATGACTCCTTTGGGTGTCGGTATTCCTGATTGGGTTGATATATTTGATGATAGTTGTTTGAAAGTGCGAAGCAATACTAGTGGTCATATAAGCATGGGTGGATTGGTACTTTGTTAACTGAACATTTGGGAATTTCACCTCCATAGAATCTTCCACCATTGGATTCCACCTACCTAACCTATAATGTTGCTACATTGGTGAAAATAGAGCTACTTTCGCGATCGACCATTGTAGGTAGCTATTTTTGGCGCTACGGGCCACAAGGGTTGAATTACTTAAGAATTCCTCGGTTGGAGGGCAGGGAACTCCCCTATGGTCCTGGAATTGCAAATTTCTCTATACCTGCTGATCCCGATGTTACACCCTACTTGGGTGAGGTTGAGGTTATCATTGAGAATATGGGTGAGGAGAATCCCGATGAGCAGATGGATGAGGAGCATTATGATGAAGTTGGATATAATGATTGGCCTAGATGGAGGGCTCAGGTAGATGATCAGTTGGAGGAGGTTTGTGATGGGATACAAGAGCTATTGGTTTACCAACGAAGTATGAGTCGGTTCTACACGGCTCAATATCCCGCTCTTTACGAACCTCCAAGTGAGGCTATTAAGGACCATCTTGCCTTTTTAGCCTTGCATCATTCTGAAAGGCGTGCTTCCCGTGAGAATCCCGGACCTTCTAACTCTGGGAATCCTTCTACATGATAGCTAGCTGCATTCGGCCTTGTCCATGCTTTTCTGTAAGTTGTCTATTCTTACACTGAGGACAATGCATCATTCAAGCATGTGGGGAGGCTAATTTAATTATTTTAACTTTAATGTTTATTGTATAGCTATTTCAATTTAAAAAAAAGAAAAAAAAAGATCATAAAAAGATACCCGCTAAGTCGAAAACATGTGAAGGCGGCTTAGGCAAGAATTAGGGGCCAAGTTAGGTTGAAAATCCGAAAGGGCAACCTAAGAAAAAATGCGTCTATTGAGCGGGTAAGGTGGCGAGATGTAAAAGAAAAGAAAGGCTAGGATGAAAACCCGAAAGGGTTCCTAGGCAAAATGAGAGAAAAAGAGAGATATTTTCAAGAAATTTTCATATGATTTTGCCGGA
Source organism: Dysphania ambrosioides (assembly GCA_026401315.1). NCBI lineage: Eukaryota > Viridiplantae > Streptophyta > Magnoliopsida > Caryophyllales > Amaranthaceae > Dysphania > Dysphania ambrosioides. The sequence goes on from CM048664.1 coordinate 11,745,246, forward strand.
GTTGGTGTCATAAGTTGGGAAGATATAAGGAGGTTTCAGGTAGGTTTCATCTTGATGTTTTTGGTGTTAGTTGGAGTTGGGCATATATATTGGTTCATCTTAGAGATTTTAGGGGCATGAGTTGTTTCCTTGTGTTTAATGTGGAAGTGTTTTATCATTGAAGCATGGAAGAGTTGAGTTGTTCCTAACTTTTTCAAGCTTTCACTTATTTTGGTGGTTTTAGAGGATTCACTTATTCACCGCTAGGAACTAGTTTATTGTGAGGTGGATTTGACATGAAAAAGAAAAAAAGAGAGAAGAGAAAGTCAAGGTATGAAGGATGGAGAGGTGATTTATTGATGAATGTTAGAAGTGTTTGTTTATTTAAGTGGATATGATTTATTGAATTTCACTTTGCTCCTGTTTTGAAGTTTCTTGAGGTTTATGTGTTCTCCAAGTTTACTCGAGGATGAGTAAAGGTTCAAGCATGGAGGAATTTGATAAGTCATCTTTTAAAGTGTTGATAGAGGTGTTTTAGGATGATTTTTGATGTTCTTCATGGAGTTTTATTGATTTTTGGAAGTTTTAGCCATTTTAACTCACTTGGGTGCAACTAAGGAAGATTACGGAGTGAAACGACATGTTGAACTTGGAGGAATGAGAAATAACATTTCACCTTTGAGCGAGGAAGCTTTTGATGATGAATATCAACACAATGCTGCCAAAGCCGCTACCAGAGGAAAATGGGCAGCTACCAGTGGCATCTACAGTAACTAGGAATGAAGAAGGCTGCCTAAGCTGCTATCAGCGGCTAAATAGCAGCTGGTGGGTCTTCTAGAAAAACGCGACTTCAGTGCTTTACACTGGCATTTTCATTAAGTAAACTCATGTTTTGGGCCGTCTTAGGTTAGGTATCTATAGTTTAGGTTATTTAAGGGAGGTATCTATAAATAATGATTGTAATCTAAGGTTTTAAGGGGACTTTTGAGAATTTAGAAAAAGCTTTAATTTGGAATTCTTCTTTGCTCTTTGGTGGAGAAAAACTCTATGGAAGCTTAATTTACATGTTCTTAGTTAAAGATTGAAGCTTTTGATTGTAAGTTGTGATATTTCTCTTCTATTAATACATATTGAATGTTTATTATTCTCTTGTGCTATTTTATGATTTGCTTGAATCAATTAATAGGTTTGGTTATTTGATTCGCTTGCATCAGGTTAATCTTACCAAAGTAGTGACTTTAGGTTTTTAATGCATGCTTTATGATTAATAACTTGAAGGAAGAATAGTATTATTGAAGAAATTAGACCGCTTATGTTAATTTCGTTAATGATTTAGAGTGCTTATCTTGAGTTATTCACTTGACAGGGTTAGAAAGGATCACTTTGTTATTTTTAGCTATTTCATGAGAACATAGAATTTAGGAATTCTACAACAAGGTGTTAATTGAGGAGACTTCTATGATCAACTTGTAGTTCATAAGTGAATTTCGACTAACCAAGATTGCTCTTCTCACTGATTTGTGATTTAATTAGTTTCGGTTCTAATTAGGTTATTAAGTCTATCTTGCTATTGTAAACCCTTATCTTTATTTAGCTTGTTGTTTGGCTAAGATAATTTTACATCAATTTTCAATTATTAAGTATCTCTTCTCCGTGGATACGAACTTGACTTCCCTAACTACATTCATTTGAAGTTAGATAAGTTTTGAATTTTTTTGGTAGCATACGACAAGGCTCACCAAATTTTGGCGCCCTTGCCGGGGAAGGGCATTGTTTTTTAATTGTTTAATCTCATAGAATTGATTTTACTATTGTGTTTGGTTAGTTTCTTTGTTTTGCTCTTCTTGGGTATGATAAGTACTCGTTCTGCTAACAAAGAAGTTGTGTAGTTAAACCTGGAAATTAAAAGAGTTCTTTTCATGTTGCGAAAGAAGGCAAGAACAAAATCTAGTGAATCACCATCTACCTTTAACAATCAAGAAGAGGAGGAGATGGCAGAAAACCAAACAGTAAGAGACCTCACAGCTCCTAATTTGAACCAACAACCATTATGCATTGCATATCTAGAGTTGGGAGAAGGTGCAAATGTTGAGATTAAATCTGGTTTAATCCATCTGTTTCCGACATTCCATGCTATGAAAGGTGAAGATCCGAATTAGCACCTAGCTGAATTTCATGTAGTATGCACAAGTATGAAACCAAGCGTAATAACTGATGATCATATATACAGCTAAGAGCTTTTCCTTTTTCTCTCAAATATATAGCTAAAGATTGGTTTTATTACCTTCCTCCTAGTAGTATAACAAAAAGAGCAGATCTAAAAAGGTGTTTCCTTGAGAAATACTACCCAGCAACTATTTTTTGCAAGTCTCAAGAAAGTTATTACTAATGTGGATCAAAAGGAAGATGAATCCTTATATGAGTATAGGGAGAGATTCAAGAGACTTTGTGCTAGTTGTCCTTATCATGGATACTCTGATCAAGACCTCATTTTATATTTCTATGGAGGTCTAACCTATGATGACTTGAGAATGGTAAATGCAGCCAGTGGAGGAGGTCTATTGAATAAAACTCCAGGGGATGCAACCAAATTAATTGCAGAATTAGCAGAGAATTCAAGGCAATTCAGTCAAAGAACCTCTACACGCCGAGTGAGTGTAGCTAACTCAAATACGTCTGAATTGGAAAGTAAAGTAGCTGGTTTGATCTCTATGATGTCTGAGTTCATGGTGAGTTCAAAGAATCAACAGCAAGTAAAGGCTTATGGTGTATGTACTTCCATGGAACATTTCACTGATTCATGTCCCACATTCCTAGAGGAACAAAATGAGCAAGCTAATGCTCTAGGTTTCCAAGGACAAGGACCTCCGAGGAGATATGATCCTTTCTCAAACACCTATAATCCAAGATAGAGAGATCATCTAAATTTGAGATATGGAAATTCTCAAGGGACTCAACAACATAACTTTCAAGGTTAACACTATAGAGCTTCATTTTCAAAACCTCAAGGCCAAAGCTCCAACTCGAGAAATATGTCAACTAAAGACATGATTAGATCCCTAACTTCTAATGTCTCAAACATGCAGCACAATATGGTTCAAATTCGATAATAAACCAAATCAAGTATTCAAAATCTTAAGAACCAAGTTAGTCAAATCTCTATTACAATAAGTCGACTTGAAGCTTAGGAGTATGGGAAGCTTCCATCTCAAACGGAGCTGAATCCTAAGCAATAAGCCCATGCAATAACACTAAGAAGTGGTAAAGAGTTGCAAGAAACTGTGGTTGCAACTAAGAGAGCTAAAGATTTTATTAGAGTTGAAGATGAAGAAGGGGAACTTGAAACCATGGCAAACCCACCGATCTCTCCTCCTTATGAACCTATACCACCTTTCCCTGAAGCTTTGGAAGAAACTCGAAGGTATGAGAAACACAAGGACATTTACGAAACTTTCAGCAAATGTGAGGTAAACATTCCCCTTTTAAATTTTATTAAAAGTGTCCCTCGTTTTCCTAAATTTTAAAAGAACTTTGTACTATCAAGAGAAAGGACAGGTTGGGAGGAAAAGAAAAGGTAAAAGTACTTATGTTTATGCAGTTTTCCAGATGAAACTACCAGAAAAAAGTAGTGATCCTGGTATGTTTACTGTCCCTATTACAATAGGAAACACTACATCTCATCGAGCCATGTTAGACTTAGGTGCATCAATAAATGTCATTCCCTATTCCTCGTTTAAGTATTTGGAACTTGGACCTTTACATGAAACTGGGGTAATAATTCAGTTAGCTGATAGGTCTAATGTCTATCCTAAGGGGGTGGTGGAAGATGTGCTTATTAAGGTTGATGAGTTGATTTTTCCTGCTGATTTTTATGTTCTTGACATCGAACACGACAAACACACTGTCCCTATTTTGTAAGGACGACCTTTCTTAAAGACATCTAGAATAAAAATTGATGTGTTTACCGGTTCCTTAACTATGGAGTTCGATGGGCAAGAAATTGTATATAACATTTATTATTCTATGAAATATCTTATTGACACTCATTCTTTATGTTCCATGGATGTTATTGATTCAAGTGCAAGATGTATTTCACATTAACGGTGGAGATGAGCTCCTCACATCTATTGTTAATGATTTGTCTGGTGATTACTTGGATTTTTCTTTACCTATTAACATGTAGGTGATGATGACAAAATTGAATGAACATTCCAAGTTTCCACTTATACCACTAGGTTCAACACCCATCCCACTAACATTGCCTGTAGTGAAAATTTCACCATATGTTTTACAAGCACCTCAGGTGGAACTCAAACCACAGCCTGATCATTTGAAATATGTGTTCCTTGGTGGAAATGATACTCTCCTTGTTATCATTTTGAACAAATTAACTAAGGAGTAAGAGGAAAAGTTGGTGTAAATACTTAAAGAGTATAAATTGGCTATTGGATGGACTATTACATATATTAAAGGTATAAGCCCATCCACATGCATGCATCATATTTTGCTAGAAGATGATGCCAAACCTATGAGACAACCTCAACGTCATTTGAATCCTTCGGTGATGGAAGTGGTAAAGAAGGAGATCATTAAGTTTTTTCAAGTGGGAATGATATATCCCATCTCAGATAGCAAATGGGTGAGCCCTACGTAGTTGGTGCCAAAGAAAACTAGAGTGATTGTGGTAGAGAACCAACATGGTGAAATTGTTCCTACTCGAGTACATAATAGGTGACGAGTTTGCATTGATTATCGTAGGTTGAATACAGTAATGAGGAAGGACCACTTCCCCTTGCCCTTTATTGATCAGATGATTGAAAGACATGCAGGTAAAGGTTTTTATTTTTTTCCTTGATGGGTATTCTGGTCAAGTACCTATTGCACCAAAAGATTAGGAGAAAACTACTTTTACATGTCCCTTTGGGACATTTGCTTACTGATGTATGCCCTTTGGATTGTGTAATACTCCTACAGCCTTTCAGAGATGTAAGATGAGCATATTTTCAGAGTTTGTTGAACACTTCATGGAGGAGTTTATGGATGATTTCACTGTTTATGGAGATTCATTTGATAGTAGTTTGCATCGTTTATCATTAGTTCTTTAACATTGCATTGAATCTAACCTTGTCCTTAATTTTGAAAAATGGCATTTTGTGGTCAAACAAGGCAATGTTTTAGGTCACGTGCTCTCCTCTAAAGGTATTGAGGTTGATAAAGCAAATATTAATACCATTCAATCTCTTCCTTATCCTACTAATGTGCATAAAGTGCGTTCTTTTCTAGGACATGCAAGTTTCTATCGTAGGTTTATTGAAGGATTTTTAAAGCTTGCAGCTGCATTGTGTAAATTACTGCAAAAAGAGAAAAAATTCGAGTTTGATGATTATTATAGGAAAGCTTTTGATAAATTAAAACCAAGCTCTTCTCTACACCCATCATTCAGGCCCCAAATTGGTCTTTACCATTAGAGATAATGTGTAACGCGAGCGATTATGCTATGGGAGTTGTTCTAGGCCAAACAGTAGGGAAGGCCTCACATGTGATCTATTATGCCTCGATGACACTCAATGCAACCCAACGCAAGTACACTACGATAGAGAAGGAGATGTTGGCTATAGTTTTTGGTTTAGAGAAATTTAGATCCTATTTTCTTGGTACCAAAGTAATTGTTTATACTGATCATGCAGCTCTTTGTCACTTGATGTTGAAGAAAGAAGCCAAACCGAGATTGATTAGATGGATTCTACTCTTGAGTGAATTTGAACTGGAGATCAAGGAGAAGATAGGCACAGAGAATCTAGTTGCTGATCATTTGAGTCGTTTAACCCATATTGTTGATCGACAGCCAAAGCAAGACCAAATCCATGGAGAATTCCCTAATGAATCACTATTTTCTGTTAAGGAATTACGTCCATGGTATGCTAATATAATAAACTTTCTTTTCTCTAACAAATTTCCTCCAGGGTTTTCAAAATCTCCAAAGGATAAGCTCCGCAATAATGTGAAATATTATGCATGGGATGATCCGTACTTATGGAAATTCTGTTCCGATTAAATCATTTGCCGATGCATCCCCGAGAATGAGGTAATACCTATTCTTACATTTTATCATTCTCAAGTTTGTGGAGGACATTTTGGTTCCAAACGAACAGCGAGGAAGGTACTCGATTATGGTTTTTATTGGCCAAGTTAGTTTCGAGATTCCTACGGGTATTGCAAATCTTGTGATATATGTCAAAGAGTAGGTAATACCTCTAAAAAAAGTGAAATGCCTCAATCTTCATCGTTATACTATGAAATATTTGATGTTTGAGGAATCGATTTTATGGGACCGTTTCCTAACTTTCAGGGTTATATTTATATACTCCTTGCTAGTGATTATGTTTCGAAGTGGGTATAAGCAATACCCACTAGGAATGACGATTCTAAAGTGGTTTCAGGTTTTATTAAGTCTCACATATTTTCCAGATTTGGAATTCCTCGAGCCTTGATAAGTGACCGAGGAACGCATTTTTGCAATCGTATAGTGAGTGCTTTGCAGAAGAAGTCTTCGATCCAATATAAGGTTTCCACAGCTTATCACCCACAAACCAATGGCCAAGCAGAGGTATCCAATCGAGAGGTGAAATTAATTCTTCAGAAAATAGTAAATCCGGATAGAAGGATTGGAGTTTACATTTGGAGGACGCATTATGGGCATATCGTACCGCATACAAGACCCCTATCACAATGTCACCCTATTGCCTTGTGTTTGGAAAACCTTGTTATCTTCCAATTGAATTTGAGCATAAAGCATATTAGGCGGTTAAATCATTCAATATGACCATGGATGAAGCCGGAGAATAGTGGAAATTGCAACTTCATGAGCTAGAGGAGATTCGCCTTGAGTCTTATGAAAACACTGATATCTACAAGGCAAAGACTAATTTGTGGCACGATAAAATGATTTCTAGAAAGGAGTTTCAAAGTCCTTCTTTATCAATCCTGAATTAGACTATTTCCTAGTAAACTCCATTCCCGTTAGGACGACCCATTTCAGGTTATCAAGGTATATCCACATGGAGCGGTTGAAATTCGGAGTTTTTAGACCAATAACGTATTTAAGGTGAATGGACAACATCTCAAACCATACTTTGATGGGTTCAAAGTCAAGAATGTAAGAAGCATCAATCTCTATGTGCCATCAATTGAGTAACAAAATGAAAGGCATAATGTCGAGCCAATGACATAAAACAAAGGCGCTAATCGGGAGGCAACCCAAGGAATTTTATTTATTCCCATTTATTGTAGTTTTCATGTTTTTTCTTAAGTTTTGTATTGATTATGGTGTGATTGTGTAGGTGGATACCTTGGATTCAACACTATCGCTAAAAAAAAAAAAAGAAAACATGAGAAGAAATGGAGGAGTGTGAAGCCCCTGCTGCAGCCGCTGCTAGCTGCTCTGCAGCCGCTACCAGCGGGTCTTCTAGCACCCAAAATATCACACCCCGTGCCTTCGCCACTGGCAGCGGGTCCCAAGCCACTACTAGCGGCTCGCCTAGAAAACCCCCCTCGAAATGGAAAAAAAAAGTCACCCTTAAAAGCCCACCCTCACCATTTCCCTCCCACACTCCACACTCATATCTCTCAAACCCTAACCCCTTTCCTATTCTCTCTACCTACATCCCAACTATTCACTTAAATTCTTCTCACAAATTACACCCCCTCCACACTCCAAATCCAATTTTTATCCCATCTCACATATTTAATTCCTTTTTACTTTAATTTTAACTTGGTATTCTAAGATGAAGCATTCAAGTGGTGTGAAGGATTGGTGAGTAACTTGTGTCCTTTGGGAGAGAGAAATAGTTTAAAATTTCATTCTAAGCCGATAGAAAGAGGTAACAAAAGGAGACATACTTCATCAACCTCAAGGGTGCCAAGGGCTAGAAACTAGGGTAGTACTTCAAGGGAAGGTGAGTCTTCCTCTTTACCCCATTCGAATGATTTCATGGGTCTTCGTCTCTCGAATAATGAAAAAGCTATATGGGTTCGACTCCAATAACTGAAATGAATGGTGTAATACTCAAAATTCTTTGATTAGGAAGCTTTGCAGGAACTTGGTTTGGAGGATGTGATGAGGCAATTGTTCCATAAAGTAGGAATCGAAGGATTCTTGATAAAGAGCACGCCTACCTACATAAGGTATACTTATGAATTCCTATCTACATTGATTAAGGGCCGTAAAAAAATTCTTTCAATCTCAATAATAAGAACTATGTGATGCCTTATAAGGATATTCGGAATGCATTTGGTCGAAATGACCCCCCTATAGGTAATATTTGGGATCCCCATTGTTCATTTTCATCTCAAAATTTTAGGAGATCAATAACAGGATGCACGGTGGATCCTTATGGTGATCATAGCTTTAAAATCACACACCCTTGCCTTAGGTTAGCCCATAGATCCTTCTCCTCTACTATTTTGTGTCAAAGGGAGGCAACTAAGGTCCCGAAGTTAACTATGTCGTACATATGGGCCATGACTCCTTTGGGCGTCGGCATTCCTGATTGGGTTGATATATTTGTCGACAATTGTTTAAAAGTGAAAAGTAACACTAGTGGTCATATTAGCATGGCTGGCATGGTTGCTTTGTTAGCTGAACATTTGGGAATTTCCCCTCCTCGGAATCTTGCACCATTGGATTCCACCTACCTAACCTATAATGTGGCTACATTGGTGAAAATAGGGCTACTTTTGCGTTCCACCATTGCGGGTAGCTAAGTCGAAAGATACCTGCTAAGTCGAAAACCTATGAAGGTGGCTTAGGCAAGAATTGGGGGCCTGATATGGTTGAAAACCTGAAAGGGAAACCTAAGCAAAAACACGGCTATTGAGCTGGTAAGTTGGTGAGATTCGAATGAAAATAAAGGCTAGGATGAAAACCCGAAAGGGCACCTAGGCAAAATGAGAGAAAAAGAGAGATATTTTCTGGAAATTTTCACATGATTTTCCCGGAGTTGGTGTCATAAGTTGGGAAGATATAAGGAGGTTTTGAATAGGTTTCATATTGATGATTTTGGTGTTAGTTAGAGGTTGGGCGGATATGTTGGTTCATCTTAGAGATTTTAAGGGCGTGAGTTGCTTCCTTATGCTTAAGATGGAAGTGTTTTATTATTAAAGCATGGAAGAGTTGAGTTGTTCCTAACTTTTTCAAGCTTTCACTTCTTTTGGTGGTTTTAGAGGATTCACATACTCACCTCTAGGAATTAGTTTGTCTTAAGGTGGATTTGACATGAAAAGAAAGAAAAAAAAGAGAAGAGAAAGTCAAGTTGTGAAGGTTGGAGAGGTGATTTATTGATGAATGCTAGAAGTGTTTGTTGATTTAAGTCGATATGATTTATTTAATTTCACTTTACTCCTGTTTTGAACCTTGTTGAGGTTAATGTGTTCTCCAAGCTTACTCGAGGACGAGTAAAGGTTCAAGCATGGGGGAAGTTGATAAGTCATCTTTTAATGTGTTGTTAGAGGTGTTTTAGGATGGGTTTTGATGTTCTTCATGGAGGTTTATTGGTTTTTGGAAGTTTTAGCCATTTCAACTAAGGAAGATTACGGAGTAAAACGACATGTTGAGCTTGGAGGAACAAGGAAGAACGTTTCACCTTTGAGCGAGGAAGCTTTTGATGAGGAATATCAACACATTGCTGCCAGAGCCGCTACCAGAGGCAATTGGGCAGCTACCAGGGGCATCCACTGCAACAAGGAATGAAGAGAGTTGCCTGAGCCACTACCAGCGGCTAAATAGCAGCTGGCAATGGGTCTTCCAGAAAAATGCGACTTCAGTGCTTTCTAGTGGCATTTTCATTAAGTAAACTCTTGTTTTGGGCCGTCTTAGGTTAAGTATCTGTAGTTTAGGTTAGTTAAGGGAGGTACCTATAAATAATGATTGTAATCTAAGGTTTTAGGAGTACTTTTTAGAATTGAGAAAAAGCTTTACTTTGAATTTCTTCTTTGCTCTTTGGTGGAGAAAAACTCTGTGGAAGCTTAATCTATATGTTCTTGGTTAAAGATTGAAGCTTTTGACTGTAAGTTATGAGATTTCTCTTCTATTAATATATATTGAATGTTTACTATTCTCTTGTGTTATTTCATGATTTGCTTGAATCAATTACTAGGTTTGGTTATTTGGATTTGCTTGCATCTAGTTAATCTTACCAAAGTAGTGACTTTATGTTGTTAATGCATGCTTTATGATTAATAACTTGAAGGGAGAATAGTATTATTGAAGAAATTAGACTGTTGGTGTTAATTTAGTCAATCCTTGTTGATTTCTCTGTCCGTTTGCTTCTTGTGAATAATTCAGAGCGCTTATCTTGAGTTGTTCATTGGAAAGGGATAGAAAGGAACACTTTGTTACTTCTTGGTATTACATGAGAACATAGAATTTAGGAATTCTATAACAAGGTATTCAATGGTGTTAATTGAAGAGACTTCTATAATCAACTTGTAATTCATAAGTGAATATCGACTAACCAAGATTGTTCTTCTCATTGATTTGTTATTTGATTAGTTTCGGTTCTAATTAGGTTATTAAGTCTATCTTGCTGTTGTAAACCCCCGTCTTTATTTAGCTTATTGTTTTACTAAGAAAATTTTACATAGGTTTTCAATTATTAAGTATTTCTTCTTCGTGAATACGAACTGGACTTCCCTAACTACATTCATTTGAAGTTAGATAAGTTTTATTTTTTTTGGTAGCATATAACAAGGCTCACCATGTAACATATACCATGTTGAGCTTAACCTTCTTGTTTACTTCCTTTGCGTAGACTAAAAGCTCTATTTCTCCCATGGTATGCATGATTCACCACTAAAGTCGACTAACACAATTGATCTCTTGATGATGTCTTTTGGTTTTAGTCCCATCTCCTCAAGGGCATTTAATTAAGAACATGACATTCACTGATCTCCCACCATCTATGAGTACTCTTTTTAGCAAGAAATTCCACATTATAAGTGGGATCACATGCCCATAATGATGGTGGCCCAACTCCTCTAAGTCTCCCTCATCAAAAGTGATTGGTACATAGTAAAGTGACTTGACATCTCTTTCCTCCGACACCCTGTTTACCTTGCGTTAAATCCTCCATGAGGCTGAGTAAGTTAACCTGCTTTTTTCTGATCCTCCTATGATCACATTTACCACCTTTGTACGAGGTGGCTAAGGCAAGGAAATCTCTACCCTTATTAATCCTTTGGGAATTTCTTCTTTGGTCGCCAAGAGATCCATTAGATGTCCTATCTTGACAAGGAAGGCCACTTCTTTTTGTAAGGCTATGCATTCTTCACTTTTATGCCCATGGTCACTATGGAACTCGGCCCAAAAAGATCTATCCTTTTGGTTCTCATGCTTATTGCTTTTAGGCGGCCATTTGACAGTTGCCCCTAATTCTTGTAGTTCAATAAGAAGACCAACAAGGTTAGTATTAAAACCATATTCACTAATGTTTGGGTGATTACCTATTTTTATGGCATTTACACTTCCTAGTATCTCATACGGTTATTATCGTGAGTCATTACTTTTGGGTGTGCATGATCGTCTGTCATAACTGAACACCACCTTGTTATTTGAAGATTTGGTGTGACGAAGTCCTCTAGCGACCTTATCATCCGCCAACCTTAACTCTGCAAGAGCCATCTTTGTGACGTTTTCAAAAGTTGCACAAAGATACTTAGTCAACTCAACGTATAGTTCAGAATCCAAAATAAGTCCTCTCTAGAATGCTTTTATTGTCATCCTTGCGTCATACTGCCTTATGCTAATTATCTCATTGTTGAATCTTATGATTTATTCTCGTACACAATCACCATGTTTTTTGACGACTTGATATAAGTCACACGTCTACTTTTCTAACTGTCAACTAGTCAAGAACTGCGAGTAAAATTTGTTAACTAAAACATAGAAAATACTGATGGAGAATGGTTTTAAACATGTGAGCCAAGATAAGGCTGGCCAAGTAAGTGTGTATCTAAATGAATTGCACATAAAGACATGTTGGTACTTTTGGTAGCACATATTCATAACTCTAGCCTTGTAAGCTTCTACATGTGCATATAGATCAGTCGTGGCGTCATAGAGTTGAGTCCATGTTAGGAACACTAATAATTTAGGAATTATCACGTCATCTATTTCTAAGATGAAGATAGATGCTTGTAACCATCAACCTTCTCCTACTTGACGGGTACGGGTACCCTTAGCATCCTTTACAAAGTCTTGAGGATCTGAGCATTTTGATCCTTAAGTAGCCTTATCTTTGAAGTTGTTTCATCCTCACCCTATTCTTCATGATCTGCTTGATTTAGGTGATGAATTGTATCCTTGTCTTCATTATCTTACTTTCATTTATACTAGAATTGAGGGAGAAATGGATCAGATGAATGATTTGGCCCCCAAACCATGCCTTGCTCTTGACAGACTCTAATTCTTTGCGCACACTTCTCAAGGAACTCTTTGTCTGGTTCTGCTTCTGGATTATCTCTTCTTTATGCTTATGGGAAGCTTCAAAATAAGCTTTTATCTTCATGAAGGCATCAAGTAGCCCATTCTGTGTAATCTCTTCTATATTTTATGACATGGTGGTAAGATTCGGTATATTAAACTAGTTGCCACATGGTGGGCGTCAATTGTTTTAGCCAAAAATTGTCAACTATCAATAATTTAAGGCTGGGACATGTTACAACTAGTTTAATTACACATTGTTTGTGTTGTCAAGAGTAAAAGAGAATGAACAAGGTAAATGACACGAGACATTAATGACACGTAAAACCCAAAGTCTAGAGAACCGTAGGGGCTTGATATGCCACCAGTTTACTATGATCTTTTGAAATTACACGAATGTGAATACAAGAGTAGTATTTCCTTTTTTCTAGAGAATATCTGATATGTGAGCTATGTCCTTGTAATCTTTTTCAACATTTCTTTTATATGTTTTCCTTTCCTATAATTATGTTCTTTCCCTTAAATTATTTTGATTTGTTACATATGTTTTACGTCCTTAAATTTTTCTTTTCTTATCTCTTGTGTCCAAATGTTTGCTTCCCTTAATTATTGCATAGAATCTCGTATGTTAGTTATCAACATTAACTGGCTAGTAATTGATTCTTCAATACTCATTAAATTCTTATTTTGTAATTAATAATCTTCTGCCATCTTGTAATTCCACACACTGGTTTCATATCAAGTCTTCATCAGGCTACACATTGCTTTTGCTGAGTAGATCCTTACCTATAACAGTCATAGGACATCACTAACATTGGTAATAAGCTTTAAGGTTAACTCTTAAACATGTGTTCAAGAATGATACACATTTAGGGTTTGCTCACGAAAATTAGTCAAATGTGATAGGTCTAGCTAGATTGGAAATGTCCGAATCTTAGCATCATAGACCAAGTAAAAAAAAAGAGACAAAGAGACATAACTTGCAATAAATGAAAGATGAAAGGGAGAGGGGTTTGCTTCACTGGTTGAGAGGAGATCAATCTATGAAGATGGTTCCCTCATTAAAATGCTCAAAGTAAGAATCTTGAGGCCTGACCTAGTGAAGAAGGAGTTGAACCTTGGTCTTCACATCATAGGTAGAATAATACATTTAAAATAGAGTTTGTGAGTCAATCAAAAGAGATAATCAAGGATGAGGTCTCTTTGCTAGATTTAAGCCTCTCAAAGTTGCAAGATTGAAATAAGTTTTAATGTAAAAGGGGTTTAGACCTTATACATTCATCATAAAATTGACGTAATTAAAGGGTCTTGAGTGGATGGAAACTACTAGATCCCAAACCCTAGGAGGTGAAGGGAGTAGAAGTAGATAAGGCAATGAAGTATAAGTGTAGTTTTATAGGGGTACTTGTTGTTTTCCATTGAGGATAGTTCCTTTTCTTGAGTCTTAATTGAGTCCTTGAGGAAGGTGATATGGTTTCTTCTTAGGTTAATGCTTGAGGGTTTCTTTAAAGAGTAGTAATTACGTTTGCTTTTTATGAGTGTTTACGAGGATTTGAGAGTGAATTCCATCATAATAGTGTTCTAGGATTTCAAAATTGCCGACCTCTTAGATTTCGAAAATAAGGAGGGTATATATAGGCAAAAAAGCCAGATTCTTGGGTATTGGATTCCAAGACCAATAGTTAGGTGCATAACCCGTGTTTCAAGCACTAGGCTTGTGTGTTGAGTGCTTAAGGTAGAATCTTTTACTCAAATACTTAGAATCTTGAGGCGAGCTAAGAGCTTTTTTGAAGTGGCACACAAGTCTAGGGTGTTGGAGGTTAGGCATTGGGTTGTCCGTCAAGCGCTAGGACTAGAATAGGTAAGGTTCTGTTACAATTCAAGCGTTAGAAGTAGGTTGTGCGCTGGACGTTGGCTTCTGGCACCGAGTGCTAGCTTATGATGTTTGGCGCCTTATGTGCATTAACAATTGGATTCATGCACTTGACCCTTGAAGCTAAGGAAGATCTGCCTGCATGCTTGGCGTTGGGCTTCGAGCATTGACCAAATCTGCTATGAGCTTCTGGATTTGTCTGATTGTAGGTTTGGTTTTTGGGTGATGTATTTGAGATAACTTTTTTTGGGCTCGGGTTTGTGTTTAGGCCTTTTTAAGGTTCGGCTTTGTGGTGTTTTTGGGATTACACGCACTGAACTGGACCCAAGCAAAGTCCTACCTACAGGGGTTGGTTTATCATAAGATAACTACAAGGGGAGACACAATTTCATGTCTAGACCCATATCAGGGGTTAGAAGGGAAAAGGGGCTAGCTCTACCCTTGTGAAGGGGGGAATCGAGCATGAAGGTGGAGAAGAAGGTGTAGGGTATACCGGAAACGGCCTACCTTCTTCAAAAAGAAGAACCCATAGGGGCCTTGCTTTGTAGAATCTTAGAATAGGGTCTAATCTAACTAGATTTGACAGACATGCTCCAATCTATTCCACGACTTGATGCTTTGACCTTAATTTGCTCAGTCTCTAATGGAACATTATTTGAAGTTAAACTTGTAATTAAACAAAACTCAACTGTGTATGACTACGTATGATGTCTTATGATGTGTAATTCCAAACTTTATTATGCATTTATGTATGTGTATAGATGTCTATGCGTACATGCTATGGATTGATTTATAGCTCGCATGATGCATAACTCTAGTATGTAACTCACTACGATAATTCTTGAATGTATGGCTTGTTAGATCCACTACAACTTGTAAAAAATATAGGTACATTTTGCAAAAATATGCCCTATTTTTGGTGTCTTGGAGGGTACTAACTCTCTCTAATAAAAGAAGGAAATTTTGGGGGAATTATTGCAAAATTTTTATTATTTTGGCAAAATAAGTTAAATATTTTTCAAGGGTAAATTTGTTTGAGTAAGAATTGGGAAAGGATTTTAATTTGCATTTATTAGAAATTTTCATGGGCCAAAAATTGGTTAAGGGTCTAAAATGAGTCAATTTTCTAGTCGGGGTTGTATGAAATAGGCCACAATTGATTCAGATTAGATTAGGAATTCGGGTTGTGCATTGGTAAACAAGTTGAAATGTGCCATGTGCTCTATTGGAATGGATATTAACCCTTTAGGGGTACTTGGGAAACTTAGCTTGGCCCATATGGGGATGAATGATGCTTGAAACCTTGCCGCAACAACAAATCGAAGGGTGTCAGGGACATAAGCTTAGCATTTAATACTAGCTTTGTGCATCGAACACTAGATCATAGATACTGATGCTAGAAGCTGGCGCCTGACGCATAAAGAAGGCGTCCAACGCTTGAAGTTGGCGCATAATGCTTTAACTTATCATTTGACTCGTAGGCTTTTTCTGGGTGTTTTGGCTATAAATACCCTTGAACAAGATTCCATGATCTTTTGCTATCAAAACACAATTCCTTACTGTATATTTTAACATTTTTCTCTCTAAAATAGATGGTTTGAACTTTCATTGAATGCATGGTTTAGTTCTAAGCAAGAGTGAGAAGCTTGAGGTTGACACCATGTGTCTAGGAGTACTCTCCACTTTGAGAGTTTTGAAGATTGATGTTAACTTCCACATGGCTCCCACTAAGTGTATCCTATCTCCCACACTTTCAAATTCCTAAATGATGAGATCATGCCTACATCAAAAGAGCTCAAGGATATTATCGGGTGGCCAATCAATAGGCCTCTTTGTCTTCTAATCAATAGGCCTCCTTGTCTTGAAGGTAAGTCTCTTAGGGATGTAGTATGTGGGAGTGGATTTGGTGTGCTTGGTGACTCTCTTTACAACACTTACCCGACTTCCTAGAGCTTAAATTTTTCGCAAGAGGGCGTTGTATTTTTTCTTTTTTCTTGTTCGTTTCCTCTTTGCCAATGAGGGAAAAAAAAGAATAGTATGCCTCCATTATTCAAATAGTGGAGCAATGTGAAAAAGGGAAGAATCTCACACTAATTTTTTTTGGGTGAGCTCATGGTTGGCCTTGACCTTCATCATGTGGATTCTACCCTGGGCTTTGGTGGGTGCTCATCCTTGCTTCAAGTAAGTATTGCTTTTTCTTTTCATTATCTTAAATATTGGCTTTTCTCACATCCTCCTTTTGTTTTTTGATTTTTGGAAGGTATGGTTAATGGAAAAGCTAATGCTCATGGCCCCACCCAAAAACCTTGCCAAGTATAACAAGAAGGGTTTCACTATGAGGAGTAATCTTCTAGATCACACCACTTTGGAGGTATGGGAGGTCTACTTTGCAGAGGGGGAATTCCTTATCCAGTAGGTCTGCCTTGGTGGAAGGAAGTGACCACGACTAGGGTTGACAATGGGTGTGTTATCCGAGTTCCTAGCCTTTCGGTGTTAACCTTCTACACCCCACTGATAACCGGCTTTTAGCGTCGTTTACTAAAAGACTAGTTATGCAAACAATACTTATAATCACCCTAATATTACTACAACTAGTGTAATGGTAAGTCAGGGGTTGAACCTCAAGGACAAGGGATGCTAGGTTTTATACGTGATGCAAAAGTTTATTTGAGATGTGAATTGGTTAAACTATACTAAAAACAGGAAAGTAAAGTGAGAATAATATCGATGATAACCAATGAAAGACAAACGGGGATAGATTAGTTCCACCCTAGGAAGGACAACACACCTAGTAGATAAGCTAGGTCAGGGGAAATCAATCAACAATCAATCAAGACACTCAAGATGACGAGATAAAGTTTGCGACCCTATAAATCACATGAACAACATATAATCGCCCTATGTCTTCTAAGGAGTGGCACGACAAGATTCGTATCGAATATCAATTAAACAATCATCGATAATCTCAAACCCTAACCCTACACATAAAGAACAAGCCAACCTAGGGTTTCACCAATCAAACCCCTAAGAGAACTACTCACGCATAGGCATAAATGAAGACATAATAATAGCAAAAGTAATGAAATCAACAAAAGAAATAAACAAAAGCATTAAACAAAATAGAGCAATAAAGGAAATAATAACTTACGTGAATGAAATTGCTTGAACGAAAGAAATTCTGAATCCGAATATAATAGTTGAAAAGTAGAGCAATGAAAGCATTAAATCTAAACTAATGCATAAATAAAATGAAAAGTAATGAAAGTGATGTTCCAAGTTGAGGCACAAGAGCTCTCAAAATAGGCATGAGGGTTTTTTTATAGAGAAGGGGGTATTTATACCCTAAGGACATAAGGGGGTAAAACCAGAGAAAACCCCTCAAGGGTCGACCTAAGAAAGAACCAATTTATGTGGAATTAAGGGTCATTTGGACGAATGGGTTGAGATTCTGATAACCGTTCTTTTAGGTCGTTTAACTAAAAGAATAGTTATGCAAATAATATTTATAAACACCCTAATACTACTACAACTAGTGTAGTGGTAAGTCGGGGATCGAACCACAAGGACAAGGGGCGATAGCTTATAGACTTGATGTAAAGGATTTAAATAGGATTTGAAAGAATTATACTAATAATAGAAAAGGAAAGCAAGAACTTAAACGATGTTATGCTATGAAGGGAAAACGGGGATAGATTAGTTCCACCTTAGGAAGGACAACCGAGCCATCAATATGCTAAATTAGGAGAAATCAGTCAACAATGAATCATGACACTCAAGATGACGAGAGGAAGTTTGTGACCCTATAAATCACACGAACAACCTATAACCGCCCTATGTCTCCAAAGGAGTGGCAGGACAAGATTGGCATCGAATATCAGTCAGTCAATCATTAACAATCTCAAATCCTAACTAAACGCATGAAGAACGAGCCAACCTAGGGTTTCACCAATCAAACCCCTAAGAAGACTACTCACACATAGTAATAAAAGACATGATTGAAAGCACGAATAGACTGAATGGAAATGAACAAGAGAATGAAAACTAAGAACTATAACCGAACCGATAACTACTCTATCAAAACTGTAAACAAAACAATGATAATAGCTAGAGGAATGAAATCAAGAAAAACAATACTTGAAAGCATTAATAGAACTAAAACAAAAAAGAAATAATACCTTGCATAAACGAAATTGTATGAACGAAATAGGAACCGAATCCGAAATACAAAGCTTGAAAACGAGAACAACGAAAGATGTAAATCTAAACTAAAGCATGAAAGAAATGAAAAGCTTAAAAGTGATGTTCTAGGTTGAGGCACAAAAGCTCTCAAAGTAGGCATAAGGTTATGTACAGAGAAAGAGGGTATTTATACCCTAGGGACAAAAGGAGTAAAACCCTAGGAAAAACCCTCGAGCGCCGACTAAAGAAAGAACCAAAATATGCGGGAAAGAAGGCCATTCGGCCGAATGCATAGTGGATTCGGCCGAATGGGTGGCCATTCGGCCGAATGGTGTGGCCATTCGCCCAAAACAGAAGCTTGATGATTTCGCACCCTGTCCACCATTCGACCGAATGAGTGGAACCATTTGGCCGAATGGGTCTTGATTCGGCCGAATGAGTCTTCATTCGGCTATTCCCGAGAGCTTGATTTATGTGCTTGAATTCCTGTCTTCCATTCAACCGAATGGATGTCAGATTCGGTCGAATCTGAACCTAAACCTTGCTGAACAGTTCCTTTGAAGTGCCTAGTGGCTTCTAGAGTTTATGGAATCTTCAAGAGTGACTTGGAACGCATGCCCAAGCTATGATACACGCATCCACACTCTTGATAGAAGTGTCAAAGCCTCGAACACGTCTCATTTTACCTCGAAATCATCGAGATCACCTGAAATGACCTAAAAGCAGCTCGAGGACAAGATCAAGGTAAAATTGAATGTAACATGCATAAAACCAATATAAAAGCACGAGACTCGACACTAAAATAAGTTTGTAAACATGCTCTAAAATGAGCACATCAGATTCGGTCGAATGATGCCTTGATTCGCCCAAAATGGAAGGTAGAGCAATGTGAATTTGGGACCTGTCCACCATTCGACCGAACGGTTCCTTGATTCGGCCGAATAGTCCTTGATTCAACTAAATGGGAGTGGATTTGGCTATATCCGAGAGCTTGTGTCATATGCTTGAGTTCTTGTCTTCCATTCAACCGAATGGCTGTCAGATTCGGTCGAATCTGAGCCTGAATCTTGCTATACAGCTTCTTCGAAGTGTCTACTAGCTTCTGAACTTCATGGGATCTTCGAGAGTGACTTGGAACGCATGCTCAAGCTATGATATGTGCATCTAAACTCTTGATAAGAGTGTCAAAGCCTCAAACATGTCACATTTTACCTTGAAATCATCGAAAGTACCTGAAATGACATTAAAATAGCTCGAGGACAAGATCAAGGTAAATCAAATATAATGTGTATAAAATCAATCTAAAACCGCGAGACTCGACACTAAAATAGGGTTGTAAACGTGCTCTAAAACGAGCACATCAACTTCCCCCAAGCCAAACCTTTACTAGTCCCTAGCAAATGAGCTAGCAAGGCTACACCATGAGTAAAGCACTTGAAAAGCAAAGCGAGCGGAAAACAAGACAATGCAAGCCGTGTATGCACAAAACTCTTTCCTAGCCATGGGTGTGCAAGTACAATGGGCTTAGGAGAGCATAATACCAAGATGAACAACATTTTCCACAAACTCGGGATCACTGGAAAAGCTACAACACAGGCCATGCCACCTACTACCTAATGAGGTCACAAGTCTACGCTACCTAGGGTATTTCCCAAAAGATGTGGGAAATTTCTAATACGCTCGTGTGTTTAATAAGGTATGTGTTTCACTCAGAATCATCCACCTATAGATGAGCCGAGAATTAAACACTTAAACAGGGAGAAGTCTTGGGAATTGTATCTTATCTACTCTCCAACACAGAACTTACTAATCAAGGCAAGTCGAACAAGTTTGGAATGGGTTGCAATGTAGGCTAGGATCAAGGTAGGGTAAAATTTGGAGATGTGGAGTTAAAATAGAGGATAGTAAGTGATCCAATGTAATGAAACCAAGGACAGGTATGACTTCCGACAACAATGCCACTCTCAAAATCCTCAAGATACGCATAAATGAACTCTAATACATTACACCAATTTTGTTCTCGAATTTTTCTCTTTCTCTTTTTTCTTTTCTCTTTCTTTTTTCTTTTTTTTCTTTTTGTTTTCCCTTTTCTTTTCTCTTTTCTATTTTTTTTCTTTTTGTGATTTTCATGCTAATAATTCTGAAATATACTAAGGGTGATGTATAGAGTCATATCATCCGACAATGACTTTTCATATCGAAATACTTCAATTCACCATAATGCAACGGACACCAACTTCACTATGATTGCTTAACTATCCTCTAGGTAAAGAGAGAGAATATTTGGCTCATGTGGAGTTAGATAGTGTGGCTACAAAGAAAAAGGTAAAGGCACAAACTTGGCTTACCCTAAAGTCAATCAATATTCATGGTAGGCAATTTGGCCATGTAGCTGTGACTACAAACGTGTTATCATCCCTGACGTTTAGAAAAGAAGACTATGCTGGAGGAGAATAGACACAATACTTAGATTCTCTAACTAGCACTCAATAATATAGGGGTCACAATGGAGTCCTACAAGGTTCAATCCTAACCAAGCTAGTCGAAATGCGCCTCAATAGGTAGTCATCCAAGCCACAAACCAAGCAAACCTAGATCCCCAAGTCAAGTGGAAAACAGTCAATCATTTGGTCCCAAAATAGGCACAAGGATAGGAAAACATAAACATGCATAGGACCACTAGAATGTACACATCAGAATCTTGCCTGCTGGTTTCATAACTCAAGCACATCAACTTAACACAACTAAACATGCAAAAACTATAACAAAAACTAAGGCAATAGTGACAATAATGCTGATCTATCAAAACTTTGAAAACACAAGAACCCTCCCCCCAAGCCAGCTCAAGAGTCATCTCAGCACTTGGGAAAAGTGGATAAAAGAACCAAAACGGAGAAATATCAACATTATGGAAACTATTGCTATACAAACAAACAAACAAACACCGGGTTATCTCCCGTAAGTACTTTTGTTTAACGTCGGTAAGTTCGACACAATTAGCCACAAGCATAGACAGAAAAATGAAAACAAAGAAATTATACCTGCCATAGGAGTTGACTCACACCTAGCATCTCCATCACCACCAGTGTGGGGAGTCAAAACTCTCCACCGAGCAGCAGTGGTAGAAGTAAGGAAAGTAGAACCAGGGTCGTCTGGAGGTGGGCTATAATGCGGGGCTCCCCCAAGCCAGGGTGGAGCCATTGTTCTTTTTTGTTTTTTCTTCTTTTTCTAACCTTCTTCCTTTTATGGGCTGGCTTGTCAGTACCCTCAAATTTTTCACAAATTTCCCTCATCAGAACAAATCCCTTCTTAACATCAAAAACAACATTCTTAATCTTTTTCTCCTCCATTGTTGCCTCAACAAACATCGGAGCAACAAAAAGGTCACACCCCTTAACCTTTTGTTCAACTACATTCTCAACAACCTCAAAGGAACAAATCTGCTCAACCATGGGTTCTTTGGATGACTTAGAAAATGCAAACACAACCTTCTCTTGGGCTACCCTCACAGTGATAGTCTCTGATTCATAATCGATCAAGGAACCCAAACTCTTCAAAGCATCTCTACCTAGGATAAGGGGGGTATAAGGATCCTCAACCATATTGAGCACCATGAAGTCACATGGAACCACAATGTTCCCTAATTGGATCAGAAGGTCCTCAAACTCCCCATATGGCACTTTTATACTTCGGTCAGCAAGTTGGATGGTTTTCTTTGATGGCTTAAGCTCAAAGGTTAATTGTTTGGAAATTGACATCGGAATAAGGCTAATAAAGGCCTCAAGGTCGGCAGGTGCTCCTTTAGAATTGAGTTTTCCAAGGGTGACTGGGAGCACAAATGGTCCTCTAGCTTTTTCTTTCTTGGCCTAGATGCCCTGAATGATGGCACTTAACTGCTCTGGCAAACTAATCACTTCTCCCCCAAGCTTTCTCTTGTTTCCTAAGAGAGTTTTCATATACTTAGCATATTGAGGCATTTGCTCCATGGCCTCCAAGAATGGTATCTTCATCTCAAGCTGCCGCATATACTCTAGGAATTTAAGAAACTTTTCTTGTAAGTGTTTCTCTACTTTTTTGTAAGGAAAAAGTAGAGATGGAGCATGTTGAAGCTCAAGTTTCCTCCTTTCTTGAATTTCCCTCTATTTCTCTTCTTCATCCTTCTTTTTCTTCCCTTTCTCTACCTCTTCAACATCCTTATTCTTTTCCTCACTTTCATCATCCTTTCTCGCACCTTCTTTGTTAACTCTCCTCTTTTCTCTCCCCTTAGAATCATCATTCTGCCTAATTTCTCTTTGAAGACCAAGATCCTTTGAAGAACCTTCCCCTAAATCATCTCTTTGAGCAACAACTGGAGCAAAGTATGAGGATCCTGATCTTAGGAAGATCGCCTTGCATGTGTGATGTTTAGGGTTGGAGTCAGGAGTGTTTTGTGGTGGAGGTTGGGTGGATGGGTTTTGTTGAGGGTGAGATGGGAATAGCAATGGTGGAGGTGGATTGGCTATCTAAGCAAGCTAGGTCTCAAACAACTTCTATTGTGCTTGAAGTTGTTGCATTTGAGTGATCAAGGTTTGATTGATTTGGGAGAGGGTTTGATTTTGTTGAACAAGAGAGCTCACTTGAGTGGAAAGGTAATCATGGTTTGGAGGCGGGTTTGGTGGTGGTTGTGTAGATGGATAGGGTAGGTGGGGGTTGGGCCTTGGCACTTAAGGATATGGCCTATTCCCATTCAGCCTAGGAAAACTCCCATTTGCCTGATTGCTAAAGGGGACATTATTGTTGGAGTTGTACCCTTGGTTAAAGTTTCCTTGGCTAGAATTGGAATTTATGGAAGGTCTAAATAGTTTATTGTTGTAGGGACCTTGTTGAGAAAACCCTTGGTTTTGACCACCATACCCCACAACTGCAACACAATTGGGGATTGTACCCAAAACCATCATAGTTCATGACTGGAGGTCCTTCTTGGTAATACCCCTCATAGTTCACAGCTGCTACATGTTCAGAATTTGAACCCCCATAATAGGATGTATCATGATTGGTGCCCCCACAGATTCTACATGAAAAGGGCTTCTCATTAACCAATGATACATTGGAACTACCTTGAGCTAGTTTGATCTTGGACATTTTCTTATCCATGGTAGCCTCAATTTTCGAACTAATCCTGTCCAAGTTACTTGAATCAATCATCCCGCTCTATAGTCCATTACCTCTTGCTCCTCCATAAGAGCTATTTTTGGCCACCTCTTCAATCTTAGCCTTACCTGATTGCATAGGACTTTCGAGAGTTGTCCACCAACTGCCGAGTCTAGAAGTGCCTTGGTGGAGTCATTTAGACCATCGTCGAAAAATGTATTGAGATGGTTTTCTCCATACTTATGGTGGGGGCATTCTCTAATCATTCTTTTAAACTAACTCCAAGTAGCACTGAGGTTCTCATCATCCTCTTGAATGAAGGACATGATTTTCTTGCGCCAATCTTACGTTCGTACCATGGGATAGAACCTTTCTATAAACGTTGTCTTCAATTGAGCCCAATTAATGATTGAGTTGGGCTCTAAGAATTTATACCATTCCCTAGCATCACTAGCTAGACTCAAGTGAAATAGGTGCATTTGCACATAGTTCGGACTATTTGGGCATGGAGGAATGAGACCGCAAATATCTGAGAAAGTGTTGGAAGGGGCATTCATTTTTCAAACCGCAAAAGGGGGTCTCCTTCACCATCTAGGTGAATTGTGGATGTATTTGATAAGGAGTTGGGGATATGGGTAATACAACACCTCCTTGAAATTCTTGGGACCCAGGTGTCCCAAATTGACCAAATAATTGCTGATTTTCATCTATTGGTGGTGTAGGGGGATTGGGAGTATTTGGTTGTAACTGGGTTTGGGATGGAACTCTCCATTTACTACGTTAAATCTCAAGGTCGTATGGTACCAGCTGTTGATTTGATCTACATGTGCTATAGGAAATGCAAACAACACTAGAGACCAAGCGTAAGTACTAACAAGCAAGATTAAAAGACAATAATGGAAATAAAACAAAAATGAATTACAACAAGACTATAATCTAAACATAACGCCTTATCCCCGGCATCGGCGCCATTTTGATAACCGGCTTTTAGCATCGTTTACTAAAAGACTAGTTATGCAAACAATACTTATAATCACCCTAATATTACTACAACTAGTGCAATGGTAAGTTGGGGATCGAGTCTCAAGGACAAGGGATGCTAGGTTTTAGACTTGATGCAAAAGTTTATTTGAGATGTGAATTGGTTAAACTATACTAAAAATAGGAAAGTAAAGTGAGAATAAAATTGATGATAAGCAATGAAAGATAAACGGGGATAGATTAGTTCCACCCTAGGAAGGACAACACAACTAGTAGATAAGCTAGGTCAGGGGAAATCAATCAACAATCAATCAAGACACTCATGATGAAGAGAGGAAGTTTGTGACCCTATAAATCACATGAATAACCTATAATTGCCCTATGTCTCCTAAGAAGTGGCAGGACAAGATTCACATCAAATATCAATCAAACAATCATCGATAATCTCAAACCCTAACCCTACACATGAAGAACAAGCCAACCTAGGGTTTCACCAATCAAACCCCTAAGAGAACTACTCACGCATAGGCATAAATGAAGACATAATAATAGAAAAAGTAATGAAATCAACAAAAGCAATAAACAAAAGCATTAAACAAAATAGAGCAATAAAGGAAACGATAACTTGTGTGAATGAAATTGCTTGAAAGAAAGAAATTCTAAATTTGAATACAATACTTGAAAAGGAGAGCAATGAAAGCATTAAATCTAAACTAGTGCATTAATGAAATGAAAAGCAATGAAAGTGATGTTCCAAGTTGAGGCACAAGAGCTCTCAAAATAGGCATGAGGGTGTTTTACACAGAAGGGGGTATTTATACCCTAAGGACATTAGGGGGTAAAACCATAGAAAAACCCTCAAGGGCCGGCCTAAGAAAGAACCAATTTCTACAGAATTAAGGGCCATGCGGCCGAATGGGTTGAGATTTTGCAGAATGATGCCTTGATTCGCCCAAAACAGAAGGTAGAGCAATGTGAATTTGTGACCTGTCCACCATTCGAACGAATGGTTCCTTGATTCAGCCGAATGATCCTTGATTCGGACAAATGGGAGTGGATTTGGCTTTATCCAAGAGCTTGAGTCATATGCTTGAGTTCCTGTCTTCCAATCGACCGAATGGCTGTCAGATTCGGTCAAATCTGAGCCTGAATATTGCTATACAGCTTCTTCGAAGTGTCTACTGGCTTCTGAACTTCTTGGGATCTTCGAGAGTGACTTGGAACACGTGCTCAAGCTATGATACACGCATCTAAACTCTTGATTAGAGTTTCAAAGCCTCGACACGTCACATTTTACCTTGAATTCATCAAAAGTACCTGAACTGACCTTAAAACAGCTCGAGGACAAGATCAAGGTAAAATAAAATGTAATGTGTATAAAATCAATCTAAAACAGCGAGAATCGACACTAAAATGGGGTTATAAATGTGCTATAAAATAAGTACATCACCCGCTAAGGATTTGAAGGCCATATGGTCACAAGAAAGTGGTTCTGAACCACGAGATGGAGATGTCCAAGAGAACTCCTCTCAAGGAGGAAAGGGCCAAACTTTGGGAGTCTTATTAGAGGGCTAAACCAATGTGGTTCATTTAAGACACAACCCAAACTATTATGCTCTCCGGGAGCTACCTTACTTGGATGTTAGAGAATAATGGTGAGACCAAAGTGCATGCATCCTCATCTAAGTCTAGTGAAGCCCAACTGTAAAAGTCTAAGCCCCCAATAGTTTATGATCACTTGGGTGTGTAGATCATCCT
Source organism: Dysphania ambrosioides (assembly GCA_026401315.1). Lineage (NCBI taxonomy): Eukaryota > Viridiplantae > Streptophyta > Magnoliopsida > Caryophyllales > Amaranthaceae > Dysphania > Dysphania ambrosioides. The sequence continues at coordinate 11,771,624 of CM048664.1, forward strand.
ACTAAGGGATATGTTAGGCAAAAGAGTTAAATTGGTGCAATAACAGGCTTAGAAAATGATGTAATTAGTTTAAGGCAAAGAAAAGTTATAAGAAAGAGTAAAGAAAGGATTTTTGTGTTTGGCTTCAAAATCAAACGAGGCGAGAGTATTTTTGCACAATGCCCAAGGTCTAGGCGTCAGATGCCTAGCCAGGGCTCAACGTTGGGTTTTGGCTTGGACTTTGGCATAGTAGTGCACTTGGAGACAAGAGTTGTTTTGGTTGACGCCTAGGTCTTAGGCGTTCAATACTGGGCTCTTGGGCGTCAAATTCCCTACTTAGGCATTAGGCGCCTAGCTTGGATCTAGGTTATTTCCTCGGAGTATGGAGGTTAATTATTTTAATGTGGCGGGCCTTGGGAAAGGTTGTCTAGGTTAATTATTTCCTCGGTGCAAGATTCCGAGGAGGTGAAATTCCGAAATGTTCAGCTAACAAAGCAACCATGCCACCCATGCTAATATGACCACTAGTATTGCTTTGCACTTTTAAACAATTATCAAAAAATATATCAATGTAACCCAATCTGGAATGCCGACACTAGAAGGAGTCATGGCCCATAAGTACGACATAGTTACCTTCGAGACCTTAGTTGCCTCCCCTTGACACAGAATAGTAGAGGAGAGGGATATATGGGCTAACATAAGGCAAAGGTGTGTGATTTTAAAGCTATGATCACCATGAGGATCCACCGTGCATCCTGTTATTGATCTCCAAAAATTTTGAGATGAAAATGAACAATGGGGATCCCAAATATTACCTACAGGGGGGTCATTCCAACCAAATGCATTCTGAATATCCTTATAGGGCATCACATAGTTCTTATTATTGAGATTGAAAGAAATTTCTTTACGACCCTTAATCGAAGTAGATAGGAATTCATAAGTGTACCTTACGTAGGTAGGCGTGCTTTTCATCAAGAATCCCACGATTCCTACTTTACGGAACAATTGCCTCGTCACATCCTCAAAACCAAGTTCCTACAAAGCTTCCAAATCAAAGAATTTTTTGCATTGCACCATTCATTTTGGTTGTTGGAGTCAAAGCCATATAGCTTTTTCATTATTCGAGAGACTAATACCCATGAAATCATTCGAATGGGGTAAAGAGGAAGACTCACCTTCCCTTGAAGTACTACCCGGGTTTCTAGCCCTTGGCACCCTTGAGGTGGATGAAGTATGCCTCCTTTTGTTACCTCTTTCCATGGGCTAAGAATGAAATGTTAAACTATTTTTCTCTCCTAAAGGACACAAGTTACTCACCAATCCTTCACACCACTTGAATGCTTCACCTTAGAATACCAAGTTGAAATTGAAGTAAAAAGGAATTAAATATGTGAGATGGGATGGAAATGGGATTTGGAGTATGGAGGGGGTGTAATTTGTGAGGAGAATTTGAGTGAAGAGTTGGAATGTAGGTAGAGAGAATAGGAAAGGGGTTAGGGTTTGAGAGATAGGAGTGTGGAGTGTGGGAGGGAAATGGTGAGGGTAGGGTTTTAAGGGTGAAATTTTTTTTTTTCATTAGCGCCTTTGTTTTATGTCATTGGCTCGACATAATGCCTTTCATTTTGTTACTCAATTGATGGCACATAGAGATCGATGATCTCTACATTCTCGACTTTAAACCCTTCGAAGTATGGTTTAAGACGTTGTCCATTCACCTTAAATACGTTATTGGTCTCAAAACTTCGAATTTCAACCACTCCATGTGGATATACCTTAATAACCTGAAATGGGCCCTCCCAATGATAACAGAGTTTACCAGGAAAAAGTCTAAGTCGGGATTGGTAAAGAATGACGTGTCGCCGATCTTAAACTCCTTTCTAGTAATCATTTTATCATGCCATAACTTAGTCTTTGCCTTATAGATATCAGCGTTTTCATAAGACTCAAGGTGAAGCTACTCTAGCTCTTGATGTTGCAGTTTTCGATATTCTCCGGCTTCATCCATGGTCATATTGAATGATTTAACCACCTAAAATGCTTTATGCTCAAGTTCAACCGGAAGATGACACGGTTTTCCAAACACAAGGCGATAGGGTGACATTCTAATAGGGGTGTTGTATGCAGTACGATATGCCCATAACGCATCCTCCAAATGTAAACTATAGCCAACATCTCCGTCTCTTTCGTATTGTAGTTGTGTTGGGTTCCATTGAGTGTCATCGAGGCATAATAGATCACATGTGAGGCCTTCCCTACTTTTTGGCCTAGAACAGCTCCCACTACATAATTGCTCGCGTCACACATTATCTCAAATGGTAAAGACCAATTCGGGTCCTGAATGATGGGCGTAGAGACGAGCTTGCCTTTCAATTCATCACAAGCTTTCTTGTAATCATCATCAAACTCGAATTTTTTCTCTTTTTGCAGTAATTTGCACAATGCAGATGCAAGCTTTGAAAATCCTTCAATAAACCTATAATAGAAACCTACATAACCCAGAAAATAATGCACTTCATGCACATTAGTAGGATAAGGAAGAGATTGAATGGTATCAATCTTATCAAATGAATCTCCATAAATAGTGAAATTGTCCATAAATACCTCCATGAAGTGTTCGACAAACTCTAAAAATATGCTCATCATACATCTCTGAAAGGTTGCAGGAGCATTACACAATCCAAAGGGCATACGTCAGTAAGTAAATGTGCCAAAGGGACATGTAAAAGTAGTTTTCTCCTGATCTTCTGGTGCAATAGGTACTTAAAAGTACCCAGAATACCCATTAAGGAAGCAATAAAAAGCTTTACCTGCAAGTCTTTCAATCATCTGATCAATAAAGGGCAAAGGGAAATGGTCCTTCCTCGTCACCCATTTTGTACTCGAGTAGGAACCATTTCACCATGTTGGTTCTCTACCATAGTCACTCCAGTTTTCTTTGGCACCACCTACGTAGGGCTCACCCATTTGCTATCTGAGATGGGATATATCATTCCTACTTGCAACAACTTAATGATCTCCTTCTTTACCACTTTCATCATCGGAGGATTCAAACGATGTCAAGGTTATCTGACAGGTTTTGCATCATCTTCTAGTAAAATACGATGCATGCATGTGGATGGGCTTATACCTTTAATGTCTGTAATGTTCCATCCGATAGCCAATTTATACTCTTTAAGTACTGACACCAACGTTTCCTCTTGCTCCTTGGTTAATTTGTTCGAAATGATAACAGGTAGGGTATCATTTCCACCAAAGAACACATATTTCAAATGACTAGAAAGTGGTTTGAGTTCTACCTGAGGTGCCTACAAAAAAGATGGTGAAATTTTCTCCACAGGTAATGTTAGTGGGATGGGTGTTGAACCTGGTGGTATAAGTGGAAACTTGGAATATTCATTCAAATTTGTCACCATCACCTGCATGTTAATAGGCAAAGAAAAATCCAAGTAATCACCAGACAAATTATTAACAATAGATGTGAGGAGCTTATTTCCACCATCAACGTTAAATACATCTTACGCTATTGGATCGATAACAACTATGGAACATAAAAAATGAGTGTCTGCAGGATATTTCATGGAATCATAAATGTTATACACAATTTCGTGCCCATCGAACTCCATAGTTAAGGAGCCGGTAAACACATTAATTTTCGTTCTAGTTGTCTTTAAGAAAGGTCTTCCTAATAAGATAGGGACTGCGTGTTTGTCATGTTCCATGTCTAGAACGTAAAAATCAGTAGGAAAAATCAATTCATCAACCTTAACAAGCACGTCTTCTACCACCTCGATCCTTAGGATAGACATTAGACCTATCAGCTAACTGAATTATTACCCTAGTTTCAAGCAAAGGTCCAAGTTCTAAAGACTTAAACAAGGAATAGGGGATGACATTGATTGATACACCTAAATCTAACATGGCTTGGTGAAATATAGTGTTTCTTATTGTAATAGGAACAGTAAACATACCAAGATCACTACATTTTTCTGGGATTTTCTTCTAGAAAACTGCAGAAACATGAGCACTTACTTTTACCTTTTATTTTCCACCCAACCTATGCTTTCTCTTGATAGTACAAAGCTCTTTTAAAAACTTAGCAAAACGAGGGACACTTTTAATCAAATTTAAAAGGGGAATGTTTACCTCATATTTGCTAAAAGTTTCATAAATGTCCTTGTCTTTCTCATACCTTCAAGTTTCTTGCAAAGCTTTAGGGAAAGGTGGTGTAGGCTCATAAGGAGGAAAGGTCGGTGGGTTTGCCACGGTTTCAAGTTCCCCTTCTTCCTCTTCAACTCCAATCAAATCTTTAGCTCTCTTAGTTGCAACCACAGTTTCTTGCAACTCTTTGCCACTTCTTAGTGTTATTGCATTGGCTTGTTGCTAAGGGTTTAGCTCCGTTTGAGATGGAAGCTTCCCAGACTCCTTAGCTTCAAGTCGATTTATTGCACTAGAGATTTGACTAACTTGGTTCTCCAGATTTTGAATGCTTGATTTAGTTTCTTGTTAAAACTAAACCATATTCTGCTGCGTGTTTGAGACATTAGAAGTTAGGGATCTAATCATGTCTTTAGTTGACATATTTCCCGAGTTGGAGCTCTGGCCTTGAGGTTTTGAAAATAGAGCTCTATACTATTGGCCTTGAGAGTTATGTTGTTGATTCCCTTGAGAATTTCCATATCTCAAATTTGGATGATCTCTCCATCCTGGATTATAAGTGTTTGAGAAGGGATCATATCTTCTCGGAGGTCCTCCTCTGAAACCTAGAGCATTCGTTTATTCATTTTGTTCCTCTAGGAATGTAGGACATGAATTGGTGAAATGTTCCATGGAAGTGCATACATCACAAGCCTTTACTTGTTTTTGATTCTTCGAACTCACCATGAACTCGCGCATCATAGAGGTCAAACCAGCTACTTTACTTTCCAATTCAGAGGTATTGGAGTTAGTTGTACTCACTCGGCGCGTAGAAGTTCTTTGAATAAACTGTCGTGAATTCTCTTCTAGTTCTACAATTAATTTGGTTGCATCCCCTAGAGTTTTGTTCATTAGACCTCCTCCACTGGCTACATTTACCATTCCCAAGTCTTCATCGGTTAGCCCTCCATAGAAATATAGAATGAGGTCTTGATCAGAGTATCCATGATAGGGACAACTAGCACAAAGTCTCTTGAATCTCTCCCAATACTCATATAAGGATTCATCTTCCTTTTGATCCACATTACTTATAGCTTTCTTGAGACTTGCAGTTATAGTTGCTAGGTAGTATTTCTCAAGGAAAAACCTTTTTAGATCTGCCCATGTTGTTATACTACCAGGAGGAAGATAATAAAACCAATCCTTAACTGTATCTTTAAGAGAAAAAGGAAAAGCTCTTAGTTGTATCTGATCATCAATCATTCCACTTGGTTTCATACTCATACATACCACATGAAATTCAGCCAAGTGCTTATTCGGATCTTCACCTTTCATAGCATGAAATGCCGGTAATAGATGGACTAAACCAGATTTAATCTCAACATTTTCACCTTCTCCCAACTCCGAATATGCAATGTATAACGGTTGTTGGTTCAAATTAGGAGCTGTGAGTTTTCTTAATGTTCGGTATTCTACCATCTCCTCCTCTTCTTGATTGTCAAAAGTGGATGACGATTCACTAGACTTTATTCTTGCCTTCTTTCACAACCTGGAAAGAACTCTTTCAATTTTCGGATTTAACTGCACAACTTCTTTGTTAGCAGAACGAGTACTTATCATACCCAAGAAGAGCAAAACAAAGAAAATAATCAACACAATACTAAAATGAATTCTACAAGATTAAACAATTAAAAAGCAATGCCCTTCCCCGGTAACGATGCCAAAATTTAGTGATCCTTGTCGAATGCTACCAAACAAAATCAAAACTTATCTAACTTCAAATGAATGTAGTTAGGGAAGTCAAGTTCGTATCCACGGAGAAGAGCTACTTAATAACTGAAAATCTATGTAAAACTATTTTAGCAAAACAATAAATTAAAGAAAGATGGGGATTTGCAGTAGCAAGATAGACTTAATAACCTAATTTTAACTGAAACTAATTGAATGAAAAATCAGTGAGAAGAGTAATCTTGGTTAGTCGAAATTCACTTATGAACTACAAGTTAATCATAGAAGTCTCCTCAATTAACACCATTGAACACCTTGCTGTAGAATTCAGAAATTTTATGTTCTCATGAATTAGCTATAAATAACAAAGAGTTCCTTTCTAACCCTTTCTAGTGAACAACTCAAGAAAAGCACTCTAAATCATTCACAAGAAGCAATCAAGCAGAGAAATCAACAAGGATTGACGAAATTAATACAAGCGGTCTAATTTCTTCAATAATACTAGTCTCCCTTCAAGTTATCAATCATAAAGCATGCATTAATAACCTAAAGTCACTACTTTGGTAAGATTAACTAGATGCAAGCAAATCCAAATAACCAAACCTAGTAATTGATTCAAGCAAATCATGAAATAACACAAGAGAATAGTAAACATTAAATATATATTAATAAAAGAGAAATCTCATAACTTAAAGTCAAAAGCTTCAATCTTTAACCAAGAACATGTAGATTAAGCTTCCATAGAGTTTTTCTCCACCAAAGAGCAAAGAAGAAATTCAAACTAAAGCTTTTTCTCAATTCTGAAAAGTACTCCTAAAACCCTAGATTACAATCATTATTTATAGGTACCTCCCTTAACTAACCTTTGGAAAAGTAAGAGGACAAAGTAAGAGGACAACCCCCCAACATAATGCCATGAGCATGTGCCAAGTGCCACAGTTTGGTAAGCTTTGGAAAAGCCAAAGGTTGGTCCATGAGCATTAATTGGTTTTCGCTAATCTTGAACTCCCAATTTATCTCGAATGTAGAACACATCATATGATACGAATTCTTAGGTTGTAACTTCCACACACAGAAAATTACATGCATTAATCCAAGTAAGCCTAATACAATCTCAAGTTAATTACAAGCGCACGAACCAAATTTTTTTGATTTCTCATTCACATGCATAGCCAAGTATGGTTTTGGCATATATCTCCCTAGCAGAGTCGCCAAATTTAGTAGGGGCTTTTTTATATGTGCTAAGGTTTGAGGAACGTAACTAGGTTTTGGGTGGATTATTCGATGAGTGAATCACCATTAGAGAGCCAGATATAAGGAAGAGAAAGGAAGATACACTCCCCGACCTTTGTTTTACAGTGAAGAGAAAGGAAGAGACTTTCCCCCACTAGTGCCTTACTATATTTGTGTATTATTAAGGATCATTTGTGTGACTTTGAAAAACTAAAAGGGTCAAGGAGTTGCCACCAAACATTTATGGGTTGTTTGGACACCCTTGGGTTTGAATCCTAAAATGACTCACGTAAGTGGTCTACAAACCATCAAAAGGTTTGGAAATGAGAAATTTAATTCAATTTGTGAATATGTGTAAGCAATGGACATTGGATGGGGAACCAATCAAATTTAGTCTTAGGCAAACATGCAAAAACAAGTAGTAAACACACTCTAGATTAGGTTGGTTTAGCAAGTTAAGATTAATGTATATACTTAGATTAAGTGACCACTTTGTTAATTGTCCTCAATATTAATGGGTACCTATGTCTGGTTGTCCATTTTTTATCTTATTAGACGTGGCATTCAATCAATAGGTCTTGATTTAAGCATAAATAAATGGTGATCATGAAAGTTTATCACAAGATAAAAATTATGTAATAAAACACAACAATCACAATAAGAGATAAGAGGCAATAAAGATTAGGTTAGTAAAATGTAATATAAGTATGATGCATGATAAATCAGAGAGTTTGTATGATCAAATGGAGAAGAAAGCCTAAAGAGACTTTTCCCCCATGATGGACTTCAATTTGGAAATGAGTCTAGTTCATATGACATATGATTTTCCTTTAGAGCATAATTGACTTAAGTATGCAAATAGAAATCAAGAGATGACTTATGAAATCTAAAGCAAGAAATGAGCCATAGGTTAACTCCCAAATATGTATTCAAGTATGATGCATATCTAGGGCTTGCTCATAAAAATGGGTCAAATAGTAAGTCTAGTAAGATTGGAGATATCCATATCTTTAAACCATAGACTAGAAGAAAATAGGCACAAAAGACATAAGTAACTTGCAATAAGTGAAATGCAAGGGGACGGGGTTGATAAGATGTTGAGAGGAGACCGATCTATAGACATGGTTCCTTGATTAGAGTGTTCAATGTTAGCGTTTTGAGACTTAACCTAATAAATTAGGAGTTGCTTCTAACTCTTCATATCATGGGAAAAAGAGACATTGGAAATATATTGTTGGAGTTGATCATAAGAGATCATCAAGAGTTAAGACTATTTGGTTGATTAAGACTCATTAAAAATTGTATAAAAACTGAAATAGATGTTCATGTGGAAGGGGTTTGCATCTCCCACAATTATAACAAAAATAGGCCTATCTAAGACCTTAGATGGGTGTAGAATCACCAAGATCAAGGACTAAAAAGTGAAAGGAGTAGAAGTAGACAAAGCAATAATGAGAATATAATTAGAGAGGGGACCTCAGTGTTTACCGTTGAGGATAGTTCCTTTGCTTGAGCCTTGCTTGAGTGTATGTTGCCTTAAATGCTTGGATTTCTATTTGATTTATATTTATGAGTTTTTGGGAGTGTTTGAAAGTGTATTTTGATAAAGTAATGATGGTCCAAAATTCTTAAGCATTGGACACAAGTTAGTGCATTGGACGCAGCTTAGGACGTCAGACGCATGACTTGGGTGTTAAACTTTTAAGAAAGGAATATTTTCCTCGGATAAATAGAGGCTTGAAATGAGACAGAAACGCTTTTGGGATGGCGCACAAGGTTGGGCTTTTGACGCCAAGGCTGGGTTTTAGATGTTCGAACTGCCAACTAATCAGATTCTATTTCAACTCAAGTGTTTAAAGCTAGCTAGGCGTTTGACGCCAAGGCTCAGCGACAAATGCTTGGCTGGCGCTCAACGCTTGGGCGCCTGAAGTTGGCTAATATTTAGTTTTTGCGCTTAACGCTAACTTCAAGCGTCGGGCATTTATGCTTTGAGCTGCATTTTGTACTCTTTGAGGTTTGTTTTTGGGTGACTTTTTTTGGTATTTTTGGGTCAATTTGTTGGAGCAAAATGTGGTTTGGGCTCGGATTTGTGTTTGGGCCTTTTCGGAGTATGGCTTTGAGGTGATTTCGGGTTTATATAGACTCAAACTCGACCCAAGCTAAGTTCACCTGTAAGGATTGGTTCGTCATTGGACCGCTACACGGGACATTGGATTGGTACAATGGTTATTGAATTGCTACTTAAAAGACAGGATTTCGTCTCTAAGTTAACGGATCTCTATTAGGGATGGCAACGGATATTGGACCCGATCCGGATTTGTGGATCCATATCTGCTTTTACGGATATGGGTCATATCCGTTTTTACGGATATGGGTCTTCAAAATTTAGACCCAACGGATCTGGGTCGGATATGGGTCCTTTGAATGAAAAGCGGATCCGGGTACGGGTCTAACCATAATACCCGGATCCAAATCCGTTACCCGTTTTTTCATTTACTCATTTGTACTTGTTTGTATTGTTATTCAAAAGACATGTAAAAATTTGAATTTATTCATTTTCACTTTATTGTTTAGTAATATTTTAGTAGTTATATGAATTATATTCAAGTATTAAACTTACATATTTCGTTGGGCTGTTGTCGTCGATGTAAAATGCAAATTTATAAATTTGAAACTTATTTTTGTCGCAAAAAAATAGGCAAAATATATAAGATCCGTTTTGGACTCGGATCCATTGGATCTGGATATAGATCTTTACTTTCCCTACCCAGCGAATATGGATCAGATATGGATCCATCTTTAAAAAACGGATCTGGATCTGAATCTTTAAGGATCCGGTCCAGATCCGATCTATTGCCACGTCTAATCTCTATGAACTCTCAACTCTAACAAAATGACCTTCTGGAATAAATAAAAAAAGAGCGCGAACTAATTCTTGTAGCTACAATTTCGAAAAGCTTGATTTCACAAACAAGATGGACAATTAGGTGAACCATAATGTCAAAAAACGAACGAGGGAAATACATCTCAAACTTGGATAAGGTTTCAATCACATCTGCTTGAAGGGCATCGACTTTTAAGGGATCAAGTAGTTTACTGCATATTGTGTTGAAAAACAAACATAGTTCAGTAATAGCATATCTCACATGTTTTGGCAAAATCCCTTAGATTGCAATCGGTAAGAACACTTGTATCATGACATGACAATCATAGGATTTCATGCTTCCCAACTTCAACTCACCATTCAAGGACACAAATATTTTCATGTTAGATGAGTAACCCAATGGAAGCTTAATTCCATATAAAGATTCACAGAAAAACCACTTCTCTTCTCTAGACAATGTGTAACAAGATGGAGGTAAATTATACTTTTTAATATTTTCACCCTTTCCTTTTCCCTTGTTCTTATCACCTCCTTTTTCGGCTCTATTTATTTTCTTACCCTCCTTAACCTATGGCCACAACTCTGTCCAAAGCCCCTTACATTCCAAGTAATCTCGCATGGCCTTTACATCCTTCGTCTTACCCAGAGTGTTCATGAGCGTCCCGAGTATGGCATCACATACATTTTTCTCTATGTGCATAATGTCCAAGCAATGTCTAACCTGTAGATCTCTCCAATATGGAAGCTTCCAAAATATTGATTCTTTCTTCCATAACCCTTCCCCCACTTGCCCTGTTTTACCAAAAATTGTTTCAACACCCTTAACTTGTTCATAATCCTCATAACCGATTAACGGTCGACGGGCTATACGCTCTTCAACCTCTCCATTAAATGCCATCTTTTTCTTACGGTAAGGGTGATCACGTGGGAGGAACTTTTGATGGTTCATGAAGACATGTTTACACTTAGGAATCCATATTGCTTCCATGTCATTGATACAAATTGGGCATGCTTTTTTCCCTTTATTCTTATACCTGGATAAGTTACCATATGCCGGGAAACCATTGATGGTGCATAAAAGCATTGCACATAATGTGAACACAGCATGTGCATCAAACACGAAAACCCTTTTATCCCATATCTTTCCTAAATCCTCAATAAGGGGTGCAAGATATACATCAATATCATTTCCAGGTTGTTTGGGACCCGAGATTAGAAGCGAAAGCATAATGTACTTACGTTTCATGCACAGCTAAGGAGGCAAATTATAGATAACTAAGAGTAGAGGCCATGTACTATGCTTAGAACTAAGAGTGTCGAATGGGTTCATTCCATCAGTACACAGTCCAAGCCTCAAATTACGATCTTCATCTCCAAATTCCTTATGCAACCTATTGATAGTCTTCTACTCGGGAGAATCAGATGGATGTGTAAGGAAATGACCTTTCTTCACTCTATCGGCATGCCAACTCAAATTTGTAGCATCTTTCTTAATAGAAAACAAGCGCTTGAATCTTGGAATTATTGGAAGATACCATAACACCTTAGCTGGGGTACCTTTAGAACCTCGAGCCCCTTTACGCTTATAACGCGACAACCCACACCATGAACACTCTTCTAAGTTTTCATGTTCCTTCCGATACAATATAAAATCATGTAGACAAGTTTCTTCTGATACTCTAAGCCAAAAGAACACATGAGCTATTTGGCATAATATGTAGATTTTGGAAGTTCATTTCCATTTGGAAACATCTCACCTAACTCTTCTAATAAACTCGTGAAACTAGTATCACTCCAATTAAACTTTGACTTAACATTGAAAAGTGTCAACACGGCTGTTAGTTTGGTGAATTTTGTACATCCGGGATAGAGAGGCGTCTCAGAAGCCTCTTTCAACAAGTCAAAAACACGAGGATGTTTGCCTAACTCATCGTTGACCCCTTCTATCATCTCATCAACACGATCTATGTCCTCATTCAAATCTTCCTCGTCATTCTCATACTCATTATTCTCCACCACATAACCAACATCTTCTTCATACACATTTTGTGGAACAACGTTTCCTTTATAAACTCCCTCCTCACCATTCCAAACCCAAACATGATACTGAAGCCTAAATCCAGGCCAAAGTATATGCTCCCTAAGGATGTCAATGCTATCGACCTTTGATACATTGCCACACTTGACACATGGGCAATAAAATCCAATTTCCCCTTTCTTAGCTTGATGTTCAATAGCAATACTACAAAATTCCGAGACCCCATTCACAAATTCTGACGATTCAATGCTACCATATATCCACGAACGATCTTTTGCCATCCTTTAACTATTCAAAGAATTACAAGTAATGAGTAATTATTAGACATCTACGAAAACTAAGAATCCTAACTGCCTAAAGAGATCCACAGATGACAAAGAAACTCTCAATATTAACAGCTTTATCAACAGATTATGTTTTTATTGCCCTTATCGTTTGGTTGAAAAATTTACTGAATGTTAAAAATTTCTACATTATAAGCCTATAGCGGTTAATTTCTTTGTTTAAAAAACAACAATGCAAGTATACTAATGATCAAGGACAGGTAACTTAACAGCTCATCTTGTGGTTAGATTGAATACGTTTAATAGTTTGGAATGAATATGTATGAACTTTTTTCCCGAAACTATTCAAACTTCAGTGGATTCTTATTTTCAATAATGAATTTATCTAAATTTTTCCAAAAATAAAAAATTTATTAAGGATTTTCTTTAAAGCAAACAAAAACTATTGATAAATGACAAATTTTTTACTTCGAATTTCCTGGAATCAAATCTCAATACTATCTAAATCAGTTTTCACTTCGAATATGGCATAGAATGAAAAAGAAATTCAACAAACATTTTATAACTAACTCATCTACATTGAAAGATAAAAGATTTACTGAGCAACCCCAAAACATAGAATCAGAAAAGAGATCAACTTTAAGGCTAAGAACAGGTAACGTACCTTACGACGAGTTGGTGGTTAGAAAAGTTCAGAGGCAGTGACAGGGAATGCGTTTTGTGGGTGAGAGGGAATGAGATTTTGGGTGATAGTTTTGTGGGTGGAGGCAGTGACAGGGGATGCGAGCTGAGGGTTTCAGAATTTTGCTGGGTGAGACTTGAGAGGGAATGCGTGGTAATGGCGGGATGCTACGACGGTGAAGACCCTTTAATTTCTGGCTTGGGTTTATGCTGCGGTTTAGTGAAGCCTGGAGTATATGATCAATATATGCTCTGGTTTATAAAAGCCCGGAGTATATGATCAATATACGCTTTGGTTTATATAAGCCCGAAGCATGTAATGTATAGCATATGTAATTCCAATACTTTTATGCTTCGTTACTTCATGGAACCGGAGCATATAATATGTAGCATATGTGAATTTTTCTACTAGTGTCACCGATTGAAGGGATAATTTTGGGTTTTAACCCCTATAGGTTTTTGGTGGGAAGATCAAGGTCTTAACGATTTGAAGGGTTAATTTCGAGATTTCATCCTAATTAGGTTTCGGGGGGAAGATCAACATCTTACTGATGCAGCGGTTTACGGGTAAATTTAGGTTTTTATTGGGCGACAATTTAGAGGTAAATTTGGGATTTTACCAGGGTCATGGGACATTTCAGAGGAAATTTTAGGGTTTTACAGGGGTTATGGGGCTTTTTGTAGGTAATTTTGGTATTTTACCAAGGACAAGAGGCATTTCGGAGGTAGGGTTACCTTTTTACCAAAGGTTTATGGCATGTGGCATTTAGGAGGAAAGATAGTCTTTCTACTACAGACTTGAGATACTTTAGAGGTATGGTAAGAGTTATTATTGATAGCTTAAGGCATTTCGATGATACACTAGGCTTTTTACCATTGCTAGGGACATGTTGAGAGGTAAGGTAAGACTTTTACCGGAGGCTAGAGACATTTCATGGGTAAGGTAAGCTTTTTACTGAAGGTATGGGACATTTTATGGATAAAATAAGGCTTTAATCGATAGCTTGAGGAATTTCAGTGGTATGTTAGGCTTTTACCATTGCTAGGGACATTTAAGATATAAGATAAGATTTTTATCTAAGGGTAAAGACATTTTAGGAGTAAGGTAGGCTTTTGACCAGAGGCATAGGACGTTTTAGGGATAAATTAAGGTTTTTATCAATAGCTTGGGGCATTTCGGTGGTAAGGTAGGATTTTTATGGATTTATGGGACGTTTTAGTGGTAAACTTGGGGTTTTACTGGAGACATGAGGCATTTCAGAGGTAAGGTAGGATTTTTATCGGAGTCTTGGGACATTTCAGAGGTAAACTCGGGGTTTACAGGAAACATGAGGTAAACACAGGGTTTTACCGGAGACATTAGGCATTTCGGAGATAAACTCACGGATTTACCGGGGATATGAGGAATTTTAGAGTTAAGGTAGAATTTTTGCCATAGTCATGGGACATTTTGAAAGTAAGGTAAGATTTTTACTAAAGGCATTTGACATTTTTTAGGAAAGGTAGGCTTTTTACCAATAGCTTGAGGTATTTCGATGATAAGGTAGGCTTTTTACAATTTCTAGGGACATTTTAATTGGAAAGGTATGGCTTTCCCTAGACAATTTGATTGCTTTGATACATTTTAGGGATGAGGTTAGATTCTCATTGTGTTTAGGGAGATTTGAGAGGCAATTTTGAGTCCTGAGTCATATTGTGAGGTAAGATTAGAATTTTAACGTATTTGGGGTCATTGTTGAGAGGTAAGGTTAGGTTTTCACTATGTTTGAGGATGTTTTTAGTCTTGAGTCATGTTTTGAGGGAAGGTTAGACATCAACCGTGTTTGGGGTCATTTTTGAGAGGTAAGGTCAGGTGTTCACCGTGTTTAAAGCAATTTGAGAGGCAATTTGAGAGGTTTTCACTTGATAGGGTTTTTCTCATTTTAGGCATAGGTGTTTTTAAAGTTTTTTTTAGTTTTATTGTCATGTTATGTGTAGAATCCATGGAAAGGAGCATTACGGAAGTTTACTTGATTAAAAGATTCAATCTTAGAGAGTTTCTTAAAGATTGAAATTTTTGACGAAGGAAGAAAACTTTTATTACAATGGATGGTGCTTATTACAATGAGCGATACTTATTACATTAGACGGTGCTTTAAGTGACATGTCATGCATTATTTGTCCACATTGGATGTTGGACTTGCTTCAAGTGACATTGGACGTTGCACTTGGGAGGACATGGCTGTCTACATTGGATTCTCTTTTCACATTGGATTACTTTATCCACAATGGTTTACTCGGTCCAATGACGTGTTTAACTAGGATTAGGACATTGTGATCTTATCTTTTTTAAGTAGGATAATGTTAGAGTTATAGTAGGATAATGTACTAAATAGGTGGCATTGTCCTATTGATTATTAGAAGTTATATTCGTATTAGGAGTGCTAATTAAGGTAGAATTAAAACACTTCAGTTATGGTTATAAATAGATGTACACCCCAAGCTTGAAAACCCAAACTTTGTGATTTAAGCTTTAGATTCACGAGAGGAAGTGTAGGAATTAAGGGTTTTTTGGATTTAATCAATTCTCAAACTTTCGCCCTATAATTAGTACATGGCTTTATAGGAAGTGTAGGAATTGGAGCGTGGCTTTATAGGATTTAATTTCTAGTTTTTATCCCTTGTGTGGATTAAGGTTTAAATACCTAAATTTACATTAGAAATAGTATTGGGGTAGAAATCTAAAATTACCACTTCTATTGGTAAGACCCTGATCTTCACGTTGAAACCCTTTTGGGGTAAAATTCCAAAATTACCCCTCCTACCAGTAAGACTCCAATCTTTCCACCGAAATACTATTGGGGTAGAAATTTGAAATAAACCCCTCTATCAGTAACACCCTAATCTTCTCACAAAAATCATTTGGGGTAAAATCCTGAAATTATCCTTCCTATCGATAAGACCCTAATCTTCTCACTGAAACCCTAACGGGGCAAAATCCTAAAAGTAGCTACCCTATCAGTTTGAGCTTAATTTTTTCTTTAATTCTATTATATACTTTATTTTTATTTTTGTTAAAAAATATTAGGCCAACATGACACGATACGCCACACAGGCGTGCTAGGCCATGGGTCGAGTTCTACGGAAAGGTAGCACGACATGGCCATAATTAGGCATGTCACGACACCACACGATAAGAAATCAGACACGAGTCGACACGGCCCATGGCGAGTATGGCACGACTTGTGCCCACCTCTATGTGTGAGTTGGTAATGCGTGAGTTGTTTGTTAGTTGGTATTTTTTTTTGGAGTGAAAATATTTTCAATATGGTGTAAAATGAAATTACATTCCAAGTTTTACATCCTATATTTTACTCCAAACCAAATAATGTAAAATGAGGAAAACAGTTTTTAGGGAAAACGTTTTACACCATATTAAACGAAGTCGTAGTGGGATCAGGCTCGTCCCCCGGGTGGGGCAAGCAAGGCAACCGCCCAGGGCCCCGATAAATAAGGTCTATTTTTTAAATACTAAGATAAAAATAAAAGGGATATAAATATAATGTGTGTAAATTTAATCATATTAATTGAATATCTCAATGATAAAGGACCTATTTGTATAAAGTTTTTAATGTAATTTGGCATGGATTCGATTACCTTTACTAGCATATTTTATGATTGTCTGTTCGATTCCTTTTTTCTTAACCCTATACTAAATATATACTTCACGTGAATTAAAAAAAAAAAGCAAAAATAAACAACCTACTAAAAACAAATACAACATACAAAATATAATTGTCAGCAAAATAGCTACTTATGTCACCAATTAAAAAAATATAAAAAATTCAACTAATTATTTTGTCCGTTAGTTGTCCACAATTATCATTATTCCTCATTTTGTTAATGCAATAATATCTTATTAATTCATTGTATTTAGAATGTATACTATATTAATTTGTGAAGAGAACTATTTATAATATTATAAAGAAAATTGACCATAATAATAAGATACTTGGTAAATAATTTTTTTTTATGAAGTGGATTGTTCACTATATTATTTAAATTGAAATTTTTAATTAATGATTTATGTGATTATAATGCATATCATTTAAAATCATATTTTTGAATTGTTTATTATTTTTTGAAACCACTATTTAATTTTTTATATTTGTTAAATAAGAAAATAAAATGATACAAAATATATTATTAAATTTAAGGGTCCAAGTTTTTTTTATTTCGTACTAGACTTCTAAAATGTCAGAATAGGCCTGAATGGAATAAATTGTTATAACATAGTTACTTTTAGTTGTCATAAAAACCATAAAGTAGCAAGGGAAAGAAATAAAAGAACACCCTTAAAGAGAAAAAATGTGAAACGGAAGTAATATGAATGATATACTTAAGGTTTTCTCTTTATTGAAATAGTTGGAAATGACAATTGTTATGGAATGTACTAGTAAAAAAACCATACATAAATAACTTAACATAACTTAAAAGGATAAGTTTTTACAACAACGAAAGCTTAGACCTAGGTATTGGTCTTGATAATTTCATAGGCATCATACAAATATACCATTTCCTGTAACTTTAAAACTCAAGCATGTGTACAGCGGGCTCATCGTTTCTTATTCGCAGGCTCTTTCTGAGCATTGAAGTAGACAGTGGCAACCGGAAGGCCAAGACCATGTCTAGCAGCAAAGAGGCGCGTATTAAAATTTGCACGAGTACGAGGTGGCGCCTCTGTGAAGCCCAACTGTTGCTTTTGCTCAAACAACACCAGTATGAATCTGTGTATTCCCACAGGTGGCCTTGGTCCGGCGTACGCAAATACTTCCTTTCCTGTAGTTTTCATGACAATTTTTTTGTTACCAATCAATCTTCGTGACAATCTTAAGTACACATAATATTGTAAGTTAGACCAATTTGAAGCAAGTTTTACAGTTCAAAAAAGATCTGAGCTAGTTCTGATTTAGCTGCTCAAATGTAAAGATGTCGGGCCCATGAGCATCCTGACCTGTTGTTTGTGCTGGTCGATGTGCCGTGGCCTCCGGCTAGTCAGCACAGGGCCCAATTTCTGGCACACTTTGCATGTTCCAGCCCATTCCGTCAGGCACGTATGCACGTACGTATTTTAGGTATTTTTTAGTCCTTTGATTTACTCCCTTTCCAAATGTATTAAATTATGTTTTATATTTTAAAATTCAAGAATAATTTTAATAAATAATATCATCAAAATATAAAAAATATTACTTTTACATTTTTTTAACTTGGAAAGACATTTAGTATGTTTTTAGAAAAAGACGAGAAAAAAACTTACACATGGCTACACGTAAGTCGGGACGTGGATTCGCCCATAAGGCACGTGGGATCGTCCATGGACGGGCTAAGGTTTCGAAAAGATGGACAAATGAATTCCATGCTCAATCATGGGCTAGGCCTAGCTAACCATAAAACATGCAGGTCTTATACATTGCATGGCCTTGTATGACACAACAATCCCCAGTTTAAAGGTATGATCTTCTTGCCAATTTACTAGATGCGTGGCTTAGTGTTTTTGCAGTGATACATAATTCGATCAGGTATGAGGTATAAGGTATAAGGTATATGTTTAGCATGAAATAGTTAAATTAATTCCTTGTTTTACTTGTAAAAATCGTAGTTATTAAATCCTTACCTCAAAATACATTTGTATTAAGAGGGTTTAGCTCATATCAAACCACTATTAAAAAAAAAGGTCATATGAAACCAGGCTAAAAGGTATTTCATTCGTCCCTTAACGTAACCAATTCCGTGATATTGTGAATCCTGTTCCAAACTCGTACCAACCTTGATTTATTATCCTCATTCAAACCAAGTACCAACAACATTGAATCAGTGGTGAATATTTGTTATAGCACATATACTTTTCATAATGAAATCATATATACTTTGATTTATCTGTACACTTTAAAGTATTATTACCTCTATCCCTTCTAGAAAATTTAAGGTTAATACCATAATACTTAAATCATACGATAGCTAGATTGCATCACGCAAATAATTGTATCGAAGTTTTGAATAACTAATATATGGTATAAAGAAAATGTTTGCTATAATATTAAAAATTAATGAAGAATAATTACCACTAGATGGACTTGCACCACCGGGTATATCAGCAACAATCCTGAAATTTTAATATTGAGTGTAAACAAAATAAGATGACATCTACCTATTTGATATAATTATAAGATTAATATGCGTTTCATAATCTTTTCAAGAACTTTAAAAGAATACTCATTCAACAACTGAATGATTCTATAATACGGAATTATATGCTCTTTATATCCAAACCATCAACTTGTCATGTTGGCACAATAACCACACAATAATGCACTAGGAATTACCCTTATAAGGAGAGTCTTCAAATTTTACCATTTTTGTCCTCACACCATTAGTATAAAAAACCTCAATTGTGGTACACATTTACTCTCTTGCTTCTGTATGATTTATTTTAAAATGCTACAAATCGCATAGAGGGAAAAACTTTGATAAAATCAGAATAATAGAGATTTGCCACAATTCATTCCTACCATACAATAATAAATTGATGTCTTCTATTAAGATATACATGGTTTTCTTAAAGAATATATTATTCTTGTAGAAAAAATATTTTTTTAAACTAATCCTTGTAAAATAAGAGCTAATTAGAGTTTTTTTTTTTAAAAAAAATATATTATTTGTCTAGTTGTTAGCTAGCTAATCAATATATAGAAAAAATAATTTCATAAGTAGGTCAAAAGTTTAGTTGGTCTTTTTCACACTTCTTAAACTTCATTTTTGGTATTGTGTAAATTGCTAGGGTCCTTATAGTCATCTCTTTGGTTTAGTTGGATAGAGATGGTCAGAGACCCAGAGATGACAACAATGTAAACGGTTTTTTAACCCATACTACAGCAGAAACTTCTAGAGTATCCCAAATCTATACCAACTACTGACTTGACTTGCATGCATTTCTTAATAAGATTTCTCGATTAAGCTAAAGTCATCCCAAACGAAGGGAAGACATAGCAAACAGGAGAAAAGAAAATCGAAAGGTGATGTGATATATGGTAGTAGTAATAGTGAATTGTGGCATGATTTATTGGTTTCAGCTGCAAATTCTATTAATATAATTCGGAGTATATGCCTACCAATGGACCCACTCACGCATGGAGGGCTCGCTGGGGCTAGGTGCATCAGGATCTGTCATCACCTGCATGTCAAAATGTCGTGTTACCGTTACCTTAAAGTTATACACTCTTTACATGTCTGAAGCGCAGGCACACCAACAGACATGGTGTCTTGCACTTCTACTACACTAATTAATTCCAAAAGGAGGAATTATATATAAAATATTAGAACAAACTGACCAGGGTATAAAGGACATCAGGATGGCCACCGATGAAAAGGCGAGGGGGATCAACCGCAGTAGAAGGCTTAATAGTGCATCCATTGCTGACATGCTTAGATCCGAAGTAAACAGACATGCTTACACTCGGCACAAACATGTCTACCACATCTCCAATTACTCTGCCTACTACCAATGGATCCACTGACGCAGCCATGTCGTCTCTGGCACTGTGTTTGCGTGAGCGAGTGAGCTAGCGAGAGAGACAGACAGTGTGTGCTGCTTTTTGAAGAAGAGAAGGCCAGTGTATATATGGGACGAGGTTATAGGATAAGCACTCAAGAGTATGCATGCATCAAGTGTATAAGAGCCCAATTTAGGGACAGTAGAAGGATGAGCAACGAATACCACGTGTGAGGGCGTAACAATGGGCTATATACCTCTGTCTTTTCTATTATTATTTTTTTTTTGTATAACAGGTGGTTACCTATAGCCCGTGGGTTTTATCGACTGCTTGGGTTTTACTTTCAACGTTGATGACCTTTACAATTTGTCCCTTTGTTGGTTTTGTCCTTCACTTATGAAATTCTTAAAATTCATCTAAAGGCTTAAGGTGTACCATTTACGATAATAATGTTTCGAGTATCTGGGTCTGAGTGTCTTATTACTCAGAGTCAATAAGATTATCCTTCATTTTAGAGAGATCGGAAATCTAAACAAGTAAACTATCCTCACGATAGGTGAAAGGAAATCCTCCTTCAATGGTAGAGTCAGATTAAGTTCAAACGCTATGATACTACTGTCAATGGAACAGTAAATAATGTAGTATTGAATAACTTTCCTTGGGGTTCTTGTATATGTAGACGTCATACCTACGCCTGTGTAATATGTGGATCGTAGGGTTAATATAGTTATTGCCTACTTTCCTGAGCAACTCGGGCTGAATTGGGCATATCTAGAATAGATGCATCCACTTTGTGAAACTTTTTCCATAAGCATTGAGGTGTGTAATTTAAAATTTGTTGAAAATTTCAAAATTTCTAAAAGTTGGTACAAATAATATGGTGGCAATTTCTCACACCTTTGGCTGACATGTGTCAATATCTATCTATTGATTTGAGATGATAGTTAATATAGATTGTTGATGATGGTATATGTCCTTAATAATATGACCCAAAACCCCAAGGTTGATCCTTACTCTAATACTTATAACCTGAATTGGAGGGCACATTTAAATTTTGGTTGGAGGAGTGGTCAAAATAAGGAGCAAGTGAACTTTAAAAACAAGGGGCATGAGAATTTTGGTGGTCAAAATCAAAGGAACTTTGAGGATCGATGTTTAGGTGGATATTGAGGGCATGGCTATGGGAACTACGAGACTAATCCGATCACAAACAAGCACCAAAATTAAAGCCAACGTCAATTCCAATATCCCTTCCCACATAACCCATTTTGTTTTCCTATAAATCCCAAGCCAAATGCTACCCGGCCCTTCTCAACCTCTTCCTCAAAAGTCCAACATGAAATCTCTGATGGAGAGTTTTGTGACTACCCAAACTAAGAAGAATAACAACATTTGAGGAAAGTTTGTGAAAAAAAATACAAATTTACAACAAGAAACTTGAGAACCAACTTGACGAGATAGCCAATTCTCTTAATGATTGTTCAAGAGCCTCGGTCCCTAGCAAAGGCATTGACCCTACCAAGCATGTCAATGCCATCATCATAAAAAGTAGGAATACTCTAGGAGGAGTTTCGGAAAAGGTAGTAGAGAAGAAATCTTAAGCTAAGCCATGTGTTGTTGAGAATAATAGTGGGAAATAGAGTGAAAAGGGGACAGGTTAGTCAGAAGAGGTCATGAACGAAAGTAATCCAAAGAGTGTTACCCCCTCCTGTATTGTGAAGTTACCTTACCCTGTTAAGTTAGCCTGGTCTAAGTTGGATGAGAAATTTTCAAAATTCCTTGAAGTTATTAGGAAGCTCTATTCCTTTCACCTATACCATTAACTAAATGTCAATCTATGACATCATGAGCAACAAGAGGGAGATAGACTAGCATACCAAAGACTTGTAATTCTATTATCCAAAATAAATTGCCTACCGAAGTTGAAGGATATACGTTGTTTTTTGAAGCCTTGTGCCAATGGTAAGATGTTGATAGACCGAGCTTTGTGTGACTTAGGTGATAGCATAAGTGTTAGAATTTGATCTTATGAAAATTTAGGCCCGCAATCATCTCCCTTCAGATAATGGACCATTGGGTGAAGTTTCAACTAGAAAACATAGAGGATGTCCCACTTAAAGTATGAAAGATCTATATTACCGTGGATTTTATTGTCCCATCATGGAGGAGGATCCTGATGTTCCTATCATCCTAGGAAAACCTTTCTTAATAACAACAAGAATTATTATTAATGTTAAGAATGGTAGGTTGACTGTAAAGGTTGCTAATGACAAGTTAGAGTATAGATTGTCATAGGTCATGATATGTCCATAAAACATGAATGATTATATGTGCAAATATTCATTTAATGAAAAACACAATTCATGACATCCCACATGAGCATTTGCATATGACTAACGATCCCCTTGAGTTTGTTTTGTTGAATGAAGATAGTAGCCACATGAATGGTGAGGAGTTGAGGATGGTAAGAGAAGTTTTTTATTCTACTCATTCTGTAACATCACAAGAAGATGTTTATCTTATTAATGGAGAGGATGAGGTGAAGAACAAAATCAAAGAGGCTAAGAAGGCCCCAAAGATGGAGTCAAATCCCCTACCTTTAAATTTGAGATATGAATTACTTGGTTCTTTGTCCACTTACCTACTCATTACTAGTGCTTCCTTAGGTAAGAGGAAACATCAAGGTTTTTTGATGTTTTGTGATTATCACATAGAAATGCATTAGTATATACTCTTGGAGATATTAAGGGAGTAAGACCAACTCTTTGCATGCGGCATTTACCATTGGAAGTTGGAAAAGCCCTCCATCAAGAAGCAAAGATAGCTCAATCCTTAAATGATAGAGGTTGCAAAGAAAGAGATTATCAAGCTCCTTACTGCGAGTGTCATCTACCTAGTAAGTGTATGGTGGCAGTGCAAGTAGTTCCTAAGAGTGGAATGGTTGTGGTAGTGAAGGAGAAAGGTGAGCAGATCTCCACGAGAATCATAATCGGGTGGAGGTTGTGTATTGATTAAAAAGGAAGCTTTTTACCTCTACCAAGAAGTTTCATAGATCAAATTTCGGAAAGATTAGTGAGACATAAATATTTTTGTTATCTCAACAGGTTCTCGGGATTATTTCAAATCCTTATCTATCCCAAGGACAAAGAAAAGACAACATTTACATGACTTTATGGTACCTATGCTTATTGTAGGTTGTCCTTTAGGATATGTAATTCCCCTACCTCCATTTTCCAAAGGTGCATGATGTCTTTTTTTGTTGATATAATGGAAGTTTTCATAGACGACTTCTTTATAAGTGGTAGCACTTTCGATGAATATTTTGTGAATCTCGCTCACTACTTGAAAAGTGTGAGGATGCCAACCTAGTTTTAACTAGAAGAAGTGTAATTTTATGGTAAAAGAGGGGATTTTCCTTGGCTATAAAATATCACATTGGGGTATTATAGTAGACTCAGTTAAGGTTGAGGTTATCACGAGAACTCTCCCTTCCCCTATGGTGAAAAGGATGAGGTATTTCTTAGGCAATGATGGTTTCCGGCCAATATCAATTCATTGAATTATTTTCAATGATAGTTAAACAACTCACTACATCTCTTCAACAAGAGAGCGAGTTTGTATTTAATGAGGATTATTTGAGTGTTTTTTTTAACAAGAGAAAGGAGGCTCTTACCTCTACCCCAATCGTGCAAGCACCAGATTAGAACGTTTGTTTTGATCTTATGTGTTGTGAGTGAAATAGTTGTGGGGGCTATTTTGGTCACAAGAAGGATGAGAGGTCTCATGGGATCTATTATGCAAGTAAGACCTTACATAGGGCACAACGAAACTATAATACCCCCAAATTACTAACATAATAATAATAGTAATTTTAGTAACTTAGGGCTATTACCACCACGTGTCACCATGCTTCGGTTGTCCTAACTAATTACTATATTGCAGTGGAAGAAAAACTTGATTTATTTATAAAAAATAAATTTGATTATCCAAAGGTATAAAAGTTAAATAAGAAAATTTAAGGAAATTCCTAGCTAGTATGTGCTCCTTGATGTAATTTTCCCATGCACATTTTTTCTTGCAAAGCTACTCACCATAAATGATAAGACAAACAAAAAATAATAGAAAAATACGTGTCAATATAAAAATATTGTGTACGTATGCATGCTAAAAGAAATATTTTGATTTTTAAATTCCTTTATTTTGAACTTGCCTTCTTATAATTAATAAATATTAAAGCTTCCTTTATAATAATCCAATACAAATAGAATTATTAAACAACTTTAAAAAACAATTTCAATTCTTCTTCTTATTTCCCCTCCTTGATTGTCCTAAGTGTGCACACATCTAAGTTATTTATCCCACACTAGTAAAATAAAAATTGATCCAAGTCAAATATTGTGACTTAAAACCATTGTATTAGCCCATTTTTTATATAATGAACACGATGTTGTATTAGACTTGTGTAATGCAATGGTAATGGAAGAGCCGTTGTATTAGCTATTTTTTACCGTTGTATTAGATAAAAAATGTAGTATTGTAAGGTTATATATATAAACTCTATTTTTTAATTAATTTTAATTGATTTTTTTTGAATTAAATGGTTTTAATTGGTTAAAATATTTAATAATTATATTATTTAAAAAAACTATTTTTTCTTAAAATTTAGAGAATAATTATCATTTTAAATTCATACATGGCTTTTAGTTTTCAAACTCTAATTTTTATCCTAATTTTCATTATAAATAGACCCTTAAATCTCACCTAATTATTCACATAAAAATCATTAGACTTTCTATTTCTCTCTAACTTTCTCCCTCTTTTTCAAGCGACTCTCTTCATCTCTCCGGCCACCTTATGCCCCCAACAATCATTAGCCATTTTAAGCCTCTTCTTTCCCATAACTATTTAATTATTTTACAAATTATTTTCCAAAAAATATTTCTAAATTTAATTAAAGTTAAATATTTTATTCATAATTATTATATTGGATTATATTGATTAGTTTATTTTAATTAATAGGAGTATCATCTTGAAGTTTAAGTAGGAAGTTGCTAGGAAGTACTGGAATTTAAGGTACATATATGTGTTTAATCTTTTTATGTGTAATTAAATATTTTATTGTCAAATATTGTGAATTATATTTTGTTAATCTATAAATTATATTTTTAATGAGGTTTGAAAATTTTAATATATATTATATATATAATTTGCAAACTAAATTATAATTGGAATTTTAGTCATGCATCACTTTTAAAATATATATATGGTCATTTATTTAAAATTCTGATTATAAAAAAGGAATGATATAAATTTACCTTATTTATTTAATTTTAGCTTCGAAAAAAAGAAAGGGTTTGATGAATATGCATCATGAGACTTAATAATTTTTAATGCGATTTAATAATCAAAGTAAGGTCTTTGTATTTATAGAATTTATAAATGAGTTATAAAAGGAGAGTTATTATTATTTTCCATTACTGCTTGATTTTATAATTAAGAAGGGATCATACTTCAAAGTCTACTTGTTGGCAAATGAAAAGGAAACTCCAAGGGTTTTCTTCTATCCATCCTTATAAACACTCACATATTATGATTCTTCTTTTTACAATAAATCAAGGTAGTTAGATAATCCTCTATTAAACATTATCAATTGTACCCGAATTATACATTCCAAGAAGACAGAAAATAAGTCAAAGTTATTAAATCTAAACAATTCTAAGCTATTGACCTAATCAGATGCTATCATATGCTCAATTATCGAATGAATAAAAATCCAAAACACACAAAAATCACCAATATGTTCAATGAAAGAAGTAATGAATCAAAAGCCCAACCTTGAAAGATGACGACTCAAAAAGGAGACGGTGAAGGGGAGGAGATGGCTGCTAGTGCACGAAGATGGTGAAGGGGACAATAGACAACGGCGCAACACAACACAACACAATGTGGGTGGATGGGTTAGGTTGGTGGCAAGAACATGAAGAACTAAATGCTAAGAACACGAAATACAGAAAGAAGGTAGGGTGGCACGAATAATAACGTAAGTGGCACAATGTGGGATGGCTGGGTTATAATGTGGGGAATCAAGGCAAGAACACAAAGATGAAGAAGGTAACTATTGAACAAAATGTGAATTAGAAGAAGTTAGGTTAACTAAAGAAAGTATGCCCGTGTTTTTTTTAAATAGGGTGAATAAAATGCGGCGAGCATAGCTTAAACCCGCCGCTTATTAATCTTGCTTCAATTAAAATGCGACGGGTATAGAATTAACTCGCCACTTATTATTAGGCTTC
Organism: Dysphania ambrosioides; assembly: GCA_026401315.1. Lineage (NCBI taxonomy): Eukaryota > Viridiplantae > Streptophyta > Magnoliopsida > Caryophyllales > Amaranthaceae > Dysphania > Dysphania ambrosioides. The sequence continues at coordinate 11,798,407 of CM048664.1, forward strand.
AATTGGAATGAGGCGGTTCTAGCCATAACCCGCCACATATTATTAACATTTATAACTAAAATGCAACTTTTTTGGTTTTATGCCGCAAATATAATTCACAATATTTGACAATAATTCACAATATTTGACTTGGATAAATAACTTGGATGTGTCATAAATAACTTGGATCCAAGTCAAATAATAATTTATCACAATATTTAAAAACAATATTTGATAAATAATTCACAATATTTGACTTGGATAAATAACTTGGATATGCGGCATAAATAACTAGTGTGGGATAAATAACTTTGAGTTATTTAAAAAACAAAATATAATTCACAATATTTGACAATAAAATATTTAATTACACATAAAAAGATTAAACACATATATGTACCTTAAATTCTAGTACTTCCTAGCAACTTCCTACTTAAACTTCAAGATGATACTCCTATTAATTAAAATAAAATAATCAACATAATCCAATACAATAATTATGCATAAAATATTTAACTTTAATTAAATTTAGATTTTTTGGAAAATAATTTGTAAAATAATTAAATAGTTATGGGAAAGAAGAGGCTTAAAATGGCTAATGATTGTTGGTGGCATAAGGTGGCCGGAGAGATGAAGAGAGTCGCTTGAAAAAGAGGGAGAAAGTTAGAGAGAAATAGAAAGTCTAATGATTTTTATGTGAATAATTGGGTGAGATTTAAGAGTATTTATAATGAAAATTAGGGTAAAAATTAGAGTTTGAAAACTAAAATCCATGTATGAATTTAAAATGATAATTATTCTCTAAATTTTAAGAAAAAATCTTTTTTTTAAATAATATAATTATTAAATATTTTAACCAATTAAAATCATTTAATTCAAAAAAATCAATTAAAATTAATTAAAAAATAGAGTTTATATATATATAACCTTATAATACTACATTTTTTTATCTAATACAACGGTAAAAAATAGCTAATACAATGGCTCTTCCATTACCATTACATTACACAAGTCTAATACAACGACATCGTGTTCATTATATAAAAAATGGGCTAATACAATGGTTTTATAAACCCGTTGAATTAGATATGATAACCCAACGACACATACAACGGCCAAATTGTCTAATCCAACCGCAAAATTATCAAATCTAACAAACATGGTGCCAAAATAAAAATTTTATTTTTTACTTCCCTCCCTAGCCAATTTTCCTCAAATACAATACTCTTCAATTCCCACGCATGTTTATTTCATAGATTTCCACATCTTCTGCTTGGAATCCCGCCTTCGTTCGTCCCACACAAATTATAATCCAATTCGACTTCTTCCTACAACACGAACATTCTTGCCCAACTTTGTTCTTCACAAACTCTCCCTTTTTTCTTAAATCATGATTCTACTTGCTCGAGTAAGTTGACGAAAATGGTTAAGGCGGTGGCGGTGACTGATTGCTCAAGTCTTGTATGTGGCTAATTGCACGAATCTTTTAAAGTATACCTTAATTTGCTTGAATATATGGTGTATTTGTACTTATGGTTTGGTTTTAATTTGGGGTGTGTAGATTGGCACAATTAAATGGTATTGCTATTGGAACCTTCCTTAATCTTATTAACAATTCCATTTTAAAGGGGTTATTTTGGATTTAGTTGGAAGTATTGCTTCATCTTATTATCAATTCCATTTCCACACATCAAGAGGGGTTATTTTGGATTTAGGTGGAAGTATTGCTTCATCTTATTATCAATTCCATTTCCACACATCAAGAGTATCTGATGTAACTTTCTATGTTTGATCAAGAGTATATGATATCACGTTACCCTTACATTGGAAAAATAAAAAAATTCAGCCCACGGAGTGATGCTTTAAAAAAGGTGAAATACGCTCCACCTTGACCACTTGTAGTCTTTAAATTTACAAATCCTATTTTGTTTCTTCTACACTGAATAGTCCATTATTGAAATCTACGGAGTGCCATTTTGTTTTTCCTCTGATCTACGTTCTCCTCATGCGCTAAAAAGCTAACTACGAATCTGCTTATTAAATCATAATCCATGGATTTCTAGCCTTTACTTTTTTGGCTGCTGCTCCAGCATTCCTATCTAGCTCGTTTTGCACATAGAATGGAACAAAGAGTGGAAGTCGGAGAAAGAGTGGAAGTCGGAGAAAGAGTGAAATTCATTTTATTATTAAGCAAATATTAGATTGAGTACAAGTTGTATTTTTTTGATGGTGTGGTACTGTGTGTTTTTTTTCAGCTTGGTGCAGTACGGTTGCAAATTTCTGTGTAATATTAAAGGAGCTTGTATCAAGTTTTTTCTTGTGATCTTGTAACAGAGTAGCTTACAAGATATTGTTTAACATACTATGTTGGTATTTGGTAGATTGATGTAAATTCTGAAATTACATCTATCTTTAACGGAGTCACTAAGGAGATTTTGTTGGTTAAGTCATTTGAAGAAAATAGGTTGGACCATTTTTGTTTGCATGACCCGTTCATTATGTGCAGGGGTATTCTAGTCTTTCCATCTTGGAAAATTAGAAGAAGTAGTTGAGGGAATTTTGTATTAAAAATTAAAGGAGTTTTTTCTTAATTAATTAATCGATTTCGTTAATTAAAATTACTTAGTTAGTTGAAATAGTTGGGCAAGGATTAGTTAAATAAAAGCTGATGTGGTGTGTGGATTGGTTGTCCTTGCTTAGTTGGAATGCATGGGTTTTTGGAGGAATTTGGGTTGAAAAATCAGATTGAATGGGTATTAATTAGGCGTGATTTGTTGGGTTATTTTAGGAGAAAATAAAATCAAAAGTTAGAATTGATTCTAAGCATGATTTAAGGAAAGATTTGATCTGATTTGAATCTTTTCCTTTTAATTAGTTGGCACGTTTTTTGGGTTATGATAAGATTGGAGGGATTTAATTTCGTCAAAGAGGGGGATTTGCTAATTGATTTAGGCGTGTGAAATCAGATTTGGCGTGAAATACGGAAGATTCTTAATTGGATGTTTGAATTAGGTGTGGAACGGGAAATATTGTGCTTATTATATGCATTGAGTTATGGAAAGATTTGGTTGATTTATTTCCTTTTAATGAGGTGGCGTTTTGGTAGAGATTAGGTCAGATTTAGAGTCTTTAATTTATTGAAAAATAAATCAATAATCAGATCTAAGTTTCCGTAATTTAAGGGATCTTGGTTGACTGATTTTTATTCCTTAAGTGGCATCTTAATTAGGGATTATTGATTAGATTGGGAAGCTACAATTTAAGGGTGTATTAGGGGAAGTTTTTCATTGATTTTGAGCTAATTTGGATGTGACTTTAATAGGGTCCTTATTGAGAGATTTACACTTATAGTAAAGAAGTGAGTGTTCCTTCTTTACATATCTTAGGAGTATTGGTGAGTGTTCCTTATTTCCTAACCTTTCTTTTCTCTTCTACTTTCTATCAAAATCTATCCATTTTCATTTCTAAAATCCCACACAAACTTCTGTCCATTTTCTTGTTAAAACCACATCATTTATTTTCCTTTTAAAAACCTAAACACTCTAAACACGTCCCTAAGACAAGCCCAAACACACTCACCGTTCATCCAAAAAGCCTACGCATTTCATCCTAAATCCAATCCCAACACATTTCACCCTTTTAGATCCATTTGAGAAAACTCGTTAAGTGTACTATCCTCTACTAGATTTTACATCATAGATAGTTGTAGCCTAGCAGAGTCATTGATCGTACTATCTTGGCTCAACTAATTTCTTTGATGAGTAATCATGGTCAAATACAAGGAATACAGTTTCCAAACTCAAGTCACCATCAAAATAAGAGTTTTGTGAACCCTAAAAGAGAAGCATTTAACTAGAAGTATACAATATTTTCTTGTTTATTGGGCTATTTTTCTTACAACACAGTTATTCGAATTTTTTATTGTTAACTTGAGAAATTTTTGCATAATTCAAAAATCCAAGATTCGCCAGATGCATAAAACCAAAGGAAAACAAAAAATTTCTAACATAAATGAAGGCAAAGGTTTGTCAACTTATAATCGTTGATATATAGATGTTATGTAGTTTTGCTTCCCAGGTTTCCTGATAGTATGTAGTCTGTTCTTATAATGTTGTTCTCATTATCTTTGAGTATTTTTCTTTATTATCCTAGCTTGATCTTTTATGTGCTGACTCAATTGTAAATGTGTTACAAGAGGTAAATGATGAGTGACATTTATGTCACTCATCATTTACCTCCTGAAAATGTCACTCATCATTTACCTCCTGTAACACATTGACAATTAAGTCAGTATATTTGTATTTTCCTAGTAGAGTTTCATACTCTTTTTGGCCCAAATTGATCCCATTTTGTTTTATTTTGCATCACTTTGTGCATGGTCTAATCTAAGGAGCATTTTTTGTATTTTTGTCCTATTTTATTTGATTACCTATATCTCTTCTACTTTTTATGCATAATTCCATGGCTTGATGGAGGTATCTATTTAGCTTGATCTGAGCACGATAACTGAGGAATAGAGATGCATAGTAGAAAAGCTAAGAAGAGAAGACAAGAGATCACTCAAGAATTGAACCAAGAGGCCTCTTAAGAGAAAAAAGTCATAGTGATTGCTTAGAAGAATCCCCTACGACCGCTTAGTTAAATGGGAATTGATAGGGAAGAAGTTATGAGCAGGAAGTAAGCAGTTTCTAAAAGGGCGCTTTGAGGCTTGAGTGGGCGCTTAAGGTTGAACTGGGCGCCCATTTTATTTACTTAAAATCCGAAATTTGCTTATGAGCAGGCGCTTGCCCATGAGCTAAGTGCCCGCTCAGTTTTATTTTGGCAATTTCGTAATATGTTCCAACTCTTCTACAAGAAAAGAAGCAACAAAATAGGAGGCACAAGGAATCATTCATCATTCACCAATAGTTTTGGACTAGTTTAGTGCAGAGAGATAGTTCTAGGGTTTCTTATTTTCTTTCATAAAAACTCTTACATTATTCGTAGATTTTGTTATCGGTTTTTCTATTTTTCAATGGGATTGTAATCAACGCTTGTCAGACATCATTTTAATATATAAAATTCAATATTTTCATTCTTTCTCTTGATTTATATTTTGTATTTTTTATCGGTTTTTCTTTCTCTTGTTTATGTCTAGGAGGCATAAGGAATCATTCATCATTCACCAAGTCTTAGGTTCCTATCCTCCCTGCCAAAAGCCTTAAAAGATTCATCAATTGTTTTCCATTGGGGAGAATCAATAGTATGTTGAATCATCCTATCTTTCTTCCTCTTCTCTGCATGCCATCTCAAATTCTTTGTATCGCTCTTAATCGAAAACAAACGCTTGAACCTTGGTATTATGAGAAGGTACCACTTCACCTTTACACTAGGACCTTTAATCCCCACTACAGGCTCTATCCCATGTGGGAGTTTGTAACATGACTACCCACATTTAGGATATTGAATGAACTCTGTATATTTATTTTGAAACAAACAGACAGGTATCAATATTATTATACTCTAACCCAAGGGGACACATTAAATTCTTCGCATAGTACATGGATATATGAAAATCATTACCCTCTGGAAACATGTCCCCTAATATTTTCAATAATCTTGTGAAACTAGTATTAGTTTAACCATATTTCGCTTTCAAGTTAAACAACGTTGATGTGGGAGACAACTTAGTATATTTAGTACATCCAGGATACAACAGTTTCTTAGCAGCCTCCCACAAACACTCAAAAGTACGAGATTGACTACCAAATTGATCCCCAACCCCTTCAAGTATTTCATCTATTCGATCTTCATCACTATGGTCATTATCCTCCAATTCATCCTCCCTATCATCTTCCTTCTCGGCATCAACATCTTTACCGTCATTAGATTCTAATTAGCCATGATGTTCTAGCTCAACACAAGGAATGGGAATTTCATTAGAACACGACCCCATGCCATTAAAAGTAGGAACCTTACCATGCCATACCCATACGTGGTTTTGTTGCCTAAACTCACGCCAGATCACATGATCCCTCAACTCTCTTATACTACTAACTATATTCACATTATCACAATCAACACAAGGGCAACACACCTCATCATCTCCAATGTTATTTAGGTGTTTCAAGGTTTGTCTACAAAACTCCTCAACTCCATTCATGAACTCCAACAAAGCACGATTACCATACATCCAATTTCGATCCATAAGTTGTGTTATGCCCTATTTAACATGTAAGAGATTAAATAACAATCTAATCAACACTCAATTTATGCATAGTTATATATATAATTTCACCTAAGGGGTCCTCAAGTAGCTTAACAAAAATAAGGTCAAGCAAACTCCAAAATGACCCACAAACACTCGCTCTATAGTTTAAGTTACTAAATTCTTCTAGCGATATTATTTTTGTTCTATGCTTTAGAAATCACTACAAATTCTACAAAAGTTTGGCAGAGTTTCGTTTGTAAATCTAACATGTCTCAAATTTGAAAATATATTTTCAAACTTGTTATATGAATTTATATACAACCACAACCAACACACAATGTCATTTACTAATTCATATACATTGCCAAATCAATTCAAAATACTATACATATGCGTTACCTAAATCAATTCAAACTAATATACATAACCAATTCATATATTAACACTTTATATCTAACATAACCCAATTCCAATTAATATACAAACTAATTCAAATAACATACTAATTTAATTCCTAATATTATGAATACTAACATAATTCAATTCTAACTAATACACATACTAATTAAAATATATTACCAACTTTGATTATTAATCCAACTTTAATTCAAATAACATATGAATACTATCACTTTTCAATTTGCGTTCAATCCTTGAGAAGGATAAATTGAATGGGAGAAACTTCCTGGATTGGGAACGCAACCTAAAAATTGTTCTATGGTTCAAAGGAAGAGAGGATGTTCTTGAAACTCCAACCCCAAGCTCAACTCCTATGGATGTTGAGATAGCTTTTCACAAGGCTGTCTTAGAAAGGTCGGTAATTGTTACATGCCTTATGCTAGACCCTATGGACTCTTACCTCTAAAAGAGATTTGAGAAAATGGATGTATATAGCATCATTTAGTAGTTGAAAACTATGTGTTGACTGCAAGCTAAAGTTGAGAGGTATGAGACTCACAAGGCTACCCTTGAATGCCAACTAGAGACGGGCAAGCGAGTGGGAGAACATGTCTTCAAAATGATAGGTCATTTTGAAAACATGGAAAGACTAGGATTTCCTTATAGCCAAGAGTTGGCTACTGATATCATACTTCACTCACTTCATGATGGATTTATTAACTTCAAGTTGAATTTCCATATGAATAGAGTAGAGAAAACCCTTGTTGAGTTACATGGGATGCTCATTAATGCTGAGCAATACATCCAATTTGAACCTAAGAAAGATGTTATAATGGTTTAAAAAGAGAAAGTATTTAAGAAGGTTGGGGCAGGCAAAAGGAAGAGCAAACAAGGAGTTATTGCTAAAGTTTCTATAAAGCCAAAGGCTACAACTAAGCCAAGGGTGACTGCTAAGAGAAAATGCTTCTATTGTGATGTGATTGATAACTGAAAGAGAATTTGCCCTAGATACTTAAAGGATAAGATGTTTGGTGCTTCTACTTCAGGTATCCATATCATAGAAGTTAATTTAGCAACTTCTATTTCTTCTTAGGTATTTGATAATAGTAGCGTTTCTCACATTTGTTCAAATGTGTAGGGACTCAAAAGGAGTAGGAAGCTGACAAAAAGGGAAGTAGAAATACATGTAGCTAATGGAGCAAAGGTTGCTTCCATAGTAGTTGGAACTTATTGTCTACTTTTGCCTTCTAGATTAGTATTAGAACTAAATAATTGTTCTTTTATACCTAGTATTGATAAAAACATTAATTCATGTATTAGATCATAAAGGATACTCTTTTACGATATAGAAAAGTTATTTCTCTATCTATAAGGATGACATGTTTTATTCTAGTGATAACAATACTAATGGGTTGTATCTACTTAACCAAGATAAGCTCATCCTTAATATAGAAAGAAATATAAATCAAATGATATAAACCGCACCTATCTATGACATTGTCGTTTGGGCCATATAAACCAAAATTGCATTAAGAAGTTACATAAAGATGAGCTTCTACCATCTTTTGAATTTAAATTATTTGATGTATGCGAGTCATGTTGATGGAAGAAATGACAAGATCACCTTTTCTGGAAAAGGTGAAAGAGCCAATAAATTATTGGGCCTAATACATACAGATGTATGTGGACCAATGAGTACAAAAGCTAGGGGAGGTTAGCTATTTCATAACCTTTACTGATGATTTAAGTAGATATGGGTATATTTACTTAATAAAACATAAGTTAGAATCACTTGAAAAGTTCAAAGAGTTCCAAAATGAAGTAGAGAGCCAACTTGGTAAGATAATAAAAGCATTATGATCAAATTATGGTGGTGAATAATTGAGCAAAGAGTTCAGTGATCATTTGAAGAGTTGTGGGATTTTTTCACAACGGAGTCCACTCGGAACACCTTAAATGAGTGGTGTGTCTAAGAGAAGAAATCAAACTCTATTGGATATGGTTTGATCTACGATGAGTCTTGCTAATGTTCTAGTATCCTTTTGGGGACATACTCTCAAAACTACTACTTTTACACTAAACAAGACTTTGTCTAGGGTAGTTGATAAGACACCATATGAATTATGGAGAGAAAGAATTCCTAGCCTATCTTATTTACGCATTTGGGGCTACAAGACTTAATTAAAATGTTTACAGTCAGACAAACTTGCTCCTAAAGGTGACAAATATTTCTTCATCGGTTATCCTAAAGAAACAAGAGGCTATTACTTCTATAACCATCATGAAAACAAAGTGTATGTTGCTAAGGATGGTACCTTTCTGGAAAAGGATTTCATTTCCAAAAAGGAAAGTGGGAGTAATGTATTTCTCAAAGAAGTTCAAGAAGCGCAACAAATGGATATGGTTCAACTAATGTCAAAAGCAGAAGTACTTGTGCTATTGCCTACGGTAGAGGTAGTGCATCCAATGCATGAACCGTCTCCCATGCATGACCTTGTGCTGGAGGAAGAACATTCAATGGTTGAACCTCCTACTACTGAATCTAATTCGAGCAAAAATTCTCAAATCATTGAGAAGAAAATTTCTCGTGTTGTTGCCCCTCGTAGATCTAGTAGACCAAGAAATCTACCTAAAAGATTTGTGGACTTCTTGTTAAACTAATAGTTATGAAATAATGATTTTAAAACATGAGGAACGTACTAGCTATAAATATGCCTTGGCGAGTCTAGATTCCAAAAAACGGCATAGAGACATGAAATCTGAAATGGAATCCATGTCTATGAATCAAGTATGGGACTTGGTTGATTTACCTGATAGGGTTAAACCTATTGGTTGTAAATGGATTTTCAAATTAAAAATAGACAAGGATGGAAAGATTGGTATTTTCAAAGTTATATTGGTTGCAAAAGGTTTCAGGCAGATTCATGGTATTGACTATAATGAGACCTTTTCACCAATTGCGATGCTTAAATCCATTCGGATAATCCTTGTGATTGCTATCTTCTTTGATTATGAAATTTGGTAAATGGATGTTAAAACCACTTTCTTAATGGGCTCTTGAAAGAGGAAGTGTATATGACATAACCTAAGGGTTTTGTGGATCTTGAGATTCCTAGGAAGTTGTGCAAGCTTCAAAAGTCTATTTATAGGCTAAAGCAAGGATCTCGAAGTTGGAATCTTTGATTTGATGAGGCTATCAAATAGTTTGGTTTTCTAAAAAATGAAGAAGAATCTTGTGTATACATGAATTTAGTGGGAGTAGGATTGTCCTCTTAGTTTTATATGTAGATAACATATTACTCATAGAAAACAATATTCTCTTGCTTGACTATGTTAAAGAATGGTTGAAGAATTATTTCTCTATGAAAGATCTTGGAGAGGCTGAGTACATTTTGGGGATCAAGATCTATAGAGATAGATCTAAACGATTAATTGGACTTAGTCAAAGACCTTATATTGATAAGGTTCTTATTAGGTTCAATATGGAAAACTCAAAAAGAGGTTTCCTTCCCATGCAACATGGTTTGTCGCTAAGCAAGACTCAATGTCCATTAAAAGTTAATGACATTAGGCGAATGAGTAATGTACCTTATGCTTTGGCTATAGGGTCCATTATGTATGCCATGATTTGTACTTGACCAGATGTCTCATATGCTTTGCGTGTGTGTAACAGATACCAATCGAATCTAGGAGATGCGCATTAGAATGTAGTTAAGAATATCCTTAAGTACTTGAGAAGAACTAAGGATCATTTCTTAGTGTATGGAGGTGAAAGTGAGTTGGTTGTTGAAGGTTGCATATTCCAAACAGACAAAGACAGTTTCTGATCTCAATCTAGGTTCATCTTTCGTATAAATGGAGGGGCAGTGAGCTAGAAGAGTTCAAAGCAAAGCGCCATAGCTAATTTTATAATAGAGGCTGAGTACATTGATGTAGGTGATGCAGCAAAGGAAGCAGTTTCGATGAAAAAATTCATTTTTGAACTAGGATTAGTACTTAGTATTGGAAATGGTATTGTCTTACATTGTGGCAATAATGGTGTCATTGCTCAGAGCAAGGAACCAAGATCACATCAGGATTCCAAACATGTACTTAGGAAGTTTCACATCAATCGTGAGATAGTGGAAAGGAAGAATGTGATAGTTTGCAAGATCCACATGGACAATAATATCGCAGATTTGTTAACTAAACATTGCCTCAACCCAAGCAAGGAGTTTAGGGCTTAAGCATATTGGCTAGTGGGTTTAGTTGTGTACTATTTTATTGTAAAATTAGTCACAGACATAAAACACTTAAATATGTATGTTTCTGTTTATCAATAAAGTTTTTATTCATATTTAACTGTGGTTTGGTGTTAAATAAAATGTTCAAAGTATTGTATAACATTTGATAGGTTTGTCAAATGCATGATTTGATGAATGAAATCCTATTAAGTGAACCTAAGTTATAAATACTATTAATCCCTAGTCCAAATCATTAATATAGACATACATAAATGATTCATTTAAAGACTAATTTGTAAGTTGATTGATAGCAAAATTTCATGGGCTATTAGGACATGGAGATGTCTAGTCATTTACATGGATATGTATATGGATACATATTGGATAGACCTACTTGATATTCTTCAAAATGTTTCAAGAATTTCATTTTTTATATTTAATAGATTCTTTGGTATGAGTGCAACACTAGTCTCATATAGTGATTAGTATGTCTTTGACATTCTCAAACATCGTGCCATAAAAGGAGGTTATAAAGGAAATATTCAGGTCTGCTAAAAGTTAAGTGGGAGTTTTATTTGTGCAAGATTGAATAAGTCCTCCTAAATTTTAGGATTGGTCTCTTAGGCCTCTTGAAGAGTAAGAACTGAAAAATGCATGGTCGTGCTCAAATGGATTAAGAGTTAAACATTTGTTTCGACTGTTCATGCTCGGATTTTGAAAAATGATTTAAATAATAGTATGAATAACATGAGATGTCATCATATTATCAAATTCGATATTAAGAGACTTAAGGAATTTGTGGGTACACACTTGGTCTAGGACAAGGGGGAGATTGAAGGAAAATGTCCTTTGATCAAGTGTAACAAATTAAGTATAGCATGGACAAATTTATAGAGATAACTATAATCGGTCATTTTAGGTGATCATAGTGTTTTGTTAGAAACCAACATTGAGTTGTGAACTAATTTGATTAGTGAACGACTAATAATAAACTGATTCTATGAGATCACACATATAAGTATATGATTGGATTAAAGTACAAAAGAGGTTTGGAAGCTAAATGGTCATGCTTATGTGAAGTATTGACTAATGAGTTTATTTTATAACATAATAATGTTACTTATAAATAAACAAGGTTATGAGAAACAAAACACAACACACTTAGTCTTATTCTCTAAAAGGCTCTTCTTATTCTCTCTTTTGCCATCACCCAAAAAAGCAATAAGGAATCGTTTCTTATTCTGTACTAGCATAGGTAGGGATTCAATCGTTGTTTATAGACCATTACTAGAGGAGCAACATTTAGTGTTCTAAAGATCTCTATATAGAAGTGTGAAGTGCTCTTAACTTTGTGGAATTCACGCTTCATGGGTATGAATTTCTAATCCTATAATTCGTATTGAAATGTGCATGAGATCCTATTTTAGATGTAAGAAATTGTTTCTTGAAATTCCGGTTTTTGTATCTTCATTCCTATATATAGCATGTGTAATATGATAATCTTTTCTCTATGACTTGATTTGTTGTTGATACTGTGTCATCTTTAGAAGAATTCAAACTCATGATTGTGACCTTTAGTTATGTCTGGTACTTATGTTCATGTATGTCAGATTTTCTCAGCTAATAAATTACAGTTAGATAATACAACACTGGGGTCATGACTCATGGGTTCATTGATTAGCTTTTGTCTAACTCCCAATACATCAAAACCTAACATGTATGGTTGCTTGTATAGATAATCAAAACAGAGATGAGGATTTAACACTTGTGATGCCAAATTTTCAGGACTACTACAACAAGGGCAGAGCAACATCAACATCATATTAAGTTCATGTAAAGTTGGGTCCAGGGAAGGGGAATGCAGCTTAAAGTTTTTTGGTTAGAGACATTATTTTGAAAGATTTACAGTAAAAAAGATATGATAGTATTTGACCTAAAGCAGCAGTATTACTATATTAGTACTAGAAGTAAGGTTCTAGAAGTTAAATCTTTGCACTGGTGAGAAGAAATAACATCACAGGTGGACAAAAAACGTGAAAAGACCATGATAGTGGAAGAAGGTAGAGTTTTGATACCTGAAGTAACAACCTAAGCACATGGAAAGGAGAAGACTTCGATTATGATCAATGAGTTTAAACTTATCAACCTGCAACATTTCAGCCTTTTTTAAAGTGTATGCTGTACATATTAATTGGTTTTCCATTTTTAATCTTCTCCTCCTACTTTTCCTTTTCATGGCCATCGTCGTAAATTTTGTTTGCCTCCAAACATTAATAAATATGATAGATTTGTCCTTTAATTTGCATTTTCAAATAGGTGAGAATGGAGATGTGGAAAAAAAGAGTACCTTTTACTCCCATTTCGATGAGAGAAAAGGGCCATGTATCGCAAATGATAATTTTTATGCTCATTTGTCGCCATGGATAATCTGCAAAGGGGTGCTAAGATTTACACAATATGGCTATTTAGCCACCAATGTTGAAAGCCTAACAGTCTAGCACTGACTATCTGGTCTATGATGCCATAGATGACTCTCCAACAGTGCTAGTGTGACTAGGATCTTGATACAGATCTTTGATTGTATTATTCCTTGTCAAAATGTGAATTTAAAGTATCAGCCATACATTCAATTCTTATTTGGTCCAAATTGTGCTTTCTTATGACAAAATTCTATGTATTGTTTACATGCATTACTTGGTTTACATTTTTGTTGAACTTAGTAATTCTGCCAACCAATTGCAAAGTGCGAAACGAAGATACATAGTTATGCAGTTGTATCCAGCCCATGAAAATATCCATTTACTCTGTGTTATTATACAACTCCGTAGGTCCATTAATTTTTTTTTTCTGACAATGTCTTATCTGCGGTACGTGCACGACGAGCTAAAATCAAGAAATTCGACCAAGCATGTAAATATTTGGCAAATTATTACACACTTATTAATTATTAGTAAACTTTTATTTATTATTAGTAAGATGGTATCGGTATATATATGATGGTAATGCGTGTCATATATATGTGTGTGGAAACAATATTTGATTTTTTTTTATGCATATATTTGATTTTGTAATGTACTTGACGTGAATTTAGGTATAAACACCTTAATCCACACAAGAGATAGAAACTAAACTATAAACCTTATAAAGTATGCGAACTTAAAGAAACACTAGTTCACAAATCTTTACTACGCACAAAGAATAATACACTTTCAAAAATTATTGCTTAAAACATGAAAAACAAGCTCTTTGTTATGCACAAAGAAAAACAATAAACTCTCAAAATTTATTAATGAATACAGAGAAAAGAATCTCAAAACCTAGTTTTTTCAAGCTTGGATGCACATCTATTTATACCCATAGTTTGAGAGTTTGAATAACATTGAGATTTGGACTCCTATTTCTAAAAGGACCACCCAACAACCAATAGAAATTTGACACTTATTTATCACACACTTCTATTAGGACTCTAACTTTACAAAAGATATGATTAACTAGCACTAGTGGAAAATACATCATTTGCTACGGTTTTTTTTTAGGCTTTATGCTCCGGTTTTGACCCGAAGTATATTTGATAGGAGCATATTGTAAAAGATTTTATGTTGTGGTTTAAACCGAAGCATAAGATGGACTTTATGCTGCTGGCTTTCAGAAAACCGCAACATAAAACCCTTATTTTTTTTAAAAAAAAGGACTTTATGCTGTGGTTTTCTGAAAGCCCGCAGCATAAAGTCTATTTTTTTTTTTAAAAAAATAAGGGTTTTATGCTGCGGTTTTCTGAAAGCCCGCAGCATAAAGTCCACATTTTATTTAATAAAGACGAATTGTTGTTAATAATGGGCATATTAGATTACGACAAAGTTATATTTCAATACTCTTTGTACGAAAGATATAATTTCATTTCCATAAATATGTGGAAAAAACCTTCAAATATAAGTGTGCAGAATTTGAGTTCTATTACAAACTAAAATAAACGTAACTAATTTGCTACAACTAACATATGAAAACTGAACTAAACATAACAACTAAATGCAGTTGCTAAGAAAACGTGCAAACTTGTCTCTTATTTCCTTGATTTCGTCAATGGTGAAAGGCTCTTCTCTCGATGTGTCCAAAACCTAAATTTAGCCACCATTAATGTAATAAAAAATAAATTAGATTATCTTATATATATACATGTATAATAAGTTATATATATGTTTAATTTAAACAAATATAACAATTTCCGGTTATTTATGAAAGTTCTAAAAAATTCAACAATTCAACAACTTCAGTACTTCACAATTCCACAATTTAACGATTCCACAATTCCATATAATTTCATCCTCCGTGATTATCATACATCTACTTATATAAGCTAAGAATACTTGTCTAATATATATGTACATATAAAAAATGTAAGTAAAGGAATTAAATATACCTTTTCTACATCATCGACTTTCGTGGTAGAAGAGACTAAGTCGTACATGAATCTCATAACAAAATAGCCACAATCGACCCCATTTACTTGTCTTGCACACTAAATAACAATATAGCCACAATCTCATAACATGTACCTTTGCTGATTTCCATTTAGGAAATGTGGCCCTTATATGTAATCGAATACTTCCACGCAATTTCTTCATTACACTACACTCCGGTGATAAAAATATCAATGTGATATCAAAGCTAATTAAGAATCAAACTAAATCACAACTGGTCAGCTTAAAAACATGTACCTATTCAACAAGGAAGTTTGTTCAATGTATTCCTTCACCTCGGCTTGATATTAATAGGATGCTTGATAATAGATACCCTTAACAAAAAAATATGAAGTGAGGATGCCTGTATATCATTAGCTTTAATATAAAATAACAAAGTAGCCATCATATAAAGAAAGTTGAGAGACTAATGATTAAGTTAAGATTAATGAATCTGGAATGACAAAAAAAAAAAAAGATAGTATTAATTTCATATAGAAGAGAGTGGTACTCTGTACTATGTTGTCCCTGTACTTTGTGCATTGGCAGCTAGGATCTACAATTTGAGGCCATACATATATTACCAGATTCACATTACTAAAGGCTAACCAGGTTTCTGAATAGCAATTCCCTATAGGCCAATGTTGTACTATGCTGTGCTATGCGAGTACTAGTAATTCCCTATAGTGATTCCCTATAGGCCAATGTTGTACTATGCTATGCTATGCTGTACTAGTAATTCCCTATGATGTGCTATAGGCCAATGCTATACTAGTAATTCCCTATAGTGGTACTCTGTACTATGCTATGCAAGTGGACGAATTGAGTGTTTGACTAAAATGACTACATGGCTACATGAGTAATAGGACTAAGAGGACATTGAAGAATCAATAGGGAGATGGAATAGGATTAATTATACTCTAGAAGGGGGTGAATAGAGTATACCCGATTTTTGCGTTTAGGATCTCAAGGTCTTAAACAGGCTTTCAAAGGCGGAATATAAGCGTTAAGGCTTATCTTTGAATCTGGATGTCAAAGCCTTGAAATTGGTTTCAAAGGCTTTTGCTCAGGCTTTGACTGTTCGCTGCTTTGATTGATGAGCGAAGCAAAAATAAAACGTAAGCAATGAAGACAGAAATAATATGAGACAAAACATGGAGATTTGATACGAAGTTCGTCAACTAATTTGCCTACGTCTCCGCCTAGGAAAGTCCACCCTTAGGATTTAACTCGCTCTTTTATTACTTCCCTTATAGACCTAAAGCACCCTAGAAGATCTTAATCCCCATCTTCTACTCCATAGCACCCCAGCTACACTTTAGCATCTTAGATCCTAGTAATAAAAAGCTCTCTCTCTTTTTCTATACGTTTGAGTATTATGGGTATACTCTTAGTATAACACTCTATCAAAATATTCTTTTCAACACTCAAGAGATTCTACTTTGATTTTCTCTCAATCTAAATACAAGATAAATTTTATGGAACTAGAGAGAAAATAATGAAGCTTTGTTGATGTAGCTTGTGACTGAAATTCACGATTAAAGCTTATGCTCTTGTCTCAGTTTTTGTCTCGTTGTGTCTCACGTTGTCTCTCCTTTCTTCAACTTCAACGCTTGGAATATATACTGAACTTGATTTCAAGCCGTTGAAAGGAGGCTCAAAATAGGCTGCTGAAAATCTGATTTGCCTTCAATACTTTCAGCAAGATTTCCTCCAATATGGTTGTAGAGAATCATTCATTTTGGCTGTTAAAGATTGATATCATTGAATATTTTACCGCAAGAATATTTCTACTTTATTTGCTGCACCTTGAAGCTTTAAACAAATTTCTTTTTCCATAACCACAACGCTTGAATTTTGTAATTACCAAAATTAACTTGAATAATCTTCAACATATATAAGCATCACTTATTTGCTGAAATTAAGAGATATCTTTGACAGTAAAATCATGTCTAAATAAGTTAGGTTAGAGAATAGAATAAGTGAAATAAGGAAAGGATAAAAACACAAGATTTAGGCCATTAGAAAATTCTTATCCTTTGAGAAAGTGTTTGAACTTTGCTGACTGCTTAGAGACGTGGCTCAAGCTTTTGAAGACGTGGCTGAAACTTTTGAAGACGTGGCTCAAACTTTGAGGACGTGGCTCAAGAGTTATTCTCGTTCTTTGACAGAATACCTAAAGCTTTACATTATAGCTTCCATTACTTCCAACACATTGTCAACTCTATGTATTTTGGTTTCCATCATGTTTTCAACTCTATTTGACTTTGTATTTTGGATTCCATCATTAGACATAAAAATGTTAGTAATCAAGGTGGAGTCTTCAATCTCCCCCTTGATGGAAGACAAAACATTATATACAAACGTCAAAGAATAAAATGCATAAAAAAATATTCTACCCTTTAAATAAATAATACCTATACTCTCCCCCTTTTTGTCTTCCGATAAGGTGGGAAAATATAAATGTTGGATCACAAGAAGACTTGTTTAAAAGAACAAAAAGATATAAAACAGTAAAACCTTTAAAGACATGAAAACAAAAAGACGTTGCTTTAAAAGAGGTCTAACAGTCAAGGCTTTGAAAGCTAAAAATAAAAAACGCGGAAAACTTTGAAAACAGCTTTAAGGCCATGAGAATCTTTAAAACGAATGGAATGAGATTTTAAAAACATTGAAAGCAAAAGCAACAGATCCATCCACAATTTATGTATCCAAAACATTTCAAAAATCATTTAATAAATATTTGATAATTATCTATAGGATAAGTACCAAACATTTTGATCCAATATTAATATTAAAAAGTGACAGTACATCAAGGCATTGACAAGAGTGTCAAGACTTTGACATACACATGCAAAAATAAACATATTCAACTTACTCAAATAGCTCCCCCTACAAGGATGCTTCCCCATTTAACATTCCAAGCTCAAGACGAATAAAGTTAAATCGTTCTTCACTCAAAGGCTTGGTGAAGATGTCAGCGAGTTGCAAATTTGTAGAAATAACAGATATAGACACGTCTCCTTTCTCCACATGATTACGTATTAAGTGATGTCTAACATCAATATGTTTAGTGCGAGAGTGCTGAACTGGATTCTTCGTTATGGATATAGCACTTGTGTTGTCATACTTGAAAGGTATGCCTTTGAAGTCTAACCCAAGGTCTCTTAATTGTTGAGATATCCACAAAATTTGTGAACAACAAGCACCGGCTGCAATGTATTCGGCTTCGGCAGTAGAGAGAGCCACCAAATTTTGTTTCTTTGAATGCCAATTAATGAGAGATGATCCCAAGAATTGAAAGCAACCTGAAGTACTTTTTCTATCCACTTTATAACCTATAAAATCAGCATCTGAATATCCAACAAGTTCAAAGTTACTATTACAAGGGTACCAAAGACCGAAATCCTTTGTCCCATTGAGATAGCGTAAATCTTCTTAACTGCACTCAAATGAGATTCTTTGGGGTTAGCTTGAAAACGAGCACACATACACACACTAAACATAATATTTGGCCTACTTGCCATGAGATAGAGAAGAGATCCAATCATACCTCGATATTCCTTTTGATTTACCGACTTACCATTTTCATCTTGATCTAAAAGTAATGTCGAACTCATAGGAGTCTTAGCCTCTTTAGATTGAGTCATATTGTACTTCTTAAGGAGATCTCTTGCGTATTTGCTTTTATTTATAAATATACCTCCTTTCTCTTGTTTAACTTGCAATCCAAGGAAGAAGTTCAACTCACCCATTAAACTCATCTCAAATTCCCTACACATAATCTCAGAAAATTCTTTGCAAAGGGAATCGTTAGTAGCACCGAAAAGAATATCATCGACATAAACTTGAACTATTAATAAATCTTTACCTTTGGTTTTCACAAAAAGAGTTTTGCCAATCAACCCTCTTTTGAATATTTTCTAAAAGATATTTTGAAAGACGCTCATACCAAGCCCTTGGAGCTTGTTTCAAACCATAGAGCGCTTTGTCAAGTTTAAAAACATGAATTGAAAATTTCTCATTTTCAAAACTGGGGGGTTGAGCAACATATACTTCTTCTTGTAAATAACCGTTCAAGAATGCACATTTGACATCCATTTGAAATAGCTTAATTCGCATAAAGGAAGCAAAAGCAAGGAGCATTCGAATAGCCTCCATTCTAGCCACGGGAACGAATGTCTCTTCATAATCTATCCCTTCTTCTTGATTATAACCTTGGGCTACTAATCTTGCTTTCTTCCTCACTATCTTTCCATTCTCATCAAGCTTATTTCTGAACACCCACCTTGTTCCAATAATTGAATGATCCTTTGGTCTTGGTGTGAGTGTCCACACTTTATTTCTTTTGAATTCATTTAGCTCACTTTGCATAGCTAAAATCCAATCGGGCTCTTGAAGTGCTTCATTGATATTCTTCGGTTCTATAAGAGAAACAAAAGCGTGAAATGCACACAAATTTTTAACATTAGAGCGTGCTTGTATACTAGCTTTTGGATCCGAAATTATATTATTTGTTGGATGAGAAGAGGAGTATTTGAACTTTCGTGGTAGCATCAAAGGATCTGATGTAGTATCCTAAAGTACCCGTTCAAAGCCTTGAGATGGTTCTGAAGGCCCTGGAGTGACTTCTGATATAATATTGTTCGTCTGTTCAACACTTTGAGATGGAGTTTCAAGATCTTGAGGCTGCTGGTTAAGGCTTTGATCTAATTCATCTGCGTCTAAAATTGGCTCTTGCATATTCTGGGCAGATTTCTCCATTTCGTTATCTGACGAACTTTCTTCTCCTTCTGTCTCAAATGAATATCCTTCATGCTTATTCAAGTTTAAACCTATGAAACCATCACTCAAGATACCGTTCTCGGTTTTATCAAAGATCACATGTATACTTTCTTCAACAACTTTAGTACGCTTATTGAAAACTCTATAAGCTTTAGAATTCAAAGAGTAACCTAACAAAATTGCTTCATCACTACGTGCATCAAATTTACCAAGGTTATCTTTGCCATTATTATGAACAAAGCACATACATCGAAAAGGTTTGAAGTAGGAAATATTAGGCTTTTTACCTTTAAACAATTCGTAAGGAGTTTTCTTTAAAATAGGGCGAACCAAACAACGGTTTAAAATATAGTTTGCTGTATTAACAGCTTATGCCCAAAAGTATTTTGGAAAATCATTTTCCAAAAGCATTGTCCTAGACATATCCTCAAGAGTGCGGTTCTTTCGTTCCACAACTCCATATTTTGAGGTATCCTAGGAGCTAAAAAATTATGAGAAATACCATATTTAGCACAAAAGTTATCAAACTTTAGCTGATCAAACTCTCTACCATGATCGCTTCTCACAGCAACTATGGGTAGGTTTTTTAAGGTTTGTAATTCTTTGCAAATTTTTGAAAACTCTAGTAAAGCCTCCGATTT
Source organism: Dysphania ambrosioides (assembly GCA_026401315.1). Lineage (NCBI taxonomy): Eukaryota > Viridiplantae > Streptophyta > Magnoliopsida > Caryophyllales > Amaranthaceae > Dysphania > Dysphania ambrosioides. The sequence goes on from CM048664.1 coordinate 11,819,081, forward strand.
TTCACGCAAAAATGAAATCCAAGTAAAATGGGAAAAATCATCAACAACAACAAGGATGTATTGTTTACCTTTAGGTGATTTGACACGCATAGGACCACATAAATCTATGTGTAGAAGCTCTATTAGACAAGAGGTACTTACAAACTTTTTGGCTTTGAAGGATCCTTTTGTTTGTTTACCCCTTGCACATGCTTTGCAAAACTCTTTTTCTTTGAAATCTAACTTTGGTAGTCCACATACTAAGTCCTTTGAGAAAATCTTCTTCATGGTATGCATATTGATATGACCTAACCTTCTGTGCCAAAGCCTTGAGTCGATGGTCAAGGCCTTAAGACACTTCAAGCTAGTACTCGCAACTTGGTTAGTATGAAAAGCATAAACATTATTGCAACGGGGAGCAATTAAAATAATTTTACCGTCCACCTTGCTTTGCACCTCGCATTTTTCTTCATCACAGATGACTTTATTACCTTTATCGCATAATTGAGAGATGCTAAGCAAGTTTTATTTAAGACCTTCAACTAGGTACACATCATCAATGGTGTTTGATGCATTATCTCCAACTTTTCCAATACCAATTATTCTACACTTTCCTTTATCACCAAGTGTAATTGTTCCAGCAGATTGCTATTTGATCATAGAAAATAAAGAGGACTTCCCACTCATGTGCCGTGAGCATCCACTATCTAGAATCCACTTATAATCTTTGATCTTGGTGATTTCCTACAAAAGAACAAAACATCAAACCTTTCGACTAGACCAAATTGCAAATTTAGATTCATAATCGGGATGGACCATGTTGGGTGGTCTTGTCCCTTTAGGAACCCATACTTGCTTGATCTGGTCTCGAAGAAAAATAGGAAATAAATTTTTAAGAATTTGAGGGTCATTCCTATGAAACGGACAAGTTAGCTTAATATGACCTTTTTTGCAACAGTAAAAACATGTAGGTGTTCACCAATTATCCTTTGCTTTTACAAACGTGGTCATGGTTTTATTCGGAAATTTTTTTTTGTAACCAAGACCGCTTTTATTCAAGGATGATTGGTGCTCACCTAGCATTTTTTCAAGAGTAGATTCGGAGTGAGCAAATCTTACCAAGGAATTATGTTGCTCTTTACACTTCCCAACCCGTAGCTTCTTTTCCTTCTGCAAGTTATCATTACAATAACTCAAAGAGGCGAGATTTCAGTTATCAAGGCCTTGACCTCGATGTCAAAGGATGACTCCGAGACTTGAACCCTGAGTTTAAAAGCTGACTGAGAGGCTTTGAGATCAGTTAGTTCCTTAGTGAGACTTTCAGAAATACTTACCTATTGATTTAGCTTCTCCTTGAGAATCTTGGATTCAAGAATCAAATGCTCTTCATTTATATTTTCCAAGAATTCGGACAGAACATCAATAGGACTTGAGATTTAATTTTTCACCATTACCTTAAGATGTTCTTTCTTTGCATCATCATGATTAGCCATAAGACATAGGTTTGCTTGTTCATCTTCTGAGTCACTAGATGAATTTGAATCACTCCATGAAGCAACCATAGCTTTCTTCTTATAATCCTTTTTGTGGAAAGGCTTCTTCTTTCATTGAGGGCAATCTTTCACTAAGTGATCTATTTCACCACACTCATAGCATGTTAGTGTATTAACTTTATTCATTGCATGTTAGTGTATTAACTTTATTCATTGAGTTGGATGACTTACCTTTATATTTATTTGAATGATAGTATTTGCCTCTTGAGAAATTCTTCTTCATTTTCAAAATCTTGGCAAGACTTCTAGCGATGAGAGAAAATGGATCTTCATCATCACTATCATCACTATCTTCATTGTCCGTTGTAGCTTCTTCTCTCTTTGCTTTGAGTGCTAAATTTTTGGTTGAAGATGCTGGTTCTCCATCTTCTTCATTAAGAGACATCTCATGTGTGATCCATTTTCCAAGAAGATCATCCAAAGGCAAGGTTCTCAAATTTTGAGCTTCTTCTATCGCGGTTACCTTCGGACCTCACTTTGATTTTAGAAGACACCGTAGAATCTTTCTCACCTTTTCTTCATTTGTGAATACCTTACCAAGAGAATCCAGATTGTTCACTCTTTGGGTAAATCTTGTGAACATCTCTTTCACGGTTTCATTAGGCGTCATTTTGAACAACTCATATTGTCGAAGGAAGATGCTTATCTTGCTCTCTTTGACTTGACTCGTTCCTTCATATGTGACCACCAATTTATCCCACATCTCTTTAGCACTTTTGCATGCAGAAACTCTATTAAATTCATTTGCAACTAAACCACAATAGAGAAGGTTCATGGCTCGATAGTTTTTAGCAACACATTCCAAATCTGATTGAGTAAAATCAACATCTTCTTTAGGAACCATTGTGCCGCTTTCATTAGTCTTCATTGGCACCCTAGGACCTTTCTTGATAATATCCCAGAGTTCCAAATCTTGATCAATCATAAACATTTGCATCAATGAACGCCAATGGGCAAGATTATTACCACAAACTAGAGGAGGGCGGCTGGTAGACCTTCCTTGAGTAAAACCACCATCACCTATCGAATTCATTTTTCCTCACAGATGATTAAATATTTTTCTTGTGAGTCTAACTCGGATACCAATTGAAGAATCAATAGGGATATGGAATAGGATTAATTATACTCTAGAGGGGGGGTGAATAGAGTATAACCGATTTTCGCGTTCAGGATCTCAAGGTCTTAAATTGGCTTTCAAAGGCGGAATATAAGCATTAAGGCTTATCTTTGAATCTGGATGTCAAAGCCTTGAAATTGGTTTCAAAGGCTTTTGCTCAGGCTTTGACAGTTCGCTGCTTTGATTGATGAGCGAAGCAAACATTAAATATAAGCAATGAAGATAGAAATAAGATAAGACAAAACACGGAGATTTGATACGAAGTTTGGCAACTAATTTGCCTATGTCTCCGCCAAGGAAAGTCCACCCCTTAGGATTTAACTCGCTCTTTTATTACTTCCCTTAGAGACCTAAAGCACTTTAGAAGATCTTAATCCCCATCTTCTACTCCATAGCACCCCAGCTACACTTTAGCATCTCAGATCCTAGTAATAAAAAGCTCTCTCTTTTTCTATACGTTTGAGTATTATGGGTATACTCTTAGTATAACACTCTCTCAAAATATTCTTTTAAACACTCAAGAGATTATACTTTGATTTTCTCTCAATCTAAATACAAGATAAATTTTATGGAACTAGAAAGAAAATAATGAAGCTTTGTTGATGTAGCTTGTGACTGAAATTCACGATTAAAGCTTATGCTCTTGTCTCACTTTTTGTCTCGTTGTATCTCACATTGTCTCTCCTTTCTTCAACTTCAAAGCTTGGAATATATACTGAACTTGATTTCAAGCCATTGAAAGGAGGCTCAAAATAGGCTGCTGAAAATCTGATTTGCCTTCAATACTTTCAGCAAGATTTCCTCCAATATGGTTGTAGAGAATCATTCATTTTGGCTGTTGAAGATTGATACCATTGAATATTTTACAACAAGAATATTTCCACTTTATTTGCTGCACCTTGAAGCTTCAAACAGATTTCTTTTTCCTTAACCACAATGCTTGAATTTTGGTAATTACCAGAATTAACTTGAATAATCTTCAACATATATGAGCATCACTTATTTGCTGAAATTAAGAGAAATCTTTGACAGTAAAATCATGTCTAAATAAGTTAGGTTAGAGAATAGAATAAGTGAAACAAGGAAAGGATAAAAAACACAAGATTTAGGCAATTAGAATAAGTGTTTGAACTTTGCTGACTGCTTTGAGACGTGGCTCAAGCTTTTAAAGACGTGGCTCAAACTTTTGAAGACGTGGCTCAAACTTTGAGGACATGGCTCAAGAGTTATTCTCATCCTTTGACAGAATGCATAAAGCTTTGCATTATAGCTTTCATTACTTCCAACACATTGTCAACTCTATGGATTTTGGTTTCCATCATGTTTTCAACTCTATTTGACTTTGTATTTTGGCTTCCATCATTAGACATAAAAACGTTAGTAATCAAGGTGGAGTCTTCAGATATGATTCATAAATTTAAAGACGATGTGGACCTCAAAACTAAATTCCAAGGTTTGTTGGGTAATCACATCAAGCTACTTATTTCACTTCTTTATAAATCACACATGACCCATGTAAAGATCCTGGCTTTACTTTTGCTATGTTTTTGAGTAGATTATGAGTCACCCTTCATAACCAACTCTGATAACTAACTTGATGGTTATTTCTACTTTTGTAGCTTAATTCTCTCCCTTTACTGTATGCAGTACTTATTTCTCTTTGATTGTTCACCTGGTTGATGCTAGATATTATTTATTTTTTTAATCTATATGCCATTGTAAAATCTTTTGATTTCTCCATTTTTATTGTTTTGAAAACTAAATTTAAGTTTTAGCTTTTGGTTTTAATTTGTCATTAGTGCTTGTATAGTACTTGTATAAATTCCTAAACATCAAATTCAACAGTAAACTGCTGCGATGCCTAATAGGCATAGAGTATTTAATCATATAAACCAATTGTATTGTCTGCATGAATGCATAGTACTGTAGAGGTAAAAAATAAATAAAAATAAAGTTTTGGCCTGCAGAAATAATATTATGATAGGGAGTGTTAAAATACATGAGTTACTGCCCAAAAAATATGGAGCATTGACAATTGGCATGTATGTGCTAGTGTTTTATGCAAAAAATCTAAGGCAGTAGCCCATAGAGTTGCAAATATTTGATCAGAGAATAGCTTGAGACATAATCCATACAACAATTTTATGTCATTAAAACTTAATTAAAGAAATATCCAAACAAAGGAAGTGGGTAGTGGAGACACTTTAGGAACCGAATAATATTCATGTTCTGCATGCATTAAATTTAAAATTGAGTAAAATGAAATAAATTGGGCCAACAGCACTAATGGCGTTGACATACATTGATCATTATCATGCTCAAATTAAACATGCGCCTACTTTCTTGAAATTTAAATTATTTGTTAGTGAAAAAAGAATTTGGCCCTTGGATTAAATGTACTTGAAATTGTTGAAAGAACCCAATTATCATCTCATGACTCACAGGTTCAAACTTTGAAGATCATGGCTCACTATCAGACAGAGACTGAGAGTAGACAGAAAATGTATTATTTGCTCTAAAGAGTAGGCAATAGATAGAGAAAAAGCTGGTTAATACTATGAAAGAGATGGATTTGCTGAAGGAAAAGTTAGGAGGTCTAGAGTGGCACACTATTAGGAAAACTAATGCCTAGCAGTTTGGGAAAAGATCCATAAGAACTCCATATTGCTTGTTAGAAATTAATACTAAGGCACTATTTATAATGTACAAAACTTTTGGCACCATTTTGAGATCTGTTTTGCAGTTTTATTTAAGAAAACAACAATGCTTTGCCTTCTTTTTCTTTCCCATTCCACCTTTGATATTACACTCATAAGGATTCTTCATTTTAGCCTAAGTATTGATGTCAATTTAATCAAATAATCATCCTTATTTTGGCCAAGTGTGAACTTTTCAGAAAATGACTATTAGATAATTGAATACACATCCTAATTGGACACTAGGCAAATAGAGAATGCCTAAGATTTGAGGAAGAAGGATTCTTAGTATTTCTTGATTCTATGAAAGCCTCCATTTCACCCGAACTAGGCCCAAAAAATTAAGACCAGCCTCATTTTTTTAACTGACAAATATAGGCAAGTGAAAACCCTGCTTAGGATGTTGGATCTGAGGTTCCTAGATGTGTCTGTGACTGATACATGTGTGCTAAGAACACTATAATTTCAATTATCTTTTAAGTTCTCATGATTGTGATGTCTTAGTAATGTTATAGGATGGACTGATGTCTTACAGCACAACTAAACCACATTTCAGATCAAGCGAAGAAATAAGTCAAGAGTCCAAAGCCCTCGATGATATAACCACATTTCAGATATAAACTTCTTATCAACTCCAAAGCCCTCAATGTCAATAGTCATGCACTCATGCATTGTGGACAAGAATGAAAAGAGTTCACTTTCCTAAATTCCTCAGTATTCCAATGCTGCAAGCCTCCAGCCATAGGTTTTATACTTTGATTAAAGTCAAGAGGATTAGATATGTCAATCCAACTAAAATTAGAGACCATGACAATTTGAGAAAGTGGACAGGTCAACTAGCTCTTCCAATCTCTAACTCCCTCAACCACATCTCATCAAACTTTCTTAAGTTGCTTTTGGTTTCGATCATCATCTATAAATTGTCTTAAACAAGCTCCCTATTTCAACTCAACACAAAAGAAAAAGCAAACAAGTCATTTCACTAAAGAAACCTTAGGCTATCTCATCAGGCTATCTCCTCTATTCCAAAAGATGGCTTCATCAAGGTGCATGCTCATGATCTGTCTACTTATGGCCATGTCAATGTCAAGCATCAACTTGAGCCTCGCAACACGCCATCTGTTGCAGATAGTACCAACCTTGCCCAATCTGACCACTGCCCAATATTCCAGCTAGTCTTCCTCAGCCTACAGCTCTGCCTATACCTAATATTCCACCTATGCCAAGCACCCAAATCCCATCCTTGCCAAATATGCCCACCGTTTCAACCATGGAAATACCACCCTTGCCAAACCTTCCCACCACTAAATCAACTGAAGAAAATCAAGTTGGAAAATAAGTGTGGTACTATAATTCACTCTAAGTGACGACAATAAAAATGAAGATAAGTAGGAGTAAAAGAAGATGGATGAGTTGAAACAAGACGCCAATATAGCAAACAACAAACAACAACAACATCAATTGAAACACAAATCACTTGATACAACACAACAAAATCATAAAAAAATTCATTACACTAACCTTATTTTCAAACTTGAGTGAAAAAATTCAGCATTGAAATGCAACAATTAAAATAAAAGTGTTGAAAAAATTGGAACTTGAGTGTTGAAATGCGCTAATGGAGGCCGAATGGAGTAGGGTTTGAGCTTTTAGATGAGAGCTGAGGGAATGCTAGAGGTACATAGAAAATATTTGAGTATTGCGCGCGATAGATGTATTTTAGTAGCTTTATTTTATGTTGCAGTTTACTTAAGCCCGGAGTATATTCATCTTTTATGCTTCGATTCTTTGAGAACCGGAGTATATAATATTTATATGCTTCAGTTCAAAAAAGCCCGGAGCATATTATCCTCTTTAATGTCATTCCAAAAACTTTATGCTTCTTTATTTAAAGGAACCGAAGCATATTGTATGTAGTATATGTGATTTTTTCCTCTAGTGTAGTATCCTAATCCTACTTATACTCTACTCAACATTAGAACATCCTTAGACTAGTTCCTAAGAACAAGGATGAATAGAACATCATTTGACTGAGCTAAACTTGTGGGAGTCACGTCACTCTATCTCTATGTCATGTCCCATGCTCCTAGACACATCATATGCCACGCCATGTGTGCACGCCACGTTACTTCATGAGCACCATCCATTGTCCTAACCCACCGACCATTATAATGAAAATTTTTGCCATCGGTAAAATCTTTCAATATTCAAGAAATACTCCAAGATTTAATATTTTGATCAAGATATTTCACTAATCATCATATTCATGGCTTCCACACCTTCTAAACCCATAATATCTAAACAGGAAACTTTTAAAAACACGTATGTCTGAAATGAGAAAAACACAATACTAAGATATGATGAATCCAAGAAGGAATAAGATTCAACTAGCTTGAAAGAATTCCAAGCATCCATTTACATCATGCCCTCCCTTTTAAAAAAAATTGCCCTCAAGTATCGATGTTGCTCATCCAAATCTTTCTAACCAAATATGAAGATATTATAACACTTGAAGTATCGATGTTGCTCTCTTTTCCTTGATCTCGAATGTTGCCAAACATCAAACATAAGATGAAAGATAACCATACCATAATTTCATACAAATTACAAGATTTCAAGTGTAACCCTGATTGTAATAGCAAGTTAATCATGGGAGATTAGAATCACTTGATTGTAATAATGCAAAGATTCAATATTTCCCTCTTCATCACCAAGAATTATAAATAATGGATAGTTACCAATCGTAAAAGAACTGACTAGCCAAGTTGGTGTGGAATTAATAATAGTATCAAACTTTTCTTCTAACACTTCTTTTTCATGCTCTAGCGTTGCGCAAAATGAAAGAAAACTTACACCATTTGATTCTTGTGTTAGGTCTTTATCAAATTTTGGAGGTATATCATTGACTTTGTCCAATATATGACTCAAAACAGTATGTTGTTCTTCATCATTATCATTTAAGGCTATCATAACATATCCTTGTCCTTCTTTTTCCATCTTATACAAAATGTCATTTTCATTTACCAAAAAGAGGTTCCATTCCAATACTCGCATAGTCTCAAAAGGTACCATTCCAATACTCGCATGATAACTGTCATTATAGGAAAACTTGATTAAGTATAAGTAATCCTCCCATGAACCTTAATACTCCATCACACATGCCCTTAACATATCTTCCAAGTTCTGAATGATTCTTTCAGTTTGACAGTCGATAGCGGGGTGGAACGATGTGGTCATAAGTAATCTCATTCCCATTGTCTTCTACAAGCTCTTCCAAAAATTAGACAAGAACCTCGAATCTTAGCCCGACACAATATTCTTTTGCACCTCATGTTACTTCGCCACGACTTTCACATAAGCTTTTCATAATTGGTTCAACTTCCAAGTACTCTTCATAAGTATGAAACGGTAGTCTTAGTGAGTCTATCCACAAAATATTTGGCCACTAAAATATTTCTTCATGTCCTTGTATAACTCCTCTATGATGCATAGAATAAGGTGAACTATGAGTTTTTCCCATCAATCTATTCTTTAAATCTCCTTAGTCTATTGTATGGAACATATCATCTTCCTTTAAACCTAATACTCCCATCATCAGTGATAGCAAAGTCTAGGGTCTGTCCTTCTCGGATTTTCTCTTTGATATTTTCCAACTCTTCATCCTTTGGTTGGCTTTCTCGAATCTCATCATAAATGGATGGATGAGTTTTTATGGCATTAATACATTCTAGTACTTCTCCTTGTTCCACTACCTCTAAGTTCATTTTCTATAATTCTTTACATAACCGATAAGGCAAAATAATTGCATTCACCGAATGGTTTCACTTCCTACTTAATGCATCTACCACAACTTTGGCCTTTCCTTTGTAATATTGAATCTCAAAATCATAATATTTTATAGCTTCCAACCATCTACTTGGCCACATATTTAATTCCTTTTTGGTTAAAATGTACTTTAAAATCTTTTAATATGTATAGATCTTACAAGTTACTCTATAAAGGTAATGTCTCTAAATCTTCAAGGCAAAAACTATCACTGCTAACTCAAAAACATGAGTTGGGTAGTTAACCTCGTATGATTCAATTTCCTAGAGGCATTGGCTATAACTGTGTGGTTTTCCATCAATACACAACCCAACCCAAACTTGGATGCGCCACTATAGACCTCATATTGCTAACTCCCATTTGTTAAGGCTAAGACTAGTGCCGATGCTAACTTCTCTTTTAAGGTTTGAAATGCCTCTTCACACTCCAGAGTCCACACAAGCCTACAATCCTTTTTCATTAGGTTGGCCAAAAATTCCTTCACAAATAACCGATAATACCATGCTAATCCCAAGAAACTCTAAATATCCGATACTCTTCGATGTTGACCATTCACTTACTACTTAAATCTTTGTTGGATCCACGGATACTCCTTCTTTAGATATCACATGTCCTAAAAAAGCTACTTTCTCCATCTAGAACTCAAACTTAAAAACCTTTGTATATAATTGATTTTCCCTCAAGGTCATCAAAACCACATATAAATGTTCTTCATGATTATCCTTATCCCTCTAGTACACAAAAATATTATCAATGAAGATAACCACAAACCTATCTAAGAAGGGACTAAAAATTCAGTGCATCAAATTCATGAATAGTCCTGGTGCATTAGTCAATCCAATTGGCATTAATATAAATTCATAATGTCCATAATGTGTCCTAAATGCACTCTTTGGTATGTCTTTCTTGGTAATCCTTAACTGATGATTTCTATACCTCAAATCAATCTTAAAAAGTACCCGTACCCCTTTCAACTGATTAAATAAGTCGTCTATCCTCAAAAGTAGGTATTTATTCTTTAGAGTCACATTGTTCAATTCTCTATAATCAATGTATAACCTCAGACTTCCGTCATTCTTCTTGACAAACAACATCAAGGCTCCCCCAAGGTGACAAACTAGGCCTAATATTGCCTTTTTCTAATAGAATAGCCAACAGAGTCTTCAAATCCTTCAATTTAGATAGTGTCATATTATAAGGGGCCCTATATATTAGTTTGGTTCCAGGGACTAGATCTATGGTGAACTTAATATCTCTAATTGGAGGCATTCCTATAATCTATTTTGGAAAAACATCCTAAAATTGACAAACAATTAGAATCTCTTATTTATTTCCATCTTCTCCTTCCCAAATTCATTGAGCATTACATAGGTAAAAAGGATAGCCCTTCTACAAACATTTATTTATTTACAAGGCAAAGATATCTTTAATCCGAGTTTCTTCCCTTCTCTTTGATAAGTCACCTTAACCTTATTCAACCAAGGATATCTTATGAGCTTCACAATCAATTCGAGCTTTAAATTTTCCCATCCATTCCATAACCAAGATCACATCTAAGTCACCCATTTCAAATTCTATTAAGTCTGATGGAAATTCAGCTTTGGTAATTAATAGAGGTATTTTAGAATGCAATTTAGTACAACTTATAACTTCTCTATACGGTAAAGCCATGCCTAAGGAAATGGATTATGACTCACCTAACTTTAGAGTCCCTAATTAAGTCTTAGAAATGAATAAGTGAGATGCTCCTAAATTAAAAACAACTTTTGCAAGAAAATTGTAGATAGAGATAGTACTAGCTGGTACTTTAAAAGTGGATCTAGCCTCATGGCTATTCATAACAAACACTTGTCCTTTAGGAGCATTGAAATTTACATCTAATGCAATTTTAGGATTCTTGATTGGTTGGATTAAACTAGGCTAACCATTTAAAGGAGGATTCCCAATTTGGGCAGGGACACTAGGGCCACTAGAGACCATTTTATTGCATTTATCTTTTCGATGTCCCAAATTTTAATAGAAACAACAGGTTATGAGGTAACTTTCATAATCCCTCTTGGGGTGATTCTTGTCACACCTCTTGTAATGGAAAATTATCTTAGGCTTCTCACCATCCCCTTGGTTTTCTCTTCCCTTCCTAAGGTTTCCCTTAAAGTCTCTTTTTCCTTGAAAATTCCTATTGGATATAGCCCTTTTTTCATCTTCATAAAATTTTCTATTCCCTTTTTGTTTTTCCCCTGAGGCTTGGTTTTCTAATTCTCTTCCCCTAATCCCATACAATTAGGCATCTCTCCCATACACCTCATCTAAGGTTTCGAAAGTGACCCTCCTAGCTTCCCTTATAAGGTTGAGGTTAGGCCTTGTTCAAACCTATGTGCCTAGCATAGTATTCATTAATGATCATAGATCCCATTCTAAAGTTTGTAAATTCTATGCACTTTTATTTATTAAGGTATGGTAGATAGAACTTATTTCTAAGGGCTTCTTTGAATGTTGACCACCCAAAATCAAGAGTTCTTCCAATGTTTTCCTTAGAATGAGACCACCACAAGTCGGCTTTTTCCATCACATAAAGGAATGAAGTGTTTACATTCATATTCTAGGGACAATTTACCGCATCAAACAACTTATCAAACTCCCTAATCCAGCTTTCTAGGCTTGCTGGGTCTTTTTTTTCCATTATAGCTTAGAGCTTTGCTATTAGAAATTATTTTAAAGATCTCACAATAGGTATCATTTTCTTTCTGCTTATTCAATTGATTAGTCATTACTTGAGCTCGAGATTGAGTTAACGCGGCTAGGTGCTTGACTATCCTCTTAAGGCCACTCCAGGTGGTTCAATTGTTTTGATTAAGCATTTGACTTGACATATTGCCTAAATGATCAAATAATCATGTTCAATTTATATTCAAATACTTGAAACATATAAATCCTAAAATAAACATTCACTTTACTCAAATAACCAAGATGTTCATAATTTATTCAATATAAAAAAAAGATTGGTCTTATGAAAGAAATAACTAAAATTTGCCTCCTAGGTCTTATTTACTAATTTTATCATAGGTACTTGTTTAATTTTCTAAACCATAGTCCTCTGCATGTCCGGATAATGATGATGGATTAGGTCAAACTCTAGAAGGGTCAGATTCTTCATCATCTTCCTTAGTTAATTATGGTTCCCTCCTTACTCTCTTAGTGATATGTTCTTTTTCTTCCCATTCCACTTCAAAGTTTGCTAGATCATGAAGTAAGTGGTTTTGTGTGCCTAACCAATCCCCTTAGAAATTGTGATATCTGGAGTTTCTACTCACGTCTGGTTTGAGTACTGTTGAGTCCCTTAGGTTTTGAGTGATGACAAACGGTTACAAGAAACATGTTACAATAAGCATTGTGAATAGTTGGTTGGAAACCAGCTGGAATTGAACACTGTTTTCCTATACAAGTTATTACTTATTTATGTTATTCATTTAACTAACTTGTCTATATGTTGGAAATGGTTGGATGTAAATTGTTCCATGTAATGGTGGGAAACTAGTAGGAACTATTTCCTGGACTACTATGCTGAAAAGCAGTCACATACTCTTTATTGTACATTAACCATGTTACATGTGCAGTAGTTAAGTTGATTCCAAGACTTGGAGCATGGAGGCCTTTCGAAGACATTCGAAGAAAGATACATTGCTCATAATGGAAGTATTCAAGGAAGATTCAAGTCTTGAAGATTACATGAAGAAAAGAAGATTTGTACTTTAATGCTTAATCTAGTTTTATCATGTAATATGCTCTGTAGTATGACTTGCATGTTTAGGTAAAATAAGTGCTTATAAGTGTATTGAGTCATAATATGAATTCTGGTACAAAGCTGGAACAGAATTCATAACATACTCAATTCAAGTTACCAGGTTGAGGAACCAGGTTCACTATACGGAATATCCGAGCTGTGTATTTTGAGAAAAATAAAAGGTTTTGTAAAAATACTTTTTTAAAGAATTATTCTAAAAATATCCTAAGCAGCTGGAGATTAGATGATAATATTATAGTTACCTAAAAACTAGGAGTATCTATCTTATTTGATTTTATCTTTATGATTAAATCGAATAAGATAAATACTTTCCTAAAATCACGCTATTACTTGTTCATCAAGTTTATGTGATTTCAGGAAACTAGGGTTTTTGTATCCAAGTATATAAACCCATCTAGTCTCTCATATTCAAGCATGTCTCTCAGGAATTAAAAAGGAATATATTTGAGAGCCATATACACTTAAGCACAAAAGCCTATTCATCCAGTAATATACAAGAGTACTCTTAGAGCTTAAATATTTTCTCTTAATTAGCTTTTAGAAGTGAGATTAAAAGAGAACATTTGATTTTGTCAAAGCCTTTAACAGAGGGGTTGAAAGGCTGGGTTAGTGTTTATGAGTTCAAGCACAAGGGGCTTACTAGTGTAAGTCGAGCGCACATTCAGAGTAGAGTGTAGGGTATACTGGTTCCCGGAGTAGGGAAATAGTAGAGCGTCTATGTACTTTATTTTTTGGAGTAGATTAATAGAACAACATAGGGTAGGAGGACGTAGGCCATAGTTGGCTGAACCTCGTTAAATCTTATGTTTTTTTATTGCCTTTCGTACATTCCGCTGCTTATAGGAACCAGTCCAACTGGTTCCTCTCATAGATCGAAAAGAAAGAAAAATAGGCCAAGGCTACTTAACACTCAATTCACCCTCCCTCTTGAGTGCTCTAAAACCTTCAATTGGTATCAGAGCCTAGGCTACTCACAAGATTAACATATAGAGGAGTCAAGCATGAGTACTCAAGATCTAATTGCTATGGGTTATGACAACAAGACACTAAAGTTCAACAAAAATAACTAGGCTTGGTGGAAGAATTGGATCAAGAATGTAATCATGGGAACTGACTATGAATGTTAGCTAGTTGTCAAGAATGGTCCCAACATCATCCTCAAGACAGATGCTGAGGGAAACCTAGTTCCCAAGAAAGACAATGAATTAGTATCTGCTGATTACAAACTGCTGGAGAAGAATGCCAAAGCAATGTCAATTCTACAACAAGCTATAGGTGAGAATGAAATAAACTAGATCTGAGGTTGCAACAATGCAAAAGAGATTTGGGATACCCTCGAACTTGCTTTTAAGGGAACCAACGAGGTAAAAAGGTCCAAAATTGATTTACTTATGTCTAAGTATGAGCTGTTTGCTATGAATAAAAATGAAAAGATTAATGATTGTTTTCGTAGATTTATAACAATTATCAATGATCTTAGATCTCTTGGTAAGAACTTTTTTGATGAGGATCTTGTGAGAAAAGTTTTGCGCAGCTTGACAGATGCATGGACAGCCAAAGTAAGAGCAGTCTACGAAGTAAAAGATCTATCCACCTTGTCTCTGGAACAGCTGATTTGCTCCCTCATGACTCATGAGATGTTGATTGACACTAAGTCTGAGAAAGAACCAGCCAGTGGCATGGCTCTTAAGGGAAAAATAGAAGAGCAAGAAGATGAGATTGGCATGATTGCTAAAATATTTGAGAGATCACTTCAAGACTAGAGGAAGAACTTCAAAGGCAAGAGTTTTAAGAAGTCTAACCTCTCTTCTGCAGGTTGCTTCAAGTGTGGTGATAAGGGACATCTTATTCAAGATTGTCCTAGGTGGAAGGACAAACAGTCCCAATCCGGAGATAAACGAGCCTTCAAGAATGCTATGATAGCATCCATGTGGGGTGAGTCTGATTCAGGGTCTGATGAGGATGAAGAATCACCTAACTCTGATGTTTACTTGACCACCTTTGCAAACATTAAGGGAAACAACACTAATCCAGGAACCAAAGGGGGAACCAGTACATTCAGAAAATGCTTGATGGCAAAGAAGGATGTACTACATGAACACAAGGTAAACTTAGAACAAGTTAGAGAAGATATGCATGAATATGATAGAGATAATATGATTGCTTGTATTGACTCTTTATTAGATGAATGCTATAAATTGGGTGAAACTTACATCACTGGAAAAAGAGAGCTTAAAGAAAAACATGTTGAATATGAAATTGCTGTTGCTAGTTGTGACTACCTAGAAGAAGTTTGCCATAATCTGAAAAATCAAATGGAAGAGCTAGAAGTTGAATTGGACAAGTGTAAAGTGGAACTGGAAAGGGCAAGATCCTCTTAACCTAACTATCCTAGTGATGGTGAAGAAGATCTGACCTCCTGGTTCCCCAGATACTTATCAACCACTAGTGAATCTCTTGATTTTTCAGCAGCTAGGGGTAAAGCAAATTCCTATAGCAGAACTTCTTTGTTGAAAGCCTTTTAGATATTGGCTCACAACTTAGAAGATTCTCACAAGGAAATTACTTCACTTAAAGCTGCTCAGTTCACTGTCTCCCCTTCAGGTACCAGCGTAGAAATTAGTGATGAAATAGATAAATATGAAAATACTATTTGTGAATTGCATGCTGAAATCTATCAGTTGAGAAAGGGCAAGCATCCAGTAGTTGTTGACATGACTATTGTCTTTATGGTTTCAAAGCTTAATTTACAATTTGAAGCCTTAAAAAGTAATTTTGATTTTCTAAAAGAGAAAAATGAGTTGTTGACTAAGACTCTTGAAACCAGAGAAAAGGAACTTCATGATAGTCATAAAATGTTGAAAAATTATTGACTGTACAGGAAACTTTGAGTTTTTTAACCTCATCGAAAGGTAACAAGGGGAAGGTTGGTCTTGGATATACCAGACAGAGAACCAGGACTAACTGGTCCCCTAGAGAAACCACATGGATTAAAGAATTCAAAAGAGGTAAGTATGTTATGACTAAAGAGATGTTTGTTTGCTATCATTGTGGTATGAATGGACATAAGATTCATGAATGTCCACCTAGGAGGAATAGTGTGAGTAAGAACAATAAACATATGGAATTAGTCTGGAGAAGACAAGATCAACAAGAGCTTTTTGTTGTGGAGAAGGAACCCAAGGATGTTTGGGTTCCTAATTGGTATTTAGACAGTGGGTGCTCAAGACACATGTCCGGGGATAAGAAGCAATTTCTTTCACTAGTAGCCTTTGATGGTGGAAGTGTCACCTTTGGAGATAACAGTAAGGGAACCATCACTAGTTTAGGTAAAGTAGGTAAGACACTTTCAAACACAATTAATGATGTGTATTATGTTAAAGGCTTACAACATAATCTTTTGAGTATTTCTCAATTATGTGACAAAGGTAATAGAGTTGAGTTTCAAGCCAAGCTTTGTCACATAATTAACTCTCTAACAGGCGAGCTTGTGTGTGAGGGAATCAAGAAACATGATGTTTACATTACCTTTCTGGATAAAATTCCTCAAGACAAGTCTGTTTGTTTGAGAGCTGTGTCTGATAATAATCAATGGATTTGGCATAAGAGATTTGGACATGCTAGCTTGACACTCTTGAATAAACTAAAATCTCGTGACTTGGTGGTAGGCCTCCCTAACATCACATACGAGGCAGATAAAGTTTGTTCAGAATGTGTCAAAGGGAAACACGTCAAGATATCGTTTAAGCCTAAAATAGTTTTGAGTACCAGCAGACCCTTCGAACTTGTACAAATTAATTTATGTGGTCCCATGAGATTACAAAGTTGAAGAGGTCATAGATATATCTATGGTATGGTTGATGATTATTCCAGGTACACTTGGGTGATAATGCTACATTCAAAAGATGAAACATTTGATGAGTGGGTAGCATTGGTGAAGCAGGTTGAGAACCAACTTTCTCACAAGCTGTTCTCGGTAAGATCTTACCATGGTACTGAATTTGATAATGCTAACTTTTTTGATTATTGCAGGGAACAAGGAGTTAGTCATAACTTCTTAGCCCCTAGAACATCACAACAAAATGGTGTTGTTGAAAGAAAGAATAGAACTCTTGAGGAAATGGCGAGGACGATGCTCATTGAGAGTGGTCTCCCCAAGAGTTTTTGGGGTGAAGCTGTTGACACTGCTTGCTATATACTAAATAGAGGTCTCATTAGACCAAAGTTAAATAAGACTCTTTATGAACTCCTTAAAGTTCAAAAGCCTAATATTGCATACTTTCATGTCTTTGGATGCAAATGCTATGTACATAACAATGGGAAGAACCAGCTAGATAAATTTGATCCTAGGAGTGATGAAGAAATCTTTTCTTGGATATTCTTCTTAAAGAAAAGCATATATAGTCTTTAATAAGAGGACTTTGTGTATTGAGGAGAGTGTCCATGTCATTTTTGATGAATTTAACATGTCCTATGAGATTGCGCAGGTACAACCTCATGAAATGATTAGACTGATTGAGTTTACGGGGAACCATGACACTGGTTCTCTAAGTGAAGTACAAGCAGTTCTAGGCTCTCCTAATGCTTCACCAGATAATGATGGTGAAAATCCTAGAGAAGAAAATGAGAATAAGGAGAATATAGAAGGGGAACCAAGACCTAATGGCTTCCCAAGTGACAGACAGGTAAGAAGTTCAGGGGGAATGGATGAAGAGGCCTCCCTGAACCTGAGATGGATGTAAAGACTGCCTTCCTGAATGGCTACTTGAAGGAAGAGGTATATGTAGAGCAGCCATCTGGTTTTAAGGACAAGTTGTTCCCTCATCATGTATACAAGCTGGACAAAGCATTATATGGATTGAAACAAGCTCCAAGAGCTTGGTATGAAAGGTTGTCTACATTTTTTACAGAGAATGAATATAAGAGGGGAACAGTGGATAAGACATTGTTCATCAAAACTAGAGGGAACCACTTGATTATAGTATAAATTTATGTTGATGATATTTTATTTGGTGCTACTAATCAGGTACTATGTGATGAGTTTGCTAATGTTATACAGAGTGAGTTTGAGATGAGCATGATGGCAGAATTAGGATTCTTCCTAGGATTGCAAATTAAGCAAATGGAAAATGGAATCATGATTCATCAATAAAAGTACTTGAAAGAGTTGCTGAAGAAATTTGGCATGGAGAACAGGAAGGCTTATGATACACCTGTTCCCACATCCACTAAATTAGATTCTGATCTAAAGGGAAAAGATGTTGAAGCCTTACTATATAGAGGGATGATTGGCTCCCTCCTTTATCTAACAGCAAGTAGGCCTGACATTGTGTTTTCTGTTGGATTATGTGCCAGGTTTCAAAGCAATCCAAAAGAGTCTCATTTGAAGGCTGTTAGAAGGATACTTAGATATCTTGTGGGAACAACAGATCTGTGCTTGTGGTACCCCAAAGGTACTTCATTTGATCTTATTGGGTACATGGATGAAAATTATGTTGGTTTTCTTGTTGATAGGAAGAGCACTTCAGGTATGGCACACTTTCTTGGCTCTTGCCTAATTTCTTGGGGTTCTAAAAAGCAAAATTCAGTGGCTTTATCCATAACAGAGTCAGAGTATATTGCTGCAGCTTCATGCTGTTCCCAGTTACTGTAGATAAGGAACTAGCTGAAGGATTTTAGTGTTGTTTTTGATAGGGTTCTTATCTATTGTGACAACACTACTGCTATTAAGATTTCAAAGAATCCTATCCAATATTCCAAAACCAAACACATTGAGATAAGACATCACTTCTTGAGAGACAATATGGAGAAAGGTTTGGTGGAGTTGTTGTTTTGTAAAAGTGAAGATCAGATCACTGATATCTTCACAAAACCTTTGTGTCGAGAGTCTTTTTGTAATTTAAGAGTCTTATGAGGTCTAGTTAGATTTTAGGTCTTTGGCTCCAATTACTTCCCTTAATGATTGGTTAGAATGGTATTCTTTTGTATAGTGTGTGTATATACCTATGTCGAAATCCTTTAAGTTTTGTGTAAATGGTTCAAGATCCCAAAAGGGTTGAGAATTATTGGTGCAAGAAACAGGTAAAATCAGGCTAAGTTGCCAAAAACAGGGTGACGTGGTTCTGTATAGGTACTAGCAAAGGGAAACAGTAGATCAGCTCAGATATGTCATCCGATTAATATTTTTATATTTTTTGGAAGATTACTATAAGATCTTTTCATTTTGGAAGGAAATAATCTTATTTCAGTTATTTGACTTATTGATCAAGGCAATATATCACATGCCTAATTTTTAGGTCGGTTGAGATATTCAAGGCAAAGAATCATTGCCAAAACTGATTTTAATTTTTAAAATTTGTGCTGTTGCTCTTTTTGGCTTAACCGGCTTATTTTTTTCATTTCTCTTCTCTCCTCATTCTATGCTATAAATATATGCTCTCTAACCCTTTGTGTAGCTCACAACTCTCATCATCATTCGAAATTCTCTCTCTTTCTTATGCTCTATTCAAAATTCTCTGCTCACAACGGTTATTGTTCATCAGCGTCCTCTTCACTCTTTGATCTACAATTGCATAATCACCATGGGTAGAAAATCAACCACATCTTTCGCCAAAAAAGGCAAGGGAAGGGGACATGCAAGTGATTCCTCACAATCTCAGGGAAACACTGATATGGCTCCTCACTCTTCTCAACTCGTTCAAAACCCAACCAAACCACCACCCAATATCACTTCCAAAACTTCTTCACCCACAAAATTACCATTAACCACCCTCGATCCACCACAAGAATCTACCTTACCACCAAAATCAATCCAACCAAAATCTCAACAAACCGTGCTTATTACTGATCCTTCAAAAGCTGGTGGTTCCATCATCAAGGAACCAACTCAGTCTTAGGGGGAACATCAACAGGAAGCATAAAGAACCCTAAGCTAGGAGTTGGAAGATGTCAGTCAGAGTGTAGGAGATTATGAAGTAGAGATCACTGGTCACAAGGAGGGGATATTCACTGAAGAAGTCCTGGTACGTGGTAGGGTAACTTAGTCTTCAGTGAAGAAGATTATTGAGGAAGTTTCGGAGGAATAGTCCACTGGTTCTGTTTAGGGAACAAAGAGGAAACGGGTACCAGCAAGAGCCCCTCGCACTACAAAAGGTACATCTGTAGAATCTCCAAATACTGGTTCTATTGACTTAAATGCTCGATTGGTTCTTTCTGGTTCTCGTGTTGAGAAGGGATATTTTGATGTGCCTGCTTTATGTGAGTTTAAAAGTTTGATTGAGTATCAAGGATGGATGCCATTGTTTGATTGTAGTGCTGCTAATGTGTCTGGAGTTAGAGACTTTTATGTGAATTTGAAATAGTTGCCTGATATGTCTGTTGGTTCTCATGTGAATGATGTGGATGTAAGCTTGTCTGTTGCCACTTTGTCTAGCATATTAAGGGTGCCTAGGGATGGATTTGACAAGTATTCTAGTGATTAGTAGCCCGTGTTGGTAGGGGTCACTCCTGATGAGATTTATGAGAATTTGTTTGGAGGAAAGATGTCCAAGAAACCTGGTGTCTTTAAATCTGCTAATTTGAAGGAACCAATAATGCTGGTTCTGCATTCGTTGTGCAACAAGGTCTTGATCCCAAGGGCTCAAGGAAGGGGAATAGTATGCATCATGGAGATGGCTCTAATGTTTCTCATGATGAAGAGAATTAAGATTAATCTTCCCTCCTTAATGCTGGATCACATTATGAATTATTATGGTTCATCTCACCATTCTCTGCCTTATGGTTCTGCCATTACTCAATTTCTTATGAATAACAATGTTACTATGAGTGGGTCCACTATGCCTATCACGGTGTTCACAAAAGCAATCCTAAAGCTAAAGGGTCTTGACATAAGTGGTGATAAGTTAAGTTTTAAGCTTGAGGAACCAGCAGAGGTGAGGCCCCCATCAAAGAAGAAGAAGAAGGTAGAGGAACCAGTAGGTTAGGAAATGATTCTAAAATGGTTGGAGTTCAAGAGGATATGCTGAGACAGATAATCATTTTGGTTCAAGGCTTGTCATCTTCTTTTAGTATCAGGATGGAGCAGATGGAAAAACGCTAGCTGACACTCAAGCTCAGATGGCTCCAGGTATAGGTTCTGGTACACCATAGACTCAGCTTGAGGAAGAAGAGCCTAATGAGGAAGATGAGGAGGATGAAGAGGAACCAGTTGTTGATGCAGACGATGATGCTAGGTACGAGGAGGAGGAAGAAGAAGAGAATGATGATGAGGAGTGATGCTGGTTCCCGCTCTTGTTTCCCCTTCCCATTATTTCTATTCTAAAATAATTGATTTTGTTAGTCTGTATATTTCTCACCCAATCCATGAACTTTCTTTTTGATGTGGATTTAGGTTCCTTTTGTTGAACTTTGTTGGCTTGTATAGACCATTAATTCTACTATGGTATGCACTGTTTGACTAATCTCTTCTTGCAGCATACTACTTGAATGGTGGTTGATGCCACTGCATGGATGAGCACATTTAACAATTTTTGTACATCATTATCACTTAAGAGTACTTTTTAATGATGCCAAAAGGGGTAAGTAGTGTACCAAAGCCTAAGATAGTTTAGATTCTGTCAAGCAGCTCAGTTTGATAGTTTAGGGGAGTCAGTTCGATAGTTAGTCTTTGGAACCAGTTAGCTTCACTAACTTGTTCATTTGAGTCTTGAGTTTGTTGGTTGTACTCAAACCTATTTGAGTACTTAATTGGAGTTTTTCTCTCTTTTAACTTGATTGGTTGCAGGAACTTCAATTAGTTTGTCATTATCAAAAAGGGAGAATTTGTTAAGTCCCTTAGGTTTTGAGTGATGACAAACGGTTACAGGAAACAGGTTACAATAAGCATTGCGAATAGTTGGCTGGAAACTAGCTGGAATTGAACAATGTTTTCCTAGACAAGTTATTACTTATTTATGTTATTCATTTAACTAACTTGTCTATATGTTGGAAATGGTTGGATGTAAATTGTTCCATGTAATGGTGGGAACCCAGTAGGAACTGTTTCCTGGACTACTATGTTGAAAAGCAGTCATATACTCTTTATTGTACATTAACCATGTTACATGTGCAGTAGTTAAGTTGATTCCAAGACTTGGAGCATGGAGGCCTTTCGAAGACATTCGAAGAAAGATACATTGCTCATAATGGAAGTATTCAAGGAAGATTCAAGTCTTGAAGATTACATGAAGAAAAGAAGATTTGTACTTTAATGCTTAATCTAGTTTTATCATGTAATATGCTCTGTAGTATGACTTGCATGTTTAGGTAAAATAAGTGCTTATAAGTGTATTGAGTCATAATATGAATTCTGGTACAAAGCTGGAACAGAATTCGTAACATACTCAATTAAGGGAACGAGGTTGAGGAACCAGGTTCAATGTACGGAATATCCGAGCAGTGTATTTTGAAAAAAATAAAAGATTTTGTAAAAATACTTTTTTATAGAATTATTCTAAAAATATCCTAAGCAGCTGGAGATTAGATGATAATATTATGGTTACCTAAAAACTAGGAGTATCTATCTTATTTGATTTTATCTTTATGATTAAATCAAATAAGATAAATACTTTCCTAAAATCACGCTATTACTTCTTCATCAAGTTTATGTGATTTAAGGAAACTAGGGTTTTTGTATCCAAGTGTATAAATCCATCTAGTCTCTCATATTCAAGCAAGTCTCTCTAGAATTAAAAAGGAGTATATTTGAGAGCCATATACACTTAAGCACAAAAGCCTATTCATCGAGTCATATACAAGAGCACTCTTAAAGCTTAAACATTTTCTCTTAATTAGCTTTTAGAAGTAAGATTAAAAGAGAACATTTGATTTTGTCAAAGCCTTCAACAGAGGGGTTGAAAGGTTGGGTTAGTGTTTGTGAGTTCAAACACAAGGACTTACTAGTGTAAGTCGAGCGCACATTCGGAGTAGGGTGTGGGGTATACTGGTTCCCGAAGTAGGGAAACAGTAGAGCATCTGTGTTCTTTATTTTTCGGAGTGGATTAATAGAAGAGCATAGGGTAGGAGGACATAGGCCATAGTTGGCTGAACCTCATTAAATCTTGTGTTTTCTTTATTGCCTTTCGTACATTCCGCTGCTTACAGGAACCAGCCCAACTGGTTCCTCTCAAAAATCGAAAAGAAAGATAACTAGGCCAAGGCTACTTAACACTCAATTCACCCCCCCCCCCCCCCTCTTGAGTGCTCTAAAACCTTCAAGTACATTTCTATATTTTCTTTTAAAGGTTTGTACTTTTCTATTTCTAGAAGATGGATGAGGATTTATAGCACTTTATAGGCTTCTCCTTCTATTTTCTCATCTTCCTACTTTGCACGTAAATCAATATAATTTTGTAATACA
Source organism: Dysphania ambrosioides (assembly GCA_026401315.1). NCBI lineage: Eukaryota > Viridiplantae > Streptophyta > Magnoliopsida > Caryophyllales > Amaranthaceae > Dysphania > Dysphania ambrosioides. The sequence goes on from CM048664.1 coordinate 11,842,449, forward strand.
ACGAAAATTTCTTTTAACTTTTTTCTCATGTAACAAACATATCAACTTAAATACCTGGCTTTTAATTGACTATTGATAGGCATCTAAAAAAGTTGGATACATTTAAGCACATAATTAACACTTGCTGGATTTAATTCTTATGAAACATACTTTCTCTTATCATTGAGGAAATTTATAACCTAAACTTGCAACAAATAATCTAGATTGGTCATTTAATTTGTCCTTCCTTATTGTACTTAAGTATGCTTGAAGTTCTTTTATTTTGCAACTATTTTATTTTCAAAACTTTTAATAGTGTAACTAAACTTCTATTTAGGTAAATAAAGCCAATGGTTTCTAGATAAGTTACATGCGACGTTGACGTGAACTTTTCGTAGGCAGAAACCATTACTTAATGGAATACTCCCCCAAGTTTGTCATAGTTTTCTTAGACAGAGAGTGTTACACTTGATCACCAACATTTCCATCTGTTCAAAACCAAACCAATTTTAATGAAAATACTTTATTTTATGTATAAGAATGCGAAACTCTATCCTACATGCCCATTGTTATGTCTACCTATAAGTTTATTATTTCCAATTTTAATCTTTTATAACATGGAAAGTTCATACCACTTTATAATACCCCCAAATTACTGACATAATAATAATAATAATAATAAATTAAGTAACTTAGGGGTATCACCGGCACGTGTTGCCATGCTTCAGCTATGCTACCTAATTACTATATTGCATTGGAAGAAATACTTCACTTTATTTATATAAAAAAATTTAATTATCCAAAAATTCAAAAGTTGTATAAGAAAAATTATGAAAACTCCTAGTTAGTATGTGCCCCTTGATGTAATGCACCCATGCAAATTTATTTCTGCAAATCTACTCACCATAAATGGAAAGTAGGGCTACCAAAAACAAATAGGAAAATACATATCAATTTAAAAACAGTATGTACATTTATATGCTAAAAGAAATACTTTAACTTTTAAATTCCTTTATTTTGAACTTGCCTTCTTATAATTCATAAACTTTGAACCTTCCTTTATAATAATCCAATACAAATGGAATTATTAAAATACTTAATAAAACAATTTTTTCTTCTTATATCCCTTCCTTAATCCTAAGTGTGTACACCGCCAAGTTAGTTATCCCATCAAATATCTATTCTTAGACTTTTCTTTTTATTTTCCAATAAGTGGACATTAAAGCATGAACCCTTCTTGATTATAAATTCAAGCTATAATGAACAATAATAATAACTCTCCTTTTATAACTCCTTTAATAAATTCTTTAAATATAAATACTTTACTTTACTTATTAAACCTCAATAAAAATTATTAAAGCTTAAATGTCATTTTGTCCCTTTTAAAATATGATACATATTTATTATACCTTTTTTTCGAAGCTAAAACTATATAAATAAGGTAAATTTATATCATTCTCTTTTTTTATGATCAAAATTTTAATAACCATATATATATTTTAAACGGTAACACATGGCAAAAATTCCAATTATAATTTATTTAGAAAATTATGTATATAATATATATTAAAGTTTTCAAACCTTGTTAAAAATATAATTTATAGGTTAACATAATATTTTTCAAAAAGATTCAAAACAAAACAATTGAATTACACATTAAAAGATTTAGCACATATACATATTTTAAATTCTAGTAGTTCTTAGAAACTTCCTACTTAATTTCAAAATGATCCCCCTATCAATTAAAATTAACTAATCCATAATTATGCGTAAAATATTAAAAGTTTAATTAAATTTTGAAATTAAACAATTTTTAAAACAATTAAAATAATTAAATAGTTAGGGAAAGAGGAGGCTCACGGTGGCTTGTGTTTGTTTTTAGCACAAGGTGGGCAGAGAGTTGGAGAGAGTGGCTGGAAAGAAAGGGAGAAAGTTTGAGAGAAGTAGAAAGTAAAATTTTGTGTGTGAAGAATTAGGTGAGGTTTAAGGACCTATTTATAGTGAACATTAGGGTAAATTTTAGGGCTTAAATCTAAAAGCTAAATATGAATTTAAAATGATAATTATCCTCCACATTTTCCAAAAAATCTTTTGTTTTCAAAATTATTTACTTATTAAAAATTTTAACTAATTAAAATCATATATTTCCAAATAAACCAATTAAAATTAGGTAACAATGATAAAGTTTATATACATACATATATATATATATATATATATATACACTAAAAAATAAGAAGAATAAGAAGAGATCTTAACCCTTCAAATGATAAGATCCAACGCTAGATATTTCACTTGAAAAAAGGGTCACTATAATAATAAAAACGGTCAATATAAAAATAAAAAAGTTACTATAACAATAGAAATAGTAAGTAAAAAAATTACTTGGTCAATCAGAGTTAAAAAAGGGTCAGTATGTGTAGGTAAAGTATAATGCATTGGATTTATGAGATAGAGAGCTAAGATGTCTTCTCATCCATCTCATTTTAAGTATCCTTCTTATTTTAAGTTTTACCTATATATATTGAAATAATAATTATTCTAGTCGACCATAATAAGGTTGGGATTTTTGTTTTTTAGTTAAAACTATCTTTTCAATAAAAATTATTCTTAATCATTTATTTATGAAATTAAATAATTTTGTTAATAAAATTGTAAAATAAATATGTAATTGGTTGTCCATAATTATGATTGGGTCAAAATAATTTTTAAATTATATAATTATACTAATCGTTCTTAAAATATTTTTTTATTTAAATTGCTATTATGTACATATAATTTTAAATACAACTTAGAACATAAATATTTTAACATAATGTTTAAAATATAGGGTATTATAGAAACTACACCACCATTGAGAAGGAGCTCTTAGCTATGGTTTTTCTTTCTGAGAAGTTCCGAGCATACCTTGTGGGCTCTAAGGTGATTGTGTACACTGACCATTTGGCCACCAAGTACCTCATATCTTAAAAGGACTCTAAGCTATGTTTGATTAGATGGTTATTTCTTCTTCAAGATTCAAATATTGTTATTAGGGATTAGAAAGGACTTGAGAATTAGGTTATGGATCATCTAACTCGGTTCAAAATATAGAAATGATGGTCTTAAGGACTTACCCATTGATAATCATCTTAGATATTATATTTTGTATGCGATTGAGAGTAAATGTTTGGCATTGTTTGTGGCCAATGCCAATTTCTAGCATCTAGTGTGTTGTTTGATTTTCGTGAAGACAAGATTTGCAAATATATTTATGTTTATTAAGTGTGAAAGTTTTTTGATGCATATTTTGCAATAGAAGCAAAGGGAAGCTCAAAACTATCAAGTAACAAAAGTCAAATACAATCAAGACTTGTACCGAATAATTTCAAATGTTGATTGATAAGTTCTAGTGTAGGAACTTCCAATAAAGCAACAACGAGGTAGCCTTAAAAAAAGAGAACATGAAGACTAAGTAGGAGTATACCAAGGATTTATGCAAGTGATAAGGAATCTAGCTGATTGGAACAAGCACTGAGTAAGCCTAAGTAAATGAGTTAAAGTTCTTTTGGTGCTTTAAATATCTAACTAGGAAAATTAATTTTTTGAAAATAGATTTTCTGGAAAATTCAACAAAATATTTTAACGTGATTTTGTGAAAATTGATATTCTGGAAAATTCAGCAAAATATTTTAACTTAATTTTGTGAAAACTGATTTTCTTATTTTCATTCTAAATATTTTGGTAAAGTTTGAATGATAAAAGGACTCACCTTAATTAAGGTAATTTATTTTTAGTTAAAATAAATTTCGGAAAACTTGGAGACTAAATATTCTAATTTAACTCTACCTCTTTAGTGGATACTTATCTTTTTGACAAAATTTTTTTTATCCACTATCTTTATGAAAGATTTAGCTAACTAAAAGGTTTCACTTATCACAGCAACTTTGCGTAACATTCCCATAGTTGAAGAAATCAAAACACATTGCACAACATTATCTTTCCTTAATTAAAGGAAGTGGGTGAATGCATAGAAGCTTGATTGCTACCTATAAGTAAAGGGTTTTGCCTACTCATTCAAAATATAACTAACTCACGCATAAAAGCTTTCTAGAAAGAAAAAATTATTTTTCAATTATCACGGCTTAAAAGCACAAGTTTCTTTCTACTAAATTCCAAAGGCACAAAAATAGTTTATGCTAAACAGAGTTGTACTAGGGTGTGCATAGTACTGAGTTTTACTAGGGTGTGCATAGTTCTGAGTGGTACTAGGCTAACAAGGTTGAGGAGCCTTGTATTGACTTAGAGTTAAGTCTAAGAGAGATAGGTGGAAAAGAGAAAGAGAGAGAGAGAGAGAGAGAGATAGAGAAAGAGAGAGCAAAATAGAGCCGCTTTAACTTGAAAGTGTTTTATTTTTTATATGTTTTAGGCTTGAGCACTTATGAGAAAAAAGGTAGAGGAAATCTCTAAAGGATTGAAAAAAGAATTTGTGGTAAAACAGTGAGTTATAAGCGGTTTTCAAGCAATTTCCAAAAGGCTACTGAAGAGGATTCCCAAGGAAAAAATGTGTTATTAGTGGTTGCTCAAAGATTACACTAAGCGGAAGCAAGACAAGGTCTACCCAAAATAATTGGGGTTTGGTGTCTTTTGGGATGTCCATGACAATAGAGTCTCACGGGAAAATCAACTTGCCAACTAAAATAAGTACATCCATGAGAACACCCATGGGGTGTTTGGTACTCCTATCAACAAACTGTAGCATTATCTCGATTTTAGACAAAGGTCCCATATTATGCAACCTCTTATAGATAGATAGAGGCATGACACTAAAGTTAGCTCCCAAATCCCATAATGCCTTGTCAAAGGAAAGATTACCAACCTTAACCGAGATAGAAAAACTACCTAGGCCACCATATTTAGGTGGAATCGATTTAAGATGACTGCACTGCACTGGTGAGATAGACTAACAACTTCCTCGGTCTTTCTTTTACTAGTGACTAAATGTTTTAGGAACCGAGAGAAGGATGGTAATTTCTATATGGCATCTTTGAAAGGTATCTAGAGCTGAAAATCCTTACCCATTTGAAGGAACTTCTTATATCCCTCCTCAAGCTTACCCTATGTTGTCCTCTAGATATAAGGAATAGGAGGAATGTAAGGAATAGGAGGAATTTAAGGAGAAGGAAGTGATATAGGCTTGCTTCCCACTTCCTCAGGATCCTTAACTATTCTACCCTCTTCCTTTTTTAGTGTTTTCTCACTCATCCTAGTAACAGGCATAGGGTCTTCTAGAGTTTTCCACTCCTAGTCACTATGGCATTGACATGCTTGGAAGGATCTATGCCTTGGCCAGGGATCGAGGTCTTGGGCTATCCTTAAGGGCATTGGCAAGCTAGAAAATCTAATTTTCAAGCATCTTGTTTTGTGTCTGAATTTTCCTTAACCTTTCTAAATTATTCTTTCTAGTTTGGGTAGCCATAAAAATCTCCATCAAAGGCTCTAAGTTAGACTTTTAAGGAGGAGGTTGAGTTGAATGAACATTAGTCCTAGGTCTTGAATTGAAACTAGGTGGGTTTTGATGGTTTAGATTTTGGAATGGGCTTGGATTTTGGTTTTAAAACCTATTTTGATTTTGATTTTGCCTATAGTTCCCATATCCTTGCCCTCTAAAACCATCATATCCTTAGTTTAGATAGTTCCTATTACCTTAGAAATTTACTTGGTTTTAACCAATAAAATTCCTATTATAATGGTTTTAAAAGTTCCCCTTATTATGCCCACTAAAGTTTCCTTGCCCTTGGTTTTGCCCATTTCTCCAACCAAAGTTAGGGTTAGCTCTCCACCCTAGATTATATATGTTAGAGTAAGGATCGAATTGGGGTTAAGAGCTATATTGTTCATGGAATGAACATGTTCCATGCTATATTATGTAGTACCTATAGAGGTTAAAAGATGACATTGCAATGGGTTATGATCATATTCACCACAAAAATAACAAAATAGCACCGGTTAAGGAGCGTTATAACTAGATGCCTGTGGGGAATTCATGCCATGTATTGGGTTTTTCAAAACAACCTCATTAAACTTGTTCGTAAGAGCATCTAACTTAGAAAAAAGTACACTAATAGAGTCTACTCCATACCTTCCTCCTCGTTTGGGTTGCACTCTCTCACCTTCGTTCCAATAAGAAAAATTCTTGATAGCTAACACCTTGAATGCCTTGGTTAGACTTAATATCATTATAGCTCCACCGACTCCTGCATCGAGGCATGTCTTATTCTGTTGAGATAATCCATTATAGAAACAATGAAGAAGTAATTACTTCTCCATTCCATGATGTGGGCATGCTTCTATCAACCCTTTGAATCGTCCTAATGCTTTAAATAAGGTTTCATCTCCGTTTTCATGGAATGTTACAATCTTTGTCCTCATTATTGTTATCTTTGGTGGTGGAAAGAATTTACGTAACAATGCTCTAGTCACCTCTTCCCATATTTTCAAAGACATGGTCTCCATTTTCTCAAGGCATTCTCTAGCTTTGTTCATTGAGAACTTGAATATACTAAATCTAATGTAATCTTAAGTCACCTTATTTTTTTTTACTATATAACATTTTCTTATGAACTACTTAAGATGGGCATGTGGTAACTTAGTTTTCTCTCTTCTAAATGGTTGGCTCTCCACCAAACTAAGTAGTGCGGGCTTTAAATCAAAATTGTTAGCCTCCATAGTGGGTTACACTATACCACTCTAGACTTGGTACACTCCTGGAGCTCCATATTGCCTCAACAGTCTATTTGTACCGTCTACCATTGCAAATAGTTGATTTGAATAAGTTAAAAATAGGTCTTGACTAAACTCTGCTCCTGTAGGAATAGGGATAGATGGAACTAGATAATCCTCTTCTCTCTCTACTTTGAATGAGCTACTTCTTGCTCTTAACTCTTTTATTACAACTCGAATTGTACGCTCTATCTTAGGATTCAGTGGTGCTAATGGTTGTGCTCTACTACTACATGATAGCATATAAAATCAAAGCTAAATAAAAGATTATTTCAAATAAGTAAAGAAAAGCAAGTAAATAAGATGAAATAAAAATGAACTAGACTCATAAAAATTGCTAAAGACTCGATACTAAACGTCAATTCTTGGCAACAGTGCCATTTGATAGGGTCAGGGATCAGTCATTACGACCCCTACTATCAACAAAACCTCTACTTAACCTATTACAAGTAATGGGCAAGTAACGGTTGAATCCACAAGGAAAAAGATTTTAATTGATACTAAATTCTAGATCCGACTATAAGCTAGTCCTAACTAAGGTAAGAAAATGGTTTAAATCTAACTAACAACTAATGTGAGGTTTTACAAAGTTTGTTCAATGGGATAAATGCGGTAGGAGTTTGGGATTCTTCCTTTTTCAAAAGTTTGTTTAGGGATTCCTAACATAAACGAGCTAAAGTTGGAAATTGGATTCAAAATAAGATAATGCGAGGCTCACAGTCTCACTATCGATATATGTGTTGAACCTAAAACTTGCTTCAGGGCAAAGGTTTCAACTAGGAACCAACCTCTTGGTCATCTTCAACAAAGGGGCATTAAAATTGCGACATAATTGATAACAACAACCAATAGCTCAAAAGTAAAAAACATTTTATATCTACTCACTCCATAAATTAGCATTTCTCAATATCTTTGACCTAGGAACACAAATGGAAGTAACCTATATGGCCAATCTAGGCTTCAAACAAAACCCAAAACATCATCCATATTGGGATTAGGTTTTTATGCTATTGTCCAACTAATCTAACTACGCATCTCTAATACTAACAAACGCATAATTAAATATACTAGACATACTACCAAATCACGAATAACAATTAACAATACTATACGAACAAAATGACAAATAATAAAACATAAACTAACAAAATAGAAAATAAATGAAAAGTATGAAATATAAAGTGAGAAAGAGACTAATAGAAATACTAATATATTTATGTAAAATTGATGTTGTATAGTGTTGATTGCATTACCTATGAAAATAACAAAAACCGATAACAAATCTACAAATAACTAAGAGTTTTTTATGAATAAAAAATAAGTAACCCTAGAACTATGCTCTCTTAGACTAAAACCAGGCTAAATTACGCTTTATGATCAATGATTAATGATGAATGCCTTTCTTATTGCTGATGCCTTTCTCCTAGAAGAATTAGAATATATTACGAAACTGCCAAAATAGAATTGAGTGGGTGCTCAATTCAAGGTCAAGCGCCCGCTCATAAGGCGAATTTCAGGATTTTAGTGAACTAACCTAAGCGGCCGCTTAAGACTTAAAGAAACCTCTTGGAAACAGCTTAATGCTTGCACATATACATAAATATCCTTGTTAAAATTGCTAGACATATTGACTATAGACTATTTTCCTAAAAATATAGGACTATAGAATGAATCATTATATAAACTGATACTTTTTTTCATCTTAAAGTTGACTATGAATGAGCTTCATGTAGTCTATATAAGCGATTATATAAGAAAAGTTTTTGATTAATGAATGTACGTCTGATACATGGGTCACGCTACTCATAGGGTTTTGAACTAATTCGAAGATTAACCCTATTTGAAATGCGGTAAATTATTAAAAATTTGCGACTTTTTAGCTAATATACCACTAATTATTAGCTATAAATAAATTTAAATCTATAAGTGACTATGCTTCCCTATTCTCTAAACTAGTCTAAAACTAATGAAAGATGATGTCTAATGAATTATAGCTCCTGTGTGGCACCGTCGCTAACCTCAAATCCTAGTAGAAGATTTTGATTATAATATGAAACTTGCCCATAATAGACTTGAGTGGTTCTCATGCTCATGCCACCTAGACACTTGCATCAAGACAATAAAAATACACATTAAAGTAGAAAAGATAACAGAAATAAAGGAAAATAGGATAGAAACACGATAATCGCTCTTAAGTCTGAATCATGTAGAAAGTGATGCAAAATGGTACAAAACAGGATAACTCGGGCTAAAAGAGTACAAAAGCTCTACTAGGAATGCACAGATTAGTGACATAAATGTCACTCACTAATGGATACATAGGCAATCTTGCCTGAGGCCGTGTTCTGATCTTGTGTTTCAAAATCTGAAAAGAAACCTTTGATATATAACAACTCGAGTTTCAAAATCTGAAAGAAGCTTCTAAAATGCGACATACTCAATCTTGCCTCTTACATAGATACGTTATTGCCTGATTCCCTTTACGGATACGTAGGCCATCTAATCCAACGCCCGACTGCAATTTGAGTTTCTGATCAGAAAAAGAAACCTTTGGAGTGCATGTCACAAAGTTCAAGTCTAAAAGAAACTTCTAAAAGGAAACATAATCAATCTAACCATAATTAGGGGTTTCCAAATTGGAAGAGAAATTAAATGAGTTTAAAATACCAAAATGAGACCTCTAAAGAACAGTAAAGTTGTGTTTTAACCTGATTCCTTGAAAAGAATACGTTGGCATCCTTTCTCGAGGCCTAGTCACATCAATAACACTAAAGCTTTGAACTCAGGGAATATGAGTATGAAGTAAGAGAAGCGCCATCTAGGGATCGAGCAAAAGTGATGTGAATTTAGGTATGAAAACCTAAATCCACACAAAGATATAAAACTAGAATTTAAATCCTCTAAAGCAACACACCAAGGATTAGAACTCTAGTTTGAATAACCAATGAGTTGATTAAAGAAAACCACCTTAAACCCTCAAACTACTCTATACACATGAGTTTAAAGAAAATCACTAACTCACAAACTCTTTTGTAACACTCGACGAAAGAAAAGAAACCCTAAAATTTATTTATTAAATCCAATAATCTCATTTTAGCAAGCTTGGGTGCACATCTATTTATACCAAAGCTTAAAGTTTTAATCCCATCTTAATTGGGACTTCTAATACTAATAGTATTACAAATAACTAATAGGAAAATGCTAAATAATTATTACAGTATCCAACTATGACTCTAACACTATCTTATTTGCAAAAGATAAACTTATAAGTGTCCTAATCCTAGTTACATACTACATAGGACCAAATAAAAACTCTTGGACACTAGTAAACTCTATTTTAACAAGCTATTTTTTGGGGAGCCACATTATCCTTGCCATGTCCCACCTCTTTCCACATCATTTACCATGTGCCATGTCATAATAAGCATGCCACACATTCTTAAAGCAACTTCCACTATCTTAGCACCACCGACCATTGTAATAAAATTTCCCCTTTGTCAAATTTTTCAATCATTAAGAAACCTCTTTCCATGGCTTCCTACCACTATATGAACCTAAAGACTAAAAAAGGAAAACTTCAAAACTCCTACGCCTAAAATGAGAACACCTTATCAATTAAAGTGAAAAAAAGCTTATAAGAAAAACCAACTTATTCCCCATATCCACCAAAAACTTCTCATTCACGTGTGCTAAGTGTTGCATGTTACCATGCACAATCAAATGCTTCCCTTGGATGCACCTAGAAGATTTGTAACTCCATAAGCTAACAACTCTCCCATGGTGCCATCCTTCATTGATGCTTCAATCAATCTTATAAATTTGACATCCTTGATTAAATCATCCTCCTTTTTTCCTCAAAAGAGTTTGTCGTTACAAAGTTGTTCATTAGGAATATAAGGTTCTAAGTTGCCTATATTAAATGTGGCATGAACTACATAATCACCATGCAACTCAAGCTTATATGCATTATCACCCGCTTATTGATGATTTTGAAAGGACCATCACACCTTAACATAAGCTTATTCTTTTATTGATTGGAAACCTTTCCTTCCTTAAATGCAACCAAACCAAGTCTCCTTACTTATAGGTATGTCAAGTTTTGTGTTTTTTAGCTCTTGTATTATAGATTTCATTGACCTTCCCAATCCTTGCTCTCACCTAGGCGTGAGGCTTTTATATATATTCAACCTTGGCCTTAGCACCCTTGTGAACTAATTGTCATTTGGGAATCCCAATGAAATTAATAGGTAGTCCTAGATTCACTCCATAGACAACCTTGAATGGTGAATTCTTTGTGGCATAGGTTAAAAAACTATTATATGAAAATTAAGCATGTGCTAGCTTCAAATCTCAATCCTTTTGTGTTTTGCTTACCAAACCACGTAAAAAACCCAAAGTCTGATTAGTAACTTCTATTTAGCCATTAGTTTGGGGTGATAGGAAGTTCCAAATAAAAGCTTAGTCCCTATCAATCTCCATAATGACTTCCAAAAGTAACTCATAAACTTAGTGTCTCTGTCACTTATAATTGTCTTTGGAACTCTATGCAACCGAATGATATCTCTAAAGTACAAATCTGCTACATTCATTACATCATCGGTTTTATGGCGTGGTGTGAAGTATGCCATATTGGATAACCTATCAACCATCGCCATGATCAAATACTTCCCCTATGAGTCTTGGGAAACCCCACAATGAAGTCCATAGAAAAAACTTCCCAAGGAAACTCCAAAACAAGTAATGGAGTATAAAGCCCATGGCGAAGAGTGGTCTTTGTATTCTAACAAGTCGCCCAATGGGATAGAATGACTTTAACTTTTATAATCATCTTCGATTAATAAAAGTATTCTTGGCGCCTAGTTAAATTTTTCATAATCCCAAAGTGTACTGCTACTCGTCCACCATGCGCCTCCCTTATTAGAAATTCACAAAATTGAACACCTAGGAAGGCACAATTGATTGAAAATAAACAAGAACATAATATTGCATGATAAGATCCAAAGAAAGAAATTTAGAGATTAGAACAAGCAACGAATATCTCCTTGAAAGTGCATTTTCCACCATTAGACTTACCCTCCTTATACATTAAAGAAAAGTGAAAAGATTATAAGAATTCAACCCACTTAATATACAATCGCAAACTTACATAGGAATGGTTTTAAGACTTTATTTAAGAAATCCATGAAGGTACTAGGAAAATTAGTTAGGCCAAAGAGCATAATAAACCATTCATAGAGTCCATGCTTTTTTTAAGGCGGTCTTTCATTCATCACCTTTCTTCATTCGAATTTGATAATATCCACTACAAAGATCAATCTTAGAGAAGACTTGTGCCCTATACAATCATCCAAAAAATCATGAAGTCTAGGAATGGGAAACATATATTTTTTATTGATGTTATTAATGACCCTAAAATTGATGCACATCCTATAGGTTCCATCATTTGTTGACACAATCAAAGTGGGCACATACTTTCGGATTGCACCTATAAATTGGCTTATTTGATATTTGGGCACCCCAAACAAGATCAATTCAATGTTTTATCTTAAGAATTGGCCATGAATCTGGTGGGAAATCTTTAGCGAAAACATTTTCAATTTCAGTGAGAAGTGGTTTCAAGGCCTTTGGAACCACTTGAGCCCGTCTTCCACTTCCATAGCCACAAGCACTCAAACTATGTAACTCATTTTAGCATCCTTCTCCGATTCCCTTCCATATACCAATGCCACCCCCTTGCCATCAACTGTGTTGGAATGAGCCTTTAGAGCCTCAAGGCTTTAAAGAAAAAGCCTTATCCTATGAATGCTTTCTCACCACATATACATTTTTCCTCCCATCAAATTTAATGAATCTGTCATATTGACAAGATCTACCCAAGAGAATATGACAAGAATCCATAGGAAAAATGTCAAAAAGCACTCGATCTTCATAATTGTCAATTTTAAACAAAATCAATGCTTATTTATTCATGTTAACGTCACTAGAGTTTCTAAGCCAATGAAGCTTAGAAGATTGAGGATGGATTTGAGTGGCAACTTCCCAAATCTAAGATCACATCACATATCCTTCCTTGGACATTGTATCTCATGAGAAACATCATCTCCCTTTGGTTCTCCTCTAAAGGTGTTGACTTGATTTTCATTCTCATACTTGTATTCCTCCTCTTCAAAGGTTTTATCTTCCTCCCAAAATTGAGTGGTAGAAACTCTAGGATAAGGACAATCCCTTTGAATGTATCCTTGTCCCTTGCGTTCAAAAAAATTCTTTGATCCTTCAGAGGAATTCTTGAACTTCCCATCTTTTCCTTGCAAAGGTTATGGTTTTTTAGCTTTCTCAAGGTTGGGTTTCATGTTAGATCCCTCATGCACACTCCTTACTTTGAAAGATCTAAATATCCCCCTCAACTTACGTGATTATTGATTTTCAACCCTTTTTACTATAGTGCATATGATGAGTGAAATTTTTGTTACTCATTTGCATCTTCCTACTATAGTTTTGTATTCTTTTTGTCTAATGTTCGTATCATTTTATCCCATTTTTCATTTCTTCATGTTCTTGTCCTGTTTTTATTGATTTCCCGCTATCTTTTCTACTTTTTTGCGTGTTTTTTTGGCTCAATGCAGGTATTTAGTTGGCATGAATACGAGAACCAAGGAATAGGAGTGCATAGTATAAAAGTCGAAAAGAGGAGTTAAGAGGACATTCAAGAATTGAACCATATGGCCTCTCAAGAGGAAAAGGTTGCTCGGTCTTGAGTAGTCACTTAGTTCAATGAAAGTGGACAAAGAGAAAGTCATGAGCGAGAGTCAAGAGGAATCCAAGAGGTCACTTTAAGGCCTAAGCGACCACTAATGGTTGTATTGAGTACCCACTCAGTTCACTAGAGATCAAATTATTAGCATATGAGCGGGCGATTGCCCTTTAACTAAGAACCCGCTTAAGCCAATTTTGGGCGACTTTCGTAGTCTATTGAAACTCTTCTATGGAATAAAGAAAGCACAAAGGCATAAAGAAAGGCATCATTCATTCTTTATTCTTAATAATAACCTAGTTTAGTCTTTGGAGAGTATAGTTTAGGATTTCATATTTTATTTCACAAATTCTTAGATTAGTTTAGGATTTTTATTCTCGGTTTTGTTAAATTCGATGGGAATACATCAACTTTTATTAAACATCAATTCAATCTATAAGATTCAGTATTTCCTTTCCTTTCTCTTGCTTTTATATTTTTTATTTTCTATTGTTTATGCTTTTGTTTAGTTTATTCTTGATTATTTTAGGTTTTTTGCATAGTATTATTAATCTTTGTTCATGATTTGATAGTATGTTCATCTTTATTTATGTTTTGATGTTTTCTAGTATTTGTCATGAATTGTTAGATTAATTAGGCGATAAGGTAAAGACCCAATCCCGAACATAAATGATGTTTAAAATTTAAAGTTGGTTTCTTAATAATTAATATGTGATTTGATGTTGGGTTTTGGTTGGAGTCTAGATTGGCCATATAAATTTCTTTCATGTGCGTTCCTAGGTCAAAGACATTGAGAAATACAGACTTAGTTGGTGACCCGATATTAAATGTCATTGATTTGCAAGCTATTGATTCTTGATTTGAATTTATTGTATTGCTTGGATGCTTTAGAATACGATTTGGCAAGAAATCCCAATTGTAATATCTTTCCTTGAAGATTATAAAGAGGTTGGTTCTTGGTTAAAACCCCTTCCTTGTAGCATGTTTATGTTTAATTCATAGGTTGGTAGTAAGTTAGTGAGTCTCATATTATCTCATTCTGAGTCCAATTCCCAGTTTTAGCTCATTTGTGTTAGGAATATGTGTTGAATCCTGAATCCCTAGTGCTTGTACCTTTGTAGAACAAGTCTTTTAAAACCTTGTACTAGATTTTAATTAGATTTAACCTTAATCTTTGCTTTAGTTTAAGATAGCTTATAGTTGTATTGCTAGAGTTTGGTAGCTACTAGAAGCCTTTCCCATTGGATTCCACCCTCACTTGCCCATTTCTCGTAATAGGTGAAGTCGAGTTTTTATTGATAGTAGGTATTATGACTGTTAATATCTAGCCCTATCAAATGGCGCCGTTATCAGGGAATGTCATTTAGTATCGAGTTTTTAGTGGTTTTACGAGTCTAGTTTGTTTTACTTTACTTTATTTCATTTTTCTATCTTATTTTTATTGATTTTTCATTGTGATTATGAGTCCTAACCTTTTGTTTTGCTTTGATTTTCTATGCCATCAAGCAAGAGCAACATAGCACAACCATTAGCTTAACTTAATCCTGAAATTGAGTGTACGATTAGAGCTATAAGAAGAGGGTTGAGAGCATAAAGTAGCTCACTTGAAGTAGAGGGCAAAGAAGCTGATTTAGATTCATATATCCCTATTCCTATAGAAACAGAGCTCATCTAATACTTCTACTTACTATGATCAATTATCCATTATGGTTGACTATAGAGATAGACCTTAAGGGAGTATGGAGTTCCTGGAGCTTATCAAGTCCCGAGTAGTATAGTCCACCCACTATCGAGGCCAACAACTTTGAGTTGAAGCCATCATTGATCACTTTGGTTAAGATCCATCCTTTAGCGAAGAAAAACATGAGTCACATCTTGCCCATCTTAAGTAGTTCATAAGATACAATGATATAATTAAGGCAAACAGTGTGACTTAAGATTACATCAGACTTAGACTATTTAAGTTTTCTTTGATGAGCCAAGCTTATGAGTGGCATAAGAAGATGGAGTCCAATTCTTTAATGATATGGGAAGAAGTGACTAAAGCATTCATGTATAAGTTCTTCCCATGCCACCATCAAAGAAAGATGAGTTATCCTCTGAAATAGACTAAAAACCAAATGATCTTAAGCACTGTATTCTATAACATTGAGTCTTTCGAGTAATTAGGAATTAAGGAGGACCTCTATGGGTTTCTCAATGCCTTAATTTGGGATAAATTTTCTAAACTCAAGCATAAAACATATAATAGGCTAACCTAGAATTCCTAGCTTTTATAGAGAAGACTTTAATTTGTGAGAATGACTATCACATCATCTTCAAACTATTTAACTAAACCTATACTACCACCTTAGAGAGGTTGAATGAGATCTTAAGATTGGACCCCTCTAACAATATACATGCAGTACACATGGGAAGATTTATGGAATATTGTGAGATGCATTGGTGGAGTCAAATAACCGATGACTAAGAATATGAATTAAACACTTGCCACACCTCCCACATCATTCGCCTTTATCTGAGGATCTTACATAGAATATTAGGGTATATAATTTTTGATAAGAACAATTTGGGGAAAACCTCTAGGGATGAGATATGGCTTCTTTGGAGGGTAGTATTTGGGAAAGAGAAACTAAGGGATATACTTAATTTTAGGGGTAGTTTTTACCTTGGTGCATACATCACAAAAGGGGTAGATTGACCAGTGACATTCACAAGGGGGGAATGGTCACTATTATAGCACATGCTCTAGGTTTTGTAGAGCAAAATAAGATTCTTACCCTTGTCAATGCAATTGACATTTACATCAACATTGATGCCATGTAGAGGATGGATTTCATCTAGTACATCCTGATGGGTGGTAGGTGAGGAGGGTAGTATAATGCTACCTTACAAGCCCCTCACTGATATAGAGCGAGAAGAAGGTGACCTCTAGATGATTCCCGCTCATTAAGGGCCATAACTGCATGCCCCTTGCACCAAACCTCAATAAGAGTCACCACCGCAAACCTTGGGAGGTACCCCTTATTCCCATATTCCCTCCCCCTCTTGTAACATAAAAGAGGAATTTAGGAAGCTCATGATGATGATGAAGGGCCAAGCTAAGTCCAAAGGGGTAGTATGATTTATGAGAATCCACTTTATGACTACCATGTCCAACATGGTGACTTTGCTCCGTATGTTTACTACCCCTGTGATCCCCCTCAATTCAGCCATGTTCCTTCCTTGTCTAGGTATGGCAACCTTACATACCCTTATTAGACGGATCGTCCCTAGTGTTACCCTTTCTTCTTTCCCCCTTATGATTACACCTAGATGGAGGGGGGGAGTGATTATCGAGGTGATCTTGCCTATCCATATGATGGACAAGGTTGGTCCTGAGGTTATATTGGTGGATGGGTGGCCCAGCAGATATGCTATCCTTTGATAACTATCCCGATCAATAGCATTATGACTAACTGCCTTACATCGATGCATTGGATCTCGATGTTGACCTAACCTACAACTTCTCCTCCTATAATTATGAGGATAGGCATAAGAAGGGAAAGGGCCCCAATAGTAGCTAGTCAAACCCCAATTGATCAGCCCTCTCGATTTGTGTCTTGGTTTACGTGTCGAGGACTGTACTTTACTTAAGCTTAGGGGGTTTTGTTCCCAAAACGGGTTGGGCCTTAGCTTCCTTTTATTAGATTTTGTTTATTTTTAGCTAGAGTAGGAACTATTATTCTTATGTTCACTTGTTTTGCAAATCATTGGTTGTTCATAAGTATTAGTGGTAATGAAAAATAAGAGCCAAGGTATAATCTCTCCTAATCCCCTTTTTATTACTTTCCTTGTGTTCTTTTATTTCCTTTTAGCCTAGGAAAGTTGAGGATGTATGACACTTTATTGTTAAAGGTGTTTAGTGTGTTTTTGAGGATTACTTCGTTGGAACCATTGGTTTTGATAACCATGGTTAGTTTTTTGTGTTGATTTGATTATATAGAATTACCCATTTCATACCCATTTCACTTTATTTTGATTATGACCCTTAGCTAAGCACCCCAACTTTTCCTTAGCTAAGTGAAATCCTTAGGATTAGTATTTAAAAACCCTATTATGAGGAAATCTTCTGAAGCCTTCAACATGATTTGCATTGAGTGGCAGGGATCCTTAATTTTTCATGCTTTGATTAAGAACTTGACTTGTACCTACCCGAGACCGCGACTAAACATCTTAGGGAAAGACAAAGGCATTCTTAAACCCATTTCCTTTCTCCCTTGCCATTGGCATTTTTTCCCATTTCTTGCACATTCTATCTTTCCTAAAATTTGTTACTTTCTTGAGATTATATTTCTCTAAAAATTAACCAATTGATATGTTCTTTAATAACTTTAGGGGAGGAGACTAGTTAGCATTCCATTGCATATGAGGGCTCAAGGCCTCACACCATTAGCCAAACCTTTCCTTATATTGTTCTAATCCTTTCCTTATATTACCCATATTTTAACCTTAAAGCCCTTTAAACTCTAGGAAGTTGATTCATTGTCGGTGTAGGGAGGTAAAGGTCAAGCATATTAAGCGAGAATGACAATTAAGATGTCGAGTCATAAGTCATTACCTATATTATTACTTGATCAACTCCCTCAAAGAGTAAGGAGAAGCTAATTCCTTAAGGATGAAAATAAAGCTTTCTAAGAGTGTGGTTGTGTCTTAGTTTAGGTGCATAAAAGTTATAGTTTCCTACTCATTCTTGGTTATCATTTATTCATTTTATGCATTCTTTAGTATGTTTTCTCTTACTCTTTAGAAAGTTAAATATCCATCACGATGGTGTAACATGAATGCCCACTTGTTCTTTCTTTTGTTTTACGAGTTATGGGTTAAATCCTAGGAAACCCTTAAGAGAGCTCACTCATTCTCTTAAGAAATTATGAGGTTTGAAGGGCTTGTTGATTGTTATTAAAATCAATCGTGATTCCTACAAAGTGATTTAGGTTTATTGATTTCCTTATTTAGAGTTGTTAGTGTTTGATATCTCCTATACTTTTACCAAGAGTCTTACTAGAGATCAAATTTTAAGCTAATAAGTGGGCGCTTGCCCTTGAACTGAGAGCCTTTCATATTCTTTTTAAACTCTCCTAAGGGATTAAGAAAGCACGAAGACAAGAAGCAAGGCATCATTCATTTATTACTCATAGTTTTAGCCTTGTCTAGTCTTTGGAGAACATTGTTTCGGGTTACATATTTTCTTTCACAAATTCTTAGGTTAGTTTTTTTTTTGTTCTTGGTTTTGTTATATTCAACTAGATTACATCAATGCTTGTACATATCATTTAAATCTATAAGATTAAGTATTTCCTTCCTTTCTCTTGCTTTAATATTTCATATTTTCTATTATTTATGCTTTTGTTTAGTTTATTCTTGATAATTTTAGGTTTTTCGCATAGTATTTTCAATCTTTCTACATGATTTGATAGTGTTTTCATCTCTATTTATGTTTTAATTTTTTTCTAGTATTAGTCATGACTATTTAGATTAGTTAGGGGATAGGGTGAAAACCCAATCCCGAGAATTGATGATGTTTAAAATATGGAGCTGGTTTCTTAATGATATATGTGTAATTTGATGTCGAGTTTGGATTAGAGTCTAGATTGGCCATATAGATTTATTTGATATGCATTTCTAGGTATAAGACATTGAGAATGCAGACTTAGGTGGTGACGCAATATTTAATGTCATTGACCTGCAAGTTATTGATTGTTGATTTGAATATATTATGTTGCTTGGATGCTTTAGAATACGATTAGGCAATAAATAGTAATTGTAATGCCCTTTCTTGAAGATGACCAAGAGGTTGGTTCCTGGTTTAAACCCCTTCCTCGCAGCATGTTTTGGTTTGATTCATAGGTTGAAAGTAAGTTAGTCAGCCTCATACTATCTCATTTTGAGTTCGATTCCCAACTTTAGCTCATTCATGTTAAGAATCGGTGTTGAATCCTGAATCCCTAACACTTTGCCCTCCTTAGAACAAGTATTTTATAACCTTGTATTATATTTTAGTTAGATTTAACCTTAATCTTTGCTTTAGTTTGAGCTAGCTTATAGTTAAACTACTAGAGTTTGATAGCTATTATAAGCCTTTTCCAGTGGATTTGACCCTTACTTTCCCATTACTTTTAATAGGTAAAGTTGAGGTTTTGTCGATAGTAGGTGTCGTAATGAACAATATCTAACCCATATCATATGGCACATTGTCTAGGAATGGAATTTAGTATCGATTTTTAGTGGTTTTTACAAGTCTAGTTCATTTTACTTTACTTTATTTCATTTTCTATCTTATTTTAATTGATTTTTCATTGTGATTGTCAGTATTAAACTTCTTTTTATCTTTCATTTCATATGCCATCAAGCAGGAGTAGAAGAGCACAACCATTAGCTCAACTAAATCTTAAAGTCAAGCGTATGATTAGAGCTATAAGAAGACGACATAGAGCAAGAAGTCGCTCACTTTAAGTAGAGGGAAAAGAAGTGGATTTAGATTCATCTAGCAATATTCCTATAGAAGCAGAGCTGAGTGATCAGGACTTCTTTCCAATCTCTTTAATCTATTATTAATTATGGTTGATGCTACAGATAGACTCTGAGGCAGTATGGAGCTCCTAGAGCCTATCAAGTCCATAGTGGTATAGTACAACCCACTATAGAAAAAGGTTTATCAAGTCTAGAGCTCCTAGGCAGTATTCTTTATGGCCTAAACTCATCCCATTTTGTCCCATTTTGTATGGTCTAGGCTTAGGAGCATTTTTCATGTTTTTGCGTTATTTTACTTGATTTCCTATATTTTTTCTACTTTTATGCATGTTTTTGTTGCTTGATGCAGCAATCCAGTTGGCATGAGCATGAAAACCTAGGAATAGGAATACATAGTAGAAAAGCCAAGAAGAGAATCCAAGAATCCTCTAAAGAGAAAAAGGTATGAGCAGTCGCTAAGAAGAATCCCAAGCGGCTGCTTAGTTTAATTGAAATTGACAGTTAGAAAATCACGAGTGAGTAGTGACTGGATTCCATGAGGGCGCTTTGAGGCTTGAGTGGGCGCTCAAGGTTGAACTGAGTGGCCGTTTAGTTCACTAGAATTATGGATTTTACCTTATGAGTGGGCGCTTGCCCTTGAACTAAGAGCCCGCTCAGATCTATTTTGGCAAGTTGTGTATCCTGATCGAACTCTTCTACGGGAAATGGAGCAGTAGAAAAATCTCAAAGGGAGCCATTTATTAATCATTTGGCACTAGACTAGCATAGTTCTAGGGTTCCTTATTTTCCATTCACAAAAAACTATTAGATTATTGATAGATTTGTTTTCGGTTTTGGTTATTTTAATCGGGATTGAATTCAATGCTTTTAGACATCAATTGCTCATCAATATATCAATATTTCTATTACTCTCTCTCATTTTACATTTTGTAGTTTTCATTTATTTACTATTTTTTTAGTTTATGCTTAATAATTTTTAGTTTTTCTCACATATTTAACTTTCCAATGTTCTCTAGTATTAAACATGAATAGTTAACTAGATTAGTTAGGGGATAGGATGAAAACTCGATCCTTAGCATGGATGTTGTATAAAGTTTGGTGTTGGTTTCTTAATGAATAATGTGTCATTTGATGCCGGGTATTAGTTGGAATGTAGATTGGTCGTATAGGTTACTTCTATTTGCGTTCCTAGGTCAAAGACATTGAGAAATGTTGAGTTAGGTAGGGATCCATTATTAAATGTTATTGACTTGTGAGCTATTGGTTGTTGTTTTGAATCTATTTTGTTGCTTGGATGCTTTAGAATACGATTAGACGAGAAATTCCAATTGTAATGCTCCTTCCTTGAAGATGACCAAGAGGTTGGTTCCTGGTTGAATCCCCTTCCCTATAGGATATTTAGATGCAATGATGGCCATCTGCCATGATTAGCATTTTAAAAAAACTTAAAATTATTATTATGTTTATTTTATCCTAATTTAAAGGATAGTTGTAGTTGAAAATATAGTTTAAATTTAAAAATAATAGATTTTTTTAAAAAATAATAATTTATTTTATTCTTATCATATCCTTTTTCTATGATTGATATTTAAAAAAAATAATATTATTATTATTATTCTTATAAAATTTTATTTTATTTAAACTAATTCTAATTGGTTTGTTTTGAATTAAATGATTTTAATTAGTTAAACTATTTAATAATTTTAAAAACAAAAGATTTTTCTATAAATTTAGTTGATAATTATTATTTTAAATTTATACTTGTCTTTTAGTGTTTTTAATCCTAAAATTTATTCTACTTTCTACTATAAATAAACCCTTAAACCTCACATAATTCTTTACATAAAAATTGTTAAACCCTTTATACTTCCCTCAAACTTTCTCCCTCTCTCTCTAGCCTCTCTCTCCATCCCTTTGGCCACTTTGTATCACCAACCACCATCATCTTAAAGTTTAGTAAGAAGTTGCTAGGAAATATTAGAATTTAAGGTATGTATATGTGTTAAATATTTTATGTGTAATTTAATACTTTGTTGAATTGTATTGTATTAAGATATTTTTATTTTGTATTTTGATAAATAAATTATAATTTAAATTTTAGCCATGCACCTTTTTTTAAAAAAAATATATGGTTATTTATTTGAAATTTCAATTATAAAAAAAAGGATGATATACATTTATGTTATTTTATTTAATACGTATCATGTTTCAAAAGGGACGAAAGAAATTTAATATTTAATAATTTTCAATGAGCTTCAATAATTAAAGCAAGGTATTTTTATTTAAAGGAGTTATAAAGGAGAATTATTTTTAGTATATATTACTTCTTGATTTCATAATCAAGAAGGGTTCATGCTTTAAAAGTCCACTTGTTGGCAAATAAAAGGAAACTCCAAGGATAGATCTGTGATGGGATAACTAACTTACGGGGTGTGCACACTTAGGACCAAGGAGGAGAGATCAGAAGCGAGTCTCTAAGTCTCATATTATCTCATTTTGAATCCAAATTCCAACTTTAACTTGTTTATGTTAGGAATCAATGTTGAATATCGCATCATAGAAAAAATTCCTTAGAACCTTGCATTAGATCTTAGTTAGATTAAAACCCTTTCCTTGCCTTAGTTTGAGCATACTCGTAGATGAATTGCTAAAGTCTGATAATTATTAAGTGTCTTTCCGTGTCGATTAGACCATTACTTGTAATAGGTTAAGTTTAGGTTTTTTTGATAGTAGGTGTTGTGACAACCGACCCCTAACCCTATCAGCAACTTGAGAAGATGTATGAACATAAGTAAGAGCAATGGTACCACGATGAATTTCGTCTCGCAGAAAATGGGAGCCGATTTCAATATATTTTGTGCTCTCATAGAAGACGATATTATAGCAATATGCAATGCTTCCTAACTTTCACAGTGCTACAGGTCTTGAATGATCGACACTGAGAATTTGAAAAAAGCCTTTTAACCATAGAATTTCACTAGTAGATTTTAATTAATTTGCGACTACTAATTAGCGGCATAATAGCTAAAAAGCTGCATATTATATACTGATATTAATAATATGCGGTGGGTTAGGGAATAAATCTCCTTATTTTATTTAGAAGCATAATAATATGCGGCGAGTATGGGAAGGAACCACTGCTATTTATTTCATGGACCATTTATAAGCAGCGAATGTATGATAAACCCACTGCATTTTACTTAGCCTAAAATTAAAAAAAACACTAGTAAAATAATAATGATTTGCGGCTATAAATATGTGGCGTAAAACCGAAAAAGCCGCATTTTAATAACAAAAGACATTAATATGCGGCGTATTTACAAGGAACCGCCGCATATTAATATCAATATACATTAATATGCGGCGTATTATGATGAACCCGCCGCAAATTAATTTAAATCACCAATAATATGTGGCATTTATACAAGGAATCGCCGCAGATTATTATTCTTAATGACCAGCCATCATCACGCGTATTCGTTCCCCCGCATTTCTTCAACCTCTTACTTGTATTCCTTCAGTCGTTGCGCCCTAGCCCTCCGATATTCATATTCGGTTTGAGTTCCTTTGCCAACGCCCCATTCCAACCCTCTTGCCCACCGCATAATCCACTTGTGTCTTAGTCCTCGCCATCGAGAACCGCCCACCTAACGCCGCTGTGCTTCTTCAAGGTGAGTCTCCCATTTTGTTCTTAGTTTTTTTAATTTTTGATTCTTGCTATTTTGTGGGTTTTGGGTTTTTATTCATTAGTTTTAGGTTCGTGGGTTTTGGGGGTTGCTACAGTTTTAGTGATGATTTTACCCATTACATCTAAACAATAGGACTACACCTCATGAAGTTGTGAGCAATGGACCATGATACTAAACAAAGCAATATAATTTTGCAAAATCTAAATGCAAAACACAATGGTTCACTCAATTTTTTCATATGAAAATGCTAGCATGTGTATTGGTGTTACTAAATGTGAATGTATAGTATATGAATGGGTATGTATAATATTTGGAATTGAATTAGGCAACTTATATGAATTGAGTAATGTATTAGGTTTGAAACTCTTAGTGTTTCTTTCTTAACTTTTATTGGGAATTGAATTAGGCAACTTATATGAATTGTGTGTTGGTTGTATTAAAATACATATACATAAGTTTGGATATTGATTTTCAAAAATGGGAAATGTTAGGTTTATAAAGGTAACTCTGCCAAATTTTTTGTAGAATTTGTAGTGATTTACAAAGCATATAACATAAAGAATATCGCTATAAGAATTTAGTAACTTAAACTATAGAGCCAGTGTTTGTGGGTCATTGTGGAGTTTGCTTAACCTTATTTTTAGTAAGCTACATGAGGACCCTTTAGGTGCAATTATATATATAAATATGCGTAAATTGATATTAATTATATTGTTATTTAATCTCTTACATGTTAAATAGGGCATAACACAAATTATGGAGCAAAAATGGATATATGGTAATCGTGCTTCATTAGAGTTCATGAATGGAGTTGAGGAGTTTTGTAGACAAGTATTGAAAAACTTAAATAACATTGGAGATGATGAGGTGTGTTGCCCTTGTGTTGATTGCGATAATGTGAATACAGTTAATAGTATAAGAGAGTTGAGGGACCATGTGATCTGTCGTGGGTTTAGGCAACAATACCACGTATGGGTATGGCATGAGGTTCTTGCTTCTAATGACATGGGGTCATGTTCTAACAAAATTCACATTCATCAAGTTGAGCTAGACCATCATGGTCAATTAGAATCTGATGACATTGAAGATGTTGATGCCGAGAAGGAAGATGATGGGGAGGATGAATTGGAGGATAATGACCCTAGTGATGAAGATCGAATAAATGAAATGCTTGAAGGGGTTGGGGATCCAATTGGTTGTCAATCTTGTACTTTTAAGCATTTTTAGGAGACTGGTGAGAAACCGTTGTATCCTGGATGTACTAAATACCCTAAGTTGTCTGCCACATCAATGTTGTTTAACTTGAAAGTGATATATAGTTGGACTGATACTAGTTTCACAGCCTTATTGAAAATATTAGGGGACATGTTTCCAAAGGGTAATGATTTGCCTATATCCACATACTATGCAAAGAAGTTAATGTGTCCCCTTGGGTTAGAGTATAATAAGATTGATGCCTGTCTAAATGATTACATATTGTATCGAAATGAGTATGCAGAGTTCATTCAATGTCCTAAATGTGGGCTGTCACGTTACAAACTCCCACATGGGATAGAGCCTGTAGTGGGGATTAAAGGTCCTAGTGTAAAGGTGTTGTGGTACCTTCCCATAATACCAAGGTTCAAGCATTTGTTTTCGATTAAGAGCGATGTAAAGAATTTGAGATGGCATATAGAGAAGAGGAAGAAAGATGGGATGATTCGACATCCTGCGGATTCTCCCTAGTGGAAAACAATTGATGAATCTTTCAAGGCTTTTGGCGGGGAAGATAGGAACCTAAGACTTAGTCTCTGCACGGATGAAATGAATCCTTTTGGTACCTTAAGTAGTTAACATAGGACATGGTGAGTTTTGTCAGTGATATATAATTTGCCCCCTTAGTTATGCATGAAGCGTAAATATGTTATGTTATCGCTTCTAAAATCAGGGCTCAAGCAACCTGGGAATGACATTGATGTTTACCTTGCTTCCCTTATTAAAGATTTTCACTTGTTGTGGGATTAACATATATCAATGTATGATGCAAATGATAAAGAGACTTTTACTCTCCGTGCCATCCTATTTTGTACCATTAATGACTTTCTAGCCAATGGAAACTTGTCGAGGTATAAGGTGAAGGGAAAGAAAGCCTGTCCTATTTGTGTGGATGATATGGACTCAACTTATTTGCCTCATTATGGGAAACATGTGTATCTCATGCATCAGAGGTTCTTGAATTTGTTTCAACCTTATCGTAAGAGAAAGGTCTCATTTGATGGTAAAGTTGAGCAACGTAGAGCCCATATATCGTTGGCTGGCAGGGAGGTTTATGACATTGTGAAAGGAATAGATAATGTGTTTGGGAAAACTTTGAAACATAGAGATGATCAGGGGTTATGGAGGAAACAATCCATATTTTGGCAACTTTAATATTGGATGTATTTACCTGTTAGACATTGTCTTGATGTTATGCACATAGAGAAGAATGTTTGTGATGCCATCTTAGGGACGCTCTTGAATATACCTGGTAAGACTAAGGATGGTCCTAATGTTAGGATGACCTAAAGATAGAACGCCTAGGAATGGAAAAGGTAAATCCACATATCTTCCTCTGGCTTATTACACTTTATCCCGAGCAGAGAAGAGGATATTTTGTGAGTGTCTGTATGGGATCAAGGTTCCTACTAGGTATTTGCCTAATTTGAAGAACTTTGTATCAATGAAAGATCTAAAATTAGTGGGTATGAAGCCCCATGATTGTCATGTTATGATGCAAGTGTTTCTACCAATTGCCATCTGCCATATTTTGCCCAAGCATGTTAGGGATTCTATCACTAGACTTTGTTCTTTTTTTTAATATAATATGCAGCAAGGAGCTTGATCCGTCATGTTTGGATGAGTTACAGGCTAGTGTTGTTACGACCTTATGTGCATTTGGTCCAAGAAATCATGTTGTGTGGTCTAGTGTTCCTAAGATGGGCTTATCCTTTTGAGAGATACGTGGGTACTCTAAAAAAGAAGGTGAGAAACCCAGCATACCTTGAAGGTAGTATAATTCAAGGTATTACCACAGAGAAGGTAGGTGAGTTTCTTAGTGAGTTCTTATCCAAGGGGGAGGCAATTGGGTTATCAAAATCGAGGCATGAAGGGAGGCAATTGGGTTATCAAAAATTATGCATGAATTGTCTGAAATGGGGCATAACATTTGTTATACAATCAAGTGGTTAGCTTACGGTCCTCGAACAATAGTTCGATCTTTTGAGGGGTATGATATCAATGGATATACCTTCTTCACTAAACGTTGGGATAAGAAATCAAAGTCTATTCAAAATAGTGGTGTTTCAATAGTGGCTTCTTCTCGAGAATACGCTAACTCAAAAGATAAAGCACCAGTTAATTGTGATATTGTCGTACTATAGGATAATTCAAGAGATTTAGGAATTTGAATATTATGGATTTAAGGTTCCCCTTTTTCAATGCAAGTGGGCAGATATCAGTCGATGTGATTCGGTGAAGAAGGATAAATCTAATTGGACTTTAGTCGACATGATTCGAATGCGTGATATGGAGGAACCTTTTATTCTTGCATCACAAGGTAAATAAGTATTCTACATTAAAGACACAAATGACCCTTGATGGGCAGTTGTTGTCCTTGTAAATGACATATCCTAGGAATTGATGATGTCACTGATGAGGAAGAGTATGACGACTTTGATGATCTCCAACCATTCTTGATGCCATGTAATGATGACATGAATGGTGGACCAGAAACCAAAATAAATTATATGAGAATGGATCACCATGAAGGAGTTACTATAGATGAGTAGTTTTTATTGTCTAGGTATTTAATTATTTCGTATTTATGTTAATGTTTGCCTTCTTTCCAGTACTATTGTTATATAATTCACTAACTCGATTTGCATTGTCTTGTTGTTATTGTATGTAGTTACAGTCTTGCATCATGGCTAGTGACGATGATTTCAGTGTCTCTTCTAAGGATGTGGAGTACGATGTGCACCTTGAAGCTGATCGAGATGATCTAAAAGATATGGATGCTAAGTTATAAGAAGAGAGATTAGATAGATTATTCGACCAACATGAAAGGCTTGATGAAGCCTCATCACCTTTAGGGGATGATGTACATATGGACATTTTCACCCCCTCATGTTCGGGTGCCGGGAGGGTGGTGCTCGGGGCGTAGGTCGACCTAGAGGTCTGACTAGAAGCCTTAGAGTGGTCGAGCCTATGCATCTAGAGTTCAACATTTGCACCGCCCCATTGGTAGGTGGCGTTTGAAGTACGGTCAGCACATTGGACTTCTTATTCGGAAGTTCAACATCAAGTGGGAGTGGTTGGGAGTGAATGAAGGACTTCGACAGACCTTGTGGGTGGACATAATGGTACGTATTCCTAACTTAATCTCAATTACTTGAATATTTTCTTAAACTAACTTACTAAATAAAATTAACTCAATTTAAATTTATTTCAGGGTTTGTTTCACATTCCAGACAACCCCCAATTGAAAAAGCTTTTTCTATCTGCAGTCGCCGATAGATTTTGGGACTTCAAATCGATGTTGGTTACTGGTTGGATTACCAAGACAAGAAAGGTGTCCAAAAAGGAAGCTAACAGGTTCTCCTATAAAATATGGAAATATACTAAGGAAGGTGACTGGGCAACCTTTGTGAAAAACAAGACTTCGGAAGCTGTAGTGGTAAGTTAAATACTTATTTGTATTCAGTTTAGGAAAATGCTTTCTATTGTATTTTAATTTTAAATCAAATACCTTAATATTATTGACAGGCTAAACACGAGAAAGAATGCCAAGATGAACATTCATCCACATTACCTTGGGCAGTCAAGCTACAACGACTCAAGGAAATAATGGATATTTGAGGGTTTTTATCCCTCTTGCTCTGGACCTTCTTCTAATCCAGCACCATGCAGAAAAGTCGTGGGGATGACTGGTTTTGTTCACGCCACAAGAAGGACAAGAAAACTAGGAAGAGAGTCATTCCCAATGAACAGACACAGGTTGTGGCTAAGAAATACGTAAGTATTCTATTTGCATTACGGTATAGTTATCGATGCTTATAAGATGTCACATTCATTTCTAATCTTTTCCTTTTTATTTTCAGTTAGAGTTTCGAGATAAGCAGATTTAAGAGGAATTCATTCCCGTGAGGGCCCAAAACTCATTAGCCATGGCCATTGGGAAGCCAGATCACCTAGGATGCTATGTTGGACTTGGAGGGACTAATATAGGGTACCGAAAAGTATTTGGACCTCTTCCACCAAGATGAAGCCAAGAGAGTCAAAGCAGAGTTTCAAGGGAAGATTGAGAAACGTTAAAGGCTCAACTCCGAGAGGAACTTAGACAGGAGTTTGATGCCACTATGAAGGATAAGTTGTTCTCCCTACTCCAAGACATTGGTATCAGCGCTGATCAGTTAGCATCCCAGGGTGCACGGGTGTCTACTCCCCATGTAGAGGTGTGTTATATATTAAATTCAATTTCCATTGGTATTACATTAGTATTATTTGCATTAATAATGACCTATATGCTTTACATATTCAATTTCCAGGGTCCTACCAATTGTCGTCTACTCCTTCAAGATCCAAGTACAGGAACGATATACAATGTACCCGGTGGTGTCTCGTACCTTGGTCAGTCAGGCCAGCAGTTCACCCGAATTCACCAAGGAACGAGACTCGAAGGACATGAAGTGGTGAAGGTTGAAACTGTTTCTGACTTCTTCAAAGGAGCAGCACTATCGGTCCCGACTCCACAGTACGACATATGGACATTGAACGACGTAATTGGTACTTTTGTGCAATGGCCTCTACCTTTGATCAAGATCGTAAGTGAGGTAAATATCAAAGTTATAATAAAAATTCCTCTATATTTATATTTATGTATGGATGAAGTGATGTGATATGTTCTTTTTTAATTAGGTGACTCCACAAGCTAAGAAGATGAAGGGGATGTTAGCTGATGAAGTTATTGGTAGCAATGAGCCTGCCTCAAAGAAATTAGTGGCAAAGAACCAACTTCTTCTCTCTGAAGATGTAGCAGCTTCTCTTAGTCTCGAGTGCAAATGGCTACTCCAATGTGCTGCCATGATGAAGGAAGACGATACCATTGTTGTGCCATTGGACCGGGCCTTATTCCACTACTCTAAAGACAGAACAGCGTGGCTTCACAAAGTTGACATCACCCAATTCTTACAGGTAGCTCAATTGAACATCTTTGTTATTTAATGCTTCATGAGGTATACATAATTAATATATAGGCTAACTTATATAGTGCATGTAATAATTTTAAAAAATTTTAATTTTTATATAATTGCGTGTCGTGCGATTTACTTTCATTAGTCGGTCGATTGTGACCTGAGGCCCCTTTAGATGCAAGAATCGATGGCAACATCGAGGAGGTAAAGACGTACGTCCACTTCGCATTCACGAAAGCCCTATAAGCTAAGTTGAAGTTCATTTTTGCCCCTATTTTTGAACGGTACGTTTGAATTTGATGTGTGATGCATATTATTACTTATACATTTGATGTGTGATGCATATCCTAATTACTTATTTCTTATAATGTAGTGCACATTGGATGTTTTTAATCATTTTTGTGGCTAGTGGGAAAATATACTTCTTCAACTCGGCTCGGTCAATGCGTAGTACTAAGCTGAGAGCGATTATCAATTAGTAAGTATTATCAATAGATTTACATTGAAAGCTAAGGTTGATATGAGTTGGACTTTTAAACTAATCAATTTTGTTTTCTAGTGTGCTAAAAAGACTTACTTTGCAAAGAGAATGAGCCGGAAAGCAGACATTAACATGGATAGAAGTGATGGTAAGTTCCTTAACTAATTAAAACATTGTAAAATAATACTATCATAAGTATGTCTAACACTTTTATTTTGTAATTTGTAGTGTGCTCAACAAAGTGGCGGAACTAAGTGTGGCTACTTCGTGATGCATTTCATGCTTGATGTCCTTAATGGGTGCAGTAGTGGGATGCCCATGGAGGAGGTAAGAGCTTTTGCCCATAATTTTATTGTTTTGAGTATCTTCAATATTGTATTCCCTCATAATCATGCCTCAAACACTTTACGTGTAATTGGTTGATTTAATATAATTCAATTACGAGAATAAGGATAGATTATTGGCCTTAAAAATTTACGGTTTCCTTTGTTACTTTTACCTGTCCTTCCGCCTTCATCATAGTCCTATGCTCTCCTATAAAATGATTTTGTGTCCTTTGTTCTTTTTTGAACTTTTATGAGAAAATGAAGGAGAAATTATCTGTGGGAAAGAGAACAAGGAGCTAATGAGCTAAAATGGTGATGGAACGAAACAAAAGGTCGCATATTGCTATGGTTAGGAAGTAGCAGTGGA
Source organism: Dysphania ambrosioides (assembly GCA_026401315.1). Lineage (NCBI taxonomy): Eukaryota > Viridiplantae > Streptophyta > Magnoliopsida > Caryophyllales > Amaranthaceae > Dysphania > Dysphania ambrosioides. Next base: position 11,873,526 of record CM048664.1, read on the forward strand.
TGAAAGAGACTGATGAGGGTGGTAATAGACGAGTAAAAGGTAAAAATATGAGGGTTTTGATGGGTGAGAATGAGGCTGTAGTGATTGATGAAGAAGAGTTTTTAAGAGGGGTTATTGGATTCTTGAGATTTAACCCCTATTGGAGACTCTTCTTTATCAATCACAACAGCTTCATTTTCATCCATCAAAACCCTCAAATTTACATCTTATATTCGCCTCCTACCACCGTCATCAGTCTCTTTTATCGAATGCCACTTCCTAACTGCAGGAAGACGCGCTCTTTTTTTTGTTCCATCACCATTTTATCTCTTGGACCCCTTGTTCACTTTCCAGCAGATAAATTCTCCATCTTTTCTTCATAAAAGCCGGAAAAAAACGAAAGGGCACAGATCGTTTTATAAGAAAGATGAGGCATGTGATGAAGGTGGAAGACTGATGTGCTCGTTTTAGAGCACGTTTATCACCTCGTTTTAGTGTCAAGTCTCGCAGTTTTGTATTGGTTTTATGAATATTGTGCTTGGTTTTTCCTTGATTTTGTTTTCGAGTTGTCTTAAGTTCATTTTAGGTACTTTTGATGATTTCTAGGTGAAATGCAATACATTCGAGCCTTTGACACACGTATCATATCTTGGGCAAGTGTATGCAGTCACTCATGAAGATCCCACGGGGTTCAGAAAAGAGAGATGTGAAAAAGAGGGAAGAGTGGTCTCAGATTCGACCGAATCTGAGAGACATTCGACCAAATGTATGCAGATTCGACCGAATCTGAGTCTCATTTGGTCGAATGAGAGGCAGTCTTCAGAGCATTTGAACCTTGGTCACACGAAAAGCCGAATGGAACTCATTCAGGCGAATGAGCTTCCATTCGGCCGAATCAACATAATCATTCGTGCGAATGCTTGACAGAGATCAATTCCTCGATGCCTCTCGAATGGGCGAATGGAAGACCATTCGGGCGAATGGGATTGTGTTCGGCTGAATGAGACGTACATTCAGGCGAATGACAGTGTTCTCCTCCAGATCAACTACTTCTTTTTAGGGTCGGCTCCTATGCGTTTTAGGGTTTTCGTAAGTTTTTCTTATTTTGTTATAAATACCCCCTTCCTCTGATGGGAGGAGGGGAGAGCTAGGTTAGATACTTTTTAGCACTTTTAGTTTTCTTAGCCTCCAAATTCTTTTAGTTTTAGCTTTCGGTTTTCAGTTTCTTCAACGCTTTGTAGTTCGAATTCTTTTCGTGGATATCAAATTGAAGCTTTTGTAAGTTTAAATCTATTCCCCCTTTGCTCTTAATTAATTGCTTTACTTCATTCCATGTCTAGTTCTATATTTGTCGGTTATTAGCATAATTTCTAAATTGTTTTCATTCTCACGATTTCATTCCATGTTTGTTTCTGTCGCATCTTTTAATATCTTTATATTTTTAAGCACGAATATGTGTGAGTAATTCCTTTAGGGGTTTTGATTGGTGAAACCCTAGGAAAGCTATGATCTTTATTGCTTAAGGTTGTAGAAACGATGATAATAAATAGTTTCGGAATCTGATGCGAATCTTGTCCTGCCACTCCTTTGGAGACATAGGGCGATTATAGGTCGTTCATTGTGATTTGTGGGATCACCAACTTCCTCTAGTATTTTTGGATGTCCATGCTAGTTATTATCAGATTTTCTCTAATCTATCATATTCGGTTTTTAAAGCTTCATTCCTAGGGTGAATCCAATCTTGTCCCCGTTTTTCTCTATTTGACTTACCGTTAAATTTGTCATGATTTACATTCTCGTTGTTAGCCTTGTTGATTTTTTAAACCCAAATAATCCGGTTGTGTTAAGAGTTAGAGTCTTAATATACTTTGTCCTCGTGGTTCGACCCCCTACTCCACTATACTCGTATAGTTTGTAGGTTGAAATAAATATTGTTTGAATAACCTATCTTTTAGTTAAACAACCTCAATTACCAGTTCAAAATGGCGCCGTTGCCGGGGACAAGGCGTAATATTTAGACTTTTCCGTTCTTAGCATAACTTTATTTCATTTCATTTCTGTTTTTTTTTTGTTTGTCTTTTTGTGTGTGGTTGTCTTTGACTTAGGTGTTTGCATGCCCCATAGCACGCATAGGTCAAACCAGCCAATTACACCCTTAAATCCTGAAATCCAACGTGTTAGTAGACAACGCCCTTCAAAGTATACCTCACAATCTGTCCAAAACCCATCCAAATCCATAATGGCCGACGAACACCAATTGTTTGGTCAATTTGGAACTCCTGGCTCACAAGAGATCCAAGGGGGTGTAGTACTTCCTGTTGCTAATACACCTTACCAAATACACCCTCAGTTCACAAGAATGGTTAAGGAAACACCATTCAGTGGCTTAAGAAATGAATGTCCTCTTCAACACCTAGAGGCATTCTCTGATATTTGTGGACTTATCCCTCCTTGTCCTAATAGCCCTGATTATGTGCCAATGCACCTATTCCATTTGAGTCTAGCGGGAGATGCCAAGGATTGGTATAAATGCTTATAACCCAATTCAATTATTAATTGGGCTCAACTAAAAACCGCATTTCTAGAAAGGTTCTATCCTACGGTTCGAATGCAGGATTGGCATAAGAAAATTGCGTCATTCATCCAAGAGGATGATGAGAACCTTAGTGCCACTTGGAGTGTGTTTAAAAGAATAATTAGAGCGTGCCCCCACCATGAGTACGGGGAAAACCATCTCAACACATTCTTTTATGATGGTCTTAATGACTCCACCAAAGCACTCCTAGACTCAGCTGTAGGTGGCCAACTATCTAAAATTCCTTGCACCTAAGAATAGTGCCTAGGGAAGAACTAGGAGTCAGGGATTACCTAGAGGGATGATAGACACAACTAACTTGGACAACATTAGCGCCAAAATAGAAGCCATTATTGATAAAAAGTTGTCCAAGCTAAGCCTAGGTCGTAGTTCGAACACCCCTCTAGTGCGTGAAAAGCACTTTGTATGTGCCATATGTAGGGGGTACCAACCATGATACATCTTATTGTGGTGGTTCGCACTCCGAGCACGTAGCTACAGTTGACTATGGAGGGTATAACCCAGAACCGCAGGTGATGAACTATGACGGTTATGGGTATAACCCTGATCACGTAGCAACCCTCAACTATAGTGGACAGGGCCAAGGAGTAGGGTATGGGCAGCAACCTTTCCCGAATAACCAACAGTACAAACCTCCCTTTAACTCCAACCAAAACCAAGGAAACTTCCACCCAGGATACAATAGAAATAGTCAAGGTGGATTTAACAACCAAGGTTTCCAGGGGAACCAGACTCATGGGAACGTACCTAGGACCAATGTGTATAGACCACCTGGGTTTCACCAAGGACCTAGAAATGGTTCAAACCTACCTTTCCCACCCAGTCAACCTCATCATGTGGCTCCTCAACCACAACATGGTCATGCTTCAACCAATGACCATTTAGCCTCCCAAGTAACAAATCTTGCTCAGCAGAACCAGAGTCTGACGCAAATTAATCAGACTCTCATCCAACAAATGCAGCAACTTCAAGCTTAGAAAAAGTTGTTTGAAACTCAACTAGCCCAAATGGCTAATCCTCCTGCACCACCGCTATTCTCATCTCACCCTCAACCTAACCCCTCTATACAGCCTCCACCTTAGCACCCGAACCCAAACCAGCACACTGCTAAGGCTATCCACCTGAGATTAGGGACTCAGTATAACGGTCCTTCATATCCGATTGATACACCTTTGGTGCGGGTGAGTGATGAGACGAGAGTGCACAAAGATGAAAAAGAGGAGGAACATGGTAAAATGCCAAAGGTTGAGGATGAAAGAGATAGGGAGGACATCAATGCTAAGGCAGGGAGTGAGAAGCCAGTAGAGAGTGAGGAAGAGAGGAGGAAGAAAGCTGAGGAGAGAAAGAGGTTAGAACGGTTATATGCACCACCGCTTCCTTTTCCCTACAGGAAAGTTGAGAAGCATCTTGATGATAAGTTCAAGAAGTTTCTTGAACATCTTCAGAAGATAGAGATGAAAATCCCATTCCTCAATGCTATGGCACAAATGCCAAAGTATGGTAAATTCTTGAAGGACTTACTGTCCAACAAGAAAAAGCTTGAGGAAGAGGTAATCAGTCTCCCCCATCAAGTTAGCTCGATCTATACTGCAAGGGAAAATGCCTATGAAGGAGTGAGATGCCGGTCCTTATAACCTCCCTGTAAAGTTGGGAAACCTTGATCCTAAAGGAGCGCTCGCCGATCTAGGGGCTTCTATCAGTCTTATGCCTCTATTGATCGCCAAAAAGCTCCCCTTTGACCTCAGACCTTCAAGGAAAACAATCCAACTGGCTGATAGAAGCATTAAAGTGCCATGTGGAGAGCTTGACGATATACCTATCCAGGTAGGAGAACTAGTGGTCCCTTGAGATTTTGTAGTAATGGAAATGAAAGAGGACCCTTATACTCCACTTATCTTAGGCAGAGCCATTCTGAAAACGCTTCGGGGAGTTATTAATTGCCATGATGATGCCATAACGGTAGAAGTAGCCCAGGTAAAGGTAGTCTTCAAAATCTCCCCCTGTTAAAAAAGCCTATGGTTGAGCAGGTCTATCGCCTTGAAGAGGGTGATAGGGAGAGTGAGGATATAAGAGCAAAGAACTCTTCGCAGCGCACAGCCATTTGACCGAACAGGGCATCCATTCGGGCAAATGGAGGTCTATTCGATCGAATGGAAACTTCATTCGACCGAATGGAACCCAGTTCTATAAATATCAGCTCACTCCACGTAAATTCGCACAGCAAAATTTTCACTCCTCACTTTCGGCCGTCTCCCCTCACACCCTTGCTCTCTCTCAAATTCCTCTACTCCCTTCCCAATCTTCCTCAACTACTATAGGTCCAAGGAGAACCTTAAGGAACCCCTTCAAGAGGTCCAAAAATCATGGAGAGGGTTCCTCTTCGGGTGCAGCACGGGAAGCTCAACAAACCGGTTCTCAACAACCGGAGGGCCAACAAAGACTTTCCGGCCAGGAATTATGGTTCGATGAGGACCATCCTACGGTAATTTTCGTATCTTTGGAGCAATATGAGCGTTTCTAAAGGCTTAAGGTACGAAAAATCAACTCCACTCGTTATTTAGACCTTTCAATTTTGCAACGAATGGGTATATATGAGCAATTTGTTGCATTATTAACTGCATGTGGGTTAGAGAACTGGATAAATATGTGGCACCCGACTCATAAGCTCTTAAATTATGAGTTTCTTAGATCCCTAACCCCGTGTCAATGGGATGGTAGGCTGTATTTGTCTTTTAGGCTAAGGAATACAACCTATTTTCTTGATTATGCTGCATTTTGCGTCGTGTTTGGTTTCCATAATGAGCCTATTCCGGATAAACAACCGGATAACTCTCGGGTTTCCACCTTAGCACCCGAACCCAAACCAGCACACTGCTAAGGCTATCCACCTGAGATTAGGGACTAGCAATGGTTAAGCTTGGGGGAAGTTGATGTGCTCATTTTAGAGCACGTTTAACACCTCGTTTTAGTGTCAAGTATCGCAGTTTTGTATTAGTTTTATGCATATTGTGCTTGGTTTTTCCTTGATCTTGTTTTCGAGTTGTCTTAAGCTCATTTCAGGTACTTTTGATGATTTCAAAGTGAAATACGATACATTCGAGCCTTTGACACACGTATCATAGCTTGGGCAAGTGTTTGAAGTCACTCATGAAGATCCCACGGGGTTCAGAAAAGAGAGAAGTGAAAAAAAGGGAAGAATGGTCTCAGATTCGACCGAATCTGAGAGACATTTGACCGAATGTATGCAAATTCGACCAAATATGAGTCTCATTCGGTCGAATGAGAGGCAGTCTTCAGAGCATTTGACCCTTGGTCACTGGAAAAGACGAATGGAACTCATTCGGGCGAATGAGCTTCCATTCGGCCGAATCAACATAATCATTCGGGCGAATGCTTGACAGAGATCGATTCCTCGATGCCTCTGGAATGGGCGAATAGAAGACCATTTGGGCGAATGGGATTGTGTTCGGCCGAATTAGACGTACATTCAGGCGAATGACAGTGTTCTCCTCTGGATCAACTACTTCTTTTTAGGGTCGGCTCCTATGCATTTTAGGGTTTTCGTAGGTTTTTCTTATTTTGTTATAAATACCCCGTTCCTCTGATAGGAGGAGGGGAGAGCTAGGTTAGATACTTTTTAGCACTTTTAGTTTTCTTAGCCTCCAAATTCTTTTAGTTTTAGCTTTCGATTTTCTGTTTCTTCAACGCTTTGTACTTCGAATTCTTTTCGTGGATATCAAATTGAAGCTTTTGTAAGTTTTAATCTATTCCTTTGCTCTTAATTAATTGCTTTACTTCATTGCATGTCTAGTTCTATATTTGTTGGTTATTAGCATAATTTCTGAATTGTTTTCATTCTCGCGATTTCATTCCATGTTTATTTCTGTCGCATCTTTTAATATCTTTATATTTTTAATGCACGAATATGTGTGAGTAATTCCTTTAGGGGTTTTGATTGGTGAAACCCTAGGAAATCTATGATCTTTATTGCTTAAGGTTGTAGAAACGATGATAATGAATAGTTTCGAAATCCAATGCGAATCTTGTCCTGCCACTCCTTTGGAGACATAGGGCGATTATAGGTCGTTCGCTGTGATTTGTGGGATGACCAACTTCCTCTCGTATTTTTGGATGTCCATGCTAGTTTTTATCAGGTTTTCTCAAACCTATCATGTTCGGTTTCTAAAGCTTCATTCCTAGGGTGAATCCAATCTTGTCCCCGTTTTTCTCTACTTGACTTACCGTTAAATTTGCTGTCATTTACATTCTCGTTGTTAGCCTAGTAGATTTTCTAAACCCAAATAATTCGGATGTGTTAAGAGTTAGAGTCTTAATATACTTTGTCCTTGTGGTTCGACCCCCTACTCCACTATACTCGTATAGTTTATAGGTTGGAATAAATATTGTTTGCATAACCTGTCTTTTAGTTAAACGACCTTAATTACCGGTTATCAAAATGGCGCCGTAGTCGGGGACAAGGCATAATATTTAGACTTTTTGATGTAAAAACTAGTGAGAGAACACTAGAATTCACTAAAACAAATGGATCTCAAATTGGACAAAATATAGATGTGGGTTTATATGATAAAATGCGTAGGGTTTTATATGGAAAACGAGTATGTATTTAGGCTAGAAATGGTAGATAATTTCGTTGTTTAGAAATGGAAAGAATTTCGTGGGCGTTTGGACAGAAATGTAATATCGTGTTTTGAAAGAAAGAAAAGAAATGATGGGGTTTTAACAAGAAAATGGACAGAAATTGGTGTGAGTGTTTTAAAAAAAATGGGTAGATTTTGATAGAAAAAGAAAAGAAAAGAAAGGGTTAGATTGCAAGGAATACTCACTTAAACAATCTAGATATGTAGGCAAGGATTTCTCACATAACCTACTAGGTGTAGTACTAAGGGAAGGAATACTCACTTGACAGTAAGAGGCTACGAAACTTGTGTGGAGGATTTCTCACGTACCACTCAAAATCTTCAAGAGAAAACTCTTGGAAAACGCACAAGCAATTCACAACCGAAATGCAAGTAAAAATGACTTCAAATTTTTGATATTCAACTTCATCTCTTTGCACATAACACATGCCCTATTTATAGAGAAACGAAAACCTAACATGCTACTATGGATTTAAAACAAAGATAATGAAAAGCTAAAAGAAAACAAAAACAAACCAATGAAAAGTCCAATGTCCGTTTACAAATTCAAGCCAAAATAATAAAATCAGTAAAACAATATTCTCCTTAGACACACGAACGGATGGATCTCTTCATCTTCAATACTTGATTTGTTTCCTCTTCGTCTCTTGATGTATCCACCGTAAATATTCGTCCTTAATACCGTGGTAATAAACCTAGGCAACTCCAAGAGACCCTCAACCTTTCATATGGACGTGAACATCAAAAGACTTTTGAGAAATGAATTGTTGATCTTTTAAACCACAAAACCCATGCATTGAATCACCCATCAATATCCTTCTTCAATGTCTTGTAACTTTGGTCTTCAATTCTCATCAAACCGTCAATAAACCATAAGTTATAAAGGTTTTAAAGAGAGGAATAATACCCACAGTTAATAGCCACGAAACTCCTACAAAACCCTTCAACCTTTTCTCCCAAAAATTCATGGTTTAATGTGTTTGTTCTGCAAAGTAACTTCAGCCATTAACCCTCTTCAAAAACCCTAATAATACCCTTAAAACCGTCCAAAACAATCAAGGAATCAGAAAATGTGTGAAAGGTTAAGGAAACAACCCTTAAATCAAGTCATTAATCCCATAATAACCCCATGTAGCTTGGTCTTCCTTCCTTCCTTAAATCACGTCAATTAAGGCTTAAGGAATCAGCAAATTAGTGCCCTTTAATTGCATGGGACGAACTTAACCACCATCCCAACTAAATCCATGCAATAGTCCACACTTTCCCCTTAAATCATGCTAATCAGTTCAAATTAGTCCATCCTTTCCTTAAGCACGCCCAAAACAAATTAAGCAATCAATTTTTCAATATTTAATCCCTTAAATTAAGGAATAAAATATCCTAATTGATTCACTAAAAAAAAATCAGAAATTATGACTTATTCTTCCCATAATTTCGTCAAAAATCAAAGAAGATATGGAAATCTTCCCAAATCTTACAATATTCCAAGATTTCCAAATCTTCCCAAATCTTCCCAAAACTCTAAATGCAACCCCCCTTTTCCACGCCCCTTATTCAGAAAATCCAACCCTTTTTCACCCCAAATTTCACGTGATTAACCCCCCAAAAATCTCTTTGGACCCATGCACAAATCAGCAAGAAAATACCCGGAAAATCACGCCCCATCTCTTATTATTTCCACACAAATATTCTTTATATTCCAGGCACCAAATCTGGAAATCAAACCCATGATTCACGTGGTCGCAATCAGCAAATCTCATCAATTTCATTCCTAAATTTGGACAGAAATCCCACGCAATCTATGCGGCTCCAAATAATCCATGGCTTCCATTAAACACGTGGACTCCATCATTCACACCCATGCAAAACCATTTATCTACACTATTTAATTATGCCCCATAAAAACATGTAACTTAAATTCTGCCAAACTTCCCAAATATTTCCCACAAATCACGTACCCATTAAGTATTGCCATGCAAATTCCATGCAAAGTTCTCACCACTTCCTCCAACAACTACTTTATTTTTAATCACCTAAAATACTACCACTTTAATTAATTAAACTAGTTTAATGATAAACTAGATTAATCAACCAAAATACACTAAAATTGATTTAAAAGTCTAATTTTAGTTTTTTCCAAGGTGGAAAAACTAGAATACACTCACATAATGAATGGGCCATGCAATAAAGAAAATTGGTCTAACCCATTTTCTTCAAAAGTCTCCTTAGTGACTCCATTAGAGATAGATGTAATTTTAGAAATTACATCATTCTGATGTGTAAACAAGATGTGAACCTTGTTACAAAAAGTTGTTTTAAGGGGTCTTAATGAAATTTCGTGTTTAATGAAGTGAGAATAGGGGAACACTCAACCCTAAGCTCGGATATAACAAAGGGGAACACTCACCCTTCGCTTGGTGTAGTTAGGAATAGGGATTACTCAACCCACTCGTTTACTACGTAAGTTCTAGGCTTGGGAACACTCGACCAAAACTAGCACTCTTCAAATTTGAAGTAACAAATTTGGACCTTAAAGATGACTTAGATGCAAAGTCACGTTTAAACAACAACTCAAGTGTTTAGCAAATTTCTGGATGTGTTTTCATTCATGCACAGCACACTATTTATAGTAGTGTGAATTACATAGGATTCCATCTCATGCTTATCCATTGCTTGCTTAATTAAGACAGAAAATAACAACTAATAAAGTGGCTTAAGGGCTCATAAGACCGTCCCTTTGACCCTTTATAACAATAGCTAATAACTAACAAACTGATTTAACAAACAAACTGAAATTAACAACCAGCCGAGACTAACAAACAATGCGAAAAACTAGGCTTAAGTTAGGGAACACGTTCAGCCACGTCTAACAACCTCCAACGGCATTTTCCACGTGTATCTGACGTGTAAAGCAGCTCCCCATGTGTATCTGACGTGTAAAGCAGCTCCCCATGTGTATCCAACGTGGATCCAACGTGTCACTAGCTCCTAACGTGCAAAATAACTCCTTTGACTCCAGCTCCCTTTATTCTGGCCAACTAACTCCTAAAGCTACGCCACTAACTTAACTAACTAACTTCAGCTAACTAACAACTAATATCACGCCAACTAACATAACCAACTAACCAACTAACTCCTCAATTCATGCCCCATGATCTTTTACTACCAACCGGCTAGTATGGCACACGTTCAACCGATTCCAAATCAGTTTGCAACCGAAATCCTTTAAACGTGCCTTTGAGACAGCTTGGAGAATTGTTAGGTGATTCTTACAAGGTTACTTACACAAAGTGAAGTACAACCCCTTGTAATAATTTTCGGACCAAAACCGTGTAATAGATTAAGGGATGATTTGGACAGAATTACTCCCTTAGCATTTTGTTCAATGGCACCGTTTTGATCGTCTTCCCCTAGACCATGGATAAACGTACCTTGACCATTTTGGTCATCCTCCCCTTCTTCAAAAGGAATTGCCCTCAATTCGTCATCATCAAGGTAAGGAGAAAGATCACCAACATTGAATGTATTTGAGATCCCGTATTGTCCTCCCAAATCGACTTTGTAGGCGTTTTCATTGATTTTTTCCACGATCTCAAATGGTCCTTCGGCTCTTGGCATAAGCTTATTTTTCCTTTTGCTAGGAAAACGTTCCTTCCTCATATAAATCCATACCAAATCTCCAACTTCGAAAGATTTCACGTTTCTCACTCGTTTGTTGGCTTGTTTCTGGTAGATTTCATTCGCCTTTTCAATGTTCCTCCGAACTTCTTTATGGACCTTCAGCATGAATTCGGCTTGTTCTTTTGCTCCACCATGAACGAACTTGTCTTTTGGCAAAGCAATGAGATCAATAGGAACATAGGGATTTACGCCATATACTACTTCAAAAGGAGAGTATTTTGTAGTAGTACTAGGTGTCCTATTATAAGCAAACTCGGCATGAGCTAGCTTATTATCCCAATCCTTCGTACTTTTGGTTATCAAAGCCCTAAGCAATGAACCAAGTACTCTATTCACCACTTCAGTTTGACCATCGGTTTGTGGATGATGTGAAGTAGAAAACAGCAACTTTGTTCCCATTAGGCGCCATATTGATTTCCAAAAATGACTAAGGAACTTTGTATCACGATCGGATACAATGGTGCGTGGCACCCCATGAAAGCGAACAACTTCTTCAAAGTATAGCTTAGCCACTTTCATCGCATCTTCGGTCTTGTGACAAGGAATGAAGTGAGCCATTTTTGAAAATCGATCAACCACCACCATTATTGAATCTTTGCCTCTTTGAGTCCTTGGCAAAGCTACAATAAAGTCCATACTCACATCCTCCCAAGGTCTTTCCGGAACCGGCAAAGGCTTGTAGAGACCTTTGTGAAACACCATCTTGGCCCTTTGACAAGTAGAACAACGACTCACCACATGATGAACCGTACTTAACATTTTCGGCCAATAGAAATGAGCTTGAAGAAGCTCCATTGTCTTGTGAATACCCATATGCCCAGCTAATCCTCCTCCATGCGCTTCATGTATCAATAACCTCCGGATAGGGCATTTTGGAATACATAATCGATTTCCTTTGAAAAGAAAACCATTATGTAAGGAAAACAGATCATAAACTCCTTGGACGCATTTCTCCATTATTCCCTTGAGTTCATCATCTTCTTGATAGTATTCCTTGATCAAGTCGAAGCCAAGTACTTTTGCTTCAACCATCCCAAGTAAATTATGCCTTCTAGATAAGGCATCCGCTACTACATTCGCCTTTCCACTCTTGTATTTAGAGGAAAAGTTAAATGTTTGTAGGAATTCGACCCACTTTGCATGTCTTGCATTCAACTTCTTTTGGCCATGAATGAATCTCAAGGATTCATGATCAGAATGCAAAATGAAAGGTTGGGGCCTCAAATAATGTGACCAATGATCTAGAGCTCTTACCATAGCATAGAACTCCTTATCATAAGTGGAATAATTCAATTTGCCTTGACTCATCTTCTCACTGAAATAGGCAATGGGTCGCCCACCTTGAATCAATACGGCACCAATTCCTTTCCCACTTGCGTCACATTCCACCTCAAATGGCTTGGAAAAGTCCGGAAGTGCTAATATGGGTGTGTGGCACATCTTCTCCTTGACTTCTTCAAACGCCTTTTGAGCTTGGGGTGTCCATTCGAACACGCCTTTCTTGGTACACTCGGTGATGGGAGCCATGAGTGTGCTGAAGTTCTTGATGAACCTTCTATAAAAGGAAGCAAGTCCATGAAATGAACGAACCTCCGTGAGCGTTTTTGGACTAGGCCATGATTGAATTGCTTCAATCTTGCTAGGATCCACTGTTACGCCATCACCTGAAACTATATAACCAAGAAACATAACTTCATATAGTAAAAAATCACATTTTTCTAATTTCCCGTACAACTTTTCTTTTCTTAACACAGAAAATACTTGAAAAAGGTGATCGAAATGAGATTCTTCATCTCTTGAATAGATGAGAATGTCATCCAAGTATACTACCACGAACTTGCCAAGAAATGGCCTTAGCACTTCATTCATCAATCTCATGAACGTGCTAGGGGCATTGGTAAGTCCAAATGGCATGACGAGCCATTCATACAACCCATGCTTTGTCTTGAACGCCGTCTTCCATTCATCCCCTTCTCTCATGCGAATCTGATGATATCCACTTCTCAAATCTACTTTGGAGAAGACTTTGGAACCACTCAATTCATCAAGCATATCATCGAGTCTTGGGATTGGAAATCTGCACTTGATAGTAATGTTGTTAACGGCTCTACTATCAATACACATTCTCCAAGTACCATCCTTTTTAGGAACCAACAAAGCTGGCACGGCACATGGACTCATGGATTCACGTACATAACCCATACCCATTAGTTCTTCAATTTGTCGTTGTAACTCCTTAGTTTCAAAAGGGTTACATCTATAGGCGGGTTTATTTGGCAAAGGTGCTCCGGGAATGAGATCAATTTGATGCTCAATTCCTCGTATGGGTGGTAGTCCCTTAGGTAATTCATCCGGAAAAACATCCTCAAAATCTTTAATTAGTTGGGCTAATTTAGGATTTCGAGCAACAAAGTTTTCGTGGATTTCTTTGGAGTATAGTAGGAACATTTCTGCCTCAACTTCTAACTCCCTCTCAAACTCTCTAAAAGACATTAAGGATACTTCTTTTGGTGGTATTTGTGTTGGTGAAAAACGTGGGGGTGGTAAAGGGTGTAGTTTTTTCTTCCTCCCTTCATGAACTATAGTGTATGTGTTGTGGTACCCATCATGTAGAGATCTTTTATCAGTTTGCCACGGTCTACCAAGTAGAATATGACAAGCATCCATAGACACAACATCACATAATATGGAATCACAATACGAACCAATGCAAAAGGAGACCATGCATTGCTTCCTAACCCCGGTACTAGCATTAGAGTCTAACCAACTCAATTTGTAGGGTTGTGGATGATTGGTGGTCAAAAGACCAAGTTTGGATACTAGGGTTTTAGATACGGTATTAGCCTCACTTCCCCCATCAATAATTAAGTCACATACCTCTTCACCAATTTTGCAACGGGTGATGAAAATGTGTTGTCTTTGAGGGGCAGCATCCTCTTCCACACGTGCTTGCAAGGCCCTTCTAATCACGAGACTCGTCTTCTCCTCTGATTCGGCAATGCAATCATCACAATCATCTTCAATCTCTTCTTCGCCATCCTCAAATTCATCCCAGTTGATGTTTTGAGTGGCCATGAGCTTAACTTCTTGCATAGTTAACGCTCTAGAATTGGGACAATCCTTTTTGTAATGACCTCGCCCTCCACATTTGTAACATACAATGTCACCTATCTTCACGTTCTTCGTGTCCTTCTTTATGGGAATGCTCGGTTTGTTAAAAGGCGGATTTTCCCTTGTAGGAAAAGAAGGTTTTCGTGTCATTTGGGGAATGACAGTAGGTTTCTTCTTCTTCCTCTTAGCATCGAACTTTATGACCAATTTACAAGCTTCCACAAACGTGAGGTTAGTATAACCTTCCAGTCTGTCTTGTAACTCTTGGTCTAATCCAGATATGAAACGCCCCATTTTGAGCTCTTCATTCTCGGTTACTTCACACACAATAGCAAGCCTATCGAACTCCTTTATGTAATCCTCTACAGAATCGCCATTTTGTTGTAGAGTACTCCATTTCACGTATTGGCTTTGCTTATAATTGTGGGGAATGAAACGGTCTTTCATCCGTTTCTTGAGTTTGTCCCAAGTAGAGATAGGAACTTTCCCCTTAAGGGTACGTCCTCTTTGCTCTCCTTGCAACCAACTATCACCATAGCCTTTTAGCTTGACTTTGGCAATCTTGTAGCGTTGAACATCATCATGGATGTCCTTGTATTCAAAGTACCTTTCCAAGGATTTCTCCCATTCTAAGTACTTTTCAGGATCAAGAGTCCCATCAAAGGAAGGGATGTCTACTTTGAGACTTCGATCTTCCCTCCTAGGTGGAGGATCTTCTTCTCGATCTCGCTTATCTTGTTCATTCATGAGTCTTGCCATTAAGGCAGCAAGATTCCCTTGTAGATTGGCATTAGTTTCGGCCAATCTTTCTTGACTAGCAATGGAACGATTGAGAGCTTCCAAGGCTGTCCTTAAATCTTGATTTTCCCCCATGGAGTGTAGGTATACGACCCCTTAGGAAATGTTTTCGAAAAAAAATCCCCCTACCTGACGCGCCAAATGATGTGTAAACAAGATGTGAACCTTGTTACAAAAAGTTGTTTTAAGGGGTCTTAATGAAATTTCGTGTTTAATGAAGTGAGAATAGGGGAACACTCAACCCTAAGCTCGGATATAACAAAGGGGAACACTCACCCTTCGCTTGGTGTAGTTAGGAATAGGGATTACTCAACCCACTCGTTTACTACGTAAGTTCTAGGCTTGGGAACACTCGACCAAAACTAGCACTCTTCAAATTTGAAGTAACAAATTTGGACCTTAAAGATGACTTAGATGCAAAGTCACGTTTAAACAACAACTCAAGTGTTTAGCAAATTTCTGGATGTGTTTTCATTCATGCACAGCACACTATTTATAGTAGTGTGAATTACATAGGATTCCATCTCATGCTTATCCATTGCTTGCTTAATTAAGACAGAAAATAACAACTAATAAAGTGGCTTAAGGGCTCATAAGACCGTCCCTTTGACCCTTTATAACAATAGCTAATAACTAACAAACTGATTTAACAAACAAACTGAAATTAACAACCAGCCGAGACTAACAAACAATGCGAAAAACTAGGCTTAAGTTAGGGAACACGTTCAGCCACGTCTAACAACCTCCAACGGCATTTTCCACGTGTATCTGACGTGTAAAGCAGCTCCCCATGTGTATCTGACGTGTAAAGCAGCTCCCCATGTGTATCCAACGTGGATCCAACGTGTCACTAGCTCCTAACGTGCAAAATAACTCCTTTGACTCCAGCTCCCTTTATTCTGGCCAACTAACTCCTAAAGCTACGCCACTAACTTAACTAACTAACTTCAGCTAACTAACAACTAATATCACGCCAACTAACATAACCAACTAACCAACTAACTCCTCAATTCATGCCCCATGATCTTTTACTACCAACCGGCTAGTATGGCACACGTTCAACCGATTCCAAATCAGTTTGCAACCGAAATCCTTTAAACGTGCCTTTGAGACAGCTTGGAGAATTGTTAGGTGATTCTTACAAGGTTACTTACACAAAGTGAAGTACAACCCCTTGTAATAATTTTCGGACCAAAACCGTGTAATAGATTAAGGGATGATTTGGACAGAATTACTCCCTTAGCATTTTGTTCAATGGCACCGTTTTGATCGTCTTCCCCTAGACCATGGATAAACGTACCTTGACCATTTTGGTCACATTCTCCCTTCCTTCAAAAAGAGTTGTCCTCAACTCTAGGACTACCACAAAAGGAAACAAATCACCAATATCAATTTTGAACTTAGGCCAACTGCCCATTCTCAAGGTACCCAAAAGACTATTAGGTCCTCCTCCTCGATCCACCTCCTTGTTCAACACTTTGCGAATTGCATTTTTTGGAATGCAAAACTTGCTGCCTTTGAAAAAAACTTTTGATATTTCAAGTGGTCTAAGAACTCTACTAATACATGTTTTCTTGATTTCCATAAGTTCTTCAAGTATAACTTGAGGGGGTGACCAAAAGAATATGGTCTCCACTTTACTAGGATTTACCTCAATTGCATCATGTGGGGTAGACTTCCTAGAAAATGCCCAATTAAGTGTAAGATCACTTAATTCCACGCTAACTTGATCTCCAACAACGCATTGGACGGGAGAAACATCTTCCTCTTGAACAAATACCAGTTTAACTTCCAATTGCATCTGAGGTATTTAACTCATCATCAAGTTTTGTTCTTGAGAAAAAAAATCTTCCACTTTCTCATCATCTTGATCTTCCTTAGAATCATAAAATTGTAAAGGAACTTCCACATCATCATGATTCTCTTCAGAATCATAGGACTCTAAAGGTACATTAGGACTTTCATCCTCCTTATCACTGTGTACTTGAAATGTATTATGAAATACACCATTGTCCTCTTCAGGGTAACAATCCTCAACAACCTCCTCTTCATTTTCCTCATTAGAATCACAAGATTCCAAAGGAACTTTTTCCTCCTCATTAACCTTCTTAGAATCATGAGGTCCTATAGAGGTGGTAGGATTTTCGTCTTTCTCCCTTTCACAAGTGTAAGGTTGAGCCACCTTGCTTCTTAGCTCTATCCTTGGCAATGTACGGGTACTAGGGTTCTTTTTTGTGGTGGTAGAAGTGTTTGGATTGTAGCTCATAGAATGTTTCTTGTAAGACAATGTGGACTTTAGCAATTTGGGCTCAAAAGAAGTAGTAGGACTTTGGAAACCTAAATCAAAGAGACTCAATGGCTTGCTTCTCCTCTTTTGATTATTACACTTTGGGGAAAATTTGCAAACATCATTAAAAGAAAAAGAATCATTGTCCTTTTCTCCGAATTTGTTGGATAGAAATTGGTCCATCATCGACATCATACTACTGGTTTGTTCATTTCTTCTCACAAGTCGTTGATTTTCC
This sequence comes from Dysphania ambrosioides, assembly GCA_026401315.1. Lineage (NCBI taxonomy): Eukaryota > Viridiplantae > Streptophyta > Magnoliopsida > Caryophyllales > Amaranthaceae > Dysphania > Dysphania ambrosioides. The sequence continues at coordinate 11,890,874 of CM048664.1, forward strand.
TCCAATATTCTAATACTCCTTTGTTCATATGTTTCAAATTTTTTGGGATCCATTTGGGAAAATGAGTATTTCCCCCTTTTCTCCCCCTATCTGGCGCGCCAAATGATGTAAAAACTAGTGAGAGAACACTAGAATTCACTAAAACAAATGGATCTCAAATTGGACAAAATATAGATGTGGGTTTATATGATAAAATGCGTAGGCTTTTATATGGAAAACGAGTATGTATTTAGGCTAGAAATGGTAGATAATTTCGTTGTTTAGAAATGGAAAGAATTTCGTGGGCGTTTGGACAGAAATGTAATATCGTGTTTTGAAAGAAATAAAAGAAATGATGGGGTTTTAACAAGAAAATGGACAGAAATTGGTGTGAGTGTTTTAAAAAAAATGGGTAGATTTTGATAGAAAAAGAAAAGAAAAGAAAGGGTTAGATTGCAAGGAATACTCACTTAAACAATCTAGATATGTAGGCAAGGATTTCTCACATAACCTACTAGGTGTAGTACTAAGGGAAGGAATACTCACTTGACAGTAAGAGGCTACGAAACTTGTGTGGAGGATTTCTCACGTACCACTCAAAATCTTCAAGAGAAAACTCTTGGAAAACGCACAAGCAATTCACAACCGAAATGCAAGTAAAAATGACTTCAAATTTTTGATATTCAACTTCATCTCTTTGCACATAACACATGCCCTATTTATAGAGAAACGAAAACCTAACATGCTACTATGGATTTAAAACAAAGATAATGAAAAGCTAAAAGAAAACAAAAACAAACCAATGAAAAGTCCAATGTCCGTTTACAAATTCAAGCCAAAATAATAAAATCAGTAAAACAATATTCTCCTTAGACACACGAACGGATGGATCTCTTCATCTTCAATACTTGATTTGTTTCCTCTTCGTCTCTTGATGTATCCACCGTAAATATTCGTCCTTAATACCGTGGTAATAAACCTAGGCAACTCCAAGAGACCCTCAACCTTTCATATGGACGTGAACATCAAAAGACTTTTGAGAAATGAATTGTTGATCTTTTAAACCACAAAACCCATGCATTGAATCACCCATCAATATCCTTCTTCAATGTCTTGTAACTTTGGTCTTCAATTCTCATCAAACCGTCAATAAACCATAAGTTATAAAGGTTTTAAAGAGAGGAATAATACCCACAGTTAATAGCCACGAAACTCCTACAAAACCCTTCAACCTTTTCTCCCAAAAATTCATGGTTTAATGTGTTTGTTCTGCAAAGTAACTTCAGCCATTAACCCTCTTCAAAAACCCTAATAATACCCTTAAAACCGTCCAAAACAATCAAGGAATCAGAAAATGTGTGAAAGGTTAAGGAAACAACCCTTAAATCAAGTCATTAATCCCATAATAACCCCATGTAGCTTGGTCTTCCTTCCTTCCTTAAATCACGTCAATTAAGGCTTAAGGAATCAGCAAATTAGTGCCCTTTAATTGCATGGGACGAACTTAACCACCATCCCAACTAAATCCATGCAATAGTCCACACTTTCCCCTTAAATCATGCTAATCAGTTCAAATTAGTCCATCCTTTCCTTAAGCACGCCCAAAACAAATTAAGCAATCAATTTTTCAATATTTAATCCCTTAAATTAAGGAATAAAATATCCTAATTGATTCACTAAAAAAAAATCAGAAATTATGACTTATTCTTCCCATAATTTCGTCAAAAATCAAAGAAGATATGGAAATCTTCCCAAATCTTACAATATTCCAAGATTTCCAAATCTTCCCAAATCTTCCCAAAACTCTAAATGCAACCCCCCTTTTCCACGCCCCTTATTCAGAAAATCCAACCCTTTTTCACCCCAAATTTCACGTGATTAACCCCCCAAAAATCTCTTTGGACCCATGCACAAATCAGCAAGAAAATACCCGGAAAATCACGCCCCATCTCTTATTATTTCCACACAAATATTCTTTATATTCCAGGCACCAAATCTGGAAATCAAACCCATGATTCACGTGGTCGCAATCAGCAAATCTCATCAATTTCATTCCTAAATTTGGACAGAAATCCCACGCAATCTATGCGGCTCCAAATAATCCATGGCTTCCATTAAACACGTGGACTCCATCATTCACACCCATGCAAAACCATTTATCTACACTATTTAATTATGCCCCATAAAAACATGTAACTTAAATTCTGCCAAACTTCCCAAATATTTCCCACAAATCACGTACCCATTAAGTATTGCCATGCAAATTCCATGCAAAGTTCTCACCACTTCCTCCAACAACTACTTTATTTTTAATCACCTAAAATACTACCACTTTAATTAATTAAACTAGTTTAATGATAAACTAGATTAATCAACCAAAATACACTAAAATTGATTTAAAAGTCTAATTTTAGTTTTTTCCAAGGTGGAAAAACTAGAATACACTCACATAATGAATGGGCCATGCAATAAAGAAAATTGGTCTAACCCATTTTCTTCAAAAGTCTCCTTAGTGACTCCATTAGAGATAGATGTAATTTTAGAAATTACATCATTCTCCCTTCCTTGAAAAAGAGTTGTCCTCAACTCTAGGACTACCACAAAAGGAAACAAATCACCAATATCAATTTTGAACTTAGGCCAACTGCCCATTCTCAAGGTACCCAAAAGACTATTAGGTCCTCCTCCTCGATCCACCTCCTTGTTCAACACTTTGCGAATTGCATTTTTTGGAATGCAAAACTTGCTGCCTTTGAAAAAAACTTTTGATATTTCAAGTTGTCTAAGAACTCTACTAATACATGTTTTCTTGATTTCCATAAGTTCTTCAAGTATAACTTGAGGGGGTGACCAAAAGAATATGGTCTCCACTTTACTAGGATTTACCTCAATTGCATCATGTGGGGTAGACTTCCTAGAAAATGCCCAATTAAGTGTAAGATCACTTAATTCCACGCTAACTTGATCTCCAACAACGCATTGGACGGGAGAAACATCTTCCTCTTGAACAAATACCAGTTTAACTTCCAATTGCATCTGAGGTATTTAACTCATCATCAAGTTTTGTTCTTGAGAAAAAAAATCTTCCACTTTCTCATCATCTTGATCTTCCTTAGAATCATAAAATTGTAAAGGAACTTCCACATCATCATGATTCTCTTCAGAATCATAGGACTCTAAAGGTACATTAGGACTTTCATCCTCCTTATCACTGTGTACTTGAAATGTATTATGAAATACACCATTGTCCTCTTCAGGGTAACAATCCTCAACAACCTCCTCTTCATTTTCCTCATTAGAATCACAAGATTCCAAAGGAACTTTTTCCTCCTCATTAACCTTCTTAGAATCATGAGTTCCTATAGAGGTGGTAGGATTTTCGTCTTTCTCCCTTTCACAAGTGTAAGGTTGAGCCACCTTGCTTCTTAGCTCACTCCTTGGCAATGTACGGGTACTAGGGTTCTTTTTTGTGGTGGTAGAAGTGTTTGGATTGTAGCTCATAGAATGTTTCTTGTAAGACAATGTGGACTTTAGCAATTTGGGCTCAAAAGAAGTAGTAGGACTTTGGAAACCTAAATCAAAGAGACTCAATGGCTTGCTTCTCCTCTTTTGATTATTACACTTTGGGGAAAATTTGCAAACATCATTAAAAGAAAAAGAATCATTGTCCTTTTCTCCGAATTTGTTGGATAGAAATTGGTCCATCATCGACATCATACTACTGATTTGTTCATTTCTTCTCACAAGTCGTTGATTTTCCTCCAATATTCTAATACTCCTTTGTTCATATGTTTCAAATTTTTTGGGATCCATTTGGGAAAATGAGTATTTCCCCCTTTTCTCCCCCTATCTGGCGCGCCAAATGATGTAAAAACTAGTGAGAGAACACTAGAATTCACTAAAACAAATGGATCTCAAATTGGACAAAATATAGATGTGGGTTTATATGATAAAATGCGTAGGCTTTTATATGGAAAACGAGTATGTATTTAGGCTAGAAATGGTAGATAATTTCGTTGTTTAGAAATGGAAAGAATTTCGTGGGCGTTATGACAGAAATGTAATATCGTGTTTTGAAAGAAAGAAAAGAAATGATGGGGTTTTAACAAGAAAATGGACAGAAATTGGTGTGAGTGTTTAAAAAAAAATGGGTAGATTTTGATAGAAAAAGAAAAGAAAAGAAAGGGTTAGATTGCAAGGAATACTCACTTAAACAATCTAGATATGTAGGCAAGGATTTCTTACATAACCTACTAGGTGTAGTACTAAGGGAAGGAATACTCACTTGACCCTAAGAGGCTACGAAACTTGTGTGGAGGATTTCTCACGTACCACTCAAAATCTTCAAGAGAAAACTCTTGGAAAACGCACAAGCAATTCACAACCGAAATGCAAGTAAAAATGACTTCAAATTTTTGATATTCAACTTCATCTCTTTGCACATAACACATGCCCTATTTATAGAGAAACGAAAACCTAACATGCTACTATGGATTTAAAACAAAGATAATGAAAAGCTAAAAGAAAACAAAAACAAACCAATGAAAAGTCCAATGTCCGTTTACAAATTCAAGCCAAAATAATAAAATCAGTAAAACAATATTCTCCTTAGACACACGAACGGATGGATCTCTTCATCTTCAATACTTGATTTGTTTCCTCTTCGTCTCTTGATGTATCCACCGTAAATATTCGTCCTTAATACCGTGGTAATAAACCTAGGCAACTCCAAGAGACCCTCAACCTTTCATATGGACGTGAACATCAAAAGACTTTTGAGAAATGAATTGTTGATCTTTTAAACCACAAAACCCATGCATTGAATCACCCATCAATATCCTTCTTCAATGTCTTGTAACTTTGGTCTTCAATTCTCATCAAACCGTCAATAAACCATAAGTTATAAAGGTTTTAAAGAGAGGAATAATACCCACAGTTAATAGCCACGAAACTCCTACAAAACCCTTCAACCTTTTCTCCCAAAAATTCATGGTTTAATGTGTTTGTTCTGCAAAGTAACTTCAGCCATTAACCCTCTTCAAAAACCCTAATAATACCCTTAAAACCGTCCAAAACAATCAAGGAATCAGAAAATGTGTGAAAGGTTAAGGAAACAACCCTTAAATCAAGTCATTAATCCCATAATAACCCCATGTAGCTTGGTCTTCCTTCCTTCCTTAAATCACGTCAATTAAGGCTTAAGGAATCAGCAAATTAGTGCCCTTTAATTGCATGGGACGAACTTAACCACCATCCCAACTAAATCCATGCAATAGTCCACACTTTCCCCTTAAATCATGCTAATCAGTTCAAATTAGTCCATCCTTTCCTTAAGCACGCCCAAAACAAATTAAGCAATCAATTTTTCAATATTTAATCCCTTAAATTAAGGAATAAAATATCCTAATTGATTCACTAAAAAAAAATCAGAAATTATGACTTATTCTTCCCATAATTTCGTCAAAAATCAAAGAAGATATGGAAATCTTCCCAAATCTTACAATATTCCAAGATTTCCAAATCTTCCCAAATCTTCCCAAAACTCTAAATGCAACCCCCCTTTTCCACGCCCCTTATTCAGAAAATCCAACCCTTTTTCACCCCAAATTTCACGTGATTAACCCCCCAAAAATCTCTTTGGACCCATGCACAAATAAGCAAGAAAATACCCGGAAAATCACGCCCCATCTCTTATTATTTCCACACAAATATTCTTTATATTCCAGGCACCAAATCTGGAAATCAAACCCATGATTCACGTGGTCGCAATCAGCAAATCTCATCAATTTCATTCCTAAATTTGGACAGAAATCCCACGCAATCTATGCGGCTCCAAATAATCCATGGCTTCCATTAAACACGTGGACTCCATCATTCACACCCATGCAAAACCATTTATCTACACTATTTAATTATGCCCCATAAAAACATGTAACTTAAATTCTGCCAAACTTCCCAAATATTTCCCACAAATCACGTACCCATTAAGTATTGCCATGCAAATTCCATGCAAAGTTCTCACCACTTCCTCCAACAACTACTTTATTTTTAATCACCTAAAATACTACCACTTTAATTAATTAAACTAGTTTAATGATAAACTAGATTAATCAACCAAAATACACTAAAATTGATTTAAAAGTCTAATTTTAGTTTTTTCCAAGGTGGAAAAACTAGAATACACTCACATAATGAATGGGCCATGCAATAAAGAAAATTGGTCTAACCCATTTTCTTCAAAAGTCTCCTTAGTGACTCCATTAGAGATAGATGTAATTTTAGAAATTACATCACTTTTCCATTCTTAGCATAACTTTATTTCATTTCATTTCTGTTTTTTTTATTTGTCTTTTTGTGTGTGGTTGTCTTTGACTTAGGTGTTTGCATGCCCGATAGCACGAGTAGGTTAAACCAGCCAATTACACCCTTAAATCCTGAAATCCAACGTGTTAGTAGACAACGCCCTTTATAGTATACCTCACAATCTGTCCAAAACCCATCCAAATCCATAATGGCCGATGAACACCAATTGTTTGGTCAATTTGGAACTCCTGGCTCACAAGAGTTCCAAGGGGGTGTAGTACTTCCTGTTGCTAATACACCTTACCAAATACACTCAGTTCACAAGAATGGTTAAGGAAACACCATTCCGTGGCTTAAGAAATGAATGTTCTCTTCAACACCAAGAGGCATTCTCAGATATTTGTGGACTTATCCCTCCTTGTCCTAATAGCCCTGATTATGTGCGAATGCACCTATTCCATCTGAGTCTAGCAGGAGATGCCAAGGATTGGTATAAATGATTAGAACCCAATTCAATTATTAATTGGGCTCAACTAAAAACCGCATTTCTAGAAAGGTTCTATCCTACAGTTCGAATGCAGGATTGGCGTAAGAAAATTGCGTCATTCACCCAAGAGGATGATGAGAACCTTAGTGCCACTTGGAGTAGGTTTAAAAGAATGATTAGAGCATGCCCCCACCATGATTACAGGGAAAACCATCTCAACACATTCTTTTACGATGGTCTTAATGACTCCACCAAAGCACTCCTAGACTGATATGGCAGCAAGCAATCAAGTCTTAACTAAAGTTCATAAAGTTCCAGAAGTTCAAATGACGGTCCATGCCTTGTTCATCCACAAAAAGTCCAAGTCCTTGGGTGATAATTTCGTGGGGTTCTCTTCAATTAATCCTTTTGTTTCTTGCCTTAAATGGGAAGAGAGCAAAGGGGAAGTTATGGCTAGTTAAAGGGGACGGTCAAGAAGAAGTTTTCAAACAGCCAAATTAACGCCACAGCTAAAAAGGGGGGTTAATGCTTGATTCATGGCGATTTCTGTGGGAGAATAATTATGATTTATTTGCTGTTTATTTTAGTCGTTTAAAGCTTTAATTAGGGAGGTTATTTTCTGTCAAATATGCACGTAATAGCTGCTCAAATAATCAGTCATTTAGTGACTTAGTCAAAGCGTGATTCAAGGCTTGAATCATGCTCAGTTTGAATTCAGTTTTAAATTCTGTTTTGAATTTCGTAAAAGGAGTTACAAAGCTTTATTGAGGCTTGTTTCTTCTGTTTTAAACGTATAAGATAGGAAGCTAAAGGATTTGTAAAGCTTCCTATAAATAGGGCACTTGCCAATTCATTTGAGGGAGTGAAAAAGAAGTAGAACAGAATCTGATTTTCTTTGTGAATTTCATGTGTTACTTTGTGTTTCACAAACTTATACCTTCTTTGCTTAGTGCTACTTAGTATAAGCTCTATAATCTAGCCTTACTTCGTGTTTGGTCCAGATTATTTCCCCTACACGCAATTTAGACCCGATTCTACTTTGAGTGTTTATCTTGTTTCCTTTTGAGACGAATTTGTTTCTAATTCATCTAATCCACTCCAAACGATCCTAAACCACAAACACATCAAACACATCAGTAAACACATCAGTTGGTATCAGAGCAAAGGTTTTGGAGTATGGCTTCGAGTTCATCCAACTCAACATCTCACGAAGTGATGAAAGACATTCTTGGAAAACTCCAGGAAATGCATGACGAAATGAAAAAGCATGAAACACGTATGGATGCCATTGCTGACCTATGCCTTAGACAAGGTAGAAAGTTAGAGGAATTAGAACATTCCAATTCCACACCCACCCAAGGGGAATCACAATTTCGTGGTTACCCAGAAGATAGAAGTCTCAAATTAGATCTTCCTGAATTTGATGGATCTAACGATCCAGAAGTTTTTTTTGATTGGGTACGTAGATTGGAGAGTATTTTGAGTATAAGGAGTATGATGATACTAGGAGTTGTAAAATGGCGATTCTTAAGTTAACCAAACTTGCTGGACTTTGGTATGATAATCTGAAGGCCAAAAGGAGAAGAGAAGGAAAGGGTAAGATTGAGTCATGGGTGAAACTCAGAAAAAAAATGGAGCAACGTTGGATTCCACGTGAGTATGAGCAAGATCAATATGTAAAATTGACTCGCCTAGCTCAAGGGGAACGAAGTGTTGATGATTATGTGCAAGAATTTGAAAAACTCAGTTTGGTATGTGATATGCAAGAGAGAGAGCCACTCAAAATTGCACGTTTTACCAAAGGGTTGTCAAAACCAATTGCTAATAAGGTGGATCTCCTACCTTATTCCACCTATGAAGAAGTTGTTAAGGCTGCCAGAAAGGTTGAGGCACAACACAAAGAAGATAGGCCAAGACCTACTTCGAGGCCTCCTTACAAAGCTTTTCCTTCCATAGGAAAAGGTGAGGTTGCTGCCAAATCCACTTTTACTCCTAACTCATTCAAAGGAGGAAAAACGGATTTCAAGCAATAGGCTTCCAAGAGAACGTGTTACAAGTGCCATGAAAAGGGACATATTGCTAGTGAATGTCCAAAACGGAACACACTCACCATTCATGAAGGAGGGTATGATTCCGAGGAAAATGAGGAAGAAGAAGAGGAATATGAGGAATATGGAGCTGAAGAAGATGCCACTCCATTGTGTGGTGTTATGAGGAGGATCCTACATTCTGAACCTCTCAAAGATGTGCAACAAAGAGAGAATCTTTTCCATACCAGATGCAAGGTACGAGACAAGATTTGTGATGTGATTGTAGATGGTGGTTCTTGTACAGATGTGGCCTCTAAGGAACTTGTAAGTAAACTGAAATTACCTACTCGTGAACATGCTAAGCCTTATAAGTTAAATTGGCTAGATAATGATACCGGTTTAAAGGTTAAGAAACAAGCTCTAGTTTCTTTTACAATTGGGAATTTTCATGATGAACGTTGGTGTGATATTCTGCCTATGAGTGCATGTCATATTTTGCTTGGTAGACCATGGCAGTTTGATAGAAATGCGTTGCATGATGGCGTTTCTAATGTTTATACGGTCACTGCTCATGGGGGAAAGAAAATCAGGTTACTTCCTTTGCCTCCAAAGGTTGAACCTATGGTGGAGAAGAAACCTAATTTTCTGGTTTCGAGACGTGAGTTTGAGCGTGAGTATGCTATGGAAGGGGAAGGGTTTTTTCTTGTTGTTAAACCTGTTGATGATAACCTTTCCAATGTTACTAACTCATTACCTTTGAAGAAATTGCTAGAGGAATTTTCTGATGTATTTCCTAGTGATTTGCCACAAGGCCTGCCTCCATTTCGAGGTATTGAACATGCTATTGACTTGATTCCGGGAGCTCAATTGCCTAATAAGCCAGCCTACAGGTGTAGTCCCGATCAGGCCAAGGAGTTGCAAAGACAAGTAGAAGAACTCATAGAGAGGGGTTATGTGCGTGAAAGCCTTAGCCCATGTGCTGTTCCTGCTCTTTTAGTACCTAAGAAAGAAGGAACTTGGAGAATGTGTATTGATAGTCGTTCTATCAATAATATTACTATCAAATACAGATTTCCTATGCCAAGGCTTCAAGACATGTTTGATGAGTTGAGTGGAGCCAAGATTTTCAGTAAAATTGATTTACGAAGTGGCTATCATCAAATGAGAATTCGTGAAGGTGATGAATGGAAGACAGCTTTTAAGACTAAGCAAGGCTTATACGAATGGCTTGTCATGCCATTTGGTCTTTGCAATGCTCCTAGCTCTTTCATGAGACTCATGAATGAGGTACTGCGTCCTTTTCTCAACAAATTCATTGTTGTATATTTAGATGATATTCTAGTATATAGCAAATCCATAGATGAACATTTGTTACATTTAAAATCTTTATTTGAGGTTTTAAGGACTAACAGATTGTATGGGAAGTTAGAAAAATGTGCTTTCATGTGTAAGCATATTACTTTCCTAGGATATGTTGTATCTAGTGAAGGAGTACAGGTTGATCCAGAAAAGGTGAAGGCTATTTCAACTTGGAAAGTGCCGAAAGATGTGCATGAAGTGAGGAGCTTTCATGGTCTTGCTTCATTTTACAGAATCTTTATCAAGAATTTCTCAACAATCACAGCTCCTTTGACCGAATTATTGAAGAAAGGTGATGTGTAAACAAGATGTGAACCTTGTTACAAAAAGTTGTTTTAAGGGGTCTTAATGAAATTTCGTGTTTAATGAAGTGAGAATAGGGGAACACTCAACCCTAAGCTCGGATATAACAAAGGGGAACACTCACCCTTCGCTTGGTGTAGTTAGGAATAGGGATTACTCAACCCACTCGTTTACTACGTAAGTTCTAGGCTTGGGAACACTCGACCAAAACTAGCACTCTTCAAATTTGAAGTAACAAATTTGGACCTTAAAGATGACTTAGATGCAAAGTCACGTTTAAACAACAACTCAAGTGTTTAGCAAATTTCTGGATGTGTTTTCATTCATGCACAGCACACTATTTATAGTAGTGTGAATTACATAGGATTCCATCTCATGCTTATCCATTGCTTGCTTAATTAAGACAGAAAATAACAACTAATAAAGTGGCTTAAGGGCTCATAAGACCGTCCCTTTGACCCTTTATAACAATAGCTAATAACTAACAAACTGATTTAACAAACAAACTGAAATTAACAACCAGCCGAGACTAACAAACAATGCGAAAAACTAGGCTTAAGTTAGGGAACACGTTCAGCCACGTCTAACAACCTCCAACGGCATTTTCCACGTGTATCTGACGTGTAAAGCAGCTCCCCATGTGTATCTGACGTGTAAAGCAGCTCCCCATGTGTATCCAACGTGGATCCAACGTGTCACTAGCTCCTAACGTGCAAAATAACTCCTTTGACTCCAGCTCCCTTTATTCTGGCCAACTAACTCCTAAAGCTACGCCACTAACTTAACTAACTAACTTCAGCTAACTAACAACTAATATCACGCCAACTAACATAACCAACTAACCAACTAACTCCTCAATTCATGCCCCATGATCTTTTACTACCAACCGGCTAGTATGGCACACGTTCAACCGATTCCAAATCAGTTTGCAACCGAAATCCTTTAAACGTGCCTTTGAGACAGCTTGGAGAATTGTTAGGTGATTCTTACAAGGTTACTTACACAAAGTGAAGTACAACCCCTTGTAATAATTTTCGGACCAAAACCGTGTAATAGATTAAGGGATGATTTGGACAGAATTACTCCCTTAGCATTTTGTTCAATGGCACCGTTTTGATCGTCTTCCCCTAGACCATGGATAAACGTACCTTGACCATTTTGGTCATCCTCCCCTTCTTCAAAAGGAATTGCCCTCAATTCGTCATCATCAAGGTAAGGAGAAAGATCACCAACATTGAATGTATTTGAGATCCCGTATTGTCCTCCCAAATCGACTTTGTAGGCGTTTTCATTGATTTTTTCCACGATCTCAAATGGTCCTTCGGCTCTTGGCATAAGCTTATTTTTCCTTTTGCTAGGAAAACGTTCCTTCCTCATATAAATCCATACCAAATCTCCAACTTCGAAAGATTTCACGTTTCTCACTCGTTTGTTGGCTTGTTTCTGGTAGATTTCATTCGCCTTTTCAATGTTCCTCCGAACTTCTTTATGGACCTTCAGCATGAATTCGGCTTGTTCTTTTGCTCCACCATGAACGAACTTGTCTTTTGGCAAAGCAATGAGATCAATAGGAACATAGGGATTTACGCCATATACTACTTCAAAAGGAGAGTATTTTGTAGTAGTACTAGGTGTCCTATTATAAGCAAACTCGGCATGAGCTAGCTTATTATCCCAATCCTTCGTACTTTTGGTTATCAAAGCCCTAAGCAATGAACCAAGTACTCTATTCACCACTTCAGTTTGACCATCGGTTTGTGGATGATGTGAAGTAGAAAACAGCAACTTTGTTCCCATTAGGCGCCATATTGATTTCCAAAAATGACTAAGGAACTTTGTATCACGATCGGATACAATGGTGCGTGGCACCCCATGAAAGCGAACAACTTCTTCAAAGTATAGCTTAGCCACTTTCATCGCATCTTCGGTCTTGTGACAAGGAATGAAGTGAGCCATTTTTGAAAATCGATCAACCACCACCATTATTGAATCTTTGCCTCTTTGAGTCCTTGGCAAAGCTACAATAAAGTCCATACTCACATCCTCCCAAGGTCTTTCCGGAACCGGCAAAGGCTTGTAGAGACCTTTGTGAAACACCATCTTGGCCCTTTGACAAGTAGAACAACGACTCACCACATGATGAACCGTACTTAACATTTTCGGCCAATAGAAATGAGCTTGAAGAAGCTCCATTGTCTTGTGAATACCCATATGCCCAGCTAATCCTCCTCCATGCGCTTCATGTATCAATAACCTCCGGATAGGGCATTTTGGAATACATAATCGATTTCCTTTGAAAAGAAAACCATTATGTAAGGAAAACAGATCATAAACTCCTTGGACGCATTTCTCCATTATTCCCTTGAGTTCATCATCTTCTTGATAGTATTCCTTGATCAAGTCGAAGCCAAGTACTTTTGCTTCAACCATCCCAAGTAAATTATGCCTTCTAGATAAGGCATCCGCTACTACATTCGCCTTTCCACTCTTGTATTTAGAGGAAAAGTTAAATGTTTGTAGGAATTCGACCCACTTTGCATGTCTTGCATTCAACTTCTTTTGGCCATGAATGAATCTCAAGGATTCATGATCAGAATGCAAAATGAAAGGTTGGGGCCTCAAATAATGTGACCAATGATCTAGAGCTCTTACCATAGCATAGAACTCCTTATCATAAGTGGAATAATTCAATTTGCCTTGACTCATCTTCTCACTGAAATAGGCAATGGGTCGCCCACCTTGAATCAATACGGCACCAATTCCTTTCCCACTTGCGTCACATTCCACCTCAAATGGCTTGGAAAAGTCCGGAAGTGCTAATATGGGTGTGTGGCACATCTTCTCCTTGACTTCTTCAAACGCCTTTTGAGCTTGGGGTGTCCATTCGAACACGCCTTTCTTGGTACACTCGGTGATGGGAGCCATGAGTGTGCTGAAGTTCTTGATGAACCTTCTATAAAAGGAAGCAAGTCCATGAAATGAACGAACCTCCGTGAGCGTTTTTGGACTAGGCCATGATTGAATTGCTTCAATCTTGCTAGGATCCACTGTTACGCCATCACCTGAAACTATATAACCAAGAAACATAACTTCATATAGTAAAAAATCACATTTTTCTAATTTCCCGTACAACTTTTCTTTTCTTAACACAGAAAATACTTGAAAAAGGTGATCGAAATGAGATTCTTCATCTCTTGAATAGATGAGAATGTCATCCAAGTATACTACCACGAACTTGCCAAGAAATGGCCTTAGCACTTCATTCATCAATCTCATGAACGTGCTAGGGGCATTGGTAAGTCCAAATGGCATGACGAGCCATTCATACAACCCATGCTTTGTCTTGAACGCCGTCTTCCATTCATCCCCTTCTCTCATGCGAATCTGATGATATCCACTTCTCAAATCTACTTTGGAGAAGACTTTGGAACCACTCAATTCATCAAGCATATCATCGAGTCTTGGGATTGGAAATCTGCACTTGATAGTAATGTTGTTAACGGCTCTACTATCAATACACATTCTCCAAGTACCATCCTTTTTAGGAACCAACAAAGCTGGCACGGCACATGGACTCATGGATTCACGTACATAACCCATACCCATTAGTTCTTCAATTTGTCGTTGTAACTCCTTAGTTTCAAAAGGGTTACATCTATAGGCGGGTTTATTTGGCAAAGGTGCTCCGGGAATGAGATCAATTTGATGCTCAATTCCTCGTATGGGTGGTAGTCCCTTAGGTAATTCATCCGGAAAAACATCCTCAAAATCTTTAATTAGTTGGGCTAATTTAGGATTTCGAGCAACAAAGTTTTCGTGGATTTCTTTGGAGTATAGTAGGAACATTTCTGCCTCAACTTCTAACTCCCTCTCAAACTCTCTAAAAGACATTAAGGATACTTCTTTTGGTGGTATTTGTGTTGGTGAAAAACGTGGGGGTGGTAAAGGGTGTAGTTTTTTCTTCCTCCCTTCATGAACTATAGTGTATGTGTTGTGGTACCCATCATGTAGAGATCTTTTATCAGTTTGCCACGGTCTACCAAGTAGAATATGACAAGCATCCATAGACACAACATCACATAATATGGAATCACAATACGAACCAATGCAAAAGGAGACCATGCATTGCTTCCTAACCCCGGTACTAGCATTAGAGTCTAACCAACTCAATTTGTAGGGTTGTGGATGATTGGTGGTCAAAAGACCAAGTTTGGATACTAGGGTTTTAGATACGGTATTAGCCTCACTTCCCCCATCAATAATTAAGTCACATACCTCTTCACCAATTTTGCAACGGGTGATGAAAATGTGTTGTCTTTGAGGGGCAGCATCCTCTTCCACACGTGCTTGCAAGGCCCTTCTAATCACGAGACTCGTCTTCTCCTCTGATTCGGCAATGCAATCATCACAATCATCTTCAATCTCTTCTTCGCCATCCTCAAATTCATCCCAGTTGATGTTTTGAGTGGCCATGAGCTTAACTTCTTGCATAGTTAACGCTCTAGAATTGGGACAATCCTTTTTGTAATGACCTCGCCCTCCACATTTGTAACATACAATGTCACCTATCTTCACGTTCTTCGTGTCCTTCTTTATGGGAATGCTCGGTTTGTTAAAAGGCGGATTTTCCCTTGTAGGAAAAGAAGGTTTTCGTGTCATTTGGGGAATGACAGTAGGTTTCTTCTTCTTCCTCTTAGCATCGAACTTTATGACCAATTTACAAGCTTCCACAAACGTGAGGTTAGTATAACCTTCCAGTCTGTCTTGTAACTCTTGGTCTAATCCAGATATGAAACGCCCCATTTTGAGCTCTTCATTCTCGGTTACTTCACACACAATAGCAAGCCTATCGAACTCCTTTATGTAATCCTCTACAGAATCGCCATTTTGTTGTAGAGTACTCCATTTCACGTATTGGCTTTGCTTATAATTGTGGGGAATGAAACGGTCTTTCATCCGTTTCTTGAGTTTGTCCCAAGTAGAGATAGGAACTTTCCCCTTAAGGGTACGTCCTCTTTGCTCTCCTTGCAACCAACTATCACCATAGCCTTTTAGCTTGACTTTGGCAATCTTGTAGCGTTGAACATCATCATGGATGTCCTTGTATTCAAAGTACCTTTCCAAGGATTTCTCCCATTCTAAGTACTTTTCAGGATCAAGAGTCCCATCAAAGGAAGGGATGTCTACTTTGAGACTTCGATCTTCCCTCCTAGGTGGAGGATCTTCTTCTCGATCTCGCTTATCTTGTTCATTCATGAGTCTTGCCATTAAGGCAGCAAGATTCCCTTGTAGATTGGCATTAGTTTCGGCCAATCTTTCTTGACTAGCAATGGAACGATTGAGAGCTTCCAAGGCTGTCCTTAAATCTTGATTTTCCCCCATGGAGTGTAGGTATACGACCCCTTAGGAAATGTTTTCGAAAAAAAATCCCCCTACCTGACGCGCCAAATGATGTGTAAACAAGATGTGAACCTTGTTACAAAAAGTTGTTTTAAGGGGTCTTAATGAAATTTCGTGTTTAATGAAGTGAGAATAGGGGAACACTCAACCCTAAGCTCGGATATAACAAAGGGGAACACTCACCCTTCGCTTGGTGTAGTTAGGAATAGGGATTACTCAACCCACTCGTTTACTACGTAAGTTCTAGGCTTGGGAACACTCGACCAAAACTAGCACTCTTCAAATTTGAAGTAACAAATTTGGACCTTAAAGATGACTTAGATGCAAAGTCACGTTTAAACAACAACTCAAGTGTTTAGCAAATTTCTGGATGTGTTTTCATTCATGCACAGCACACTATTTATAGTAGTGTGAATTACATAGGATTCCATCTCATGCTTATCCATTGCTTGCTTAATTAAGACAGAAAATAACAACTAATAAAGTGGCTTAAGGGCTCATAAGACCGTCCCTTTGACCCTTTATAACAATAGCTAATAACTAACAAACTGATTTAACAAACAAACTGAAATTAACAACCAGCCGAGACTAACAAACAATGCGAAAAACTAGGCTTAAGTTAGGGAACACGTTCAGCCACGTCTAACAACCTCCAACGGCATTTTCCACGTGTATCTGACGTGTAAAGCAGCTCCCCATGTGTATCTGACGTGTAAAGCAGCTCCCCATGTGTATCCAACGTGGATCCAACGTGTCACTAGCTCCTAACGTGCAAAATAACTCCTTTGACTCCAGCTCCCTTTATTCTGGCCAACTAACTCCTAAAGCTACGCCACTAACTTAACTAACTAACTTCAGCTAACTAACAACTAATATCACGCCAACTAACATAACCAACTAACCAACTAACTCCTCAATTCATGCCCCATGATCTTTTACTACCAACCGGCTAGTATGGCACACGTTCAACCGATTCCAAATCAGTTTGCAACCGAAATCCTTTAAACGTGCCTTTGAGACAGCTTGGAGAATTGTTAGGTGATTCTTACAAGGTTACTTACACAAAGTGAAGTACAACCCCTTGTAATAATTTTCGGACCAAAACCGTGTAATAGATTAAGGGATGATTTGGACAGAATTACTCCCTTAGCATTTTGTTCAATGGCACCGTTTTGATCGTCTTCCCCTAGACCATGGATAAACGTACCTTGACCATTTTGGTCAAAAGGTGCGTTCATTTGGAGTGAATCTGCTCAAAAAGCCTTTGAAGAGATCAAGGAGAAATTATGCAATACAACGGTTCTTGCATTGCCAAATTTTGATAAACTGTTTGAGGTTGAATGTGATGCAAGTGGCGTGGGTATTGGTGCTGTTCTTATTCAAGGAAAGAGACCCATTTGTTATTTCAGCGAAAAATTAAGTGGTGCTAAGCTTAATTATTCGAATTATGATCGTGAGTTCTATGCTATTTGACCAAAATGGTCAAGGTACGTTTATCCATGGTCTAGGGGAAGACGATCAAAACGGTGCCATTGAACAAAATGCTAAAGGCTTAATTCTGTCCAAATCATTCTTCAATCCTATGCAAGGCGGTTCAAAAGGTTTTACTACAGGTTATACTTCCCTTAAAGTAGTTAATCTAGTTGAAGGGAGTTAGTAAAGATGCCGGTGGGATGCCACGCATGACTCGTGTAATTGGAGTCAAATTGGACGATCATGGGGCATGAAGTGAGGGATTAGTTGAACTGATTGGTTAGGGAACTAATTAACGTGAATTAAGGAGGGTAGTTAGCTCGTTGGTTTGTTAAACTGAAGAGGCGTGTGAATTAGAGTTAGTTAGCTGATTCTTTGCTTAGTTGGTTATTTAGTTGACGTAAATTAAGGAGGTAGTTAGTTAGCTGGTCAGACTGGTTGGTTAGTTGACGTAAAATGGGGAGTTAGTTAGTTAATGGGTGGAATAAAGGAGTTTGAGTCAAAGGAAGTTACAAGCCAGCTATTTACAAGGATTTGAACGTTGAACAAGCAAGCTTTTGCACATGGGAAATGCGTTGGAAGACTTCTTATTTGCTGAACGGTTTTTTCCTTAATTCAAGCTTAGTTAGTTAGTTTCAGTTTATTGTTAATAGTTAATTTCAGTTTTCTTTGTGATAAAGGGTTAATAAGGACGGTTATATGAGCCTTTTAATCACTTTATAATTAGTTTTATTTCTGTCTTTAATTAGGCAAGTTATGGATAATTACAAAAGGGGAATCCTATGTAATGAAGGCACTACTATAAATAGTGCACGAATTGAATAGAAATACATCCAGAAATTTGCTAAACACTTGTGTTGTTCTTCATTAAACGTGACTTTGCTGTAGTCATCTTTAAGGTCCAAATTTGAGTATCCAAATTTGAAGAGTGTTAATTTTGGTGAGAGTTCCCAAGATTAAAACTTATAGTTTCTGATTTGGTGAGAGTTCCCTTATCGAAAACTATTCCAAGCAACGAGTGAGAGTTCCTCTTTGCTATATTCTTAGCTTAGGGTGAGAGTTCCCCTAACTAAAACATTCGTTTTTCTTAACTAAATCGTGTCTCTTTTTGCCTTCTGTTACGTTTAAGTGTTTTAACAAGGTTTCTCATCTTGTTTACACATCATTTGGCGCGCCAGATAGGGGGAAAATTTTCTTAAATTTTTCCAAAGGGGACGAGTACCTACGCGATATGGGAGACAATCAGGATTTGAGAACAGCTTTGGAAGCCCTTAATCGCTCCATTGCTAGTCAAGAAAGATTGGCCGAAACTAATGCTAATCTACAAGGGAATCTTGCTGCCTTAATGGCAAGACTCATGAATGAGCATGACAGAAGAGATCAAGGCGAAGATCCTCCACCTAGAAGGGAGGATAGGAGTCTCAAAGTGGATATCCCTTCTTTTGATGGGACGCTTGATCCGGAAAGGTATTTGGAGTGGGAAAAATCCTTGGAAAGGTACTTCGAGTACAAGGATATTCATGAGGAAGACCAACAGTACAAGATAGCCAAAGTTAAACTGAAGGGCTATGGTGACAATTGGTTGCAAGGAGAACAAAGAGGGCGTACCCTTAGGGGTAAGGCTCATATTTCCACTTGGGAAAAGCTGAAAAAGAGGATGAGAGATCGTTTCATTCCTCACAATTACAAACAGAGTCAGTATGTGAAATGGAGCACTCTACACCAAAATGGCGATTCCGTAGAAGATTATATCAAAGAATTTGATAGACTTGCCATTGTGTGCGAAGTGACTGAAAATGAAGAGTTGAAGTTGGGACGTTTTGTAGCTGGGTTGGATCAAGAGTTACAAGACAGACTTGAAGGTTACACTAACCTCACGTTTGTGGAAGCATGCAAACTTGTGACGAAATTTGATGCCAAGAGAAAAAGGAAGAAAACGCCTATCACTACTCCAGTGGTACGTAAACCACCCTTCACTCCAAGGGAGGGTTCTTCTTTTACCAAACCTAATGAACCACCTAAGAGGAACACGAAAGACATCAAGATTAGTGATCTTGTGTGTTACAAGTGTGGTGGCAGAGGACACTACAAAAGAGATTGTCCTAATTCAAGAGCCTTAACCATGCAAGAGGCTAAACTCATAGCCACCCAAAGCATCAATTGGGAGGAATTTGAGTCTGAAGAAGAAAAGGAAGTGACCCCACATGAAAGAGATGAGGAGGAGGAGGAGCATTGCTATCCGGAGTCGGAGGACCGAATCAATTTGGTGGTCAGGAGAGCATTACAAGCTCGCGTGGAGGAACCTTTGGCGCCACAAAGGCAACACATTTTCATCACCAAATGTAAAGTTGGTGACGAGGTATGTAATTTAATTATTGATGGAGGCAGTGAGGCTAATACGGTGTCTAAAGCGCTAGTAACTAAACTGGGTCTTAACACCACCAATCATCCACATCCTTACAAATTGAGCTGGTTAGATTCGAATGCTAATACTGGGGTTAGAAAGCAATGTATGGTGAATTTTTCGATTGGGTCATATCATGATAGTCAATTGTGTGATGTTGTTTTAATGGATGCTTGTCATATTCTTCTTGGAAGACCATGGCAATCTGATAAAAAATCAATTCATGATGGGTACCATAACACCTATACTATCACTCACCAAGGGAAACACAAGAAATTGCATCCTTTACCACCCCCACGTTTTTTACAACCACAAAAATCCCAAATTTCCTTGTTATCTTGCAAAGAATTTGAGAGGGAGTTCGAAGGTGAGGGAGAACTTTTCATGTTATATTCGAAAGAAATACATGAAAAATTTGTGAATCAAAATCCTAAACTTGCGAAGTTGATCAAAGAGTTTGAGGATGTTTTTCCTGATGAGTTACCGAAGGGATTACCACCCTTGAGAGGAATTGAGCATCAAATTGATCTCATTCCAGGCGCACCTTTACCAAATAAACCCGCTTATAGATGTAACCCTTTAGAAACCAAGGAGTTGCAAAGGCAAATTGAAGAATTGATGGGTATGGGATATGTGCGTGAATCTATGAGTCCTTGTGCGGTTCCTGCTTTGTTGGTTCCTAAAAAGGATGGTACTTGGCGTATGTGCATTGATAGTAGAGCTGTTAACAATATTACTATCAAATACAGATTTCCAATTCCAAGACTTGATGATATGTTGGACGAATTGAGTGGTTCAAATATTTTCTCAAAAGTTGATTTGAGAAGTGGTTACCATCAGATTCGTATGCGGGAAGGTGATGAATGGAAGACTGCGTTCAAGACAAAGCATGGGTTGTATGAATGGCTCGTGATGCCGTTTGGTTTGACCAATGCACCTAGTACATTCATGAGATTGATGAACGAGGTGTTGAGGCCATTTCTCGGCAAATTCGTGGTGGTGTATCTTGATGATATCCTTATTTACTCTAAAAATGAGGATGAACATTTAGATCATTTACTACAAGTGTTTTCAGTTTTGAGGACACAAAAATTGTATGGAAAACTCGAAAAATGTGATTTTATGTTATATGAAGTCACTTTTCTTGGTTATATAGTTTCAGGTAATGGCGTGAAAGTGGATCCTTGCAAGGTTGAAGCGATTCAATCTTGGCCTAGTCCGAAAACACTCACGGAGGTCCGTTCTTTCCATGGCCTAGCTTCTTTCTATAGAAGATTTATAAAGAATTTTAGCACACTCATGGCTCCTATAACTGAGTGTACTAAAAAGGGAACGTTTGAATGGACGGCACAAGCGCAAAAGGCCCTTGAAGAAGTCAAGGAGAGAATGTGCAACACTCCTATTCTTGCACTCCCTGATTTTTCCAAGCCATTTGAAGTGGAATGTGACGCGAGTGGGAAGGGAATTGGAGCAGTTTTGATTCAAGAAGGGCGTCCAATTGCTTATTTCAGTGAGAAGTTGAGTCAAGGCAAACTGAACTACTCTACCTATGATAAAGAGTTCTATGCTATGGTACGAGCTCTAGATCATTGGTCACACTACTTGAGGCCACAACCGTTCATATTGCATTCAGACCATGAATCTTTGAGATTTATCCATGGTCAAAAGAAGTTGAATTCAAGACATGCAAAATGGGTTGAATTCTTGCAAACATTTAACTTTTCCTCTAAATATAAGAGTGGAAAAGCTAATGTTGTTGCGGATGCCTTATCTAGGAGGCATAATTTACTCGGAGTTGTCGAAGCCAAGGTCCTTGGATTTGATTTAATCAAGGAATACTACAAGGAGGATGGCGACTTTACTGAAATCCTACAGAAATGTATCCATGGGATATATGACTTATTTTCCTTGCATGATGGCTTTCTTTTTAAGGGAAATCGGTTATGCATTCCTAAGTGTCCAATTCGAAGCTTATTGATCCATGAAGCTCATGGAGGGGGCCTAGCTGGTCATGTGGGAATTCAAAAAACAATGGAGCTTCTCCAAGCTCACTTTTATTGGCCAAGAATGTTAGCCACAATTCATCAGGTGGTTAATCGTTGTTCTACATGTCAAAGGGCCAAGATGGTGTTTCACAAAGGTCTCTACAAACCTTTGCCGGTTCCGGAAAGACCTTGGGAAGATGTGAGCATGGATTTCGTTATGGCTTTACCTAGGACTCAAAGAGGTAAAGATTCAATCATGGTGGTTGTAGATCGATTTTCGAAGATGGCGCATTTCATTCCTTGTCACAAGACCGAAGATGCTATGAAAGTGGCTAAATTATACTTTGAAGAAGTTGTTCGTTTTCATGGAGTGCCACGTACCATTGTGTCCGATCGTGATACAAAGTTTCTTAGCCATTTTTGGAAATCAATATGGCGCTTAATGGGAACAAAGCTACTGTTTTCTACTTCACACCATCCACAAACCGATGGTCAAACTGAAGTGGTGAATAGAACACTCGGTTCTTTGCTTAGAACCTTGGTTAGTAAGAGTGCTAAGGATTGGGATGTCAAGCTAGCTCATGCTGAGTTTGCTTACAATCGGACCCCTAGTGCTACTACAAAGTACTCTCCTTTTGAAGTAGTCTATGGTGTCAATCCCTATGTTCCTATTGATCTCATAGCTTTGCCACAAGACAAGTTCGTTCATGGTGGAGCTAAGGAACAAGCCGAGTTTATGTTGAAGGTTCACAAGGAAGTTAGGAAGAATATCGAAAAGGCAAATGAAGTCTACAAGAAACAAGCCAACAAGAGGGTGAGAAACGTGAAATCTTTCGAAGTTGGAGATTTGGTATGGATTTATATGAGGAAGGAACGTTTTCCTAGCAAAAGGAAAAATAAGCTTATGCCAAGAGCCGAAGGACCATTTGAGATCGTGGAAAAAATCAATGAAAACGCCTACAAAGTCGATTTGGGAGGACAATACGGGATCTCAAATACATTCAATGTTGGTGATCTTTCTCCTTACCCTGATGATGACGAATTGAGGGCAATTCCTTTTGAAGAAGGGGAGGATGACCAAAATGGTCAAGGTACGTTTATCCATGGTCTAGGGGAAGACGATCAAAACGGTGCCATTGAACAAAATGCTAAAGGCTTAATTCTGTCCAAATCATTCTTCAATCCTATGCAAGGCGGTTCAAAAGGTTTTACTACAGGTTATACTTCCCTTAAAGTAGTTAATCTAGTTGAAGGGAGTTAGTAAAGATGCCGGTGGGATGCCACGCATGACTCGTGTAATTGGAGTCAAATTGGACGATCATGGGGCATGAAGTGAGGGATTAGTTGAACTGATTGGTTAGGGAACTAATTAACGTGAATTAAGGAGGGTAGTTAGCTCGTTGGTTTGTTAAACTGAAGAGGCGTGTGAATTAGAGTTAGTTAGCTGATTCTTTGCTTAGTTGGTTATTTAGTTGACGTAAATTAAGGAGGTAGTTAGTTAGCTGGTCAGACTGGTTGGTTAGTTGACGTAAAATGGGGAGTTAGTTAGTTAATGGGTGGAATAAAGGAGTTTGAGTCAAAGGAAGTTACAAGCCAGCTATTTACAAGGATTTGAACGTTGAACAAGCAAGCTTTTGCACATGGGAAATGCGTTGGAAGACTTCTTATTTGCTGAACGGTTTTTTCCTTAATTCAAGCTTAGTTAGTTAGTTTCAGTTTATTGTTAATAGTTAATTTCAGTTTTCTTTGTGATAAAGGGTTAATAAGGACGGTTATATGAGCCTTTTAATCACTTTATAATTAGTTTTATTTCTGTCTTTAATTAGGCAAGTTATGGATAATTACAAAAGGGGAATCCTATGTAATGAAGGCACTACTATAAATAGTGCACGAATTGAATAGAAATACATCCAGAAATTTGCTAAACACTTGTGTTGTTCTTCATTAAACGTGACTTTGCTGTAGTCATCTTTAAGGTCCAAATTTGAGTATCCAAATTTGAAGAGTGTTAATTTTGGTGAGAGTTCCCAAGATTAAAACTTATAGTTTCTGATTTGGTGAGAGTTCCCTTATCGAAAACTATTCCAAGCAACGAGTGAGAGTTCCTCTTTGCTATATTCTTAGCTTAGGGTGAGAGTTCCCCTAACTAAAACATTCGTTTTTCTTAACTAAATCGTGTCTCTTTTTGCCTTCTGTTACGTTTAAGTGTTTTAACAAGGTTTCTCATCTTGTTTACACATCACTATTGTTCGGGCTCTAGATCATTGGTCTCATTACCTAAGGCCAAAACCGTTTGTTTTACATTCGGATCATGAAGCCTTGAAATTCATTCATGGACAGCAAAAGCTTAATCACCGACATTCTAAATGGGTTGAATTTCTTCAATCTTTTACATTCAGTTCGAGGTACAAAGAAGGGAAGAAGAATGTTGTAGCTGATGCATTATCAAGGAGAAGCTATTTATTAGCTATGGTTCATACGAAGATTCTTGGGTTTGAACACTTGAAAAATCACTATGAAGAAGATGAGGATTTTTCTGGAAAATTCAAGAAACCTACTCAAGACTACACGGTTCAAGATGGGTTCTTATTCAAAGGAAACAAACTTTGTGTGCCTAAGAATGGTGTGCGTGAACTCTTGGTTCGTGAAATCCATGGGGGAGGAATTGCTGGTCATTTTGGAATACATAAGACATTAGAAATGCTTCAAGAACATTTCTATTGGCCTCATATGATCAAAGACGTAACTCACATTGTGGAAAGGTGTTCTACTTGTCAAAAATCCAAGAGTACTTTTCATAAGGGTCTTTACACTCCATTACCCGTTCCTGATGTTCCATGGGAAGGAGTAAGCATGGATTTTATTGTGGGTCTCCCTAGGACTCAAAGGGGGAAGGATAGTATCATGGTGGTGGTGGACCGTTTTTCTAAAATGGCGCATTTTATTCCATGTCACAAAACAGATGATGCTTCTAAAGTTGCTGATTTATACTTTAGAGAAATCATTCGTTTACATGGGGTTCCAAGGACCATTGTTTCGGATAGGGATACTAAATTCCTTAGTCATTTTTGGAGAATCTTGTGGAAATTGGTGGGGACTAAGCTCCTATTTAGTACTTCTCATCATCCACAAACGGATGGTCAAACAGAAGTGACTAATAGAACCCTTGGTGCTTTGTTACGAGGTCTAGTGAGTAGAACTCAAAAGGATTGGGATGTTAAGTTAGCCCATGTTGAATTCGCTTACAATAGGTCTCCTTCTTCTACCACTGCTCGTAGTCCTTTTGAAGTGGTGTATGGGGTTAATCCTTTGCTGCCCATTGAGTTAATTCCCTTGCCTAAAGGAGATTTGATACATGGAGAACCTAAGAAGAGGTGGGAAGCATTTCAGAAAACATGCACCAAAGTCAAAAAGAAGATTGAAGCTATGAACAAAGTCTACAAAGACCGTGCAAATAAGAACCGTAAACAACCTACATTTGCTAAAGGTGACTTGGTTTGGCTACATTTAAGGAAGGAACGTTTTCCTAACCTTAGGAAAAATAAGCTCATGCCTAGATCAGATGGTCCCTTTCAAGTCTTGGAGAAAATTGGGGAAAGTGCTTACAAGATTGATCTACCTGGTGAGTTTGGTGGCGTAAGTGTGATAACCGTTCTTTTAGGTCGTTTGACTAAAAGAATAGTTATGCAAACTAAATTTATAAACACCCTAATACTACTACAACTAGTGTAGTGGTAAGTCGGGGATCGAACCACAAGGACAAGGGGCGATAGCTTATAGACTTGATGTAAAGGATTTAAATGGGATTTGAAAGAATTATACTAATAACAGAAAAGGAAAGCAAGAATTAAACGATGTTATGCTATGAAGGGAAAACGGGGATAGATTAGTTCCACCCTAGGAAGGACAATCGAACTATCAATACGCTAAATTAGGAGAAATCAGTCAACAACGAATCATGACACTCAAGATGACGAGAGGAAGTTTGTGACCCTATATATCACACGAACAACCTATAATCGCCCTATGTCTCCAAAGGAGTGGCAGGACAAGATTCGCATCGAATATCAGTCAATCAATCATTAACAATCTCAAATCCTAACTCTACGCATGAAGAACGAGCCAACCTAGGGTTTCACCAATCAAACCCCTAAGAAGACTACTCACACATAGTAATAATAAAAGACATGATTAAAAGCATGAATAGACTGAATGGAAATGAACAAGAGAACGAAAACTAAGAATAACCGAACCATCGACTACTCTATCAAAACTGTAAACGAAACAACGATTATAGCTAGAGGAATGAAATCAAGAAAAGCAATACTTGAAAGCATTAAAAGAACTAAAACAGAAAAGAAATAATACCTTGCATAAACGAAATTGTATGAACGAAATAGGAACCGAATCCGAAATACAAAGCTTGAAATCAAGAACAACGAAAGCTGTAAATCTAAACTAATGCATGAAAGAAATGAAAAGCTTTAAAGTGATGTTCTAGGTTGAGGCACAAAAGCTCTCAAAAGTAGGCCTGAGGTTATGTACAGAGAAAGAGGGTATTTATACCCTAGGGACAAAAGGAGTAAAACCCTAGGAAAAACCCTCGAGCGCCGACTAAAGAAAGAACCAAAATATGCGGGAAAGAAGGCCATTCGGCCGAATGAAGGGAAGATTCGGCCGAATGGGTGGCCATTCGGCCGAATGGGCATGCCATTCGGCTATAACAGAAGTTTGGCGTTTTTGCGATCTGTCCACCATTCGGCCGAATGAGTGAAACCATTCGGCCGAATGGGCCTTGATTCGGTCGAATGACTTCTCATTCGGCTATTCCCAAGAGCTTGATTTATGTGCTTGAATCCCTGTCCACCATTCGACCGAATGGATGTCAGATTCGGTCGAATCTGAACCTAAACCTTGCTGAACAGTTCCTTTGAAGTGCCTAGTGGCTTCTAGAGTTTATGGAATCTTGGAGAGTGACTTGGAACACATGCCCAAGCTATAATACGCGCAATCAAACTCTTGATAGAAGTGTCAAAGCCTCGAACACGTCCCATTTTACCTCGAAATCATCGAGATCACCTGAAATGACCTAAAAACAGCTCGAGGACAAGATCAAGGTAAAATTGAATGTAACGTGCATAAAACCAATATAAAAGCACGAAACTCGACACTAAAATGAGGTTGTAAACGTGCTCTAAAATGAGCACATCAACTTCCCCCAAGCCAAACCTTTGCTAGTCCCTAGCAAATGAACTAGCAAGACAGCACCGTGAGCAAAACTCATGAAAAGCAAGGTGAGCGAAAAACAGGACAATGCCGGCCGTGTACGCGCAAAACTCTTTCCTAGCCATGGGTGTGCAAGTACAATGGGCTCAAAAAAGCATAATACCAAGATAAAAGACGTTTTCCACAGACTCGAGTTCACTGGAAAAGCTACAACACAGGCCATGCCACCCACTACCTAATGAGGTCACAAGTCCACGCTCCCCATGCTATTTCCTAAAAGATGTGGGAAATTTCTAGTACGCTCGTGTGTTTAATATGGTACGTGTTTCGCTCATAATCATCCGACTTAAGATGAGTCGGGAATTAAACACTCAATCAAGGAGAAATCTTAGGGATTGTATCCTATCTACTCTCCAGCATAGAACTTGCTAATCAGGCCAAGTCGAACAGGTTTGGAAACGGTTGCAATGTAGGCTGGGATCAAGGTAGGGTAAACTTTGGGGATGTGGAGTTCAAGTAGAGGACAGTAAGCAATCCAAGGTAATCAAACCAAGGATGGCTATAACTTTCGAAAACCATGCCACTTCCCAAAATTCTTCGGAGACGCATAAATGAGCTCATTACACCAACTTTATTCTCGAATTTTTCTTTTTCTATTTTTTTCTTTTCTTTTTCGTTTTTCTTTCTCTTTTTTTTGTTTTCTCTTTTTTTCTTTTTGTTTTCAAGAAAATGTTTCTGAAATAAACTAAGAGTAATGTAAAGAGTCATATCATACGACAACGATTTTTCCAACCAAAATCTTTTACCGCAATGCAACGGGCACCACTTCACTGTAATCACTTGACTATCCTCTAGGTAAGAAGAGGGAATATTTGGCTCATGTGGAGTTAGGTGATGTAGCTACGAAGAAAAGGTAAAGGCACAAAATTGGCTTACCCTAAAGTCAATCAATATTCATGGTAGGCAATTTGGCCATGTAGCTGTAACTACAAACGTGTTATCATCCCTGGCCTTTAGAAAAGAAGACTATGCTGGAGGAGAACAGACACAATACTTAGACTCTCTAACTAGCACTTTATAACATAGGACTCATAATGGAGTCCTAGAAGGCTCAATCCTCACTAGGCTAGTTGAAAATGTGCCTCAGAAGGTAGTCATCCAAGCCGCAAACCAAGCAGGACCAGATCCCCCAAGTCAGGCGGAAAACAATCAATTATTCGGTCCCAAAACAGGCACAAGGCTAGGAAAAGCATGAGTATGCATAAGACCACTATAATGTACACGTCAGGAGCTAGCATGTCAGTTTCACAACTCAAGCACATTAATCGTAACACACCTAGACATGCAAATAAAATAAAAAAAACAAGGTAATAGTTTCAATAATGCTAATCTTTCGAAGTTTTGAAAACACAAGAACCCTCCCCCAAGCCAGCTCAAGAGCCGTCCCGGCATTTGGGAGAGAAGAAACAAGAGGGAGAAAGATCAGCATTATGGAAGCTGTTGCTGTACAAATAAACAAACAAAATAAACACCGGGTTATCTCCCGTAAGTACTTTTGTTTAACGTCGGTAAGTTCGACACATTTAGGCACAAATTTATACAGAAAAAGAAAATAAAGAAATTATACCTGTTGTAGGAGTGGATTCACTCCTAGCATCACCATCACCTCCAGCGTGGGGAGTCAAAACTCTCCACCGAGCCGCAGTGGCGGAAGTAAGCAATGGAGAACTAGGGTCATCTGGAGGTGGGTTAGAATGCGGGGCTCCCCCAAGCCAGGGTGGAGCCATCAGTCTTTTTTTTCTTTTTCTAGCCCGTTTCCGTTTACGGGCTGGCTCGTCAGTTCCCTCAGATTTATAATATGTCTCCATTGGCGAAGCAATTCCATTTGTAACCCCATAAATAAGACGCTTTTGTGCGTCTTCCTCATCTGACACCTCAACTGTTATTGGAGCAACAGAAACACTACACCTCTTGACTTCTTTTGCAGCATCATTCTCGACAACCCTAAAGGAACAAATCTGCTCGACCATGGGTTCCTCTGAAGATTTAGAAAAGGCAAACACAACCTTCTCGTGGGCTACCCTAACGGTTATAGTCTCTGATTCACAGTCGATCAGGGCACCCAAAGTCTTCAAAGCATCCCTCCCTAAGATCAGAGGAGTATAAGGATCCTCGGCCATATCAAGTACCACGAAGTCACATGGTACTACTATGTTCCCAACTTGGACCGGAAGGTCCTCAAACTCCCCACATGGCACTTTTATACTACGGTCGGCCAGCTGGATTGTTTTCTGTGATGGCTTGAGGTCGAAAGTGAGTTTCTTGGCAATGGACATCGGCATTAGGCTAATGGAGGCCCCAAGGTCAGCGAGTGCTCCCTTAGAATTGAGTTTTCCAAGGGTGACTGGGAGCACAAAGGGTCCTCTAGCTTTTTCTTTCTTTGCCCACGTGCCCTGAATGATGGCACTTACTTGCTCTGGCAAGCTAATCACTTCACCCTTTAGCTTTCTCTTGTTCCTTAGGAGGGTTTTCAGATACGTAGCATATTGCGGCATTTGCTCCATGGCTTCTAGGAATGGTATTTTCATTTCAAGCAGCCGCATATGCTCTAGGAATTTAAGAAACTTTTCTTGAAGTTGCTTCTCTACCTTTTTGTAAGGAAAAGGTAGAGGCGGAGCATGTTGACGCTCAAGTTTCCTCCTTTCCTGTATCTCCCTCCATCTCTCATCTTCGTCCTTCTTCTTCCCCTCACATTCATTTATTTCGACTTTTGGTTCCTCAGTCCCTTCACCACCCTCCTTTTCTTTTCTTCCCTCAAGGTTCTCCTTGTGCTCAGTTTCTCTTCGACAACCACTAGCCGTCGAGGGATCTTCCCTTAAATCATCTCCATTGGCTACAGCTGGATAAGGATGTGAGATTCCAGATCCTAGGAAGATCGCCTTACAAGTGTGATGCTTAGGGTTAGAGTCAGGAGAATTTTGTGGTGGAGGCTGGGTGGATGGGTTTTGTTGGGGGTGAGAAGGATATGGCAATGGTGGGGGTGGACTAGCCATCTGCGCAAGCTGTGACTCAAACAACTTCTGCTGCGCCTGAAGTTGTTGCATTTGGTTCATCAAAGTTTGGTTGATGTGCGAGAGGGTTTGGTTTTGTTGCGCAAGGGAGTTCACTTGGGTGGAAAGGAATTCATTAGTTGGAGGCGGGTTTGGTTGAGGCTGTATAGATGGATAGGATGGGTTGGTGTTGGGTTTTGGCATTGGAGGGTATGGCCTATTCCCATTCGGCCTAGGAAAACTCCCATTCGCTTGATTGGTAGAGTTGTACCCTTGGTAGGAGTTCCCTTGGTTAGAATTCGGGTTGAAGGGAGGTCTAGAGGGTTGATTGTTGTAAAGACCTTGCTGAGCAAACCCTTGGTTATGACCACCATACCCTACTGCTGCCACATAATCGGGATTATACCCGTATCCATTATAGTTCATGACCGGGGGTCCTTCTTGGTTATACCCCCCGTAATTAACAGCCGCTATGTGCTCGGAATTTGCACCCCCACAATATGATGTATCATGATTGGTGCCCCCACATATTCTACATGAAAAGGGCGTCTCTTTAACCGATGATACATTAGGGCTACCTTGGGCGTATTTGAACTTGGACAGCTTTTTATCCATGATAGCCTCAATTTTAGAAGTAATCGTGTCCAAGTTGCTTGAATCTATCCCTCCTCTCGGTAATCCACTACCCCTTGCTCCTCCCCAAGAACTATTTTTAGCAACCTCCTCAATCCTAGCCCTCACTTGATTGCATGGGACTTTCGAAAGTTGGCCTCCAACAGCGGAGTCTAGGAGTGCCTTGGTGGAGTCGTTTAGACCATCATAGAAGAATGTATTAAGATGGTTCTCCCCGTACTCATGATGGGGGCATGCTCTTATCATTCTCTTAAACCGACTCCAAGTGGCACTAAGGTTCTCATCATCCTCTTGAGTGAATGACGCAATTTTCTTACGCCAATCCTGCGTTCCAACTGTGGGATAGAACCTTTCTAGAAACGCTGTCTTTAATTGAGCCCAATTAATGATTGAGTTGGGCTCTAAGCATTTATACCAGTCCCGAGCATCACCAGATAAACTCAAGTGAAATAGATGCATCCGTACATAATCCGGGCTATTGGGGCATGGAGGTATGAGACCGCAAATATCTGAGAATTCCTCCAAGTGTTGGAGAGGGCATTCATTTCTCAAACCGCAAAAAGGGGTCTCTTTCACCATCCGGGTGAATTGAGGATGTATATGATAGGGGTTCGGGGCTATGGGCAACACTACACCTCCTTGAAATTCTTGGGACCCAGGTGTCCCAAATTGTCCAAAAAGTTGTTGGTGGTTTTCGTCCATTGGTGGTGTAGGGTGGTTGGAGGTATTGGGCTGCGATGAGGTTTGGGTTGGAATTCTCCGTTTGCTGCGTTGAACCTCAGGGTCGAATGGTTCTAGTTGTTGATTTGATTGACGTGTGCTATATGGCATGCAAACAACACTAGAGACCAAGCGTAAGTACTGACAAGCAGATTATTAGACAATAAAATAAATAAAACTAAAATGAATTACACCAAGACTATAATCTAAACACAACGCCAAGATCCCCGGCAACGGCGCCATTTTGATAACCGTTCTTTTAGGTCGTTTGACTAAAAGAATAGTTATGCAAACTAAATTTATAAACACCCTAATACTACTACAACTAGTGTAGTGGTAAGTCGGGGATCGAACCACAAGGACAAGGGGCGATAGCTTATAGACTTGATGTAAAGGATTTAAATGGGATTTGAAAGAATTATACTAATAACAGAAAAGGAAAGCAAGAATTAAACGATGTTATGCTATGAAGGGAAAACGGGGATAGATTAGTTCCACCCTAGGAAGGACAATCGAACTATCAATACGCTAAATTAGGAGAAATCAGTCAACAACGAATCATGACACTCAAGATGACGAGAGGAAGTTTGTGACCCTATATATCACACGAACAACCTATAATCGCCCTATGTCTCCAAAGGAGTGGCAGGACAAGATTCGCATCGAATATCAGTCAATCAATCATTAACAATCTCAAATCCTAACTCTACGCATGAAGAACGAGCCAACCTAGGGTTTCACCAATCAAACCCCTAAGAAGACTACTCACACATAGTAATAATAAAAGACATGATTAAAAGCATGAATAGACTGAATGGAAATGAACAAGAGAACGAAAACTAAGAATAACCGAACCATCGACTACTCTATCAAAACTGTAAACGAAACAACGATTATAGCTAGAGGAATGAAATCAAGAAAAGCAATACTTGAAAGCATTAAAAGAACTAAAACAGAAAAGAAATAATACCTTGCATAAACGAAATTGTATGAACGAAATAGGAACCGAATCCGAAATACAAAGCTTGAAATCAAGAACAACGAAAGCTGTAAATCTAAACTAATGCATGAAAGAAATGAAAAGCTTTAAAGTGATGTTCTAGGTTGAGGCACAAAAGCTCTCAAAAGTAGGCCTGAGGTTATGTACAGAGAAAGAGGGTATTTATACCCTAGGGACAAAAGGAGTAAAACCCTAGGAAAAACCCTCGAGCGCCGACTAAAGAAAGAACCAAAATATGCGGGAAAGAAGGCCATTCGGCCGAATGAAGGGAAGATTCGGCCGAATGGGTGGCCATTCGGCCGAATGGGCATGCCATTCGGCTATAACAGAAGTTTGGCGTTTTTGCGATCTGTCCACCATTCGGCCGAATGAGTGAAACCATTCGGCCGAATGGGCCTTGATTCGGTCGAATGACTTCTCATTCGGCTATTCCCGAGAGCTTGATTTATGTGCTTGAATCCCTGTCCACCATTCGACCGAATGGATGTCAGATTCGGTCGAATCTGAACCTAAACCTTGCTGAACAGTTCCTTTGAAGTGCCTAGTGGCTTCTAGAGTTTATGGAATCTTGGAGAGTGACTTGGAACACATGCCCAAGCTATGATACGCGCAATCAAACTCTTGATAGAAGTGTCAAAGCCTCGAACACGTCCCATTTTACCTCGAAATCATCGAGATCACCTGAAATGACCTAAAAACAGCTCGAGGACAAGATCTGATATGGTAGCAAGCAATAAAGTCTGTAAAGTTCCAGAAGTTCAAACGACGGTCCATGCCTTGTTCATCCACGGAAAGTCCAAGTCCTTGGGTGATAATTTCGTGGGATTCTCTTCAATTAATCCTTTTGTTTCTTGCCTTAAATGGGAAGAGAGCAAAGAGGACGTATTGACCAGTTAAGGATACGATCAACAAGAAGTTTCAAACAGCACAATTAACGTCAGCTTGATTCAAGGCATTTTCTGTGGGAGAATAATTATGATTTATTTGCTGTTTATTTTAGTCGTTTAAAACTTTAATTAGGGAGGTTATTTTCTGTCAAATATGCACGAAATAGCTGCTCAAATAATCAGTCAAATAATGACTTAGTCAAAGCGTGATTCAAGGCTTGAATCATGCTCAATTTGAATTCAGTTTTTAAATTCTGTTTTGAATTTCAAAAAGGAGTTACAAAGCTTTATTGAGGCTTGTTTCTTCTGTTTTAAACGTATAAGATAGGAAGCTAAAGGATTTGTAAAGCTTCCTATAAATAGGGCACTTGCCAATTCATTTGGAACGAGAGTGAAAGAAATATAACAGAATCTGATTTTCTTTGTGAATTTCGTGTGTTACTTTGTGTTTCACAAACTTATACTTTCTTTGCTTAGTGCTAGTTAGTATAAGCTCTATAATCTAGCCTTACTTCGTGTTTGGTCCAGATTATTTCCCCTAAACGCAATTTAGACCCGATTCTACCTTGCGTTTTTATCTTGTTTCTTTTTGAGACGAATTTGTTTCTAAGTCATCTAATCCACTCCAAAACGATCCTAAAACACAAACACATCAGTAAACACATCAGTTGGTATCAGAGCAAAGGCTTTGGAGTATGGCTTCGAGTTCATCCAACTCAACATCTCATGAAGCGATGAAAGACATTCTTGGAAAACTCCAGGAAATGCATGACGAAATGAAAAAGCATGAAACACGTATGGATGCCATTGCTGACCTATGCCTTAAACAAGGTAGAAAGTTACAGGAATTAGAACATTCCAATTCCACACCCACCCATGGGGAATCACAATTTCGTGGTTACCAAGAAGATAGAAGTCTCAAACTTGATCTTCCCGAATTCGATGGTTCTAATGATCCAGAAGTTTTTTTTGATTGGGTACGTAGATTGGAGAGTATCTTTGAGTATAAGGAGTATGATGATGCTAGGAGTTGTAAAATGGCGATTCTAAAGTTAACCAAACTTGCTGGACTTTGGTATGATAATCTGAAGGCCAAAAGGAGAAGAGAAGGAAAGGGTAAGATTGAGTCATGGGTGAAACTCAGGAAAAAGATGGAGCAACGTTGGATTCCACGTGAGTATGAGCAAGATCAATATGTAAAATTGACTCGCCTAGCTCAAGGGGAACGAAGTGTTGATGAATATGTGCGAGAATTTGAGACACTCAGTTTGGTGTGTGATATGCAAGAGAGAGAGCCACTCAAAATTGCGCGTTTTACCAAAGGGTTGTCAAAACCAATTTCTAATAAGGTGGATCTCCTACCTTATTCCACCTATGAAGAAGTTGTGAAAGCTGCCAGAAAGGTTGAGGCACAACACAAAGAAGATAGGCCAAGGCCTACTTCGAGGCCTCCTTACAAAGCTTTTCCTTCCGTAGGAAAGGGTGAAGTTG
The DNA here is from genome assembly GCA_026401315.1 of Dysphania ambrosioides. Taxonomy (NCBI): domain Eukaryota; kingdom Viridiplantae; phylum Streptophyta; class Magnoliopsida; order Caryophyllales; family Amaranthaceae; genus Dysphania; species Dysphania ambrosioides. The sequence goes on from CM048664.1 coordinate 11,925,604, forward strand.
CTGCCAAATCCATTTTTACTCCTAACTCATTCAAAGGAGGAAAAACGGATTTCAAGCAAGAAGCTTCAAAAAGAACGTGTTACAAATGCCATGAAAGGGGACATATTGCTAGTGAATGTCCAAAACGGAATACACTCACCATTCATGAAGGAGGGTATGATTCCGAAGAAAATGAGGAAGAAGAAGAGGAATATGAGGAATATGGAGCTGAAGAAGACGCCACTCCATTGTGTGGTGTTATGAGGAGGATCCTACATTCTGAACCTCTCAAAGATGTCCAACAAAGAGAAAATCTTTTCCATACCAGATGCAAGGTACGAGACAAGCTTTGTGATGTGATTGTAGATGGTGGTTCTTGTACAGATGTGGCCTCTAAAGAACTTGTAAGTAAACTGAAATTACCTACTCGTGAGCATGCTAAACCATACAAGTTAAATTGGCTAGATAATGATACGGGTTTAAAGGTTAAGAAACAAGCTCTAGTTTCTTTTACAATTGGAAATTTTCATGATGAACGTTGGTGTGATATTCTGCCTATGAGTGCGTGTCATATTTTGCTTGGAAGACCATGGCAATTTGATAGAAATGCGTTGCATGATGGCGTTTCTAATGTTTATACGGTCACTGCTCATGGAGGAAAGAAAATCAGGTTACTTCCTTTGCCTCCAAAGATTGAACCTATGATGGAGAAGAAACCTAATTTTCTGGTTTCAAAACGTGAGTTTGAGCGTGAGTATGCTATGGAAGGGGAAGGGTTTTTTCTTGTTATTAAACCTGTTGATGATAACCTTTCCAATATTACTAACTCATTGCCTTTGAAGAAATTGCTAGAGGAATTTTCTGATGTATTTCCTAGTGATTTGCCACAAGGCCTGCCTCCATTTCGAGGTATTGAGCATGCTATTGACTTGATTCCGGGAGCTCAATTGCCTAATAAGCCAGCCTACAGATGTAGTCCCGATCAGGCCAAAGAGTTGCAAAGACAAGTTGAAGAACTTATAGAAAGGGGATATGTGCGCGAAAGCCTTAGTCCATGTGCTGTTCCTGCTCTTTTAGTACCTAAGAAAGAGGGAACTTGGAGAATGTGTATTGATAGTCGTTCAATCAATAATATTACTATCAAATACAGATTTCCTATGCCGAGGCTTCAAGACATGTTTGATGAGTTGAGTGGAGCTAAGATTTTCAGTAAAATTGATTTGAGAAGTGGCTATCACCAAATGAGAATTCGTGAAGGTGATGAATGGAAAACAGCTTTTAAGACCAAGCAAGGCTTATACGAATGGCTTGTCATGCCATTTGGTCTTTGCAATGCCCCTAGCTCTTTCATGAGACTCATGAATGAGGTACTGCGTCCTTTTCTCAACAAATTCATTGTTGTATATTTAGATGATATTCTAGTATATAGCAAATCCATAGATGAACATTTGTTACATTTAAAATCTTTATTTGAGGTTTTAAGGACTAACAGATTGTATGGGAAGTTGGAAAAGTGTGCTTTCATGTGTAAGCATATTACTTTCCTAGGATATGTTGTATCTAGTGAAGGAGTACAGGTTGATCCAGAAAAGGTGAAGGCTATTTCAACTTGGAAAGTGCCGAAAGATGTGCATGAAGTGAGGAGCTTTCATGGTCTTGCTTCATTTTACAGAATCTTTATCAAGAATTTCTCAACAATCACAGCTCCTTTGACCGAGTTATTGAAGAAAGGTGCGTTCATTTGGAGTGAATCTGCTCAAAAAGCCTTTGAAGAAATCAAAGAGAAATTGTGCAATACAACGGTTCTTGCATTGCCAGATTTTGATAAACTGTTTGAGGTTGAATGTGATGCAAGTGGCGTGGGTATTGGTGCTGTTCTTATTCAAGGAAAGAGACCCATTTGTTATTTCAGCGAAAAATTAAGTGGTGCTAAGCTTAATTATTCGAATTATGATCGTGAGTTCTATGCTATTGTTCGGGCTCTAGATCATTGGTCTCATTACCTAAGGCCAAAACCGTTTGTTTTACATTCGGATCATGAAGCCTTGAAATTCATTCATGGACAGCAGAAGCTTAATCACCGACATGCTAAATGGGTTGAATTTCTTCAATCATTTACATTCAGTTCGAGGTACAAAGAAGGGAAGAAGAATGTTGTGGCTGATGCATTATCAAGGAGAAGCTATCTATTAGCTATGGTTCATACGAAGATTCTTGGGTTTGAACATTTGAAAAATCACTATGAAGAAGATGAGGATTTTTCTGGAAAAGTCAAGAAACCTACTCAAGACTACACGGTTCAAGATGGGTTCTTATTCAAAGGCAACAAACTTTGTGTGCCTAAGAATGGTGTGCGTGAACTCTTGGTTCGTGAAATCCATGGGGGAGGAATTGCTGGTCATTTTGGAATACATAAGACATTAGGAATGCTTCAAGAACATTTCTATTGGCCTCATATGATCAAGGACGTAACTCACATTGTGGAAAGGTGTTCTACTTGTCAAAAGTCCAAGAGTACTTTTCACAAGGGTCTTTACACTCCATTACCCGTTCCTGATGTTCCATGGGAAGGAGTGAGCATGGATTTTATTGTGGGTCTCCCTAGGACTCAAAGGGGGAAGGATAGTATCATGGTGGTGGTGGACCGTTTTTCTAAAATGGCGCATTTTATTCCATGTCACAAAACAGATGATGCTTCTAAAGTTGCTGATTTATACTTTAGAGAAATCATTCGTTTACATGGGGTTCCAAGGTCCATTGTTTCGGATAGGGATACTAAGTTTCTTAGTCATTTTTGGAGAATTTTGTGGAAATTGGTGGGAACTAAGCTCCTATTTAGTACTTCTCATCATCCACAAACGGATGGTCAAACAGAAGTGACTAATAGAACCCTTGGTGCGTTGTTACGAGGTCTAGTGAGTAGAACTCAAAAGGATTGGGATGTTAAGTTAGCCCATGCTGAATTCGCTTACAATAGGTCTCCTTCTTCTACCACTGCTCGTAGTCCTTTTGAAGTGGTGTATGGGATTAATCCTTTGCTGCCCATTGAGTTAATTCCCTTGCCTAAAGGAGATTTAATACATGGAGAACCTAAGAAGAGGTGGGAAGCATTTCAGAAAACATGCACCAAAATAAAAAAGAAGATTGAAGCTATGAACAAAGTCTACAAAGACCGTGCAAATAAGAACCGAAAACAACCTACATTTGCTAAAGGTGACTTGGTTTGGCTACATTTAAGGAAGGAACGTTTTCCTAACCTTAGGAAAAATAAGCTCATGCCTAGATCAGATGGTCCCTTTCAAGTCTTGGAAAAAATTGGGGAAAGCGCTTACAAGATTGATCTACCTAGTGATTTTGGTGGCGTAAGTGCAACGTTCAATGTGGGAGACTTGAGCCCATATCTAGATGATGAAAGTTTGAGGGCAAACTTTTCCGAAGAGGGGGAGAATGATATGGTAGCAAGCAATAAAGTCCGTAAAGTTCCAGAAGTTCAAACGACGGTCCATGCCTTGTTCATCCACGGAAAGTCCAAGTCCTTGGGTGATAATTTCGTGGGATTCTCTTCAATTAATCCTTTTGTTTCTTGCCTTAAATGGGAAGAGAGCAAAGAGGACGTATTGACTAGTTAAGGATACGATCAACAAGAAGTTTCAAACAGCACAATTAACGTCAGCTTGATTCAAGGCATTTTCTGTGGGAGAATAATTATGATTTATTTGCTGTTTATTTTAGTCGTTTAAAACTTTAATTAGGGAGGTTATTTTCTGTCAAATATGCACGAAATAGCTGCTCAAATAATCAGTCAAATAATGACTTAGTCAAAGCGTGATTCAAGGCTTGAATCATGCTCAATTTGAATTCAGTTTTTAAATTCTGTTTTGAATTTCAAAAAGGAGTTACAAAGCTTTATTGAGGCTTGTTTCTTCTGTTTTAAACGTATAAGATAGGAAGCTAAAGGATTTGTAAAGCTTCCTATAAATAGGGCACTTGCCAATTCATTTGGAACGAGAGTGAAAGAAATATAACAGAATCTGATTTTCTTTGTGAATTTCGTGTGTTACTTTGTGTTTCACAAACTTATACTTTCTTTGCTTAGTGCTAGTTAGTATAAGCTCTATAATCTAGCCTTACTTCGTGTTTGGTCCAGATTATTTCCCCTAAACGCAATTTAGACCCGATTCTACCTTGCATTTTTATCTTGTTTCTTTTTGAGACGAATTTGTTTCTAAGTCATCTAATCCACTCCAAAACGATCCTAAAACACAAACACATCAGTAAACACATCAAGATCAAGGTAAAATTGAATGTAACGTGCATAAAACCAATATAAAAGCACGAAACTCGACACTAAAATGAGGTTGTAAACGTGCTCTAAAATGAGCACATCAAAGTGCAACGTTCAATGTGGGAGACTTGAGCCCATATCTAGATGATGAAAGTTTGAGGGCAAACTTTTCCGAAGAGGGGGAGAATGATATGGCAGCAAGCAATCAAGTCTTAACTAAAGTTCATAAAGTTCCAGAAGTTCAAACGACGGTCCATGCCTTGTTCATCCACAAAAAGTCCAAGTCCTTGGGTGATAATTTCGTGGGGTTCTCTTCAATTAATCCTTTTGTTTCTTGCCTTAAATGGGAAGAGAGCAAAGGGAAAGTTATGGCCAGTTAAAGGGGACGGTCAAGAAGAAGTTTTCAAACAGCCAAATTAACGCCACAGCTAAAAAGGGGGGTTAATGCTTGATTCATGGCGATTTCTGTGGGAGAATAATTATGATTTATTTGCTGTTTATTTTAGTCGTTTAAAGCTTTAATTAGGGAGGTTATTTTCTGTCAAATATGCACGTAATAGCTGCTCAAATAATCAGTCATTTAGTGACTTAGTCAAAGCGTGATTCAAGGCTTAAATCATGCTCAGTTTGAATTCAGTTTTAAATTCTGTTTTGAATTTTGTAAAAGGAGTTACAAAGCTTTATTGAGGCTTGTTTCTTCTGTTTTAAACGTATAAGATAGGAAGCTAAAGGATTTGTAAAGCTTCCTATAAATAGGGCACTTGCCAATTCATTTGAGGGAGTGAAAAAGAAGTAGAACAGAATCTGATTTTCTTTGTGAATTTCATGTGTTACTTTGTGTTTCACAAACTTATACCTTCTTTGCTTAGTGCTAGTTAGTATAAGCTCTATAATCTAGCCTTACTTCGTGTTTGGTCCAGATTATTTCCCCTACACGCAATTTAGACCCGATTCTACTTTGAGTGTTTATCTTGTTTCCTTTTGAGACGAATTTGTTTCTAATTCATCTAATCCACTCCAAAACGATCCTAAACCACAAACACATCAGTAAACACATCATAGACTCAGCTATAGGTGGCCAACTATCTAAAATTCCTTGCACCCAGGTGAAAGCCAAAATAGAGGAAGTCGCTAAGAATAGTGCCTGGGAGGAACTAGGAGTCAGGGATTACCTAGAGGGATGATAGACACAACTAACTTGGACAACATTAGCGCCAAAATAGAAGCCGTTACTGATAAAAAGTTGTCCAAGCTAAGCCTAGCAGGTAGTTAGAACACCCCTCCAGTGTGTGAAAAGAACTTTACATGTGCCATATGTGGGGGTACCAACCATGATACATCTTATTGTGGTGGTTCGCACTCTAAGCACGTAGCTACAGTTGAATATGGAGGGTATAAACCAGAACCGTAGGTGATGAACTATGACGGTTATGGGTATAACCCTAATCACGTAGCAGCCCTCAACTATAGTGGACAGGGCCAAGGAGTAGGGTATGGGCAGCAACCTTTCCCAAAAAACCAACAGTACAAACCTCCCTTTAACTCTAACAAAAACCAAAGAAACTTCCCCCCGGGATACAACAGAAATGGTCAAGGTGGATTTAACATCCAAGGTTTCCAGGGGAACCCGACTAATGGGAACGTACCTAGGACCTAATCACTTGAAACACATCGATTTGAGTCAATATAGGTCAAATGGGATCAGTTTTGGGTAGAAAGTGACCTAAACACTTCAAATGCATCGATTTGAGTCAAGCTAGGTCAAATGGGATCGATTTAGGGTAGAAAGTGACCTAAAGACTTCAAACACATCGATTTGAGTCAATATAGGTCAAATGGGATCGGTTTCGAGTAGAAAGTGACTTAAACACTTCAAATGCATCGATTTACGTCAACATAGGTCAAATGGAATTGGTTTCTGGTTGAAAGTGACCTAAACACTTGAAACACATCGATTAGAGTTAAGATTGGTAAAATGGGATCGATTTGGGGTAGAAAGTGACCTCAATACTTGAAACACATCGATTTGAGTCAAGATAGGTCAAATGTGATCATTTTGGGGTAGAAAGTGACCTAAACACTTGAAACACATCGATTTGACTCAAGATAGGTTAAATGGGATCAATTTGGGGTAGAAAGTGACTTAAACACTTCAATTGCATCGATTTGAGTCAATATAGTTCAAATGAGATCGGTTTTAGGTAGAAAGTGATTTAAACACTTCAAATGCATCAATTTGAGTGAATATAGATCAAATGGGATTAGTTTCGGGTAGAAAGTGACTTAAACATTTCAAATACATCGATTTGAGTCAAGATATTTCAAATGGGATCGGTTTGGGGTAGAAAGTAACCTAAACACTTCAAAAGCATTGATTTGAGTCAATATAGGTCACATGGGATTGGTTTTGGGTAGAACGTGACCTAAACACATCAAATGCATCGATTTAAGTCAATATAGGTCAAATGGAATCAGTTATTGGTTGAGTCAAGATACATCGATTTGAGTCAAGATAGGTCAAATGGGATCGGTTTGGGGTAGAAAGTGACCTCAACACTTCAATATACATTGATTTGAGTTAAGATAGGTCAAATGGGATTGGTTTTGGGTAGAAAGTGACCTAAACAATTGGAACACATCAATTTGTGTCAAGATAGGTCAAATGGGATCAGTTTCAGGTAGAAAGTGACCTTAAAAATTGGAACACATTGATTTGAGTGAAGATAGGTCCAATGGGATCGGTTTCCGGTAGAAATGGACCTAAACACTTGAAACACATCGATTAGAGTCAAGATTGGTCAAATGGGATCGATTTTGTGTAAAAAGTGACTTTAACACTTCAAATGCATCGATTTGAGTCAATATAGGTCAAATGGGATCGATTTCAGGTAGAAAGTGACCTAAACACTTGAAACACATCGATTTGAGAACAGATAGGTCAAATGGGATCAGTTTGGGATAGAAAGTGATCTCAACACTTGAAACACATCTATTTGAGTCAAGATAAGTGATGTGCTCGTTTTAGAGCACATTTATTAACTCATTTTAGTGTCAAGACTCGTAGTTTCGTAATGGTTTTATGTATATTATGCTTGATTTTACCTTGATCTTGTTTTCCAGTTGTCTTAAGTTTATTTCAGGCAATTTTGATGATTTCAAGGTGAAAGGCGATATATTCGAGCCTTTGACACACATATCTTAGCTTGGGCAAGCGTTTGAAGTCATACATGAAGATTTCACGGAGTTCAGAAAAGAGGAAGTGAAAAGAGGAAAGAATGCTCTCAGATTCGGCCGAATCTGAGAGACATTCGACCGAATGGCTGCAGATTCGACCGAATCTGAGACTCATTCGGTCGAATGAGAGGCAGTTTCAGAGTTCTCGAGCCTTGCTACTGGAAAGGCCGAATGGAACTCATTCGGGCGAATGAGCTTCCATTCGGCCGAATCAGACTATACATTCGGGCGAATGCTTGACAGAGATCGATTCCCCGAAGCCTCTGGAATGGGCGAATGGAAGACAATTCGGGCGAATGGGATTACATTCGGCCGAATGATACATAGATTCGGGCGAATGACAGTGTTTTCCTCTGGATCAACTACTTCTTTTTAGGGCCGGCTCCTATGCACTTTAGGGTTTTTCGTAGGTTTTTCTTATTTTGTTATAAATACCCCCTTCCTCTGATGAGGAGGGGAGAGAGCTAGGTTAAATACTTTTATGCACTTTTAGATTTCTTAGCCTCCAAATTCTTTTAGTTTTAGCTTTCAATTTTCAGTTTTTCTTCAACGCTTTGTAGTTCGGATTCTTTTCGTGGATTTCAATTTGAAGCTTTTGTAAGTTTAATTCCTTCCTTTAATCTTAATCCATTACTTTATTTCATAGCATGTTTAGTTCTAAGTTTATCGTTTATTAATTCTGATTTTGTTTTCATTCTCGATTTCATTCCACGTTCGTTTCTGCTGTATCTTTTAATATCTTTATGTTTTTAAGCATGAATATGAGTGAGTAATTCTTTTAGGGGTTTTGATTGGTGAAACCCTAGGAAAGCTATGATCTTTATTGCTTAAGATTGTAGAAACGATGTTAATAAATAGTTTCGGATTCCGATGCGAATCTTGTCCTGCCACTCCTTTGGAGACATAGGGCGATTATAGGTTGTTCGTGTGATCTATAGGGTCACCAACTTCCTCTCGTATTCTTGGGTATCCATGCTAGTTATTAACAGATTTTCTGTAATCTATCATGTTCGGTTTGAAGCTTCATTCCTAGGGTGAATCCAGTCTTGTCCCCGTTTTTCTCTACTTGATTTACTTCGTGAATTGTCGTCATTTATTTTCCGCCTGTTAGTTTTAACTGAATTTTCAACCCCAATTAGTCCGGTTGTGTTAAAAGTCTAAGTCTTGATATACCTTGTCTTCGTGGTTCGACCCCCTACTCCGCTATACTCGTATAGTTTGTAGGTTGGAATAAATATAGTTTGCATAACCTGTCTTTTAGTTAACGACCTAGAAAACCGGTTATCAAAAAGTCAAATGGGATCAGTTTCGGGCAGAAAGTGACCTAAACACTTGGAACACATCGATTTGAGTCAAGATCGGTCAAATGGGATCGGTTTTGGGTAGACATTGACCTAAACATTTGAAACACATCGATTAGAGTCAAGATTGGTCAAATGGGATCGGTTTTGGGTAGAAAGTGACTTAAACAATTCAAATGCAATGATATGAGTCAATATAGGTCAAATGGGATGGATTTCGGGTAGAAAGTGACCTAAACACTTGAAACACATCGATTTGAGTCAAGATAGGTCAAATTGGATCGATTTGGGGTAGAAAGTGACCTAAACACTTGAAACACATCAATTTGAGTCAAGATAGGTCAAATGGGATCGGTTTCGGGTAGAAATTGACCTAAAGAGTTTTGACCAATCGACTTGAGTTAAGATAGGTCAAATGGGATCGGTTTTGGGTAGAAAGTGACCTAAACACTTGAAACACATTGATTTGAGTCAATATAGGTCAAATGGGATCGATTTGGGGTAGAAAGTGACCTAAACACTTGAAACATATCGATTTGAGTCAATATAGGTCAAATGGGAACAATTTCGGGTAGAAAGTTACCTAAACACTTCAAATGCATCGATTTGAGTCAAGATAGGTTCAAATGGGATCGATTTGGGGTAGAACATGATCTAAACACTTGAAACACATTGATTAGAATCAAGGGAGGTCAAATGGGATCAGTTTTGGGGTAGTAAGTGACCTAAACACTTGAAACACATCGATTTGAATCAAGATAGCTCAAATGGGATTAGTTTTAGGTAGAAATTGACCTAAACACTTTTGACAAATTGACTTGAGTCAAGATAGGTCAAATGCGATCGGTTTGGGGTAGAAAGTGACCTAAACACTTGAAACACATCGATTTGAGTCAAGATAAGTAAAATGGGATCAGTTTGGGGTAGAAAGTGTCTTAAACACTTCAATTGCATCAATTTGAGTCAATACAATTCAAATTAGATCGGTTTGAGGTAGAAAGTGTTTTAAACACTTCAAATGCATCAAGTTGAGTGAAGATAGGTAAAATTGGACCAATTTCGGGTAGAAAGTGACTTAAACATTTCAAATACATCGATATAAATCAAGATATTTCAAATGGGATTTGAGTCAGGAAAGGTCAAATGGGATCGGTTTCGGGTAAAAATTGACCTTAACACTTGAAACACATCGATTAGAGTCAAGATTGGTCAAATGGGATCGGTTTTTGGTAGAAAGTGACATAAACACTTCAAATGCATCGATTTGAGTCAATATAGGTCAAATGGGAACGATTTCAGGTAGAAAGTGACCTAAACACTTGAAACACATCTATTTAAGTCAAGATAGGTCAAATGGGATCGGTTTGTAGTAGAAAGTGACCTCAACACTTGAAACACATCGATTTGAGTCAAGATAGGTCAAATGGGATCGGTTTCGAGTAGAAAGTGACCTAAATACTTGAAACACATTGATTTGAGTCAACATAGGTCAAACTGGATCGGTTTCGGGTAGAAATTGACGTAAATAGTTTTGACAAATTAACTTGAGTCAAGATAGGTCAAATTCGATCGGTTTGGGGTAGAAATTGACCTAAACACTTGAAACACATCGATTAGAGTCAAGATTGGTCAAATGGGATCGGTTTTGGGTAGAAAGTGACCTAAAAACTTCAAATGCATCGATTTGAGTCAATATAGGTCAAATGGGATCAATTTCGGGTAGAAAGTGACCAAAACACTTGAAACAAATCGATTTGAGTCAGGAAAGGTCAAATGGGATCAGTTTGGGGTAGAAAGTGTCCTAAACAACTGAAACACATCGATTTTAGTCAAGATAGGTCAAATGGGATCGGTTTCCGGTAGAAAGTGCCCTTAATACTTGAAACACATCGATTTGAGTCAAGATAGGTTAAATTGGATTGGTTTCGGGTAGAAATTGCCTAAACACTTTTGACAAATCGACTTGAGCCAAGATAGGTTAAATGCGATCGGTTTGGGGTAGAAAGTGACCAAAATACTTGAAACACATCGATTTGAGTCAAGATAGGTTAAATAGGATCAGTTTTAGATAGAAATTGACCTAAACACTTGAAACACATCGATTTGAGTCAAGATACGTCAAATGGGATCAGTTTGGGGTAGAAAGTTACTTAAACACTTCAATTGCATTGATTTCAGTCAATATAGTTCAAATAAGATCGGTTTCAGGTACTTCAAATAGGATCAGTTTCAGGTAGAAAGTTACTTAAACACTTCAAATACATCCATTTGAGTCAAAATATTTTAAATGGGATCAGTTTTGGGTAGAAAGTGACTTAAACACTTCAAATACATCGATTTGAGTCACGATAGGTCAAATGGGATCGGTTTAGGATAGAAAGTGACCTAAACACTTGAAACACATCGTTTTGATTCAATATAGGTCAAATGGGATTGGTATGGGGTAGAAAGTGACCTCAAAACTTGAAACAGATCGATTTGAGTCAGGAAAGGTCAAATGGGATAGGTTTGAGGGAGAAACCGACCTAAACAATTGGAACACATCGATTTGAGTCAAGATAGGTCAAATGGGATCGGTTTTGGGTAAAAATTGACCTAAACACTTGAAACACATCGATTAGAGTCAAGATTGGTCAAATGGGATCGGTTTGGGTAGAAAGTGACATAAACACTTCAAATGCATCGATTTGAGTCAATATAGGTCAAATAGGATCAATTTCAGGTAGAAAGTGACCTAAACACTTGAAACACATCTATTTAAGTCAAGTTAGGTCAAATGGGATTGGTTTGTAGTAGAAAGTGAACTCAACACTTGAAACACATTGATTTGAGTCAAGATAGGTAAAATGGGATCGGTTTCGGGTAGAAAGTGACCTAAATACTTGAAACACATCGATTTGAGTCAAGATAGGTCAAATTTGATCGGTTTCGGGTAGAAATTGACGTAAATAGTTTTGACAAATTGACTTGTGTCAAGATAGGTCAAATGCGATCGGTTTGGGGTAGAAATTGACCTAGACACTTGAAACACTTCGATTAGAGTCAAGATTGGTCAAATGGGATCGGTTTTGGGTAGAAAGTGACCTAAACACTTCAAATGCATCGATTTGAGTCAATATAGGTCAAATGGGATCAATTTCGGGTAGAAAGTGACCAAAACACTTGAAACACATCGATTTGAGTCAAGAAAGGTCAAATGGGATCAGTTTGGGGTAGAAAGTGACCTAAATAACTAAAACACATCGATTTGAGCCAAGATAGGTCAAATGGGATCGGTTTCGGGTAGAAAGTGTCCTAAATACTTGAAACACATCTATTTGAGTCAAGATAGGTTAAATTGGATTGGTTTTGGGTAGAAATTGCCTAAACACTTTTGACAAATCCACTTGAGTCAAGATAGGTCAAATGCGATCGGTTTGGGGTAGAAAGTGACCAAAATACTTGAAACACATCGATTTGAGTCAAAATAGGTTAAATAGGATCAGTTTTAGATAGAAATTAACCTAAACACTTGAAAAACATCGATTTGAGTCAAAATAGGTGAAATGGGATCACTTTGGGGTAGAAAGTTACTTAAACACTTCAATTGCATTAATTTGAGTCAATATAGTTCAAATGAGATCGGTTTTAGGTACTTCAAATGAGATCAGTTTTGGGTAGAGAGTGACTTAAACACTTCAAATACATCCATTTGAGTCAAAATACTTCAAATGGGATCGGTTTCAGGTAGTGATAGGCTTATCGCGTACCTTACAAAAATAACCTAACTAATCTCCTAACAATGCAGAAGGGTAAGTAAGGATCGAATCCACAAGGACTATGGTTCACGTCAATCTAAACAGACCCAATTAATCACTAAGCGGGCAACAATCAAAATAAGAGTAATTATCACTAATAACCTAATCAACGCAATCAATTAGACGGAGAATTAATCAATAAACTAAAACATCCAAGATCATGCATTACCACAATTATGATTGATTCAATAACAAATCCTGGTTCCTCAATAATAACCCAATTGTCATGAAGAAAGGCAATCCCTAATTAATACCAAATCGTCTCTCTCGAGCTATTCATTGGCTTCCCAAATTAACAATCAAACCTACTTTCGTGGAATCATGAAAACTAAGGACTTTAAACACCATGCTTATATTCTAGATCATTCAATCAACTACTTTCGTGATGATGATTTTCAAACCCTTAATTGAAATACCCTAATCCCGTTAATACCCAACTTCCGTTGATCTAATAACAAAGGGATGATAACAATACTAATTATTTCTAATCTAGCATTGGCATGAATACAATCAATTAAGCATGTCAATCGGGATTATTATTGGGAAATTTAAACAATTAAACCCTAGACATCAATCATAATCGGGCCTTGCAAGATCTTAGATTAACAGACTACTCACACATATTAATGGAAATAAAAGCAATAATCAAATAAGCAAACATAATTAAAGGCAGAAAATTAAACTAAATTAATATATAAAAATAAGGAAGATGAATACCGAAAGCTTCAATAACAATAATCCAAGTGTTGAAGTACGAATCTACGGAATGATGTAAAAGATGCTTGAAAGAATTAAAAACTAGGGTTTCCGCTGTTCTACAGAGGAAGTGGAATAATTCTGAATAAAAGTCATGCCGTCAAAATGTAAAATACATTGGGTATTTATAGCCCACAAAAGATAAGGCTCATAAATTAAATTTGTCGGCTAAAAATAACCTCGCCCGGTCAGACAGGGCAAAGGCTGCCCGGCCGGGCGAACGGGGTCAGAAAGTCTGCTGCATTGTTCTTCGCTGAATTACTTGCATTATTTGTTTCTTTCGTTGCCCGGTCAGACAGGGCAGAGGTTGCCCGACTGGGCAAGCTGAGTTACTTGCCTTTCACTTCGCAACTCTTCCAAAAATCAAATGGGAACGCGTCCGATCCTCCGTTTGAGCTCCATATTCCTAATAAACTCTAAAAATAGATCGAACATACTAAAGAAGAGATTATTAGCAGGAAATAGCTCCGTAGAGCGTAAAACCACGTAAAACATCGTAGTAAACCCGGGGAAAAACATAGTATAATTCGCATATATCAGGTAGAAAGATACTTAAACACTTCAAATACATCGATTTGAGTCACGATAGGTCAAATGGGATCGATTTGGGATAGAAAGTGACCTAAACACTTGAAATAGATCGATTTGAGTCAGGAAAGGTCAAATGGGATAGGTTTCGGGTAGAAAGTGACCTAAACACTTTAAATGCATCGATTTGACTAAGATAGGTTAAATGGGATCGATTTGGGCCAGAAAGTGACCTAAACACTTTAAAGGCATCAATTTCAATCAAGATAGACCAAATGGGATCGATTCGGGGTAGAAAGTGACCTAAACACTTCAAATGCATCGATTTGAGTTAATATAGGTTAAATGGGTTCGGATTCGGGTAGAAAGTGACCTTAACAGTTGAAACACATCGATTTGAGTCAAGATAGGTCAAATGGGATCAGTTTGGCGTAGAAAGTGACCTAAACAGAAGAAACACATCGATTTGAGTCAAGAAAGGTCAAATGGGATCGGTTTGGGGTAGAAAGTGACCTAAACACTTGAAACATATCGATTTGAGTCAAGATAGGTCAAATGGGATCAGTTTCGGGTAGAAAGTGACCTAAATACTTGAAAAACATCGATATGAGTCAAGATAGGTTAAATTGGATCGGTTTCGGGTAGAAATTAACATAAACAATTTTGACAAATGGACTTGAGTCAAGATAGGTCAAATGCGATCGGTTTGGGGTAGAAAGTGACCTAAACACTTGAAACACATCGATTTGAGTCAAAATAGGTTAAATGGGACCAGTTTTAGGAAGAAATTGACCTAAACACTTGAAACAAATCGATTTGAGTCAAGATAGGTCAAATGGGATCAGTTTGGGGTAGAAAATTGCTTGAACATTTCAATTGCATTGATTTGAGTGAAGATGTTTCAAATGGGATCAGTTTCGGGTAGAAAGTGACTGAAACATTTCAAATACATCCATTTGAGTCAAAATATTTCAAATGCGATCGGTTTCGGGTAGAAAGTGACTTAAACACTTCAAATACATCGATTTGAGTCACGATAGGTCAAATGGGATCGGTTTGGGATAGAAAGTAATCTAAACCCTTGAAACACATCGATATTAGTCAATACAGGTCAAATGGGATCGATTTGGGGTAGAAAGTGACCTAAATACTTGAAACACATCAATTTGGGTCAATATAGGTCACATGGGATCGGTTTCGGGTAGAAAGTGACTTAAACACTTCAAATGCATCAATTTGGGTCAAGATAGGTCAAATGGGAACGATTTGGGCTAGAAACTGACCTTAACACTATAAACACATCAATTTCAGTCAAGATAGGTCAAATGGGATCGGTTTGGGGTAGAAAGTGACCTAAACACTTCAAATGCAACAATTTAGGTTAATATAGGTTAAGTGGGTTCGGATTCGGGTAGAAAGTGACCTAAACACTTGAAACACATCGATTTGAGTCAAGATATTTCAAATGGGATTGGTTTTGGGTAGAAAGTGACTTAAACACTTCAAATACATCGATTTGAGTCGTGATAGGTCAAATGGGATCGATTTGGGATAGAAAGTGACCTAAACACTTGAAACACATTTATATCAGTCAATATAGGTCAAATGGGATCGATTTGGGGTAGAAAGTGACCTAAATACTTGAAACACATCAATTTGAGTCAATATAGGTCAAATAGGATCGGTTTCGGGTAGAAAGTGACCTAAACACTTCAAATGCATCGATTTGAGTCACGATAGGTCAGTTGGGATCTATTTGGGCTAGAAAGTGACCTAAACACTTTAAACACATCAATTTCAGTCAAGATAGGTCAAATTGGATCGGTTTGGGGTAGAAAGTGACCTAAACACTTCAAATGCATCAATTTGACTAAATATAGGTTAAATGGGTTCGTATTCAGGTAGAAAGTGACCTAAACTCTTGAAACACATCGATTTGAGTCAAGATATTTCAAATGGGATTGGTTTCGGGTAGAAATTAACTTAAACACTTCAAATACATCCATTGGAGTCAAAATATTTCAAATGGGATCGGTTTCGTGTAGAAAGTGACTTAAATGCTTTAAATACATCTATTTGAGTCACGATAGGTCAAATGGGATCAGTTACGGATAGAAAGTGACCTAAACACTTGAAACACATCGATATCAGTCAATATAGGTCAAACGGGATCGATTTGGGGTAGAAAGTGAGCTAAATACTTGAAACACATCAATTTGAGTCAATATAGGTCAAATGGGATTGGTTTCGGCTAGGAAGTGACCTAAACACTTCAAATGCATCGATTTGACTCAAGATAGGTCAAATGGGATCGATTTGGGCTAGAAAGTGACCTAAAAACTTTAAACACATCAATTTCAGTCAATATAGGTCAAATGGGATCGGTTTGGGGTAGAAAGTGACCTAAACACTTCAAATGCATCAATTTGGGTTAATATAAGTTAAATGGGTTCGGATTCGGGTTGAAAGTGACCTAAACACTTGAAACACATCAATTTGAGTCAAGATATTTCAAATGGGATTGGTTTCGGGTAGAAAGTGACTTAAACACTTGAAATACATCTATTTGAGTCATGACAGATCAAATGGGATTGGTTTGGGATAGAAAGTGACCTAAACACTTGAAACACATCGATATCAGTAAATATAGGTCAAATGGGATCGATTTGGGGTAGAAAGTGAGCTAAATACTTGAAATACATCAATTTGAGTCAATATAGGTCAAATAGGATCGGTTTCGGGTAGAAAGTGACCTAAACATTTCAAATGCTGATGTGTTTACTGATGTGTTTGATGTGTTTGTGGTTTAGGATCGTTTTGGAGTGGATTAGATGAATTAGAAACAAATTCGTCTCAAAAGGAAACAAGATAAACACTCAAAGTAGAATCGGGTCTAAATTGCGTGTAGGAGAAATAATCTGGACCAAACACGAAGTAAGGCTAGATTATAGAGCTTATACTAACTAGCACTAAGCAAAGAAGGTATAAGTTTGTGAAACACAAAGTAACACATGAAATTCACAAAGAAAATCAGATTCTGTTCTACTTCTTTTTCACTCCCTCAAATGAATTGGCAAGTGCCCTATTTATAGGAAGCTTTACAAATCCTTTAGCTTCCTATCTTATACGTTTAAAACAGAAGAAACAAGCCTCAATAAAGCTTTGTAACTCCTTTTACGAAATTCAAAACAGAATTTAAAACTAAATTCAAACTGAGCATGATTCAAGCCTTGAATCACGCTTTGACTAAGTCACTAAATGACTGATTATTTGAGCAGCTATTACGTGCATATTTGAAAGAAAATAACCTCCCTAATTAAAGCTTTAAACGACTAAAATAAACAGCAAATAAATCATAATTATTCTCCCACAGAAATCGCCATGAATCAAGCATTAACCCCCCTTTTTAGCTGTGGCGTTAATTTGGCTGTTTGAAAACTTCTTCTTGACCGTCCCCTTTAACTGGCCATAACTTCCCCTTTGCTCTCTTCCCATTTAAGGCAAGAAACAAAAGGATTAATTGAAGAGAACCCCACGAAATTATCACCCAAGGACTTGGACTTTTTGTGGATGAACAAGGCATGGACCGTCGTTTGAACTTCTGGAACTTTATGAACTTTAGTTAAGACTTGATTGCTTGCTGCCATATCATTCTCCCCCTCTTCGGAAAAGTTTGCCCTCAAACTTTCATCATCTAGATATGGGCTCAAGTCTCCCACATTGAACGTTGCACTTACGCCACCAAACTCACCAGGTAGATCAATCTTGTAAGCACTTTCCCCAATTTTCTCCAAGACTTGAAAGGGACCATCTGATCTAGGCATGAGCTTATTTTTCCTAAGGTTAGGAAAACGTTCCTTCCTTAAATGTAGCCAAACCAAGTCACCTTTAGCAAATGTAGGTTGTTTACGGTTCTTATTTGCACGGTCTTTGTAGACTTTGTTCATAGCTTCAATCTTCTTTTTGACTTTGGTGCATGTTTTCTGAAATGCTTCCCACCTCTTCTTAGGTTCTCCATGTATCAAATCTCCTTTAGGCAAGGGAATTAACTCAATGGGCAGCAAAGGATTAACCCCATACACCACTTCAAAAGGACTACGAGCAGTGGTAGAAGAAGGAGACCTATCGTAAGCGAATTCAGCATGGGCTAACTTAACATCCCAATCCTTTTGAGTTCTACTCACTAGACCTCTTAACAAAGCACCAAGGGTTCTATTAGTCACTTCTGTTTGACCATCCGTTTGTGGATGATGAGAAGTACTAAATAGGAGCTTAGTCCCCACCAATTTCCACAAGATTCTCCAAAAATGACTAAGGAATTTAGTATCCCTATCCGAAACAATGGTCCTTGGAACCCCATGTAAACGAATGATTTCTCTAAAGTATAAATCAGCAACTTTAGAAGCATCATCTGTTTTGTGACATGGAATAAAATGCGCCATTTTAGAAAAACGGTCCACCACCACCATGATACTATCCTTCCCCCTTTGAGTCCTAGGGAGACCCACAATAAAATCCATGCTTACTCCTTCCCATGGAACATCAGGAACGGGTAATGGAGTTGACCAAAATGGTCAAGGTACGTTTATCCATGGTCTAGGGGAAGACGATCAAAACGGTGCCATTGAACAAAATGCTAAAGGCTTAATTCTGTCCAAATCATTCTTCAATCCTATGCAAGGCGGTTCAAAAGGTTTTACTACAGGTTATACTTCCCTTAAAGTAGTTAATCTAGTTGAAGGGAGTTAGTAAAGATGCCGGTGGGATGCCACGCATGACTCGTGTAATTGGAGTCAAATTGGACGATCATGGGGCATGAAGTGAGGGATTAGTTGAACTGATTGGTTAGGGAACTAATTAACGTGAATTAAGGAGGGTAGTTAGCTCGTTGGTTTGTTAAACTGAAGAGGCGTGTGAATTAGAGTTAGTTAGCTGATTCTTTGCTTAGTTGGTTATTTAGTTGACGTAAATTAAGGAGGTAGTTAGTTAGCTGGTCAGACTGGTTGGTTAGTTGACGTAAAATGGGGAGTTAGTTAGTTAATGGGTGGAATAAAGGAGTTTGAGTCAAAGGAAGTTACAAGCCAGCTATTTACAAGGATTTGAACGTTGAACAAGCAAGCTTTTGCACATGGGAAATGCGTTGGAAGACTTCTTATTTGCTGAACGGTTTTTTCCTTAATTCAAGCTTAGTTAGTTAGTTTCAGTTTATTGTTAATAGTTAATTTCAGTTTTCTTTGTGATAAAGGGTTAATAAGGACGGTTATATGAGCCTTTTAATCACTTTATAATTAGTTTTATTTCTGTCTTTAATTAGGCAAGTTATGGATAATTACAAAAGGGGAATCCTATGTAATGAAGGCACTACTATAAATAGTGCACGAATTGAATAGAAATACATCCAGAAATTTGCTAAACACTTGTGTTGTTCTTCATTAAACGTGACTTTGCTGTAGTCATCTTTAAGGTCCAAATTTGAGTATCCAAATTTGAAGAGTGTTAATTTTGGTGAGAGTTCCCAAGATTAAAACTTATAGTTTCTGATTTGGTGAGAGTTCCCTTATCGAAAACTATTCCAAGCAACGAGTGAGAGTTCCTCTTTGCTATATTCTTAGCTTAGGGTGAGAGTTCCCCTAACTAAAACATTCGTTTTTCTTAACTAAATCGTGTCTCTTTTTGCCTTCTGTTACGTTTAAGTGTTTTAACAAGGTTTCTCATCTTGTTTACACATCATTTGGCGCGCCAGGTAGGGGGAAAATTTTCTTAAATTTTTCCAAAGGGGACGAGTACCTACGCGATATGGGAGACAATCAGGATTTGAGAACAGCTTTGGAAGCCCTTAATCGCTCCATTGCTAGTCAAGAAAGATTGGCCGAAACTAATGCTAATCTACAAGGGAATCTTGCTGCCTTAATGGCAAGACTCATGAATGAGCATGACAGAAGAGATCAAGGCGAAGATCCTCCACCTAGAAGGGAGGATAGGAGTCTCAAAGTGGATATCCCTTCTTTTGATGGGACGCTTGATCCGGAAAGGTATTTGGAGTGGGAAAAATCCTTGGAAAGGTACTTCGAGTACAAGGATATTCATGAGGAAGACCAACAGTACAAGATAGCCAAAGTTAAACTGAAGGGCTATGGTGACAATTGGTTGCAAGGAGAACAAAGAGGGCGTACCCTTAGGGGTAAGGCTCATATTTCCACTTGGGAAAAGCTGAAAAAGAGGATGAGAGATCGTTTCATTCCTCACAATTACAAACAGAGTCAGTATGTGAAATGGAGCACTCTACACCAAAATGGCGATTCCGTAGAAGATTATATCAAAGAATTTGATAGACTTGCCATTGTGTGCGAAGTGACTGAAAATGAAGAGTTGAAGTTGGGACGTTTTGTAGCTGGGTTGGATCAAGAGTTACAAGACAGACTTGAAGGTTACACTAACCTCACGTTTGTGGAAGCATGCAAACTTGTGACGAAATTTGATGCCAAGAGAAAAAGGAAGAAAACGCCTATCACTACTCCAGTGGTACGTAAACCACCCTTCACTCCAAGGGAGGGTTCTTCTTTTACCAAACCTAATGAACCACCTAAGAGGAACACGAAAGACATCAAGATTAGTGATCTTGTGTGTTACAAGTGTGGTGGCAGAGGACACTACAAAAGAGATTGTCCTAATTCAAGAGCCTTAACCATGCAAGAGGCTAAACTCATAGCCACCCAAAGCATCAATTGGGAGGAATTTGAGTCTGAAGAAGAAAAGGAAGTGACCCCACATGAAAGAGATGAGGAGGAGGAGGAGCATTGCTATCCGGAGTCGGAGGACCGAATCAATTTGGTGGTCAGGAGAGCATTACAAGCTCGCGTGGAGGAACCTTTGGCGCCACAAAGGCAACACATTTTCATCACCAAATGTAAAGTTGGTGACGAGGTATGTAATTTAATTATTGATGGAGGCAGTGAGGCTAATACGGTGTCTAAAGCGCTAGTAACTAAACTGGGTCTTAACACCACCAATCATCCACATCCTTACAAATTGAGCTGGTTAGATTCGAATGCTAATACTGGGGTTAGAAAGCAATGTATGGTGAATTTTTCGATTGGGTCATATCATGATAGTCAATTGTGTGATGTTGTTTTAATGGATGCTTGTCATATTCTTCTTGGAAGACCATGGCAATCTGATAAAAAATCAATTCATGATGGGTACCATAACACCTATACTATCACTCACCAAGGGAAACACAAGAAATTGCATCCTTTACCACCCCCACGTTTTTTACAACCACAAAAATCCCAAATTTCCTTGTTATCTTGCAAAGAATTTGAGAGGGAGTTCGAAGGTGAGGGAGAACTTTTCATGTTATATTCGAAAGAAATACATGAAAAATTTGTGAATCAAAATCCTAAACTTGCGAAGTTGATCAAAGAGTTTGAGGATGTTTTTCCTGATGAGTTACCGAAGGGATTACCACCCTTGAGAGGAATTGAGCATCAAATTGATCTCATTCCAGGCGCACCTTTACCAAATAAACCCGCTTATAGATGTAACCCTTTAGAAACCAAGGAGTTGCAAAGGCAAATTGAAGAATTGATGGGTATGGGATATGTGCGTGAATCTATGAGTCCTTGTGCGGTTCCTGCTTTGTTGGTTCCTAAAAAGGATGGTACTTGGCGTATGTGCATTGATAGTAGAGCTGTTAACAATATTACTATCAAATACAGATTTCCAATTCCAAGACTTGATGATATGTTGGACGAATTGAGTGGTTCAAATATTTTCTCAAAAGTTGATTTGAGAAGTGGTTACCATCAGATTCGTATGCGGGAAGGTGATGAATGGAAGACTGCGTTCAAGACAAAGCATGGGTTGTATGAATGGCTCGTGATGCCGTTTGGTTTGACCAATGCACCTAGTACATTCATGAGATTGATGAACGAGGTGTTGAGGCCATTTCTCGGCAAATTCGTGGTGGTGTATCTTGATGATATCCTTATTTACTCTAAAAATGAGGATGAACATTTAGATCATTTACTACAAGTGTTTTCAGTTTTGAGGACACAAAAATTGTATGGAAAACTCGAAAAATGTGATTTTATGTTATATGAAGTCACTTTTCTTGGTTATATAGTTTCAGGTAATGGCGTGAAAGTGGATCCTTGCAAGGTTGAAGCGATTCAATCTTGGCCTAGTCCGAAAACACTCACGGAGGTCCGTTCTTTCCATGGCCTAGCTTCTTTCTATAGAAGATTTATAAAGAATTTTAGCACACTCATGGCTCCTATAACTGAGTGTACTAAAAAGGGAACGTTTGAATGGACGGCACAAGCGCAAAAGGCCCTTGAAGAAGTCAAGGAGAGAATGTGCAACACTCCTATTCTTGCACTCCCTGATTTTTCCAAGCCATTTGAAGTGGAATGTGACGCGAGTGGGAAGGGAATTGGAGCAGTTTTGATTCAAGAAGGGCGTCCAATTGCTTATTTCAGTGAGAAGTTGAGTCAAGGCAAACTGAACTACTCTACCTATGATAAAGAGTTCTATGCTATGGTACGAGCTCTAGATCATTGGTCACACTACTTGAGGCCACAACCGTTCATATTGCATTCAGACCATGAATCTTTGAGATTTATCCATGGTCAAAAGAAGTTGAATTCAAGACATGCAAAATGGGTTGAATTCTTGCAAACATTTAACTTTTCCTCTAAATATAAGAGTGGAAAAGCTAATGTTGTTGCGGATGCCTTATCTAGGAGGCATAATTTACTCGGAGTTGTCGAAGCCAAGGTCCTTGGATTTGATTTAATCAAGGAATACTACAAGGAGGATGGCGACTTTACTGAAATCCTACAGAAATGTATCCATGGGATATATGACTTATTTTCCTTGCATGATGGCTTTCTTTTTAAGGGAAATCGGTTATGCATTCCTAAGTGTCCAATTCGAAGCTTATTGATCCATGAAGCTCATGGAGGGGGCCTAGCTGGTCATGTGGGAATTCAAAAAACAATGGAGCTTCTCCAAGCTCACTTTTATTGGCCAAGAATGTTAGCCACAATTCATCAGGTGGTTAATCGTTGTTCTACATGTCAAAGGGCCAAGATGGTGTTTCACAAAGGTCTCTACAAACCTTTGCCGGTTCCGGAAAGACCTTGGGAAGATGTGAGCATGGATTTCGTTATGGCTTTACCTAGGACTCAAAGAGGTAAAGATTCAATCATGGTGGTTGTAGATCGATTTTCGAAGATGGCGCATTTCATTCCTTGTCACAAGACCGAAGATGCTATGAAAGTGGCTAAATTATACTTTGAAGAAGTTGTTCGTTTTCATGGAGTGCCACGTACCATTGTGTCCGATCGTGATACAAAGTTTCTTAGCCATTTTTGGAAATCAATATGGCGCTTAATGGGAACAAAGCTACTGTTTTCTACTTCACACCATCCACAAACCGATGGTCAAACTGAAGTGGTGAATAGAACACTCGGTTCTTTGCTTAGAACCTTGGTTAGTAAGAGTGCTAAGGATTGGGATGTCAAGCTAGCTCATGCTGAGTTTGCTTACAATCGGACCCCTAGTGCTACTACAAAGTACTCTCCTTTTGAAGTAGTCTATGGTGTCAATCCCTATGTTCCTATTGATCTCATAGCTTTGCCACAAGACAAGTTCGTTCATGGTGGAGCTAAGGAACAAGCCGAGTTTATGTTGAAGGTTCACAAGGAAGTTAGGAAGAATATCGAAAAGGCAAATGAAGTCTACAAGAAACAAGCCAACAAGAGGGTGAGAAACGTGAAATCTTTCGAAGTTGGAGATTTGGTATGGATTTATATGAGGAAGGAACGTTTTCCTAGCAAAAGGAAAAATAAGCTTATGCCAAGAGCCGAAGGACCATTTGAGATCGTGGAAAAAATCAATGAAAACGCCTACAAAGTCGATTTGGGAGGACAATACGGGATCTCAAATACATTCAATGTTGGTGATCTTTCTCCTTACCTTGATGATGACGAATTGAGGGCAATTCCTTTTGAAGAAGGGGAGGATGACCAAAATGGTCAAGGTACGTTTATCCATGGTCTAGGGGAAGACGATCAAAACGGTGCCATTGAACAAAATGCTAAAGGCTTAATTCTGTCCAAATCATTCTTCAATCCTATGCAAGGCGGTTCAAAAGGTTTTACTACAGGTTATACTTCCCTTAAAGTAGTTAATCTAGTTGAAGGGAGTTAGTAAAGATGCCGGTGGGATGCCACGCATGACTCGTGTAATTGGAGTCAAATTGGACGATCATGGGGCATGAAGTGAGGGATTAGTTGAACTGATTGGTTAGGGAACTAATTAACGTGAATTAAGGAGGGTAGTTAGCTCGTTGGTTTGTTAAACTGAAGAGGCGTGTGAATTAGAGTTAGTTAGCTGATTCTTTGCTTAGTTGGTTATTTAGTTGACGTAAATTAAGGAGGTAGTTAGTTAGCTGGTCAGACTGGTTGGTTAGTTGACGTAAAATGGGGAGTTAGTTAGTTAATGGGTGGAATAAAGGAGTTTGAGTCAAAGGAAGTTACAAGCCAGCTATTTACAAGGATTTGAACGTTGAACAAGCAAGCTTTTGCACATGGGAAATGCGTTGGAAGACTTCTTATTTGCTGAACGGTTTTTTCCTTAATTCAAGCTTAGTTAGTTAGTTTCAGTTTATTGTTAATAGTTAATTTCAGTTTTCTTTGTGATAAAGGGTTAATAAGGACGGTTATATGAGCCTTTTAATCACTTTATAATTAGTTTTATTTCTGTCTTTAATTAGGCAAGTTATGGATAATTACAAAAGGGGAATCCTATGTAATGAAGGCACTACTATAAATAGTGCACGAATTGAATAGAAATACATCCAGAAATTTGCTAAACACTTGTGTTGTTCTTCATTAAACGTGACTTTGCTGTAGTCATCTTTAAGGTCCAAATTTGAGTATCCAAATTTGAAGAGTGTTAATTTTGGTGAGAGTTCCCAAGATTAAAACTTATAGTTTCTGATTTGGTGAGAGTTCCCTTATCGAAAACTATTCCAAGCAACGAGTGAGAGTTCCTCTTTGCTATATTCTTAGCTTAGGGTGAGAGTTCCCCTAACTAAAACATTCGTTTTTCTTAACTAAATCGTGTCTCTTTTTGCCTTCTGTTACGTTTAAGTGTTTTAACAAGGTTTCTCATCTTGTTTACACATCAGGAGTGTAAAGACCCTTATGAAAAGTACTCTTGGATTTTTGACAAGTAGAACACCTTTCCACAATGTGAGTTACGTCTTTGATCATATGAGGCCAATAGAAATGTTCTTGAAGCATTTCTAATGTCTTATGTATTCCAAAATGACCAGCAATTCCTCCCCCATGGATTTCACGAACCAAGACTTCACGCACACCATTCTTAGGCACACAAAGTTTGTTTCCTTTGAATAAGAACCCATCTTGAACCGTGTAGTCTTGAGTAGGTTTCTTGAATTTTCCAGAAAAATCCTCATCTTCTTCATAGTGATTTTTCAAGTGTTCAAACCCAAGAATCTTCGTATGAACCATAGCTAATAAATAGCTTCTCCTTGATAATGCATCAGCTACAACATTCTTCTTCCCTTCTTTGTACCTCGAACTGAATGTAAAAGATTGAAGAAATTCAACCCATTTAGAATGTCGGTGATTAAGCTTTTGCTGTCCATGAATGAATTTCAAGGCTTCATGATCCGAATGTAAAACAAACGGTTTTGGCCTTAGGTAATGAGACCAATGATCTAGAGCCCGAACAATAGCATAGAACTCACGATCATAATTTGAATAATTAAGCTTAGCACCACTTAATTTTTCGCTGAAATAACAAATGGGTCTCTTTCCTTGAATAAGAACAGCACCAATACCCACGCCACTTGCATCACATTCAACCTCAAACAGTTTATCAAAATTTGGCAATGCAAGAACCGTTGTATTGCACAATTTCTCCTTGATCTCTTCAAAGGCTTTTTGAGCAGATTCACTCCAAATGAACGCACCTTTCTTCAATAATTCGGTCAAAGGAGCTGTGATTGTTGAGAAATTCTTGATAAAGATTCTGTAAAATGAAGCAAGACCATGAAAGCTCCTCACTTCATGCACATCTTTCGGCACTTTCCAAGTTGAAATAGCCTTCACCTTTTCTGGATCAACCTGTACTCCTTCACTAGATACAACATATCCTAGGAAAGTAATATGCTTACACATGAAAGCACATTTTTCTAACTTCCCATACAATCTGTTAGTCCTTAAAACCTCAAATAAAGATTTTAAATGTAACAAATGTTCATCTATGGATTTGCTATACACTAGAATATCATCTAAATATACAACAATGAATTTGTTGAGAAAAGGACGCAGTACCTCATTCATGAGTCTCATGAAAGAGCTAGGAGCATTGCAAAGACCAAATGGCATGACAAGCCATTCGTATAAGCCTTGCTTAGTCTTAAAAGCTGTCTTCCATTCATCACCTTCACGAATTCTCATTTGATGATAGCCACTTCGTAAATCAATTTTACTGAAAATCTTGGCTCCACTCAACTCATCAAACATGTCTTGAAGCCTTGGCATAGGAAATCTGTATTTGATAGTAATATTATTGATAGAACGACTATCAATACACATTCTCCAAGTTCCTTCTTTCTTAGGTACTAAAAGAGCAGGAACAGCACATGGGCTAAGGCTTTCACGCACATAACCCCTCTCTATGAGTTCTTCTACTTGTCTTTGCAACTCCTTGGCCTGATCGGGACTACACCTGTAGGCTGGCTTATTAGGCAATTGAGCTCCCGGAATCAAGTCAATAGCATGTTCAATACCTCGAAATGGAGGCAGGCCTTGTGGCAAATCACTAGGAAATACATCAGAAAATTCCTCTAGCAATTTCTTCAAAGGTAATGAGTTAGTAACATTAGAAAGGTTATCATCAACAGGTTTAACAACAAGAAAAACCCTTCCCCTTCCATAGCATACTCACGCTCAAACTCACGTCTCGAAACCAGAAAATTAGGTTTCTTCTCCACCATAGGTTCAACCTTTGGAGGCAAAGGAAGTAACCTGATTTTCTTTCCCCCATGAGCAGTGACCGTATAAACATTAGAAATGCCATCATGCAACGCATTTCTATCAAACTGCCATGGTCTACCAAGCAAAATATGACACGCACTCATAGGCAGAATATCACACCAACGTTCATCATGAAAATTCCCAATTGTAAAAGAAACTAGAGCTTGTTTCTTAACCTTTAAACCGGTGTCATTATCTAGCCAATTTAACTTATAAGGCTTAGCATGTTCACGAGTAGGTAATTTCAGTTTACTTACAAGTTCCTTAGAGGCCACATCTGTACAAGAACCACCATCTACAATCACATCACAAATCTTGTCTCGTACCTTGCATCTGGTATGGAAAAGATTCTCTCTTTGTTGCACATCTTTGAGAGGTTCAGAATGTAGGATCCTCCTCATAACACCACACAATGGAGTGGCATCTTCTTTAGCTCCATATTCCTCATATTCCTCTTCTTCTTCCTCATTTTCCTCGGAATCATACCCTCCTTCATGAATGGTGAGTGTGTTCCGTTTTGGACATTCACTAGCAATATGTCCCTTTTCATGGCACTTGTAACACGTTCTCTTGGAAGCCTCTTGCTTGAAATCCGTTTTTCCTCCTTTGAATGAGTTAGGAGTAAAAGTGGATTTGGCAGCAACCTCACCTTTTCCTATGGAAGGAAAAGCTTTGTAAGGAGGCCTCGAAGTAGGTCTTGGCCTATCTTCTTTGTGTTGTGCCTCAACCTTTCTGGCAGCCTTAACAACTTCTTCATAGGTGGAATAAGGTAGGAGATCCACCTTATTAGCAATTGGTTTTGACAACCCTTTGGTAAAACGTGCAATTTTGAGTGGCTCTCTCTCTTGCATATCACATACCAAACTGAGTTTTTCAAATTCTTGCACATAATCATCAACACTTCGTTCCCCTTGAGCTAGGCGAGTCAATTTTACATATTGATCTTGCTCATACTCACGTGGAATCCAACGTTGCTCCATTTTTTTTCTGAGTTTCACCCATGACTCAATCTTACCCTTTCCTTCTCTTCTCCTTTTGGCCTTCAGATTATCATACCAAAGTCCAGCAAGTTTGGTTAACTTAAGAATCGCCATTTTACAACTCCTAGTATCATCATACTCCTTATACTCAAAATACTCTCCAATCTACGTACCCAATCAAAAAAAACTTCTGGATCGTTAGATCCATCAAATTCAGGAAGATCTAATTTGAGACTTCTATCTTCTGGGTAACCACGAAATTGTGATTCCCCTTGGGTGGGTGTGGAATTGGAATGTTCTAATTCCTCTAACTTTCTACCTTGTCTAAGGCATAGGTCAGCAATGGCATCCATACGTGTTTCATGCTTTTTCATTTCGTCATGCATTTCCTGGAGTTTTCCAAGAATGTCTTTCATCACTTTGTGAGATGTTGAGTTGGATGAACTCGAAGCCATACTCCAAAACCTTTCCTCTGATACCAACTGATGTGTTTACTGATGTGTTTGATGTGTTTGTGGTTTAGGATCGTTTTGGAGTGGATTAGATGAATTAGAAACAAATTCGTCTCAAAAGGAAACAAGATAAACACTCAAAGTAGAATCGGGTCTAAATTGCGTGTAGGGGAAATAATCTGGACCAAACACGAAGTAAGGCTAGATTATAGAGCTTATACTAACTAGCACTAAGCAAAGAAGGTATAAGTTTGTGAAACACAAAGTAACACATGAAATTCACAAAGAAAATCAGATTCTGTTCTACTTCTTTTTCACTCCCTTAAATGAATTGGCAAGTGCCCTATTTATAGGAAGCTTTACAAATCCTTTAGCTTCCTATCTTATACGTTTAAAACAGAAGAAACAAGCCTCAATAAAGCTTTGTAACTCCTTTTACGAAATTCAAAACAGAATTTAAAACTGAATTCAAACTGAGCATGATTCAAGCCTTGAATCACGCTTTGACTAAGTCACTAAATGACTGATTATTTGAGCAGCTATTACGTGCATATTTGACAGAAAATAACCTCCCTAATTAAAGCTTTAAACGACTAAAATAAACAGCAAATAAATCATAATTATTCTCCCACAGAAATCGCCATGAATCAAGCATTAACCCCCCTTTTTAGCTGTGGCGTTAATTTGGCTGTTTGAAAACTTCTTCTTGACCGTCCCCTTTAACTGGCCATAACTTCCCCTTTGCTCTCTTCCCATTTAAGGCAAGAAACAAAAGGATTAATTAAAGAGAACCCCACGAAATTATCACCCAAGGACTTGGACTTTTTGTGGATGAACAAGGCATGGACCGTCGTTTGAACTTCTGGAACTTTATGAACTTTAGTTAAGACTTGATTGCTTGCTGCCATATCAAATGCATCGATTTGAGTTAAGATAGGTCAAATGGGATCTATTTGGGCTAGAAAGTGACCTAAACACTTTAAACACATCAATTTCAGTCAAGATAGGTCAAATTGGATCAGTTTGGGGTAGAAAGTGACCGAAACACTTCAAATGCATCAATTTGACTTAATAAAGGTTAAATGGGTTCGTTTTCGGGTAGAAAAAGACCTAAACACTTGAAACACATCGATTTGAGTCAAGATATTTCAAATGGGATTGGTTTCGGGTAGAAATTGACTTAAACACTTCAAATACATCCATTTGAGTCAAAATATTTCAAATGGGAACGGTTCGGGTAGAAAGTGACTTAAACGCTTCAAATACATTGATTTGAGTCTCGATAGGTCAAATGGGATCGGTTTGGGATAGAAAGTGACCTAAACATTCGAAACACATCGATATCAGTCAATATAGGTCAAATGGGATCGATTTGGGGTAGAAAGTGACCTAAATACTTAAAACACATCAATTTGAGTCAATATAGGTCAAATGGGATCGGTTTCGGCTAGAAAGTCACCTAACACTTCAAATGCATCGATTTCACTCTAGATAGGTCAAATGGGATCTATTTGGGCTAGAAAGTGACCTAAACACTTTAAACACATCAATTTTAGTCAAGATAGGTCAAATGGGATCGGTTTGGGGTAGAAAGTGACCTAAACACTTCAAATGCATCGATTTTAGTTAATATAGGTTAATTGGGTTCAGATTCGGGTAGAAAGTAACCTAAACACTTGAAATACATCGATTTGAGTCAAGATAGGTCAAATGGGATCAGTTTGGGGTAGAAAGTGATCTAAACACATGAAACACATCGATTTAAGTCAAGAAAGGTCAAATTTGATCGGTTTTGGGTAGAAAGTGACCTAAACACTTGAAACATATCGATTTGAGTGAAGATAGGTCAAATGGGATCGATTTCTGGTAGAAAGTGACCTAAACACTTGTAACACATCGATTTGAGTCAAGATATTTCAAATGGGATTGGTTTCGGGTAGAAATTGACTTAAACACTTCAAATACATCCATTTGAGTCAAAATAATTCAAATGGGATCAGTTTCGGGTAGAAAGTGACTTAAACGCTTCAAATACCTCGATTTGAGTCACGATAGGTCAAATGGGATCAGTTTAGGATAGAAAGTGACCTAAACACTTGAAACACATCGATATCAGTCAATATAGGTCAAATGGGATCGATTTCGGGTCGAAAGTGACCTAAATACTTGAAACACATCAATTTGAGTCAATATAGGTCAAATAGGATCGGTTTCGGGTAGAAAGTGACCTAAACACTTCAAATGCATCGATTTGAGTCACGATAGGTCAGTTGGGATCTATTTGGGCTAGAAAGTGACCTAAACACTTTAAACACATCAATTTCAGTCAAGATAGGTCAAATTGGATCGGTTTGGGGTAGAAAGTGACCTAAACACTTCAAATGTATCAATTTGACTAAATATAGGTTAAATGGGTTCGTATTCAGGTAGAAAGTGACCTAAACACTTGAAACACATCGATTTGAGTCAAGATATTTCAAATGGGATTGGTTTCGGGTAGAAATTAACTTAAACACTTCAAATACATCCATTGGAGTCAAAATATTTCAAATGGGATCGGTTTCGTGTAGAAAGTGACTTAAATGCTTTAAATACATCTATTTGAGTCACGATAGGTCAAATGGGATCAGTTACGGATAGAAAGTGGCCTAAACACTTGAAACACATCGATATCAGTCAATATAGGTCAAACGGGATCGATTTGGGGTAGAAAGTGAGCTAAATACTTGAAACACATCAATTTGAGTCAATATAGGTCAAATGGGATTGGTTTCGGCTAGGAAGTGACCTAAACACTTCAAATGCATCGATTTGACTCAAGATAGGTCAAATGGGATCGATTTGGGCTAGAAAGTGATCTAAAAACTTTAAACACGTCAATTTCAGTCAATATAGGTCAAATGGGATCGGTTTGGGGTAGAAAGTGACCTAAACACTTCAAATGCATCAATTTGGGTTAATATAAGTTAAATGGGTTCGGATTCGGGTTGAAAGTGACCTAAACACTTGAAACACATCAATTTGAGTCAAGATATTTCAAATGGGATTGGTTTCGGGTAGAAAATGACTTAAACACTTCAAATACATCTATTTGAGTCATGACAGGTCAAATGGGATTGGTTTGGGATAGAAAGTGACCTAAACACTTGAAACACATCGATATCAGTAAATATAGGTCAAATGGGATCGATTTGGGGTGGAAAGTGAGCTAAATACTTGAATGACCAGAATGGTCAAGGTGCGAATATTCCAGTCCAAGAGTCGAACGTTAGGGAGTTGATTTTGTCCAAGTCTCTCCTCAATACTACTCTTAGGGATTTTGGCGTGCACGGCCCATATAGGTCCTCAAATGGTTGCACCGTATTGAGCGTAACTAATTACCTCAATAATGGGGGAATATAGGTGGATTTAATGCAGACTTTAAGGGGCGTTTCTAGCTGGTTTAATTTCGAAATAAAAGAGCTTAAATGAAGGCTTAAAAAGCGCATTTCAAGGCTACTTTGGAGGACGAATTTGAATAGCAATTTGAAGTCAATTTGCTGAACGATTTGGCGCATTTCAAGGCGACTTTGAAGGAAGAATTTGAACAGCAATTGGGGTCAATGTGCTGAACGTTTCTTCCCTTATTTTAAGCTATTCTTCCCTTATTTTAAGCTTTATTAGTTAGAGAAATAATGAGTTGTTATGGGGATTATGTTGGACGGTTATGAGCCACTTAATCTACCCTTAGTTTCAGCTTTCTGTTTTATTGTTTGTTTAAGCTAAGTCTGATGTACGAAAAGCTATAAATAGCGTGCTAATAATCAATGAAAGGCATTCCAGAATTTTGCCAAAAACACACGAGTGTATGATACGAATTTGGCTTGTGCTAGTCAAGTTTATTTTCCAAATTTGAGAGTTACCTCAATTTGAAGAGTTTGTGTTTTAGTGAGAGTTCCTAAAACTTAAACTTGTAGTTGTCGAATAGGTGAGAGTTCCCTAATCACTACTACGCCCAAACACGTGAGTGAGTGTTCCTCACTGTTATATCCTCAAGTTAAGGGTGAGAGTTCCCCTAAACTTTCTTAACACACCTTCCCGATCTTTTGTAAACAAGTTCCTCATCTTGCTTACACATCATTTGGCGCGTCAGGTAGGGGGAAAATTTCCTTAAATTTTTCCAAAGGGGTCGAATACCTACAAACCATGGGAGAGAATCAAGACTTGAGGACAGCTTTGGAAGCTCTTAATCGATCCATTGCTAGTCAAGAGAGGTTGGCCGAAACCAACGCCAATCTACAAGGGAACCTTGCTGCCTTGATGGCAAGGCTCATGAACGAGCATGATAGGAGAGATCAAGGCGAAGACCCTCCACCTAGGAGGGAAGATAGGAGTCTCAAAGTGGACGTCCCTTCCTTTGATGGGACACTTGATCCAGAAAAGTACTTGGAATGGGAGAAATCCTTGGAGAGGTACTTCGATTACAAGGACATTCAAGAGGAGTTCCAAAAATACAAGATAGCCAAGGTGAAGTTGAAAGGCTATGGAGATAATTGGCTACAAGGAGAACAAAGGGGGCGTACTCTTAAGGGTAAGGCAACCATTTCTACTTGGAGCAAGTTGAAGAAGAGGATGAGGGATCGTTTTATTCCTCACAATTACAAGCAAAGTCAATATGTGAAGTGGAGCACTTTGCAACAAAATGGAGAATCGGTTGAGGACTACATCAAAGAGTTTGACAGACTTTCTATCGTGTGTGAAATCACGGAGAATGAAGAACTCAAGATGGGACGTTTCGTGGCTGGGTTGGATCCAGAGTTGCAAGACAAACTTGAAGGTTACACCAATTTAACCTTTGCTGAAGCTTGCAAACTTGTGATCAAGTTTGATTCGAAAAGGAAGAAGAAGAAGCCGAATGTCACCCCTCAAGTGACACGAAGACCAACCTTCCCTGTCAAGGATGGTTCTTCTTTTGTCAAAGCCAACGATCCACCTAAGAAGGACAAGAAAGATTTCAAAATAAGTGACATTGTTTGTTACAAGTGCGGAGGAAGGGGTCACTTTAAGAAGGATTGTCCAAATTCAAGAGCTTTGACCATGCAAGAGGTAAAGCTTATTGCTAACCAAACTATCAATTGGGAGGATTTCGAGGTTGAAGAAGTGGAGGACGTGAATTCTACTGAAGGGGACGAGGAGGAAGAGCAATGTTTCCCCGAAGAAGAGACCAAAACAAATCTGGTTGTGAGGAGGGCGTTGCAAGCTCACGTTGAGGAACCCTTAGCACCGCAAAGACAACATGTTTTCATTACCAAGTGCAAGATTAAAGACGAGGTATGTGATTTAATCGTTGATAGTGGTAGTGAGGCAAACACAGTTTCCAAAACCTTGATAACTAGACTTGGTCTTACAACTACAAATCACCCACATCCTTACAAGTTGAGTTGGTTGGACTCTAGTTCTAGCACGGGGGTTAGGAAACAATGCTTGGTTAGTTTTTCTATTGGGTCTTATCATGATACTCAACTGTGTGATGTTGTGTCTATGGATGCTTGTCACGTTTTGCTTGGTAGACCTTGGCAAACTGATCGAAAATCTCAACATGATGGGTACCATAACACTTACACTATAACTCACCAAGGAAAACAAAAAAAGTTGCACCCTTTACCACCCCCACGATTTTCACAAAATCCTAAACAATCAAAGGAGGTGTCATTGCTTACCTTTAAGGAATTTGAAAGGGAAATTGATGGTAAGGATGAATTATACTTGTTGTACTCTAAAGAGGTCCACGAGAATTTTGTGAGTCAAAACCCCAAATTGGCTCAATTGATTAAGGATTTTGAAGATGTTTTTCCCGATGAGTTACCTAAAGGGCTACCACCTTTGAGGGGAATTGAACATCAGATTGACCTCATTCCCGGTGCTCCTTTACCTAACAAACCTGCCTATAGGTGTAATCCCTTGGAAACTAAGGAATTGCAACGACAAATTGAGGAGTTGATGAGTATGGGGTATTGTACGTGAGTCTATGAGTCCGTGTGATGTTCCTGCTCTTTTGGTCCCTAAAAAGGATGGTACATGGCGTATGTGTATTGATAGTAGGGCTGTTAACAATATTACTATCAAGTACAGGTTTCCAATTCCAAGGCTAGATGACATGCTTGATGAACTGAGCGGCTCGAAGTGGTTTTCAAAGGTTGATTTGAGGAGTGGTTATCATCAAATTCGGATGAGAGAAGGAGATGAATGGAAGACCGCTTTCAAAACCAAGCATGGTTTGTATGAGTGGCTCGTGATGCCATTTGGACTCACCAACTGATGCGTGCATAAATGTGAACGACGAGCATGTTGAAGAATTATTCCAAGAAAGTCAAGAAAGCATGAATCTATACTTGGAAGCTTCCTCAATAGGTCAAACTTACTATCGGGGGCATCAAGACAAAGCCACGCTTTGTATGGTGGCGTTCTTGGGAGTTCTTGAAGCTTCTTGATAGTTCTTTAAGGTTTCTTTAAAAGCTTTCTTAGATTTTGGTCTACAAGTTTTTACCTTTCACTTGAAAGGGTTTTTCTTGGTTTAGACCTTAGGTTTCTTTATGTTCTTAATTATTTTTGTACGTGTGCGTAGTTAATTAAGTTGGAGAATCGTGTAACGTTACTTGGCGCACAAGGTTAAGTTAGGTTTCCTATTTCAAGAGGGATTCCTACTCAAAATTGAAAGTGGCGGCTGCTTGGAGATCAAGGCAAAGTGGAAGACTTTTACTCAAGCTAGAACTCTAATGTGTTTAGAAAAAGTAGGAGTTTTACTCAAGCTAGAACTCTAATGTGTTTAGAAAAAGTAGGAGTTTTACTCAAGTTAGAACTCTAATATGCTTAGGAAGAGAAGGAGTTTTATTCTAGTTAGAGTTCTAATAGTCTTAGGAAAGGATTGCTATAAATACTCCATGTAATTCACGAATTCATTCATTCATTCAGATTTTGAGCAATACAAAAAACACATTTATTTTGAGTGATATTTTGGTTGGATTACCTAAATATTTCTTTGGCTAACTTGCGAGTTGGTTGCTGTTTTGGGTGTTTTAGTTAAAACATTCATTGGTTTGATTAATTAAGTGGACTCTTAATTAATTAAACTCAGTTCTTGCCTAGTTCTTGGTGATTTATCTGTATAGGACGAAGCTTAGAACATATCCTTGTGATAACTTGGTTTTCGGATCAAGAATCACATCATCGTGGTATCAGAGCTGTTGGTGACGTTTGGCTTGGAATTTTTGGCTGAAATTTTGTGGGAGGATTCAGAAAACGTAGATCAACATTGTGTCAAAATTTCGTGTCAATCGGACGGGTAACGAAGTCTGTGCAACCTCAAACTTTTGAGATTGTTACACGGAGTTGCGATCTGGAGATCGGTTTTTATTTGCCTCAAGAATCCATCAAGATTCAATCTTTTAATCAAGATTTTTACATAAACTAACCTGGTTTGTGTAGGAGCAATGAGTGACGAAGAAATCCCAGGGATTCCAAGGGGTTTGAACCTTGATCAAGCGCATAACTTGCGAAGGGATCGTCAAATAGAGCGATTGTCACAACAATTGCAAAAAGTATTGGCTAGGCTTGACGAACGTGACAAAACTTCATCTTCAAGGAAGAACAAATCAGTTACAAGTTCTAGTTCAAGTGAAGATGAATATGAAAGGAGAAAAGCAAGTAGATCACGCCATAAAGATTCATCTTCAAGTGATGAACCTAGAAGGCATAGACGGAA
Source organism: Dysphania ambrosioides (assembly GCA_026401315.1). Taxonomy (NCBI): domain Eukaryota; kingdom Viridiplantae; phylum Streptophyta; class Magnoliopsida; order Caryophyllales; family Amaranthaceae; genus Dysphania; species Dysphania ambrosioides. Next base: position 11,961,733 of record CM048664.1, read on the forward strand.
GAACAAGGCCAAAGATGATGACCGAAATATAAGGTTAGATTTTCCGGAATTCAATGGTAGTATGCTAGACCCCGAAAAATATTTTGAGTGGGTTAGAAGAGCGGAAACACTCTTTGATTACAAGGAGTATGATGAACGAAAGAGGTGCAAACTTGCTGAATTAAAACTCACGGGTTATGCGAGTTTATGGTATGATAATCTCAAGAAAAAGAGACGCAAGGAGGGACGATCCAAGATCACTACTTGGACACAATTAAAGAAATATATGAAGCGTCAATTTGTGCCCCATGAGTACGTGCAAGAAGTGTATCTCAAGATGCAGACTTTTAAGCAAGGAAATCAATCCGTGGAGGCTTATTTGTGTGAATTTGAGAAACTATGTTTATTGTGTGATTTAGAAGAAATTCTAGAGCACAAAATAGCACGTTTTATTGCAGGTTTGAACGAAAATGTTCAAGAGAAGATTGAATTGCACGAATACTATTCGTTTGAAGAAGTATGCAAGGCGGCCATTAAGGTTGAAAGACAATTCAAGGCCAAGAAGACCTCAAGTGTGAAGCCGTTCACACGCACGTTCACAAAGGCTAGTGACAAGCCTACCTTTGATAGGACTTCTTCTAATTCGTATGCTAAAGATAACAAACCCAGAAACGAAGCTAGCAAGAAGGTGACTGAAGATAGAAAATGTTTCAAATGTGGGAGTGTTGGCCATATAGCAAGCAATTGCTACTCAAAACGCACTATGACGGCTCAAGAATGGGAAGAAGAGAAAGCTAGGTGCGAGGGAAGTAGTGACATGGAGGTTGTGGTCGAGCAAGAACGTGATTTTGAAGAAGAGGAGGGTAGTGCCGAAGAGGTTGATGGTGAAACGCAAGGAAAGAGCTTGGTTCTAAGGAGAGCTCTTCACTCTAAACCTATGCCCGTTGAAGAGAATCAAAGAGAGAAAATCTTTTTAACAAGGTGCAAGGTGGAAGATCGATTGTGTGACGTAATAATAGACTCGGGAAGTTGCACAAATGTGGTGTCTACAACTTTGATCAACAAATTAGAGTGGCCTACAACCGATCACCCAAAACCTTACAAGCTACATTGGCTCAATGATGCTAGTGACGTAAAGGTAACGAAGCGAGCCCTAATCACCTTTTCAATTGGCAAATATCATGATAAAGTTTTATGTGATGTATGCCCCATGGATGCTTGTCATATCTTATTGGGTAGACCATGGCAATATGATAGATTTGTCAAGTTTAATGGTAGGACAAATGTGTATATAATTCGAAAAGGAAAGGGGGAAAAATCATATGCATTGAAACCACTTGTTGATCATAGAATTAACCCTAGTTCGAAAGGTGCATATTTAATTGGGGAAAAGGAGTTGGAGAAAGAGATCAACAATAACAATATGGTATATATTATGGTGGCTAACAATGTGCAAGTGAATGAAAGTAAACAAGAAAAGAGGCCCGTGGAATTAGAAGTGGTATTGCAAGAGTATTGTGATGTTTTTCCTAGTGAATTACCACCGGGATTACCACCAATTCGTGGTATTGAACATCAAATTGATCTTATTCCGGGAGCTCCACTACCTAACAAGGCAGCATATAGAAGTAATCCAGAAGAAACAAAGGAAATACAACGTCAAATAGGGGAATTGATGCAAAGAGGCTACGTGAAAGAGAGTATGAGCCCCTGTGCCGTGCCTGCATTGCTAGTTCCAAAAAAAGATGGGAGTTGGCGTATGTGCATTGATAGTAGGAGTGTGAACAACATAACCATCAAGTATAGATTTCCTATACCTAGACTTGATGATTTGTTAGACGAATTGCATGGTTCAAAGCTATTTTCCAAGATTGATCTTATGAGTGGCTATCATCAAATACGCATGAGGGAAGGAGATGAATGGAAGACGGCTTTCAAGACTAAAGTGGGGTTGTACGAGTGGTTAGTCATGCCTTTTGGTCTAACCAATGCGCCTAGTACATTTATGAGATTGATGAACGAGGTGTTGAAACCATTTCTTGGAAGGTTCGTAGTTGTTTACTTGGATGACATATTAATTTATTCTGAAAATTTCAATGATCATCTAATGCATTTGAGAAGCGTTTTTGAGGTTCTTAGGGAGAAGAAGTTGTACGCAAAATTGGAAAAATGTTATTTTCTTGTTCCTAGCGTGACGTTTCTAGGGTATGTAGTATCCAAAGATGGTGTGTCCGTGGATCAATCCAAGGTTGAAGCTATCAAGACTTGGCCCGTACCTACCAATGTGAGTGAAGTTAGATCGTTTCATGGTCTAGCGTCATTTTATAGAAGATTTGTGAAGAATTTTTCCACGATAGTTGCACCTATGACTGAATGCTTGAAGAAAGACAAGGGAAAATTCGAGTGGACCAAGGAAGCCCAACGTGCATTTGATTTGGTCAAAAGGAAGCTATGTGAAGCACCTGTACTTGCATTGCCGGATTTTTCACAACCATTTGAGGTAGAAACCGACGCTAGTGGTGTGGGGATTGGTGCCGTTTTGGTTCAAAAGAAGCGCCCTATTGCCTATTTTAGTGAGAAATTAAACGGTGCTAGATTGAACTATTCTACCTATGACAAGGAGTTTTATGCTATTGTGCGAGCATTGGACCATTGGAGTCACTATTTGCGCCCAAATCACTTTGTGTTGCATAGTGATCACGAAGCTTTGAAGTACATTCATGGTCAACAAAAATTGAACCCTAGACATGCTAAATGGGTAGAGTTTCTACAAGCTTTCAATTTTTCTTCAAAGTATAAAGAGGGGAAAGCAAATGTAGTGGCCGATGCACTATCTAGAAGACACACGTTACTTGGAGTATTGAATTGTAAACTACTTGGTTTCGAGTTAATCAAGGAGTACTATAAGGGGGACGTGGATTTCTCTACACTCCTAGAGGAGTGTTCCAAGGGGGCCGTAGGTTCCTATGTTTTACAAGACGGTTTTCTTTTCAAGGGGAATCGTTTGTGCGTGCCTAAGTGTTCTATTAGAGAATTAATAGTAAGAGAAGTGCATGGTGGAGGGATAGCGGGACATTTTGGCATAACGAAAACATTAACTATGCTCCAAGAGCATTTTTATTGGCCTAGAATGCTAGCGGATGTACAATCAATAGTTTCTAGGTGTGCAACATGTCAAAAAGCCAAGGCTACGTTTCATCAAGGCTTATATACGCCCTTGCCCGTGCCAGATTCACCTTGGGAAGACGTGTCTATGGATTTCGTAGTTGGTTTGCCAAGGACTCAAAGAGGAAAGGACTCAATCATGGTTGTAGTGGATCGATTTTCCAAGATGGCTCATTTCATACCTTGTCACAAAGTGGACGATGCTATGAAAGTGGCGGAATTGTATTTCAAGGAAGTGGTGAGACTACATGGGTTGCCGAACAGTATTGTGAGTGATCGTGATACAAAGTTCATGAGTTTCTTTTGGAAATCACTATGGAAGTTGGTGGGAACGAAGCTGTTATTTAGTACATCATATCACCCGCAAACGGACGGACAAACGGAGGTAACAAATCGAACTCTTGGTGTGCTTTTACGTGGACTAGTGAGCAAAACGCAAAAAGATTGGGATATTAAGCTTGCTCATGCCGAGTTTGCTTACAATAGATCACCTACTTATGCCACAAAACACACGCCATTTGAAGTTGTTTATGGTGTCAATCCAAGAATGCCCATTGATTTGATTGAAATTCCAAAAGGGGAATTAATTCATAAGGATGCCGAGGCTAAGATCAAGTACATGATGAAGCTACACGCACAAGTTAGAGCTAGGATTGAACGTGTCAATGAACTCTACAAAGCACGAGCTAACAAGAACAAAAAGCCACAAAGTTTTGAAGTTGGCGACTTGGTGTGGCTACACTTGAGAAAAGAAAGATTTCCTAGCAAAAGAAAGAATAAATTGATGCCAAGAAGTGAGGGGCCGTTCAAGATTATTGAGAAGATCAATGAGAATGCATATAAGCTTGAATTGCCGGGAGAATATGGTGTAAGCGCAACATTTAATGTTGGGGATTTGGTGAAGTATTTGCCAGATGATGCTATTTGATGTGTAAACAAGATGAGAAACCTTGTTAAAACACTTAAACGTAACAGAAGGCAAAAAGAGACACGATTTAGTTAAGAAAAACGAATGTTTTAGTTAGGGGAACTCTCACCCTAAGCTAAGAATATAGCAAAGAGGAACTCTCACTCGTTGCTTGGAATAGTTTTCGATAAGGGAACTCTCACCAAATCAGAAACTATAAGTTTTAATCTTGGGAACTCTCACCAAAATTAACACTCTTCAAATTTGGATACTCAAATTTGGACCTTAAAGATGACTACAGCAAAGTCACGTTTAATGAAGAACAACACAAGTGTTTAGCAAATTTCTGGATGTATTTCTATTCAATTCGTGCACTATTTATAGTAGTGCCTTCATTACATAGGATTCCCCTTTTGTAATTATCCATAACTTGCCTAATTAAAGACAGAAATAAAACTAATTATAAAGTGATTAAAAGGCTCATATAACCGTCCTTATTAACCCTTTATCACAAAGAAAACTGAAATTAACTATTAACAATAAACTGAAACTAACTAACTAAGCTTGAATTAAGGAAAAAACCGTTCAGCAAATAAGAAGTCTTCCAACGCATTTCCCATGTGCAAAAGCTTGCTTGTTCAACGTTCAAATCCTTGTAAATAGCTGGCTTGTAACTTCCTTTGACTCAAACTCCTTTATTCCACCCATTAACTAACTAACTCCCCATTTTATGTCAACTAACCAACCAGTCTGACCAGCTAACTAACTACCTCCTTAATTTACGTCAACTAAATAACCAACTAAGCAAAGAATCAGCTAACTAACTCTAATTCACACGCCTCTTCAGTTTAACAAACCAACGAGCTAACTACCCTCCTTAATTCACGTTAATTAGTTCCCTAACCAATCAGTTCAACTAATCCCTCACTTCATGCCCCATGATCGTCCAATTTGACTCCAATTACACGAGTCATGCGTGGCATCCCACCGGCATCTTTACTAACTCCCTTCAACTAGATTAACTACTTTAAGGGAAGTATAACCTGTAGTAAAACCTTTTGAACCGCCTTGCATAGGATTGAAGAATGATTTGGACAGAATTAAGCCTTTAGCATTTTGTTCAATGGCACCGTTTTGATCGTCTTCCCCTAGACCATGGATAAACGTACCTTGACCATTTTGGTCATCCTCCCCTTCTTCAAAAGGAATTGCCCTCAATTCGTCATCATCAAGGTAAGGAGAAAGATCACCAACATTGAATGTATTTGAGATCCCGTATTGTCCTCCCAAATCGACTTTGTAGGCGTTTTCATTGATTTTTTCCACGATCTCAAATGGTCCTTCGGCTCTTGGCATAAGCTTATTTTTCCTTTTGCTAGGAAAACGTTCCTTCCTCATATAAATCCATACCAAATCTCCAACTTCGAAAGATTTCACGTTTCTCACCCTCTTGTTGGCTTGTTTCTTGTAGACTTCATTTGCCTTTTCGATATTCTTCCTAACTTCCTTGTGAACCTTCAACATAAACTCGGCTTGTTCCTTAGCTCCACCATGAACGAACTTGTCTTGTGGCAAAGCTATGAGATCAATAGGAACATAGGGATTGACACCATAGACTACTTCAAAAGGAGAGTACTTTGTAGTAGCACTAGGGGTCCGATTGTAAGCAAACTCAGCATGAGCTAGCTTGACATCCCAATCCTTAGCACTCTTACTAACCAAGGTTCTAAGCAAAGAACCGAGTGTTCTATTCACCACTTCAGTTTGACCATCGGTTTGTGGATGGTGTGAAGTAGAAAACAGTAGCTTTGTTCCCATTAAGCGCCATATTGATTTCCAAAAATGGCTAAGAAACTTTGTATCACGATCGGACACAATGGTACGTGGCACTCCATGAAAACGAACAACTTCTTCAAAGTATAATTTAGCCACTTTCATAGCATCTTCGGTCTTGTGACAAGGAATGAAATGCGCCATCTTCGAAAATCGATCTACAACCACCATGATTGAATCTTTACCTCTTTGAGTCCTAGGTAAAGCCATAACGAAATCCATGCTCACATCTTCCCAAGGTCTTTCCGGAACCGGCAAAGGTTTGTAGAGACCTTTGTGAAACACCATCTTGGCCCTTTGACATGTAGAACAACGATTAACCACCTGATGAATTGTGGCTAACATTCTTGGCCAATAAAAGTGAGCTTGGAGAAGCTCCATTGTTTTTTGAATTCCCACATGACCAGCTAGGCCCCCTCCATGAGCTTCATGGATCAATAAGCTTCGAATTGGACACTTAGGAATGCATAACCGATTTCCCTTAAAAAGAAAGCCATCATGCAAGGAAAATAAGTCATATATCCCATGGATACATTTCTGTAGGATTTCAGTAAAGTCGCCATCCTCCTTGTAGTATTCCTTGATTAAATCAAATCCAAGGACCTTGGCTTCGACAACTCCGAGTAAATTATGCCTCCTAGATAAGGCATCCGCAACAACATTAGCTTTTCCACTCTTATATTTAGAGGAAAAGTTAAATGTTTGCAAGAATTCAACCCATTTTGCATGTCTTGAATTCAACTTCTTTTGACCATGGATAAATCTCAAAGATTCATGGTCTGAATGCAATATGAACGGTTGTGGCCTCAAGTAGTGTGACCAATGATCTAGAGCTCGTACCATAGCATAGAACTCTTTATCATAGGTAGAGTAGTTCAGTTTGCCTTGACTCAACTTCTCACTGAAATAAGCAATTGGACGCCCTTCTTGAATCAAAACTGCTCCAATTCCCTTCCCACTCGCGTCACATTCCACTTCAAATGGCTTGGAAAAATCAGGGAGTGCAAGAATAGGAGTGTTGCACATTCTCTCCTTGACTTCTTCAAGGGCCTTTTGCGCTTGTGCCGTCCATTCAAACGTTCCCTTTTTAGTACACTCAGTTATAGGAGCCATGAGTGTGCTAAAATTCTTTATAAATCTTCTATAGAAAGAAGCTAGGCCATGGAAAGAACGGACCTCCGTGAGTGTTTTCGGACTAGGCCAAGATTGAATCGCTTCAACCTTGCAAGGATCCACTTTCACGCCATTACCTGAAACTATATAACCAAGAAAAGTGACTTCATATAACATAAAATCACATTTTTCGAGTTTTCCATACAATTTTTGTGTCCTCAAAACTGAAAACACTTGTAGTAAATGATCTAAATGTTCATCCTCATTTTTAGAGTAAATAAGGATATCATCAAGATACACCACCACGAATTTGCCGAGAAATGGCCTCAACACCTCGTTCATCAATCTCATGAATGTACTAGGTGCATTGGTCAAACCAAACGGCATCACGAGCCATTCATACAACCCATGCTTTGTCTTGAACGCAGTCTTCCATTCATCACCTTCCCGCATACGAATCTGATGGTAACCACTTCTCAAATCAACTTTTGAGAAAATATTTGAACCACTCAATTCGTCCAACATATCATCAAGTCTTGGAATTGGAAATCTGTATTTGATAGTAATATTGTTAACAGCTCTACTATCAATGCACATACGCCAAGTACCATCCTTTTTAGGAACCAACAAAGCAGGAACCGCACAAGGACTCATAGATTCACGCACATATCCCATACCCATCAATTCTTCAATTTGCCTTTGCAACTCCTTGGTTTCTAAAGGGTTACATCTATAAGCGGGTTTATTTGGTAAAGGTGCGCCTGGAATGAGATCAATTTGATGCTCAATTCCTCTCAAGGGTGGTAATCCCTTCGGTAACTCATCAGGAAAAACATCCTCAAACTCTTTGATCAACTTCGCAAGTTTAGGATTTTGATTCACAAATTTTTCATGTATTTCTTTCGAATATAACATGAAAAGTTCTCCCTCACCTTCGAACTCCCTCTCAAATTCTTTGCAAGATAACAAGGAAATTTGGGATTTTTGTGGTTGTAAAAAACGTGGGGGTGGTAAAGGATGCAATTTCTTGTGTTTCCCTTGGTGAGTGATAGTATAGGTGTTATGGTACCCATCATGAATTGATTTTTTATCAGATTGCCATGGTCTTCCAAGAAGAATATGACAAGCATCCATTAAAACAACATCACACAATTGACTATCATGATATGACCCAATCGAAAAATTCACCATACATTGCTTTCTAACCCCAGTATTAGCATTCGAATCTAACCAGCTCAATTTGTAAGGATGTGGATGATTGGTGGTGTTAAGACCCAGTTTAGTTACTAGCGCTTTAGACACCGTATTAGCCTCACTGCCTCCATCAATAATTAAATTACATACCTCGTCACCAACTTTACATTTGGTGATGAAAATGTGTTGCCTTTGTGGCGCCAAAGGTTCCTCCACGCGAGCTTGTAATGCTCTCCTGACCACCAAATTGATTCGGTCCTCCGACTCCGGATAGCAATGCTCCTCCTCCTCCTCATCTCTTTCATGTGGGGTCACTTCCTTTTCTTCTTCAGACTCAAATTCCTCCCAATTGATGCTTTGGGTGGCTATGAGTTTAGCCTCTTGCATGGTTAAGGCTCTTGAATTAGGACAATCTCTTTTGTAGTGTCCTCTGCCACCACACTTGTAACACACAAGATCACTAATCTTGATGTCTTTCGTGTTCCTCTTAGGTGGTTCATTAGGTTTGGTAAAAGAAGAACCCTCCCTTGGAGTGAAGGGTGGTTTACGTACCACTGGAGTAGTGATAGGCGTTTTCTTCCTTTTTCTCTTGGCATCAAATTTCGTCACAAGTTTGCATGCTTCCACAAACGTGAGGTTAGTGTAACCTTCAAGTCTGTCTTGTAACTCTTGATCCAACCCAGCTACAAAACGTCCCAACTTCAACTCTTCATTTTCAGTCACTTCGCACACAATGGCAAGTCTATCAAATTCTTTGATATAATCTTCTACGGAATCGCCATTTTGGTGTAGAGTGCTCCATTTCACATACTGACTCTGTTTGTAATTGTGAGGAATGAAACGATCTCTCATCCTCTTTTTCAGCTTTTCCCAAGTGGAAATATGAGCCTTACCCCTAAGGGTACGCCCTCTTTGTTCTCCTTGCAACCAATTGTCACCATAGCCCTTCAGTTTAACTTTGGCTATCTTGTACTGTTGGTCTTCCTCATGAATATCCTTGTACTCGAAGTACCTTTCCAAGGATTTTTCCCACTCCAAATACCTTTCCGGATCAAGCGTCCCATCAAAAGAAGGGATATCCACTTTGAGACTCCTATCCTCCCTTCTAGGTGGAGGATCTTCGCCTTGATCTCTTCTGTCATGCTCATTCATGAGTCTTGCCATTAAGGCAGCAAGATTCCCTTGTAGATTAGCATTAGTTTCGGCCAATCTTTCTTGACTAGCAATGGAGCGATTAAGGGCTTCCAAAGCTGTTCTCAAATCCTGATTGTCTCCCATATCGCGTAGGTACTCGTCCCCTTTGGAAAAATTTAAGAAAATTTTCCCCCTACCTGGCGCGCCAAATGATGTGTAAACAAGATGAGAAACCTTGTTAAAACACTTAAACGTAACAGAAGGCAAAAAGAGACACGATTTAGTTAAGAAAAACGAATGTTTTAGTTAGGGGAACTCTCACCCTAAGCTAAGAATATAGCAAAGAGGAACTCTCACTCGTTGCTTGGAATAGTTTTCGATAAGGGAACTCTCACCAAATCAGAAACTATAAGTTTTAATCTTGGGAACTCTCACCAAAATTAACACTCTTCAAATTTGGATACTCAAATTTGGACCTTAAAGATGACTACAGCAAAGTCACGTTTAATGAAGAACAACACAAGTGTTTAGCAAATTTCTGGATGTATTTCTATTCAATTCGTGCACTATTTATAGTAGTGCCTTCATTACATAGGATTCCCCTTTTGTAATTATCCATAACTTGCCTAATTAAAGACAGAAATAAAACTAATTATAAAGTGATTAAAAGGCTCATATAACCGTCCTTATTAACCCTTTATCACAAAGAAAACTGAAATTAACTATTAACAATAAACTGAAACTAACTAACTAAGCTTGAATTAAGGAAAAAACCGTTCAGCAAATAAGAAGTCTTCCAACGCATTTCCCATGTGCAAAAGCTTGCTTGTTCAACGTTCAAATCCTTGTAAATAGCTGGCTTGTAACTTCCTTTGACTCAAACTCCTTTATTCCACCCATTAACTAACTAACTCCCCATTTTACGTCAACTAACCAACCAGTCTGACCAGCTAACTAACTACCTCCTTAATTTACGTCAACTAAATAACCAACTAAGCAAAGAATCAGCTAACTAACTCTAATTCACACGCCTCTTCAGTTTAACAAACCAACGAGCTAACTACCCTCCTTAATTCACGTTAATTAGTTCCCTAACCAATCAGTTCAACTAATCCCTCACTTCATGCCCCATGATCGTCCAATTTGACTCCAATTACACGAGTCATGCGTGGCATCCCACCGGCATCTTTACTAACTCCCTTCAACTAGATTAACTACTTTAAGGGAAGTATAACCTGTAGTAAAACCTTTTGAACCGCCTTGCATAGGATTGAAGAATGATTTGGACAGAATTAAGCCTTTAGCATTTTGTTCAATGGCACCGTTTTGATCGTCTTCCCCTAGACCATGGATAAACGTACCTTGACCATTTTGGTCACTATTGAAGATTTGAGGGCAAATTCTTTTGAAGAAGGGGAGGATGATGCGTGCATAAATGTGAACGACGAGCATGTTGAAGAATTATTCCAAGAAAGTCAAGAAAGCATGAATCTATACTTGGAAGCTTCCTCAATAGGTCAAACTTACTATCGGGGGCATCAAGACAAAGCCACGCTTTGTATGGTGGCGTTCTTGGGAGTTCTTGAAGCTTCTTGATAGTTCTTTAAGGTTTCTTTAAAAGCTTTCTTAGATTTTGGTCTACAAGTTTTTACCTTTCACTTGAAAGGGTTTTTCTTGGTTTAGACCTTAGGTTTCTTTATGTTCTTAATTATTTTTGTACGTGTGCGTAGTTAATTAAGTTGGAGAATCGTGTAACGTTACTTGGCGCACAAGGTTAAGTTAGGTTTCCTATTTCAAGAGGGATTCCTACTCAAAATTGAAAGTGGCGGCTGCTTGGAGATCAAGGCAAAGTGGAAGACTTTTACTCAAGCTAGAACTCTAATGTGTTTAGAAAAAGTAGGAGTTTTACTCAAGCTAGAACTCTAATGTGTTTAGAAAAAGTAGGAGTTTTACTCAAGTTAGAACTCTAATATGCTTAGGAAGAGAAGGAGTTTTATTCTAGTTAGAGTTCTAATAGTCTTAGGAAAGGATTGCTATAAATACTCCATGTAATTCACGAATTCATTCATTCATTCAGATTTTGAGCAATACAAAAAACACATTTATTTTGAGTGATATTTTGGTTGGATTACCTAAATATTTCTTTGGCTAACTTGCGAGTTGGTTGCTGTTTTGGGTGTTTTAGTTAAAACATTCATTGGTTTGATTAATTAAGTGGACTCTTAATTAATTAAACTCAGTTCTTGCCTAGTTCTTGGTGATTTATCTGTATAGGACGAAGCTTAGAACATATCCTTGTGATAACTTGGTTTTCGGATCAAGAATCACATCACCAACGCACCTAGCACTTTCATGAGGTTGATGAACGAGGTGTTGCGACCTTTCCTTGGAAAGTTCGTGGTGGTGTACCTTGATGATATCCTTATTTATAGCAAAAGTGGGGACGAACATTTGATACATTTATTTAAAGTTTTCACGATTTTGAGAGAACAAAAATTGTATGGAAAACTTGAAAAATGTAATTTTATGCTATATGAGGTCACTTTTCTTGGTTACATTATTTCAGGAGAAGGTGTGAAAGTTGATCCTAGCAAGATTAAGGCTATTCAATCATGGCCTAGCCCAAAGACACTCACGGAGGTCTGTTCTTTCCATGGATTAGTGATGTGAATCTAGGTATTGAAACCTTAATCCACACAAAAGGGATAGAACTAGATAGAAAACCCTCTAAAGCTACGCACCAAAGGTTTAAAATCTAGGGCGAAAGTTTAAGAATTGATTAAAGCAAAGCATCCTCAATTCCTACACTTCCTCACGTGAATCTAAAGCTTTAAGCACCAATTCACAACTCTTTGTTACACACAAAGAAAAACAACAAACTCTCTAAGTTTATTGAAGAATATATAGAAAAGAATCTCCAAATCTGATTTTTCCAAGCTTGGACGCACATCTATTTATACCCATAGCTTGAGAGTTTCAATCATATTATGACTAGGCCTCCTACTTCTAAAAGGACTCCTAATAACCAATAGGATAATGCCACCTATTTATTGCATAATCCTACCAAAACTCTAACACTATCTTATCTTAATTAGAATCTTATCCTATCTAAAAAGATAATATTACAAATTAACTACTCTAATCCTATTTTATTTAAAGTAAAACACTAAATATCCAATCCCATGTGTGTAGCCACGTCCATACCCATGCCATGTCACTTGCCATGTCACTTAAGTCGTAATAAAGCACCGATAAGATGTAATAAGCACATCTCAATGTAACAAGCACCTCCCCTTGTCTTAAAATTTTCCTCCTTGGTCAAAATTTTCAATCTTCAAAAATTACTCCAAGATTTTAGCTTTTGATCAAGGCCTTCCATCAATCATCACCTCCATGGCTTCCACACATTATAGAATCATAAAACCTGAAAAAGGAAAGTTTGAAAACACACCTATGCCTAAAATGAGAAAAACCCTATCAAATGAAATGGGAGAAAACTCATAGGCAAAACCAACTTATTCCCCATGTCCACCAATCCTCATTCACATTTGCATGTTATCATGCACATGCAAATGTTCCCCTTTGATGCACCTAGAAGATTCGTGTCTCCATAAGCCAACAACTCTCCCATGGTAACATCCTTCTTTGAAGCTTCAATCAACCCTTCGAAGTTGATATCCTCTATCATATCATCCTCCTCTTCTTCAAAAGAGTTTGTCCTCAAACCTCGAAGTTGATCATCAGGCACATAAGGTGCTAAGTCGCCTATATTGAATGTGGCGTGAACTCCATAGTCTCCAGGCAACTCAAGCTTATATGCATTATCACCCACCTTACTAATGATTTTGAATGGACCATCACACCTAGGCATAAGCTTGTTCTTACGTTGATTAGGAAATCTTTCCTTCCTCAAGTGCAACCAAACCAAGTCTCCCTCCTTGTAAGTATGTTGAGTCTTGTGTTTGTTAGCTCTAGCCTTATAGATATCATTGACCTTCTCAATCCTTGCTCTCACTTGGGCGTGAAGCTTCTGCATATAGTCAACCTTGGCCTTCGCTTCCTTGTGAACTAATTCCCCTTTGGGAATCCCCATGAAATCAATAGGTAGTCTTGGGTTCACTCCATAGACAACCTCGAATGGTGAATGTTTTGTTGCATAGGTTGGAGATCTGTTGTAAGCAAACTCTGCATGTGCTAGCTTCAAATCCCAATCCTTTTGTGTTTTACTCACCAAACCACGTAAGAGAACACCTAAAGTTCGATTCGTGACTTCTGTCTGTCCATCTGTCTGGGGATGATAAGAAGTGCTAAATAAAAGCTTAGTCCCTATCAATCTCCATAATGATTTCCAGAAATAGCTCATGAACTTCGTGTCTCTGTCACTCACAATCGTCTTTGGAACTCCATGCAAGCGAATGATGTCTCTAAAGTACAAATCTGCAACATTCATTGCATCATCTGTTTTATGGCATGGTGTGAAGTGTGCCATCTTGGAGAACCTATCAACCACCACCATGATTGAATCCTTCCCCCTAGCAGTTCTTGGCAACCCCACAATAAAGTCTATAGACACGTCCTCCCAAGGAAACTCCGGAACAGGCAATGGAGTATAAAGACCTTGGTGAAAAGTAGCCTTTGCCTTTTGACACGTCGCACATTGGGATAGGATGGCTCCAACATCTACAATCATCTTTGGCCAATAGAAGTGTTCTTGGAGCATAGCCAAAGTCTTTGTGATCCCAAAGTGTCCTGCTATTCCTCCACCATGCGCTTCTCTCACGAGCAATTCACGAATTGAGCACCTAGGAATGCACAATTGATTTCCCTTAAACAAGAAACCATCATGAAGAACATAGGAACCCATGGCCCCTTTGTTGATTTGTTGCATGATTGGCCCAAAATTCTCATCTTGGTCATAATATTGTGTAATGAGATCCAAACCAAGTAATTTGGAGTTTAGGACACCTAGCAACGAATACCTCCTTGAAAGTGCATCTGCCACCACATTAGACTTACCGTCCTTATACTTCAAAGAAAAGTGAAAGGATTGCAAGAATTCAACCCACTTGGCATGTCGTGGATTAAGCTTGTGTTGGCCATTGATGTGCTTCAAAGCTTCATGATCAGAATGCAATATAAAGTGATTTGGCCTTAGATAGTGACTCCAATGGTCCAAAGCCCTTACAATTGCATAAAATTCCTTGTCATAAGTTGAGTAGTTGAATTTGGCCCCATTAAGCTTCTCACTAAAATATGCAATGGGCCTCTTCCCTTGAATGAGCACAGCGCCAATTCCAACTCCACTAGCATCAGTCTCCACCTCGAAAGGTCTAGAGAAATCTGGCAAGGCTAGAATAGGTGTATGACATAGCATCTCCTTAATAGCTTCAAAGGCCTTGTTTGCATCTCTGGTCCATTCAAACTTCTTGTCCTTCTTGATACATTCAGTCATAGGAGCAACAATGGACGAGAAATTCTTCACGAACCTTCGATAGAATGAGGCTAGCCCATGAAAAGCACGCACCTCTGTCATATTTTTAGGAATAGGCCATGACTTGATTGCTTCCACTTTGGATGGATCCACCGAAACCCCATCCTTGGACACAATATAGCCCAAAAACGTGACACTAGGCACCATGAAGTAGCACTTTTCAAGCTTAGCATACAATTTCTGTTTTCTCAAAACCTCAAACACACTCCTTAGGTGGCTTAGATGATCATCAATAGAAGTGCTATAAATTAGAATATCATCTAAGTAAACAACAACAAATTTACCTAGGAATGGTTTTAAGACTTCATTCATCAAACGCATGAAGGTACTAGGTGCATTAGTTAAGCCAAAAGGCATAACCAACCATTCATAAAGCCCAAGTTTTGTTTTGAAACCTGTCTTCCATTCATCACCTTCCTTCATTCGTATTTGATGATATCCACTTCGAAGATCGATCTTGGAGAAGACCTGCGCACCATACAACTCATCTAATAAATCATCAAGTCTTGGAATAGGAAACCTATATTTGATGGTGATGTTGTTTACAGCCCTTGAATCAATGCACATCCTCCAAGTTCCATCTTTCTTTGGCACAATCAAAGTAGGCACTGCACAAGGACTCATACTCTCCCTTACATACCCACGTGCCATGAGTTCTTCGATTTGCCTTTTAATTTCCTTTGTTTCTTCCGGATTGCACCTATAAGCTGGCTTGTTAGGTATTTGTGCTCCCGGAATGAGATCAATTTGATGTTCAATCCCTCGAATTGGTGGTAAGCCCGGAGGCAAATCATCAGGAAAAACATCTTCAAACTCGGTGAGTAATGGTGTCAAAGATCTTGGAACCACGTGGGCTCCGTTCTCTACCTCCTTAGCCACCAGCACATAAACCATGCTACTTGCCTTTGCCTCCTTCTCCAATTCCTTTCCATCCACCAATAACACTCCCTTGCCATCATCTTTGTTGGAACAAGTTTTTGGAGTCATTAAAGGCTTCAAAGCAAATGCTTTGGCTTGCGCATTCTTCCTCACAACATATATGTTTGTCCTCCCATCAAACTTCACAAATCTGTCATATTGCCAAGGTCTTCCCAAGAGAATATGACACGCGTCCATGGGACAAACATCACAAAGCACTTGATCTTCATAATTGCCAATTTTGAACGAAATCAATGCTTGTTTACTAACCTTTACGTCACTTGACTTGCTAAGCCAATGGAGCTTATATGGTTGAGGATGGATTTGAGTGGGCACCTCCAACTTGTCCACCAAGAGTGTAGAAACCACGTTAGTGCAGCTCCCTGAATCTATAATCACATCACATAGTCTTCCATGGATATTGCATCTTGTGAGGAAGATTTTCTCCCTTTGGCTCTCCTCTAATGGTAAGGACTTGGATTGCAATGCCCTTCGCAACACTAGGCTAGATCCCCTAGTTTCTGCCATCACCTCCTCCACATCCTCCTCTAGGACTTCAAAAGATGTGTTACCTTCTTCCTCTTCAAGCTCATGCTCCTCTTCTTCAAAGGTTTCATCTTCCTCCCAAGTCCGAGTAGTAGCAATCCTAGCATGGGGACAATCCCTTTGGATATGGCCTTGTCCCTTACATTTGAAGCAAGTTCGTTGATCTCCCATAGGGGGCCTCAAACTTCCTCCCTTATCTCTCCCAAAAGGTTGTGGCTTTATGGATTTCTCGAGATTAGGCTTCACATTAGACATCTCACACACCCCTTTAGCTTCAAATGATCGAAAGATCCCTCTAGGTTTACGTGTTTGCCTTTCAACCCTAGTTGCTATTGTACACACCTCATCAAAGCTCCAATAGGGTTGTAATTCCACCTTTTCCTTGATTGGGTCATTTAACCCAGCCACAAAACGAGCCACCTTATGGTCTTCTTTCTCCTCTAGCCCACACACCATGGCTAGATTTTCGAATTCCATCAAGTATTCCTCCACAGACCTCCTTTCTTGCTTCAAAGTATGCATTTTTATAAAATTGTTTTGTTCAAAGTCTTGAGGAACAAACCTTTTTTGCATGTACTTCTTTAGTTTTGTCCAAGATGAGATCTTGGAACACCCCTCCTTTCTCCTCTTCTTTTGCAAACCTTCAAGCCACAAACTTGCATAAGAAGTGAGTTTGAGTTCAGCAACCTTAAAGGATCTATGCTCATCATAGTCCTTATATCTGAAAATTCGTTCAACTCTACGGATCCAATCTAGGAATTTGTCTGGGTCCACACTGCCATTGAACTCAGGGATTTCAAGTCTCAAGCTTTGATCCTCTTTCCCTCTTAAACTCTTTCTCCTACGCCCTTTATATGATTCCTCATCATCACCTGAAGAGGATGGGTCCCTCTTGCTAGGCCTCCTTGAGCTTCTAACACTGGATTCACCATCACTTTCGCTAGAGTTAGATTCATGAGAAGAGAGTTTACCTTTGCTTGAGGACTTTTCCTTCTTCCCCACGATTTGCAACAGCTCATTCATACGTTCCTTCAGTTCCTTCAACTCGCGTTCCATGCACAAGGCTTTGGCTTCTTGTAAGGTTAAACCTTTTTTGAAGCTTGGTGGCATCTCGTGTGCATCATCACCACTGGAATCCATATTGCTTGAGTATTCTTCGAATCCTCTCAACGAGAGCACCAAAAGTTGATGTGAATCTAGGTATTAAAACCTTAATCCACACAAAAGGGATAGAACTAGATAGAAAACCCTCTAAAGCTACGCACCAAAGGTTTAAAATCTAGGGCGAAAGTTTAAGAATTGATTAAAGCAAAGCACCCTCAATTCCTACACTTCCTCACGTGAATCTAAAGCTTTAAGCACCAATTCACAACTCTTTGTTACACACAAAGAAAAACAACAAACTCTCTAAGTTTATTGAAGAATATATAGAAAAGAATCTCCAAATCTGATTTTTCCAAGCTTGGACGCACATCTATTTATACCCATAGCTTGAGAGTTTCAATCATATTATGACTAGGCCTCCTACTTCTAAAAGGACTCCTAATAACCAATAGGATAATGCCACCTATTTATTGCATAATCCTACCAAAACTCTAACACTATCTTATCTTAATTAGAATCTTATCCTATCTAAAAAGATAATATTACAAATTAACTACTCTAATCCTATTTTATTTAAAGTAAAACACTAAATATCCAATCCCATGTGTGTAGCCACGTCCATACCCATGCCATGTCACTTGCCATGTCACTTAAGTCGTAATAAAGCACCGATAAGATGTAATAAGCACATCTCAATGTAACAAGCACCTCCCCTTGTCTTAAAATTTTCCTCCTTGGTCAAAATTTTCAATCTTCAAAAATTACTCCAAGATTTTAGCTTTTGATCAAGGCCTTCCATCAATCATCACCTCCATGGCTTCCACACATTATAGAATCATAAAACCTGAAAAAGGAAAGTTTGAAAACACACCTATGCCTAAAATGAGAAAAACCCTATCAAATGAAATGGGAGAAAACTCATAGGCAAAACCAACTTATTCCCCATGTCCACCAATCCTCATTCACATTTGCATGTTATCATGCACATGCAAATGTTCCCCTTTGATGCACCTAGAAGATTCGTGTCTCCATAAGCCAACAACTCTCCCATGGTAACATCCTTCTTTGAAGCTTCAATCAACCCTTCGAAGTTGATATCCTCTATCATATCAATTAGCTTCCTTTTATAGGAGGTTCATTCGCAATTTTAGCACTCTAATGGCTCCTATCACCGAGTGCACAAAGAAGGGCTCATTTGAGTGGACTCCTCAAGCTCAAAAGGCGTTTGAAGTAATCAAAGAGAGAATGTGCAATACACCTATCCTAGCACTTCCAGATTTTTCAAAACCATTTGAAGTTGAGTGTGATGCAAGCGGAAAGGGGATTGGTGCCGTGTTGATTCAAGAGGGGCGTCCTATTGCCTACTTTAGTGAGAAATTGAGCCAAGGCAAGCTGAATTATTCCACCTATGACAAGGAATTCTATGCAATGGTGCGAGCTTTGGATCATTGGTCGCATTACTTGAGACCACAACCATTCATACTTCATTCTGACCATGAATCTTTGAGATTCATCCATGGCCAAAAGAAGTTGAATTCGAGACATGCAAAGTGGGTGGAATTCTTGCAAACATTTAACTTCTCATCAAAGTACAAAAGTGGAAAGACGAATGTTGTTGCGGATGCCTTATCTCGAAGGCATACTTTACTTGGAGTCGTCGAGGCGAAAGTCCTTGGGTTCGAATTAATAAAAGAATACTACAAGGAAGATGATGATTTCAAGGTCATTTTGGAGAAATGCGTGAAGGGAAGTTATGAATTATTTTCCTTACAAAATGATTTTCTTTTTAAGGGAAATAGGTTATGCATTCCTAAATGTCCAATTCGAAGCTTGTTGATTCATGAAGCGCATGGAGGAGGTCTAGCAGGCCATTTCGGAGTTCAAAAAACTATGGAGCTTCTTCAAGCTCACTTTTATTGGCCTAACATGCTATCTACTGTTCACCATGTTGTAGCGCGTTGCTCTACTTGTCAAAGGGCAAAGATGGTGTTTCACAAAGGTCTTTACAAGCCATTGCCAATTCCGGAGAGACCTTGGGAAGACATAAGCATGGATTTCATTGTGGCTTTACCTAGAACTCAAAGAGGTAAGGACTCAATCATGGTGGTAGTTGATCGTTTTTCAAAGATGGCTCACTTTATCCCTTGTCATAAAACCGAGGATGCTATGAAGGTGGCAAAACTATATTTTGATGGGATTGTTCGTTTCCATGGAGTCCCACGCACCATTGTTTCAGATCAGGATACAAAGTTCCAAAGTCATTTTTGGAAGTCTTTGTGGCGTCTTATGGGAACCAAGTTGCTGTTTTCTACCTCACATCACCCCCAAACCGATGGCCAAACCGAGGTGGTGAATAGGGTACTAGGTTCTTTGCTTAGAACCTTGGTTAGTAAGAGCACCAAAGATTGGGATGTTAAACTCGCTCATGCCGAGTTTGCTTACAATAGAACTCCTAGCGCTACTACAAAGTATTCTCCTTTTGAAGTAGTCTATGGTTCTAATCCCTATGTTCCAATTGATCTCATAGCTTTGCCTCAAGATAAGTTCGTGCATGGAGGTGCCAAGGAACAAGCCGAGTTCATGGTAAAAATCCACAAAGAAGTGAGGAAGAACATCGAGAAGGCTAATGAAATCTATAAAAAGCAAGCCAACAAGAGAGTAAAAAATGTGAAACGTTTTGAAGTTGGTGACTTAGTATGGATCTACATGAGGAAGGAGAGATTTCCCAATCAAAGGAAGAACAAGCTCATGCCACGAGCCGAGGGTCCATTTGAGATAGTGAAAAAGATCAATGACAATGCCTACAAGGTAGATTTGGGAAGAAAGTACGGCGTCTTAAGCACATTCAATGTGGGGGATCTAGCACCGTACTATAACGATGAAGAATTGAGGGCAATTCCCTTTAAAGAAGGGGAGGATGACCAGAATGGTCAAGGTGCGAATATTCCAGTCCAAGAGTCGAACGTTAGGGAGTTGATTTTGTCCAAGTCTCTCCTCAATACTACTCTTAGGGATTTTGGCGTGCACGGCCCATATAAGTCCTCAAATGGTTGCACCGTATTGAGCGTAACTAATTACCTCAATAATGGGGGAATATAGGTGGATTTAATGCAGACTTTAAGGGGCGTTTCTAGCTGGTTTAATTTCGAAATAAAAGAGCTTAAATGAAGGCTTAAAAAGCGCATTTCAAGGCTACTTTGGAGGACGAATTTGAATAGCAATTTGAAGTCAATTTGCTGAACGATTTGGCGCATTTCAAGGCGACTTTGAAGGAAGAATTTGAACAGCAATTGGGGTCAATGTGCTGAACGTTTCTTCCCTTATTTTAAGCTATTCTTCCCTTGTTTTAAGCTTTATTAGTTAGAGAAATAATGAGTTGTTATGGGGATTATGTTGGACGGTTATGAGCCACTTAATCTACCCTTAGTTTCAGCTTTCTGTTTTATTGTTTGTTTAAGCTAAGTCTGATGTACGAAAAGCTATAAATAGCGTGCTAATAATCAATGAAAGGCATTCCAGAATTTTGCCAAAAACAAACGAGTGTATGATACGAATTTGGCTTGTGCTAGTCAAGTTTATTTTCCAAATTTGAGAGTTACCTCAATTTGAAGAGTTTGTGTTTTAGTGAGAGTTCCTAAAACTTAAACTTGTAGTTGTCGAATAGGTGAGAGTTCCCTAATCACTACTACGCCCAAACACGTGAGTGAGTGTTCCTCACTGTTATATCCTCAAGTTAAGGGTGAGAGTTCCCCTAAACTTTCTTAACACACCTTCCCGATCTTTTGTAAACAAGTTCCTCATCTTGCTTACACATCATTGAAATACATCAATTTGAGTCAATATAGGTCAAATAGGATCGGTTTCGGGTAGAAAGTGACCTAAACATTTCAAATGCATCGATTTGAGTTAAGATAGGTCAAATGGGATCTATTTGGGCTAGAAAGTGACCTAAACACTTTAAACACATCAATTTCAGTCAAGATAGGTCAAATTGGATCAGTTTGGGGTAGAAAGTGACCTAAACACTTCAAATGCATCAATTTGACTTAATATAGGTTAAATGGGTTCGTTTTCAAGTAGAAAAAGACCTAAACACTTGAAACACATCGATTTGAGTCAAGATATTTCAAATGGGATTGGTTTCGGGTAGAAATTGACTTAAACACTTCAAATACATCCATTTGAGTCAAAATATTTCAAATGGGAACGGTTCGGGTAGAAAGTGACTTAAACGCTTCAAATACATTGATTTGGGTCTCGATAGGTCAAATGGGATCAATTTGGGATAGAAAGTGACCTAAACATTCGAAACACATCGATATCAGTCAATATAGGTCAAATGGGATCGATTTGGGGTAGAAAGTGACCTAAATACTTAAAACACATCAATTTGAGTCAATATAGGTCAAATGGGATCGGTTTCGGCTAGAAAGTCACCTAACACTTCAAATGCATCGATTTGACTCTAGATAGGTCAAATGGGATCTATTTGGGCTAGAAAGTGACCTAAACACTTTAAACACATCAATTTTAGTCAAGATAGGTCAAATGGGATCGGTTTGGGGTAGAAAGTGACCTAAACACTTCAAATGCATCGATTTTAGTTAATATAGGTTAATTGGGTTCAGATTCGGGTAGAAAGTGACCTAAACACTTGAAATACATCGATTTGAGTCAAGATAGGTCAAATGGGATCAGTTTGGGGTAGAAAGTGATCTAAACACATGAAACACATCGATTTAAGTCAAGAAAGGTCAAATTTGATCGGTTTTGGGTAGAAAGTGACCTAAACACTTGAAACATATCGATTTGAGTGAAGATAGGTCAAATGGGATCTATTTCTGGTAGAAAGTGACCTAAACACTTGTAACACATCTATTTCTGGTGAATTCTAGTGTTCTCTCACTAGATTTTACATCATTTGGCGCGTCAGGTAGGGGGAGAAAAGGGGGAAACACATTTCATTTTTCTCAAATGGATCCCATCAAATTTGAAACATATGAACAAAGGAGTATTAGAATGTTGGAGGAAAATCAACGACTTGTGAAAAGAAATGAACAAATCAGTAGCATGATGTTGATGATGGACCAATTTTTATCCAACAAATCCGTAGAAAAGGTCCATAATTCTTTTCCTTTTGATGATGTTTGCAAATTTTCCACAAAGTGTGATAATCAAAAGAGGAGAAGCAAGCCATTGAGTCTCTTTGATTTTGGTTTCCAAAAACTTACCACTTCTTTTGAAGACAATTTGCTAAAGTCCACATTGTCTTACAAAAAACATTCTCCAAGCTACAATAAAAAAACTTCAACCACCACAAAAAAGAACCCCAATACCCGTGCATTGTCAAGGAGTGATTTTAGAAGTAAGGTAGCTCAACCTTACACTTGTGAAAGGGAGAAGAACGAAAATGCTACCACCTATATAGGATCTCATGATTCTAAGAAGGTTAATGAGGAGGAAAAAGTTCCTTTGGAATCTTGTGATTCTAATGAGGAACATGAAGAAGAGGTTGTTGAGGATTGTTACCCTGAAGAGGACAATGTTGTACTTCAAAATGCATTTCAAGTACATATTGAGAAGGAGGGTGAAAATTCAAATGTATCTTTAGAGTCTTATGGTTCAGTAGAGGATCTTGATGATATGGAATTTCCTTTAGAATTTGATGATTCTAAAGAGAGTCATGAGGATGTGGAAATTTCGTTAGAATCTTATGATTCTCACGAGGGTGAAGAAATTGAACAAGTGGAAGAGTGTCTTCTTAAAGAAAGCTTGATGTTGAGACAAGTATTCCCGGTGCAAAAGGAGGTTGAAATGACACTCATTCAAGGGAAAGATGTTTCACCCATCAAATACATTGTTGAGAATGAGATTGACATGGAATCAAGTGATCTTACACTTGATTTGGGATTTTTTGGGAAGTCTACTCCATGTGATACAATTAAGGTAGATCCTAGAAGATTGGAGACCATTTCTTGGTCACCCCTTCAAATTGCTATAGAAGAACTGTTGGAGTTCAAGAGATCATGCAATAGTGGAGTTCCTAGACCAATTGATAGGATGTGTATTCCCTTTTTCAAAAGGATCGAATTTTGCATTCCCAAAAATGCAATTCATAAAATGTTGAATAGGGAGGAGGATAGAGGAGGAGGACTTAATAGTCATTGGGATACTTTGAGAATGGTCATTTGGCCTAAGTTCAAAGTTGGCATTGGTGATACATTTTGTTTTGTTAAAGTCCTAGAGTTGAGGACAACTCTTTTCCAAGAAGAGGGGAATGATGTAAAATCCAAAATAGTCGATTTTTCATCTGAACCATTTTGGACTTCATTGGTAATAAGTGATGGGAATTCTGATTTTTCATCTAATGCAAATGGCTCCATAAAGGAGATCTTTTTAGCTAAATCCTTTGAGGAAAAATGGGGTGGTCCATTTTTGGTTACATGGATCGTTGAATACTATGCAAGGGTATTCTAGTCTTTTCACCTTGGGAAACTAGAATAAGGCGTTGAAGGAATTTTGTGTAAAATAAATAAAAAAATATTTTCTTATTTTAATTAATTAATCTGGTTTTAAACTAGTTAATTAATTAAAGGTAGTTAGTTAGTTAGTTAAAGGAGTTGGGTAATAATTGGTTTAACAAAATCAGATTGGCGTGTGGATTTGATGGGTTTGTTGAGGTGGAATGGCATTTAAATGGGAAGATTTGTTGCTATTTTATGCATGGCATGATCAAGGGGCAATTAGGAATAATTAGGGACGTTTTTTCCTTGGAGGTGATATGCTAAGTTGGAATTTGCATGGAAATGGAAGTAAGCTGACCAGATTTGGGTGTGGGACCATTAAGGGGATTTAGGGAGATTAAATTTCGTCCAATTAAGTGTTAATTGGGGAGATTTAGTTGCTAAATTAGGCATGGAGATAAGGGAAAGATATGGGTTGGAAAAATCAGATTTGATTCTTGCATGAATTAAGGAAAGATCTTGACTGATTTGATTCTTGCATGAGTAAAGGAAAGATTTGGACTTATTTTATTCCCTTTTAATAGATGGCATTTTTGGTGAGAATTATGGGTAAATTGAAGACATAAATTAGGGGATTTGGGAAAGATTTGATCTGATTTGATTTTAGCTTGATTTAAGGAAGGTATGATCAGATTTGCATATCTTAAGATATTCTTTTGAATATGGTCGAAAAGGGGATGGAAATAAATCAGATTTTCTGATTTTCTTCTCAAAATCAATTAAGAGATTTAAATCCCTTAAATTAAGGGATTTAATTTAGTTAATTGATTTGTTCCTTAATGTTGGGCGTTTTGATGGCAAGGGGGTTGATTGAGCTGATTCTTTTGGGCATAAATAAGGGAATAACATGGAATTATGGGAGGTTTTGGATGGATTCTTGATTAGGTGCGTCCAAGGCATCAAAGGAGGGATATTTGCTGATTTTTCTAGTCTAAATGGCATGTTTAATGAAGGGAAAGAAGACCTTGGTGCATGGAAGTTCTCCTTAAGTTATTAGCATGAAGTAAGGATTAATTCCTTAAAACTCTCACACATTTTTGGATAGTTTATTTTGACCTTTTTGGACAAATTTAAAAGGGGAGTTACTAGGGTTTTGTCCACTATAAATAGGAGATGTATTTTTGATGAAAGGAGGATGAATGAATGAATGAAGTTTGAATCTTGATATCTTTACTTGCAATATCATGTATTGAGTTGCTTGTGTTTTTCCAAGTTTTACCTTGAAGAATTTGAGTGTGAAGTTGAGTGTTCCTTCCATCCAAATTTCAGTAAATCAATCCACAAGTTGAGTGTTCCTTGTTGAGAGATTTGCATCTAGTAAAGAAGTGAGTGTTCCTTCTTTACATATCCTAGGAGTATAGGTGAGTGTTCCCTATTTCCTAACCTTTCTTTTCTCTTCTACTTTCTATCAAAATCTGTCCATTTTCAATTCTAAAATCCCACACAAACGTCTGTCCATTTTCTTGTTAAAACCACATCATTTCTTTTCCTTTTAAAAACCTAAACACATTAATCTTTTAGTCTATATTATCCACGAAATTACATACCTTTCCTAGCCTATTTTCGTGCATAATTCACACTTAAAGCCTACGCATTTCATCATATAAATCAAAACACATTTCTGTCCAATTTGAGATCCATTTGTTCTAGTGAATTCTAGTGTTCTCTCACTAGATTTTACATCATTTGGCGCGTCAGGTAGGGGGAGAAAAGGGGGAAACACATTTCATTTTTCTCAAATGGATCCCATCAAATTTGAAACATATGAACAAAGGAGTATTAGAATGTTGGAGGAAAATCAACGACTTGTGAAAAGAAATGAACAAATAAGTAGCATGATGTTGATGATGGACCAATTTTTATCCAACAAATCCGTAGAAAAGGTCCATAATTCTTTTCCTTTTGATGATGTTTGCAAATTTTCCACAAAGTGTGATAATCAAAAGAGGAGAAGCAAGCCATTGAGTCTCTTTGATTTTGGTTTCCAAAAACTTACCACTTCTTTTGAAGACAATTTGCTAAAGTCCACATTGTCTTACAAAAAACATTCTCCAAGCTACAATAAAAAAACTTCAACCACCACAAAAAAGAACCCCAATACCCGTGCATTGTCAAGGAGTGATTTTAGAAGTAAGGTAGCTCAACCTTACACCTGTGAAAGGGAGAAGAACGAAAATGCTACCACCTATATAGGATCTCATGATTCTAAGAAGGTTAATGAGGAGGAAAAAGTTCCTTTGGAATCTTGTGATTCTAATGAGGAACATGAAGAAGAGGTTGTTGAGGATTGTTACCCTGAAGAGGACAATGTTGTACTTCAAAATGCATTTCAAGTACATATTGAGAAGGAGGGTGAAAATTCAAATGTATCTTTAGAGTCTTATGGTTCAGTAGAGGATCTTGATGATATGGAATTTCCTTTAGAATTTGATGATTCTAAAGAGAGTCATGAGGATGTGGAAATTTCGTTAGAATCTTATGATTCTCACGAGGGTGAAGAAATTGAACAAGTGGAAGAGTGTCTTCTTAAAGAAAGCTTGATGTTGAGACAAGTATTCCCGGTGCAAAAGGAGGTTGAAATGACACTCATTCAAGGGAAAGATGTTTCACCCATCAAATACATTGTTGAGAATGAGATTGACATGGAATCAAGTGATCTTACACTTGATTTGGGATTTTTTGGGAAGTCTACTCCATGTGATACAATTAAGGTAGATCCTAGAAGATTGGAGACCATTTCTTGGTCACCCCTTCAAATTGCTATAGAAGAACTGTTGGAGTTCAAGAGATCATGCAATAGTGGAGTTCCTAGACCAATTGATAGGATGTGTATTCCCTTTTTCAAAAGGATCGAATTTTGCATTCCCAAAAATGCAATTCGTAAAATGTTGAATAGGGAGGAGGATAGAGGAGGAGGACTTAATAGTCATTGGGATACTTTGAGAATGGTCATTTGGCCTAAGTTCAAAGTTGGCATTGGTGATACATTTTGTTTTGTTAAAGTCCTAGAGTTGAGGACAACTCTTTTCCAAGAAGAGGGGAATGATGTAAAATCCAAAATAGTCGATTTTTCATCTGAACCATTTTGGACTTCATTGGTAATAAGTGATGGGAATTCTGATTTTTCATCTAATGCTAATGGCTCCATAAAGGAGATCTTTTTAGCTAAATCCTTTGAGGAAAAATGGGGTGGTCCATTTTTGGTTACATGGATCGTTGAATACTATGCAAGGGTATTCTAGTCTTTTCACCTTGGGAAACTAGAATAAGGCGTTGAAGGAATTTTGTGTAAAATAAATAAAAAAATATTTTCTTATTTTAATTAATTAATCTGGTTTTAAACTAGTTAATTAATTAAAGGTAGTTAGTTAGTTAGTTAAAGGAGTTGGGTAATAATTGGTTTAACAAAATCAGATTGGCGTGTGGATTTGATGGGTTTGTTGAGGTGGAATGGCATTTAAATGGGAAGATTTGTTGCTATTTTATGCATGGCATGATCAAGGGGCAATTAGGAATAATTAGGGACGTTTTTTCCTTGGAGGTGATATGCTAAGTTGGAATTTGCATGGAAATGGAAGTAAGCTGACCAGATTTGGGTGTGGGACCATTAAGGGGATTTAGGGAGATTAAATTTCGTCCAATTAAGTGTTAATTGGGGAGATTTAGTTGCTAAATTAGGCATGGAGATAAGGGAAAGATATGGGTTGGAAAAATCAGATTTGATTCTTGCATGAGATAAGGAAAGATCTTGACTGATTTGATTCTTGCATGAGTAAAGGAAAGATTTGGACTTATTTTATTCCCTTAGAATTATGGGTAAATTGAAGACATAAATTAGGGGATTTGGGAAAGATTTGATCTGATTTGATTTTAGCTTGATTTAAGGAAGGTATGATCAGATTTGCATATCTTAAGATATTCTTTTGAATATGGTCGAAAAGGGGATGGAAATAAATCAGATTTTCTGATTTTCTTCTCAAAATCAATTAAGAGATTTAAATCCCTTAAATTAAGGGATTTAATTTAGTTAATTGATTTGTTCCTTAATGTTGGGCGTTTTGATGGCAAGGGGGTTGATTGAGCTGATTCTTTTGGGCATAAATAAGGGAATAACATGGAATTATGGGAGGTTTTGGATGGATTCTTGATTAGGTGCGTCCAAGGCATCAAAGGAGGGATATTTGCTGATTTTTCTAGTCTAAATGGCATGTTTAATGAAGGGAAAGAAGACCTTGGTGCATGGAAGTTCTCCTTAAGTTATTAGCATGAAGTAAGGATTAATTCCTTAAAACTCTCACACATTTTTGGATAGTTTATTTTGACCTTTTTGGACAAATTTAAAAGGGGAGTTACTAGGGTTTTGTCCACTATAAATAGGAGATGTATTTTTGATGAAAGGAGGATGAATGAATGAATGAAGTTTGAATCTTGATATCTTTACTTGCAATATCATGTATTGAGTTGCTTGTGTTTTTCCAAGTTTTACCTTGAAGAATTTGAGTGTGAAGTTGAGTGTTCCTTCCATCCAAATTTCAGTAAATCAATCCACAAGTTGAGTGTTCCTTGTTGAGAGATTTGCATCTAGTAAAGAAGTGAGTGTTCCTTCTTTACATATCCTAGGAGTATAGGTGAGTGTTCCCTATTTCCTAACCTTTCTTTTCTCTTCTACTTTCTATCAAAATCTGTCCATTTTCAATTCTAAAATCCCACACAAACGTCTGTCCATTTTCTTGTTAAAACCACATCATTTCTTTTCCTTTTAAAAACCTAAACACATTAATCTTTTAGTCTATATTATCCACGAAATTACATACCTTTCCTAGCCTATTTTCGTGCATAATTCACACTTAAAGCCTACGCATTTCATCATATAAATCAAAACACATTTCTGTCCAATTTGAGATCCATTTGTTCTAGTGAATTCTAGTGTTCTCTCACTAGATTTTACATCATTTGGCGCGTCAGGTAGGGGGAGAAAAGGGGGAAACACATTTCATTTTTCTCAAATGGATCCCATCAAATTTGAAACATATGAACAAAGGAGTATTAGAATGTTGGAGGAAAATCAACGACTTGTGAAAAGAAATGAACAAATCAGTAGCATGATGTTGATGATGGACCAATTTTTATCCAACAAATCCGTAGAAAAGGTCCATAATTCTTTTCCTTTTGATGATGTTTGCAAATTTTCCACAAAGTGTGATAATCAAAAGAGGAGAAGCAAGCCATTGAGTCTCTTTGATTTTGGTTTCCAAAAACTTACCACTTCTTTTGAAGACAATTTGCTAAAGTCCACATTGTCTTACAAAAAACATTCTCCAAGCTACAATAAAAAAACTTCAACCACCACAAAAAAGAACCCCAATACCCGTGCATTGTCAAGGAGTGATTTTAGAAGTAAGGTAGCTCAACCTTACACCTGTGAAAGGGAGAAGAACGAAAATGCTACCACCTATATAGGATCTCATGATTCTAAGAAGGTTAATGAGGAGGAAAAAGTTCCTTTGGAATCTTGTGATTCTAATGAGGAACATGAAGAAGAGGTTGTTGAGGATTGTTACCCTGAAGAGGACAATGTTGTACTTCAAAATGCATTTCAAGTACATATTTGATGTGTAAACAAGATGTGAACCTTGTTACAAAAAGTTGTTTTAAGGGGTCTTAATGAAATTTCGTGTTTAATGAAGTGAGAATAGGGGAACACTCAACCCTAAGCTCGGATATAACAAAGGGGAACACTCACCCTTCGCTTGGTGTAGTTAGGAATAGGGATTACTCAACCCACTCGTTTACTACGTAAGTTCTAGGCTTGGGAACACTCGACCAAAACTAGCACTCTTCAAATTTGAAGTAACAAATTTGGACCTTAAAGATGACTTAGATGCAAAGTCACGTTTAAACAACAACTCAAGTGTTTAGCAAATTTCTGGATGTGTTTTCATTCATGCACAGCACACTATTTATAGTAGTGTGAATTACATAGGATTCCATCTCATGCTTATCCATTGCTTGCTTAATTAAGACAGAAAATAACAACTAATAAAGTGGCTTAAGGGCTCATAAGACCGTCCCTTTGACCCTTTATAACAATAGCTAATAACTAACAAACTGATTTAACAAACAAACTGAAATTAACAACCAGCCGAGACTAACAAACAATGCGAAAAACTAGGCTTAAGTTAGGGAACACGTTCAGCCACGTCTAACAACCTCCAACGGCATTTTCCACGTGTATCTGACGTGTAAAGCAGCTCCCCATGTGTATCCAACGTGGATCCAACGTGTCACTAGCTCCTAACGTGCAAAATAACTCCTTTGACTCCAGCTCCCTTTATTCTGGCCAACTAACTCCTAAAGCTACGCCACTAACTTAACTAACTAACTTCAGCTAACTAACAACTAATATCACGCCAACTAACATAACCAACTAACCAACTAACTCCTCAATTCATGCCCCATGATCTTTTACTACCAACCGGCTAGTATGGCACACGTTCAACCGATTCCAAATCAGTTTGCAACCGAAATCCTTTAAACGTGCCTTTGAGACAGCTTGGAGAATTGTTAGGTGATTCTTACAAGGTTACTTACACAAAGTGAAGTACAACCCCTTGTAATAATTTTCGGACCAAAACCGTGTAATAGATTAAGGGATGATTTGGACAGAATTACTCCCTTAGCATTTTGTTCAATGGCACCGTTTTGATCGTCTTCCCCTAGACCATGGATAAACGTACCTTGACCATTTTGGTCATCCTCCCCTTCTTCAAAAGGAATTGCCCTCAATTCGTCATCATCAAGGTAAGGAGAAAGATCACCAACATTGAATGTATTTGAGATCCCGTATTGTCCTCCCAAATCGACTTTGTAGGCGTTTTCATTGATTTTTTCCACGATCTCAAATGGTCCTTCGGCTCTTGGCATAAGCTTATTTTTCCTTTTGCTAGGAAAACGTTCCTTCCTCATATAAATCCATACCAAATCTCCAACTTCGAAAGATTTCACGTTTCTCACTCGTTTGTTGGCTTGTTTCTGGTAGATTTCATTCGCCTTTTCAATGTTCCTCCGAACTTCTTTATGGACCTTCAGCATGAATTCGGCTTGTTCTTTTGCTCCACCATGAACGAACTTGTCTTTTGGCAAAGCAATGAGATCAATAGGAACATAGGGATTTACGCCATATACTACTTCAAAAGGAGAGTATTTTGTAGTAGTACTAGGTGTCCTATTATAAGCAAACTCGGCATGAGCTAGCTTATTATCCCAATCCTTCGTACTTTTGGTTATCAAAGCCCTAAGCAATGAACCAAGTACTCTATTCACCACTTCAGTTTGACCATCGGTTTGTGGATGATGTGAAGTAGAAAACAGCAACTTTGTTCCCATTAGGCGCCATATTGATTTCCAAAAATGACTAAGGAACTTTGTATCACGATCGGATACAATGGTGCGTGGCACCCCATGAAAGCGAACAACTTCTTCAAAGTATAGCTTAGCCACTTTCATCGCATCTTCGGTCTTGTGACAAGGAATGAAGTGAGCCATTTTTGAAAATCGATCAACCACCACCATTATTGAATCTTTGCCTCTTTGAGTCCTTGGCAAAGCTACAATAAAGTCCATACTCACATCCTCCCAAGGTCTTTCCGGAACCGGCAAAGGCTTGTAGAGACCTTTGTGAAACACCATCTTGGCCCTTTGACAAGTAGAACAACGACTCACCACATGATGAACCGTACTTAACATTTTCGGCCAATAGAAATGAGCTTGAAGAAGCTCCATTGTCTTGTGAATACCCATATGCCCAGCTAATCCTCCTCCATGCGCTTCATGTATCAATAACCTCCGGATAGGGCATTTTGGAATACATAATCGATTTCCTTTGAAAAGAAAACCATTATGTAAGGAAAACAGATCATAAACTCCTTGGACGCATTTCTCCATTATTCCCTTGAGTTCATCATCTTCTTGATAGTATTCCTTGATCAAGTCGAAGCCAAGTACTTTTGCTTCAACCATCCCAAGTAAATTATGCCTTCTAGATAAGGCATCCGCTACTACATTCGCCTTTCCACTCTTGTATTTAGAGGAAAAGTTAAATGTTTGTAGGAATTCGACCCACTTTGCATGTCTTGCATTCAACTTCTTTTGGCCATGAATGAATCTCAAGGATTCATGATCAGAATGCAAAATGAAAGGTTGGGGCCTCAAATAATGTGACCAATGATCTAGAGCTCTTACCATAGCATAGAACTCCTTATCATAAGTGGAATAATTCAATTTGCCTTGACTCATCTTCTCACTGAAATAGGCAATGGGTCGCCCACCTTGAATCAATACGGCACCAATTCCTTTCCCACTTGCGTCACATTCCACCTCAAATGGCTTGGAAAAGTCCGGAAGTGCTAATATGGGTGTGTGGCACATCTTCTCCTTGACTTCTTCAAACGCCTTTTGAGCTTGGGGTGTCCATTCGAACACGCCTTTCTTGGTACACTCGGTGATGGGAGCCATGAGTGTGCTGAAGTTCTTGATGAACCTTCTATAAAAGGAAGCAAGTCCATGAAATGAACGAACCTCCGTGAGCGTTTTTGGACTAGGCCATGATTGAATTGCTTCAATCTTGCTAGGATCCACTGTTACGCCATCACCTGAAACTATATAACCAAGAAACATAACTTCATATAGTAAAAAATCACATTTTTCTAATTTCCCGTACAACTTTTCTTTTCTTAACACAGAAAATACTTGAAAAAGGTGATCGAAATGAGATTCTTCATCTCTTGAATAGATGAGAATGTCATCCAAGTATACTACCACGAACTTGCCAAGAAATGGCCTTAGCACTTCATTCATCAATCTCATGAACGTGCTAGGGGCATTGGTAAGTCCAAATGGCATGACGAGCCATTCATACAACCCATGCTTTGTCTTGAACGCCGTCTTCCATTCATCCCCTTCTCTCATGCGAATCTGATGATATCCACTTCTCAAATCTACTTTGGAGAAGACTTTGGAACCACTCAATTCATCAAGCATATCATCGAGTCTTGGGATTGGAAATCTGCACTTGATAGTAATGTTGTTAACGGCTCTACTATCAATACACATTCTCCAAGTACCATCCTTTTTAGGAACCAACAAAGCTGGCACGGCACATGGACTCATGGATTCACGTACATAACCCATACCCATTAGTTCTTCAATTTGTCGTTGTAACTCCTTAGTTTCAAAAGGGTTACATCTATAGGCGGGTTTATTTGGCAAAGGTGCTCCGGGAATGAGATCAATTTGATGCTCAATTCCTCGTATGGGTGGTAGTCCCTTAGGTAATTCATCCGGAAAAACATCCTCAAAATCTTTAATTAGTTGGGCTAATTTAGGATTTCGAGCAACAAAGTTTTCGTGGATTTCTTTGGAGTATAGTAGGAACATTTCTGCCTCAACTTCTAACTCCCTCTCAAACTCTCTAAAAGACATTAAGGATACTTCTTTTGGTGGTATTTGTGTTGGTGAAAAACGTGGGGGTGGTAAAGGGTGTAGTTTTTTCTTCCTCCCTTCATGAACTATAGTGTATGTGTTGTGGTACCCATCATGTAGAGATCTTTTATCAGTTTGCCACGGTCTACCAAGTAGAATATGACAAGCATCCATAGACACAACATCACATAATATGGAATCACAATACGAACCAATGCAAAAGGAGACCATGCATTGCTTCCTAACCCCGGTACTAGCATTAGAGTCTAACCAACTCAATTTGTAGGGTTGTGGATGATTGGTGGTCAAAAGACCAAGTTTGGATACTAGGGTTTTAGATACGGTATTAGCCTCACTTCCCCCATCAATAATTAAGTCACATACCTCTTCACCAATTTTGCAACGGGTGATGAAAATGTGTTGTCTTTGAGGGGCAGCATCCTCTTCCACACGTGCTTGCAAGGCCCTTCTAATCACGAGACTCGTCTTCTCCTCTGATTCGGCAATGCAATCATCACAATCATCTTCAATCTCTTCTTCGCCATCCTCAAATTCATCCCAGTTGATGTTTTGAGTGGCCATGAGCTTAACTTCTTGCATAGTTAACGCTCTAGAATTGGGACAATCCTTTTTGTAATGACCTCGCCCTCCACATTTGTAACATACAATGTCACCTATCTTCACGTTCTTCGTGTCCTTCTTTATGGGAATGCTCGGTTTGTTAAAAGGCGGATTTTCCCTTGTAGGAAAAGAAGGTTTTCGTGTCATTTGGGGAATGACAGTAGGTTTCTTCTTCTTCCTCTTAGCATCGAACTTTATGACCAATTTACAAGCTTCCACAAACGTGAGGTTAGTATAACCTTCCAGTCTGTCTTGTAACTCTTGGTCTAATCCAGATATGAAACGCCCCATTTTGAGCTCTTCATTCTCGGTTACTTCACACACAATAGCAAGCCTATCGAACTCCTTTATGTAATCCTCTACAGAATCGCCATTTTGTTGTAGAGTACTCCATTTCACGTATTGGCTTTGCTTATAATTGTGGGGAATGAAACGGTCTTTCATCCGTTTCTTGAGTTTGTCCCAAGTAGAGATAGGAACTTTCCCCTTAAGGGTACGTCCTCTTTGCTCTCCTTGCAACCAACTATCACCATAGCCTTTTAGCTTGACTTTGGCAATCTTGTAGCGTTGAACATCATCATGGATGTCCTTGTATTCAAAGTACCTTTCCAAGGATTTCTCCCATTCTAAGTACTTTTCAGGATCAAGAGTCCCATCAAAGGAAGGGATGTCTACTTTGAGACTTCGATCTTCCCTCCTAGGTGGAGGATCTTCTTCTCGATCTCGCTTATCTTGTTCATTCATGAGTCTTGCCATTAAGGCAGCAAGATTCCCTTGTAGATTGGCATTAGTTTCGGCCAATCTTTCTTGACTAGCAATGGAACGATTGAGAGCTTCCAAGGCTGTCCTTAAATCTTGATTTTCCCCCATGGAGTGTAGGTATACGACCCCTTAGGAAATGTTTTCGAAAAAAAATCCCCCTATCTGGCGCGCCAAATGATGTGTAAACAAGATGTGAACCTTGTTACAAAAAGTTGTTTTAAGGGGTCTTAATGAAATTTCGTGTTTAATGAAGTGAGAATAGGGGAACACTCAACCCTAAGCTCGGATATAACAAAGGGGAACACTCACCCTTCGCTTGGTGTAGTTAGGAATAGGGATTACTCAACCCACTCGTTTACTACGTAAGTTCTAGGCTTGGGAACACTCGACCAAAACTAGCACTCTTCAAATTTGAAGTAACAAATTTGGACCTTAAAGATGACTTAGATGCAAAGTCACGTTTAAACAACAACTCAAGTGTTTAGCAAATTTCTGGATGTGTTTTCATTCATGCACAGCACACTATTTATAGTAGTGTGAATTACATAGGATTCCATCTCATGCTTATCCATTGCTTGCTTAATTAAGACAGAAAATAACAACTAATAAAGTGGCTTAAGGGCTCATAAGACCGTCCCTTTGACCCTTTATAACAATAGCTAATAACTAACAAACTGATTTAACAAACAAACTGAAATTAACAACCAGCCGAGACTAACAAACAATGCGAAAAACTAGGCTTAAGTTAGGGAACACGTTCAGCCACGTCTAACAACCTCCAACGGCATTTTCCACGTGTATCTGACGTGTAAAGCAGCTCCCCATGTGTATCCAACGTGGATCCAACGTGTCACTAGCTCCTAACGTGCAAAATAACTCCTTTGACTCCAGCTCCCTTTATTCTGGCCAACTAACTCCTAAAGCTACGCCACTAACTTAACTAACTAACTTCAGCTAACTAACAACTAATATCACGCCAACTAACATAACCAACTAACCAACTAACTCCTCAATTCATGCCCCATGATCTTTTACTACCAACCGGCTAGTATGGCACACGTTCAACCGATTCCAAATCAGTTTGCAACCGAAATCCTTTAAACGTGCCTTTGAGACAGCTTGGAGAATTGTTAGGTGATTCTTACAAGGTTACTTACACAAAGTGAAGTACAACCCCTTGTAATAATTTTCGGACCAAAACCGTGTAATAGATTAAGGGATGATTTGGACAGAATTACTCCCTTAGCATTTTGTTCAATGGCACCGTTTTGATCGTCTTCCCCTAGACCATGGATAAACGTACCTTGACCATTTTGGTCAATATTGAGAAGGAGGGTGAAAATTCAAATGTATCTTTAGAGTCTTATGGTTCAGTAGAGGATCTTGATGATATGGAATTTCCTTTAGAATTTGATGATTCTAAAGAGAGTCATGAGGATGTGGAAATTTCGTTAGAATCTTATGATTCTCACGAGGGTGAAGAAATTGAACAAGTGGAAGAGTGTCTTCTTAAAGAAAGCTTGATGTTGAGACAAGTATTCCCGGTGCAAAAGGAGGTTGAAATGACACTCATTCAAGGGAAAGATGTTTCACCCATCAAATACATTGTTGAGAATGAGATTGACATGGAATCAAGTGATCTTACACTTGATTTGGGATTTTTTGGGAAGTCTACTCCATGTGATACAATTAAGGTAGATCCTAGAAGATTGGAGACCATTTCTTGGTCACCCCTTCAAATTGCTATAGAAGAACTGTTGGAGTTCAAGAGATCATGCAATAGTGGAGTTCCTAGACCAATTGATAGGATGTGTATTCCCTTTTTCAAAAGGATCGAATTTTGCATTCCCAAAAATGCAATTCGTAAAATGTTGAATAGGGAGGAGGATAGAGGAGGAGGACTTAATAGTCATTGGGATACTTTGAGAATGGTCATTTGGCCTAAGTTCAAAGTTGGCATTGGTGATACATTTTGTTTTGTTAAAGTCCTAGAGTTGAGGACAACTCTTTTCCAAGAAGAGGGGAATGATGTAAAATCCAAAATAGTCGATTTTTCATCTGAACCATTTTGGACTTCATTGGTAATAAGTGATGGGAATTCTGATTTTTCATCTAATGCTAATGGCTCCATAAAGGAGATCTTTTTAGCTAAATCCTTTGAGGAAAAATGGGGTGGTCCATTTTTGGTTACATGGATCGTTGAATACTATGCAAGGGTATTCTAGTCTTTTCACCTTGGGAAACTAGAATAAGGCGTTGAAGGAATTTTGTGTAAAATAAATAAAAAAATATTTTCTTATTTTAATTAATTAATCTGGTTTTAAACTAGTTAATTAATTAAAGGTAGTTAGTTAGTTAGTTAAAGGAGTTGGGTAATAATTGGTTTAACAAAATCAGATTGGCGTGTGGATTTGATGGGTTTGTTGAGGTGGAATGGCATTTAAATGGGAAGATTTGTTGCTATTTTATGCATGGCATGATCAAGGGGCAATTAGGAATAATTAGGGACGTTTTTTCCTTGGAGGTGATATGCTAAGTTGGAATTTGCATGGAAATGGAAGTAAGCTGACCAGATTTGGGTGTGGGACCATTAAGGGGATTTAGGGAGATTAAATTTCGTCCAATTAAGTGTTAATTGGGGAGATTTAGTTGCTAAATTAGGCATGGAGATAAGGGAAAGATATGGGTTGGAAAAATCAGATTTGATTCTTGCATGAATTAAGGAAAGATCTTGACTGATTTGATTCTTGCATGAGTAAAGGAAAGATTTGGACTTATTTTATTCCCTTTTAATAGATGGCATTTTTGGTGAGAATTATGGGTAAATTGAAGACATAAATTAGGGGATTTGGGAAAGATTTGATCTGATTTGATTTTAGCTTGATTTAAGGAAGGTATGATCAGATTTGCATATCTTAAGATATTCTTTTGAATATGGTCGAAAAGGGGATGGAAATAAATCAGATTTTCTGATTTTCTTCTCAAAATCAATTAAGAGATTTAAATCCCTTAAATTAAGGGATTTAATTTAGTTAATTGATTTGTTCCTTAATGTTGGGCGTTTTGATGGCAAGGGGGTTGATTGAGCTGATTCTTTTGGGCATAAATAAGGGAATAACATGGAATTATGGGAGGTTTTGGATGGATTCTTGATTAGGTGCGTCCAAGGCATCAAAGGAGGGATATTTGCTGA
Organism: Dysphania ambrosioides; assembly: GCA_026401315.1. Taxonomy (NCBI): domain Eukaryota; kingdom Viridiplantae; phylum Streptophyta; class Magnoliopsida; order Caryophyllales; family Amaranthaceae; genus Dysphania; species Dysphania ambrosioides. The sequence continues at coordinate 11,999,697 of CM048664.1, forward strand.
TTTTTCTAGTCTAAATGGCATGTTTAATGAAGGGAAAGAAGACCTTGGTGCATGGAAGTTCTCCTTAAGTTATTAGCATGAAGTAAGGATTAATTCCTTAAAACTCTCACACATTTTTGGATAGTTTATTTTGACCTTTTTGGACAAATTTAAAAGGGGAGTTACTAGGGTTTTGTCCACTATAAATAGGAGATGTATTTTTGATGAAAGGAGGATGAATGAATGAATGAAGTTTGAATCTTGATATCTTTACTTGCAATATCATGTATTGAGTTGCTTGTGTTTTTCCAAGTTTTACCTTGAAGAATTTGAGTGTGAAGTTGAGTGTTCCTTCCATCCAAATTTCAGTAAATCAATCCACAAGTTGAGTGTTCCTTGTCGAGAGATTTGCATCTAGTAAAGAAGTGAGTGTTCCTTCTTTACCTAAACACTTGAAACACATCGATATCAGTCAATATAGGTAAAATGGGATCGATTTCGGGTAGAAAGTGACCTAAATACTTGAAACACATCAATTTGAGTCAATATAGGTCAAATAGGATCGGTTTCGGGTAGAAAGTGACCTAAACACTTCAAATGCATCGATTTGAGTCACGATAGGTCAGTTGGGATCTATTTGGGCTAGAAAGTGACCTAAACACTTTAAACACATCAATTTCAGTCAAGATAGGTCAAATTGGATCGGTTTGGGGTAGAAAGTGACCTAAACACTTCAAATGCATCAATTTGACTAAATATAGGTTAAATGGGTTCGTATTCAGGTAAAAAGTGACCTAAACACTTGAAACACATCGATTTGAGTCAAGATATTTCAAATGGGATTGGTTTCGGGTAGAAATTAACTTAAACACTTCAAATACATCCATTGGAGTTAAAATATTTCAATGGGATCGGTTTCGTGTAGAAAGTGACTTAAATGCTTTAAATACATCTATTTGAGTCACGATAGGGCAAATGGGATCAGTTACGGATAGAAAGTGACCTAAACACTTGAAACACATCGATATCAGTCAATATAGGTCAAACGGGATCGATTTGGGGTAGAAAGTGAGCTAAATACTTGAAACACATCAATTTGAGTCAATATAGGTCAAATGGGATTGGTTTCGGCTAGGAAGTGACCTAAACACTTCAAATGCATCGATTTGACTCAAGATAGGTCAAATGGGATCGATTTGGGCTAGAAAGTGACCTAAACACTTTAAACACATCAATTTCAGTCAAGATAGGTCAAATTGGATCGGTTTGGGGTAGAAAGTGACCTAAACACTTCAAATGCGTCAATTTGACTAAATATAGGTTAAATGGGTTCGTATTCAGGTAAAAAGTGACCTAAACACTTGAAACACATCGATTTGAGCCAAGATATTTCAAATGGGATTGGTTTCGGGTAGAAATTAACTTAAACACTTCAAATACATCCATTGGAGTCAAAATATTTCAAATGGGATTGGTTTCGTGTAGAAAGTGACTTAAATGCTTTAAATACATCTATTTGAGTCACGATAGGTCAAATGGGATCAGTTACGGATAGAAAGTGACCTAAACACTTGAAACACATCGATATCAGTCAATATAGGTCAAACGGGATCGATTTGGGGTAGAAAGTGAGCTAAATACTTGAAACACATCAATTTGAGTCAATATAGGTCAAATGGGATTGGTTTCGGCTAGGAAGTGACCTAAACACTTCAAATGCATCGATTTGACTCAAGATAGGTCAAATGGGATCGATTTGGGCTAGAAAGTGACCTAAAAACTTTAAACACATCAATTTCAGTCAATATAGGTCAAATTGGATCGGTTTGGGGTAGAAAGTGACCTAAACACTTCAAATGCATCAATTTGGGTTAATATAAGTTAAATGGGTTCGGATTCGGGTTGAAAGTGACCTAAACACTTGAAACACATCAATTTGAGTCAAGAAATTTCAAATGGGATTGGTTTCGGGTAGAAAGTGACTTAAACACTTCAAATACATCTATTTGAGTCATGACAGGTCAAATGGGATTGGTTTGGGATAGAAAGTGACCTAAACACTTGAAACACATCGATATCAGTAAATATAGGTCAAATGGGATCGATTTGGGGTAGAAAGTGAGAAATACTTGAAATACATCAATTTGAGTCAATATAAGTCAAATAGGATCGGTTTCGGGTAGAAAGTGACCTAAACATTTCAAATGCATCGATTTGAGTTAAGATAGGTCAAATGGGATCTATTTGGGCTAGAAAGTGACCTAAACACTTTAAACACATCAATTTCAGTCAAGATAGGTCAAATTGGATCAGTTTGGGGTAGAAAGTGACCTAAACACTTCAAATGCATCAATTTGACTTAATATAGGTTAAATGGGTTCGTTTTCGGGTAGAAAAAGACCTAAACACTTGAAACACATCGATTTGAGTCAAGATATTTCAAATGGGATTGGTTTCGGGTAGAAATTGACTTAAACACTTCAAATACATCCATTTGAGTCAAAATATTTCAAATGGGAACGGTTCGGGTAGAAAGTGACTTAAACGCTTCAAATACATTGATTTGGGTCTCGATAGGTCAAATGGGATCGGTTTGGGATAGAAAGTGACCTAAACATTCGAAACACATCGATATCAGTCAATATAGGTCAAATGGGATCGATTTGGGGTAGAAAGTGACCTAAATACTTAAAACACATCAATTTGAGTCAATATAGGTCAAATGGGATCGGTTTCGGCTAGAAAATCACCTAACACTTCAAATGCATCGATTTGACTCTAGATAGGTCAAATGGGATCTATTTGGGCTAGAAAGTGACCTAAACACTTTAAACACATCAATTTTAGTCAAGATAGGTTAAATGGGATCGGTTTGGGGTAGAAAGTGACCTAAACACTTCAAATGCATCGATTTTAGTTCATATAGGTTAATTGGGTTCAGATTCGGGTAGAAAGTGACCTAAACACTTGAAATACATCGATTTGAGTCAAGATAGGTCAAATGGGATCAGTTTGGGGTAGAAAGTGATCTAAACACATGAAACACATCGATTTAAGTCAAGAACGGTCAAATTTGATCGGTTTTGGGTAGAAAGTGACCTAAACACTTGAAACATATCGATTTGAGTGAAGTAGGTCAAATGGGATCGATTTCTGGTAGAAAGTGACCTAAACACTTGTAACACATCGATTTGAGTCAAGATATTTCAAATGGGATTGGTTTCGGGTAGAAATTGACTTAAACACTTCAAATACATCCATTTGAGTCAAAATAATTCAAATGGGATCAGTTTCGGGTAGAAAGTGACTTAAACGCTTCAAATACCTCGATTTGAGTCACGATAGGTCAAATGGGATCAGTTTAGGATAGAAAGTGACCTAAACACTTGAAACACATCGATATCAGTCAATATAGGTCAAATGGGATCGATTTCGGGTAGAAAGTGACCTAAATACTTGAAACACATCAATTTGAGTCAATATAGGTCAAATAGGATCGGTTTCGGGTAGAAAGTGACCGAAACAATTCAAATGCATCGATTTGAGTCACGATAGGTCAGTTGGGATCTATTTGGGCTAGAAAGTGACCTAAACACTTTAAACACATCAATTTCAGTCAAGATAGGTCAAATTGGATCGGTTTGGGGTAGAAAGTGACCTAAACACTTCAAATGCATCAATTTGGGTTAATATAAGTTAAATGGGTTCGGATTCGGGTTGAAAGTGACCTAAACACTTGAAACACATCAATTTGAGTCAAGAAATTTCAAATGGGATTGGTTTCGGGTAGAAAGTGACTTAAACACTTCAAATACATCTATTTGAGTCATGACAGGTCAAATGGGATTGGTTTGGGATAGAAAGTGACCTAAACACTTGAAACACATCGATATCAGTAAATATAGGTCAAATGGGATCGATTTGGGGTAGAAAGTGAGCTAAATACTTGAAATACATCAATTTGAGTCAGTATAGGTCAAATAGGATCGGTTTCGGGTAGAAAGTGACCTAAACATTTCAAATGCATCGATTTGAGTTAAGATAGGTCAAATGGGATCTATTTGGGCTAGAAAGTGACCTAAACACTTTAAACACATCAATTTCAGTCAAGATAGGTCAAATTGGATCAGTTTGGGGTAGAAAGTGACCTAAACACTTCAAATGCATCAATTTGACTTAATATAGGTTAAATGGGTTCGTTTTCGGGTAGAAAAAGACCTAAACACTTGAAACACATCGATTTGAGTCAAGATATTTCAAATGGGATTGGTTTCGGGTAGAAATTGACTTAAACACTTCAAATACATCCATTTGAGTCAAAATATTTCAAATGGGAACGATTCGGGTAGAAAGTGACTTAAACGCTTCAAATACATTGATTTGGGTCTCAATAGGTCAAATGGGATCGGTTTGGGATAGAAAGTGACCTAAACATTCGAAACACATCGATATCAGTCAATATAGGTCAAATGGGATCGATTTGGGGTAGAAAGTGACCTAAATACTTAAAACACATCAATTTGAGTCAATATAGGTCAAATGGGATCGGTTTCGGCTAGAAAGTCACCTAAACACTTCAAATGCATCGATTTGACTCTAGATAGGTCAAATGGGATCTATTTGGGCTAGAAAGTGACCTAAACACTTTAAACACATCAATTTTAGTCAAGATAGGTCAAATGGGATCGGTTTGGGGTAGAAAGTGACCTAAACACTTCAAATGCATCGATTTTAGTTAATATAGGTTAATTGGGTTCAGATTCGGGTAGAAAGTGACCTAAACACTTGAAATACATCGATTTGAGTCAAGATAGGTCAAATGGGATCAGTTTGGGGTAGAAAGTGATCTAAACACATGAAACACATCGATTTAAGTCAAGAAAGGTCAAATTTGATCGGTTTTGGGTAGAAAGTGACCTAAACACTTGAAACATATCGATTTGAGTGAAGATAGGTCAAATGGGATCGATTTCTGGTAGAAAGTGACCTAAACAATTGTAACACATCGATTTGAGTCAAGATATTTCAAATGGGATTGGTTTCGGTAGAAATTGACTTAAACACTTCAAATACATCCATTTGAGTCAAAATAATTCAAATGGGATCAGTTTCGGGTAGAAAGTGACTTAAACGCTTCAAATACCTCGATTTGAGTCACGATAGGTCAAATGGGATCAGTTTAGGATAGAAAGTGACCTAAACACTTGAAACACATCGATATCAGTCAATATAGGTCAAATGGGATCGATTTCGGGTAGAAAGTGACCTAAATACTTGAAACACATCAATTTGAGTCAATATATGTCAAATAGTATCGATTTCGGCAAGAAAGTGACCTAAACACTTCAAATGCATCGATTTGAGTCACGATAGGTCAGTTGGGATCTATTTGGGCTAGAAAGGGTCCTAAACACTTTAAACACATCAATTTCAGTCAAGATAGGTCAAATTGGATCGGTTTGGGGTAGAAAGTGACCTAAACACTTCAAATGCATCAATTTGACTAAATATAGGTTAAATGGGTTCGTATTCAGGTAGAAAGTGACCTAAACACTTGAAACACATCGATTTCAGTCAAGAAAGGTCAAATGGGATTGGTATCGGGTAGAAATTAACTTAAACACTTCAAATACATCCATTGGAGTCAAAATATTTCAAATGGGATCGGTTTCGTGTAGAATTTGACTTAAATGCTTTAAATACATCTATTTGAGTCACGACAGGTCAAATGGGATCAGTTACGGATAGAAAGTGACCTAAACACTTGAAACACATCGATATCAGTCAATATAGGTCAAACGGGATTGATTTGGGGTAGGAAGTGAGCTAAATACTTGAAACACATCAATTTGAGTCAATATAGGTCAAATAGGATCGGTTTCGGGTAGAAAGTGACCTAAACACTTCAAATGCATCGATTTGAGTCACGATAGGTCAGTTGGGATCTATTTGGGCTAGAAAGTGACCTAAACACTTTAAACACATCAATTTCAGTCAAGATAGGTCAAATTGGATCGGTTTGGGGTAGAAAGTGACCTAAACACTTCAAATGCATCAATTTGACTAAATATAGGTTAAATGGGTTCGTATTCAGGTAAAAAGTGACCTAAACACTTGAAACACATCGATTTGAGTCAAGATATTTCAAATGGGATTGGTTTCAGGTAGAAATTGACTTAAACACTTCAAATACATCCATTTGAGTCAAAATAATTCAGATGGGATCAGTTTCGGGTAGAAAGTGACTTAAACGCTTCAAATACCTCGATTTGAGTCACGATAGGTCAAATGGGATCAATTTAGGATAGAAAGTGACCTAAACACTTGAAACACATCGATATCAGTCAATATAGGTCAAATGGGATCGATTTCGGGTAGAAAGTGACCTAAATACTTGAAACACATCAATTTGAGTCAATATAGGTCAAATAGGATCGGTTTCGGGTAGAAAGTGACCTAAACACTTCAAATGCATCGATTTGAGTCACGATAGGTCAGTTGGGATCTATTTGGGCTAGAAAGTGACCTAAACACTTTAAACACATCAATTTCAGTCAAGATAGGTCAAATTGGATCGGTTTGGGGTAGAAAGTGACCTAAACACTTCAAATGCATCAATTTGACTAAATATAGGTTAAATGGGTTCGTATTCAGGTAAAAAGTGACCTAAACACTTGAAACACATCGATTTGAGTCAAGATATTTCAAATGGGATTGGTTTCAGGTAGAAATTAACTTAAACACTTCAAATACATCCATTGGAGTCAAAATATTTCAAATGGGATCGGTTTCGTGTAGAAATGATGTGATTCTTGATCCGAAAACCAAGTTATCACAAGGATATGTTCTAAGCTTCGTCCTATACAGATAAATCACCAAGAACTAGGCAAGAACTGAGTTTAATTAATTAAGAGTCCACTTAATTAATCAAACCAATGAATGTTTTAACTAAAACACCCAAAACAGCAACCAACTCGCAAGTTAGCCAAAGAAATATTTAGGTAATCCAACCAAAATATCACTCAAAATAAATGTGTTTTTTGTATTGCTCAAAATCTGAATGAATGAATGAATTCGTGAATTACATGGAGTATTTATAGCAATCCTTTCCTAAGACTATTAGAACTCTAACTAGAATAAAACTCCTTCTCTTCCTAAGCATATTAGAGTTCTAACTTGAGTAAAACTCCTACTTTTTCTAAACACATTAGAGTTCTAGCTTGAGTAAAACTCCTACTTTTTCTAAACACATTAGAGTTCTAGCTTGAGTAAAAGTCTCCCACTTTGCCTTGATCTCCAAGCAGCCGCCACTTTCAATTTTGAGTAGGAATCCCTCTTGAAATAGGAAACCTAACTTAACCTTGTGCGCCAAGTAACGTTACACGATTCTCCAACTTAATTAACTACGCACACGTACAAAAATAATTAAGAACATAAAGAAACCTAAGGTCTAAACCAAGAAAAACCCTTTCAAGTGAAAGGTAAAAACTTGTAGACCAAAATCTAAGAAAGCTTTTAAAGAAACCTTAAAGAACTATCAAGAAGCTTCAAGAACTCCCAAGAACGCCACCATACAAAGCGTGGCTTTGTCTTGATGCCCCCGATAGTAAGTTTGACCTATTGAGGAAGCTTCCAAGTATAGATTCATGCTTTCTTGACTTTCTTGGAATAATTCTTCAACATGCTCGTCGTTCACATTTATGCACGCATCATCCTCCCCTTCTTCAAAAGAATTTGCCCTCAAATCTTCAATAGCATCATCTGGCAAATACTTCACCAAATCCCCAACATTAAATGTTGCGCTTACACCATATTCTCCCGGCAATTCAAGCTTATATGCATTCTCATTGATCTTCTCAATAATCTTGAACGGCCCCTCACTTCTTGGCATCAATTTATTCTTTCTTTTGCTAGGAAATCTTTCTTTTCTCAAGTGTAGCCACACCAAGTCGCCAACTTCAAAACTTTGTGGCTTTTTGTTCTTGTTAGCTCGTGCTTTGTAGAGTTCATTGACACGTTCAATCCTAGCTCTAACTTGTGCGTGTAGCTTCATCATGTACTTGATCTTAGCCTCGGCATCCTTATGAATTAATTCCCCTTTTGGAATTTCAATCAAATCAATGGGCATTCTTGGATTGACACCATAAACAACTTCAAATGGCGTGTGTTTTGTGGCATAAGTAGGTGATCTATTGTAAGCAAACTCGGCATGAGCAAGCTTAATATCCCAATCTTTTTGCGTTTTGCTCACTAGTCCACGTAAAAGCACACCAAGAGTTCGATTTGTTACCTCCGTTTGTCCGTCCGTTTGCGGGTGATATGATGTACTAAATAACAGCTTCGTTCCCACCAACTTCCATAGTGATTTCCAAAAGAAACTCATGAACTTTGTATCACGATCACTCACAATACTGTTCGGCAACCCATGTAGTCTCACCACTTCCTTGAAATACAATTCCGCCACTTTCATAGCATCGTCCACTTTGTGACAAGGTATGAAATGAGCCATCTTGGAAAATCGATCCACTACAACCATGATTGAGTCCTTTCCTCTTTGAGTCCTTGGCAAACCAACTACGAAATCCATAGACACGTCTTCCCAAGGTGAATCTGGCACGGGCAAGGGCGTATATAAGCCTTGATGAAACGTAGCCTTGGCTTTTTGACATGTTGCACACCTAGAAACTATTGATTGTACATCCGCTAGCATTCTAGGCCAATAAAAATGCTCTTGGAGCATAGTTAATGTTTTCGTTATGCCAACATGTCCCGCTATCCCTCCACCATGCACTTCTCTTACTATTAATTCTCTAATAGAACACTTAGGCACGCACAAACGATTCCCCTTGAAAAGAAAACCGTCTTGTAAAACATAGGAACCTACGGCCCCCTTGGAACACTCCTCTAGGAGTGTAGAGAAATCCACGTCCCCCTTATAGTACTCCTTGATTAACTCGAAACCAAGTAGTTTACAATTCAATACTCCAAGTAACGTGTGTCTTCTAGATAGTGCATCGGCCACTACATTTGCTTTCCCCTCTTTATACTTTGAAGAAAAATTGAAAGCTTGTAGAAACTCTACCCATTTAGCATGTCTAGGGTTCAATTTTTGTTGACCATGAATGTACTTCAAAGCTTCGTGATCACTATGCAACACAAAGTGATTTGGGCGCAAATAGTGACTCCAATGGTCCAATGCTCGCACAATAGCATAAAACTCCTTGTCATAGGTAGAATAGTTCAATCTAGCACCGTTTAATTTCTCACTAAAATAGGCAATAGGGCGCTTCTTTTGAACCAAAACGGCACCAATCCCCACACCACTAGCGTCGGTTTCTACCTCAAATGGTTGTGAAAAATCCGGCAATGCAAGTACAGGTGCTTCACATAGCTTCCTTTTGACCAAATCAAATGCACGTTGGGCTTCCTTGGTCCACTCGAATTTTCCCTTGTCTTTCTTCAAGCATTCAGTCATAGGTGCAACTATCGTGGAAAAATTCTTCACAAATCTTCTATAAAATGACGCTAGACCATGAAACGATCTAACTTCACTCACATTGGTAGGTACGGGCCAAGTCTTGATAGCTTCAACCTTGGATTGATCCACGGACACACCATCTTTGGATACTACATACCCTAGAAACGTCACGCTAGGAACAAGAAAATAACATTTTTCCAATTTTGCGTACAACTTCTTCTCCCTAAGAACCTCAAAAACGCTTCTCAAATGCATTAGATGATCATTGAAATTTTCAGAATAAATTAATATGTCATCTAAGTAAACAACTACGAACCTTCCAAGAAATGGTTTCAACACCTCGTTCATCAATCTCATAAATGTACTAGGCGCATTGGTTAGACCAAAAGGCATGACTAACCACTCGTACAACCCCACTTTAGTCTTGAAAGCCGTCTTCCATTCATCTCCTTCCCTCATGCGTATTTGATGATAGCCACTCATAAGATCAATCTTGGAAAATAGCTTTGAACCATGCAATTCGTCTAACAAATCATCAAGTCTAGGTATAGGAAATCTATACTTGATGGTTATGTTGTTCACACTCCTACTATCAATGCACATACGCCAACTCCCATCTTTTTTTGGAACTAGCAATGCAGGCACGGCACAGGGGCTCATACCCTCTTTCACGTAGCCTCTTTGCATCAATTCCTCTATTTGACGTTGTATTTCCTTTGTTTCTTCTGGATTACTTCTATATGCTGCCTTGTTAGGTAGTGGAGCTCCCGGAATAAGATCAATTTGATGTTCAATACCACGAATTGGTGGTAATCCCGGTGGTAATTCACTAGGAAAAACATCACAATACTCTTGCAATACCACTTCTAATTCCACGGGCCTCTTTTCTTGTTTACTTTCATTCACTTGCACATTGTTAGCCACCATAATATATACCATATTGTTATTGTTGATCTCTTTCTCCAACTCCTTTTCCCCAATTAAATATGCACCTTTCGAACTAGGGTTAATTCTATGATCAACAAGTGGTTTCAATGCATATGATTTTTCCCCCTTTCCTTTTCGAATTATATACACATTTGTCCTACCATTAAACTTGACAAATCTATCATATTGCCATGGTCTACCCAATAAGATATGACAAGCATCCATGGGGCATACATCACATAAAACTTTATCATGATATTTGCCAATTGAAAAGGTGATTAGGGCTCGCTTCATTACCTTTACGTCACTAGCATCATTGAGCCAATGTAGCTTGTAAGGTTTTGGGTGATCGGTTGTAGGCCACTCTAATTTGTTGATCAAAGTTGTAGACACCACATTTGTGCAACTTCCCGAGTCTATTATTACGTCACACAATCGATCTTCCACCTTGCACCTTGTTAAAAAGATTTTCTCTCTTTGATTCTCTTCAACGGGCATAGGTTTAGAGTGAAGAGCTCTCCTTAGAACCAAGCTCTTTCCTTGCGTTTCACCATCAACCTCTTCGGCACTACCCTCCTCTTCTTCAAAATCACGTTCTTGCTCGACCACAACCTCCATGTCACTACTTCCCTCGCACCTAGCTTTCTCTTCTTCCCATTCTTGAGCCGTCATAGTGCGTTTTGAGTAGCAATTGCTTGCTATATGGCCAACACTCCCACATTTGAAACATTTTCTATCTTCAGTCACCTTCTTGCTAGCTTCGTTTCTGGGTTTGTTATCTTTAGCATACGAATTAGAAGAAGTCCTATCAAAGGTAGGCTTGTCACTAGCCTTTGTGAACGTGCGTGTGAACGGCTTCACACTTGAGGTCTTCTTGGCCTTGAATTGTCTTTCAACCTTAATGGCCGCCTTGCATACTTCTTCAAACGAATAGTATTCGTGCAATTCAATCTTCTCTTGAACATTTTCGTTCAAACCTGCAATAAAACGTGCTATTTTGTGCTCTAGAATTTCTTCTAAATCACACAATAAACATAGTTTCTCAAATTCACACAAATAAGCCTCCACGGATTGATTTCCTTGCTTAAAAGTCTGCATCTTGAGATACACTTCTTGCACGTACTCATGGGGCACAAATTGACGCTTCATATATTTCTGTAATTGTGTCCAAGTAGTGATCTTGGATCGTCCCTCCTTGCGTCTCTTTTTCTTGAGATTATCATACCATAAACTCGCATAACCCGTGAGTTTTAATTCAGCAAGTTTGCACCTCTTTCGTTCATCATACTCCTTGTAATCAAAGAGTGTTTCCGCTCTTCTAACCCACTCAAAATATTTTTCGGGGTCTAGCATACTACCATTGAATTCCGGAAAATCTAACCTTATATTTCGGTCATCATCTTTGGCCTTGTTCTTCCGTCTATGCCTTCTAGGTTCATCACTTGAAGATGAATCTTTATGGCGTGATCTACTTGCTTTTCTCCTTTCATATTCATCTTCACTTGAACTAGAACTTGTAACTGATTTGTTCTTCCTTGAAGATGAAGTTTTGTCACGTTCGTCAAGCCTAGCCAATACTTCTTGCAATTGTTGTGACAATCGCTCTATTTGACGATCCCTTCGCAAGTTATGCGCTTGATCAAGGTTCAAACCCCTTGGAATCCCTGGGATTTCTTCGTCACTCATTGCTCCTACACAAACCAGGTTAGTTTATGTAAAAATCTTGATTAAAAGATTGAATCTTGATTGATTCTTGAGGCAAATAAAAACCGATCTCCAGATCGCAACTCCGTGTAACAATCTCAAAAGTTTGAGGTTGCACAGACTTCGTTACGCGTCCGATTGACACGAAATTTTGACACAATGTTGATCTACGTTTTCTGAATCCTCCCACAAAATTTCAGCCAAAAATTCCAAGCCAAACGTCACCAACAGCTCTGATACCACGATGATGTGATTCTTGATCCGAAAACCAAGTTATCACAAGGATATGTTCTAAGCTTCGTCCTATACAGATAAATCACCAAGAACTAGGCAAGAACTGAGTTTAATTAATTAAGAGTCCACTTAATTAATCAAACCAATGAATGTTTTAACTAAAACACCCAAAACAGCAACCAACTCGCAAGTTAGCCAAAGAAATATTTAGGTAATCCAACCAAAATATCACTCAAAATAAATGTGTTTTTTGTATTGCTCAAAATCTGAATGAATGAATGAATTCGTGAATTACATGGAGTATTTATAGCAATCCTTTCCTAAGACTATTAGAACTCTAACTAGAATAAAACTCCTTCTCTTCCTAAGCATATTAGAGTTCTAACTTGAGTAAAACTCCTACTTTTTCTAAACACATTAGAGTTCTAGCTTGAGTAAAACTCCTACTTTTTCTAAACACATTAGAGTTCTAGCTTGAGTAAAAGTCTCCCACTTTGCCTTGATCTCCAAGCAGCCGCCACTTTCAATTTTGAGTAGGAATCCCTCTTGAAATAGGAAACCTAACTTAACCTTGTGCGCCAAGTAACGTTACACGATTCTCCAACTTAATTAACTACGCACACGTACAAAAATAATTAAGAACATAAAGAAACCTAAGGTCTAAACCAAGAAAAACCCTTTCAAGTGAAAGGTAAAAACTTGTAGACCAAAATCTAAGAAAGCTTTTAAAGAAACCTTAAAGAACTATCAAGAAGCTTCAAGAACTCCCAAGAACGCCACCATACAAAGCGTGGCTTTGTCTTGATGCCCCCGATAGTAAGTTTGACCTATTGAGGAAGCTTCCAAGTATAGATTCATGCTTTCTTGACTTTCTTGGAATAATTCTTCAACATGCTCGTCGTTCACATTTATGCACGCATCAAGAAAGTGACTTAAATGCTTTAAATACATCTATTTGAGTCACGATAGGTCAAATGGGATCAGTTACGGATAGAAAGTGACCTAAACACTTGAAACACATAGATATCAGTCAATATAGGTCAAACGGGATCGATTTGGGGTAGAAAGTGAGCTAAATACTTGAAACACATCAATTTGAGTCAATATAGGTCAAATGGGATTGGTTTCGGCTAGGAAGTGACCTAAACACTTCAAATGCATCGATTTGACTCAAGATAGGTCAAATGGGATCGATTTGGGCTAGAAAGTAACCTAAAAACTTTAAACACATCAATTTTAGTCAATATAGGTCAAATGGGATCGGGTTGGGGTAGAAAGTGACCTAAACACTTCAAATGCATCAATTTGGGTTAATATAAGTTAAATGGGTTCGGATTCGGGTTGAAAGTGACCTAAACACTTGAAACACATCAATTTGAGTCAAGATATTTCAAATGGGATTGGTTTCGGGTAGAAAGTGACTTAAACACTTCAAATACATCTATTTGAGTCATGACATGTCAAATGGGATTGGTTTGGGATAGAAAGTGACCTAAACACTTGAAACACATCGATATCAGTAAATATAGGTCAAATGGGATCGATTTGGGGTAGAAAGTGAGCTAAATACTTGAAATACATCAATTTGAGTCAATATAGGTCAAAGAGGATCGGTTTCGGGTAGAAAGTGACCTAAACATTTCAAATGCATCGATTTGAGTTAAGATAGGTCAAATGGGATCTATTTGGGCTAGAAAGTGACCTAAACACTTTAAACACATCAATTTCAGTCAAGATAGGTCAAATTGGATCGGTTTGGGGTAGAAAGTGACCTAAACACTTCAAATGCATCAATTTGACTTAATATAGGTTAAATGGGTTCGTTTTCGGGTAGAAAAAGACCTAAACACTTGAAACACATCGATTTGAGTCAAGATATTTGATGTGATTCTTGATCCGAAAACCAAGTTATCACAAGGATATGTTCTAAGCTTCGTCCTATACAGATAAATCACCAAGAACTAGGCAAGAACTGAGTTTAATTAATTAAGAGTCCACTTAATTAATCAAACCAATGAATGTTTTAACTAAAACACCCAAAACAGCAACCAACTCGCAAGTTAGCCAAAGAAATATTTAGGTAATCCAACCAAAATATCACTCAAAATAAATGTGTTTTTTGTATTGCTCAAAATCTGAATGAATGAATGAATTCGTGAATTACATGGAGTATTTATAGCAATCCTTTCCTAAGACTATTAGAACTCTAACTAGAATAAAACTCCTTCTCTTCCTAAGCATATTAGAGTTCTAACTTGAGTAAAACTCCTACTTTTTCTAAACACATTAGAGTTCTAGCTTGAGTAAAACTCCTACTTTTTCTAAACACATTAGAGTTCTAGCTTGAGTAAAACTCCTACTTTTTCTAAACACATTAGAGTTCTAGCTTGAGTAAAAGTCTTCCACTTTGCCTTGATCTCCAAGCAGCCGCCACTTTCAATTTTGAGTAGGAATCCCTCTTGAAATAGGAAACCTAACTTAACCTTGTGCGCCAAGTAACGTTACACGATTCTCCAACTTAATTAACTACGCACACGTACAAAAATAATTAAGAACATAAAGAAACCTAAGGTCTAAACCAAGAAAAACCCTTTCAAGTGAAAGGTAAAAACTTGTAGACCAAAATCTAAGAAAGCTTTTAAAGAAACCTTAAAGAACTATCAAGAAGCTTCAAGAACTCCCAAGAACGCCACCATACAAAGCGTGGCTTTGTCTTGATGCCCCCGATAGTAAGTTTGACCTATTGAGGAAGCTTCCAAGTATAGATTCATGCTTTCTTGACTTTCTTGGAATAATTCTTCAACATGCTCGTCGTTCACATTTATGCACGCATCAATATTTCAAATGGGATTCGGGTAGAAATTGACTTAAACACTTCAAATACATCCATTTGAGGCAAAATATTTCAAATGGGAACGGTTCGGGTAGAAAGTGACTTAAACGCTTCAAATACATTGATTTGGGTCTCGATAGGTCAAATGGGATCGGTTTGGGATAGAAAGTGACCTAAACATTCGAAACACATCGATATCAGTCAATATAGGTCAAATGGGATCGATTTGGGGTAGAAAGTGACCTAAATACTTAAAACACATCAATTTGAGTCAATATAGGTCAAATGGGATCGGTTTCGGCTAGAAAGTCACCTAAACACTTCAAATGCATCGATTTGACTCAAGATGGGTCAAATGGTATCGATTCGGGCTAGAAAGTGACCTAAAAACTTTAAACACATCAATTTCAGTCAATATAGATCAAATGGGATCGGTTTGGGGTAGAAAGTGACCTAAACACTTCAAATGCATCAATTTGGGTTAATATAAGTTAAATGGGTTCGGATTCGGGTTGAAAGTGACCTCAACACTTTAAACACATCAATTTGAGTCAAGATATTTCAAATGGGATTGGTTTCGGGTAGAAAGTGACTTAAACACTTCAAATACTTCTATTTGAGTCATGACAGGTCAAATGGGATTGGTTTGGGATAGAAAGTGACCTAAACACTTGAAACACATCGATATCAGTAAATATAGGTCAAATGGGATCGATTTGGGGTAGAAAGTGAGCTAAATACTTGAAATACATCAATTTGAGTCAATATAGATCAAATAGGATCGGTTTCGGGTAGAAAAACACCTAAACATTTCAAATGCATCGATTTGAGTTAAGATAGGTCAAATGGGATCTATTTGGGCTAGAAAGTGACCTAAACACTTTAAACACATCAATTTCAGTCAAGATAGGTCAAATTGGATCAGTTTGGGGTAGAAAGTGACCTAAACACTTCAAATGCATCAATTTGACTTAATATAGGTTAAATGGGTTCGTTTTCGGGTAGAAAAAGACCTAAACACTTGAAACACATCGATTTGAGTCAAGATATTTCAAATGGGATTGGTTTCGGGTAGAAATTGACTTAAACACTTCAAATACATCCATTTGAGGCAAAATATTTCAAATGGGAATGGTTCGGGTAGGAAGTGACTTAAACGCTTCAAATACATTGATTTGGGTCTCGATAGGTCAAATGGGATCGGTTTGGGATAGAAAGTGACCTAAACATTCGAAACACATCGATATCAGTCAATATAGGTCAAATGGGATCGATTTGGGGTAGAAAGTGACCTAAATACTTAAAACACATCAATTTGAGTCAATATAGGTCAAATGGGATCGGTTTCGGCTAGAAAGTCACCTAAACACTTCAAATGCATCGATTTGACTCTAGATAGGTCAAATGGGATCTATTTGGGCTAGAAAGTGACCTAAACACTTTAAACACATCAATTTTAGTCAAGATAGGTCAAATGGGATCGGTTTGGGGTAGAAAGTGACCTAAACACTTCAAATGCATCGATTTTAGTTAATATAGGTTAATTGGGTTCAGATTCGGGTAGAAAGTGACCTAAACACTTGAAATACATCGATTTGAGTCAAGATAGGTCAAATGGGATCAGTTTGGGGTAGAAACTGATCTAAACACATGAAACACATCGATTTAAGTCAAGAAAGGTCAAATTTGATCGGTTTTGGGTAGAAAGTGACCTAAACACTTGAAACATATCGATTTGAGTGAAGATAGGTCAAATGGGATCGATTTCTGGTAGAAAGTGACCTAAACACTTGTAACACATCGATTTGAGTCAAGATATTTCAAATGGGATTGGTTTCGGGTAGAAATTGACTTAAACACTTCAAATACATCCATTTGAGTCAAAATAATTCAAATGGGATCAGTTTCGGGTAGAAAGTGACTTAAACGCTTCAAATACCTCGATTTGAGTCACGATAGGTCAAATGGGATCAGTTTAGGATAGAAAGTGACCTAAACACTTGAAACACATCGATATCAGTCAATATAGGTCAAATCGGATCGATTTCGGGTAGAAAGTGACCTAAATACTTGAAACACATCAATTTGAGTCAATATAGGTCAAATAGTATCGATTTCGGCAAGAAAGTGACCTAAACACTTCAAATGCATCGATTTGAGTCACGATAGGTCAGTTGGGATGTATTTGGGCTAGAAAGTGACCTAAACACTTTAAACACATCAATTTCAGTCAAGATAGGTCAAATTGGATCGGTTTGGGGTAGAAAGTGACCTAAACACTTCAAATGCATCAATTTGACTAAATATAGGTTAAATGGGTTCGTATTCAGGTAGAAAGTGACCTAAACACTTGAAACACATCGATTTCAGTCAAGAAAGGTCAAATGGGATCGGTATCGGGTAGAAATTAACTTAAACACTTCAAATACATCCATTGGAGTCAAAATATTTCAAATGGGATCGGTTTCGTGTAGAAAGTGACTTAAATGCTTTAAATACATCTATTTGAGTCACGATAGGTCAAATGGGATCAGTTACGGATAGAAAGTGACCTAAACACTTGAAACACATTGATATCAGTCAATATAGGTCAAATGGGATTGGTTTCGGCTAGGAAGTGACCTAAACACTTCAAATGCATCGATTTGACTCAAGATGGGTCAAATGGTATCGATTCGGGCTAGAAAGTGACCTAAAAACTTTAAACACATCAATTTCAGTCAATATAGGTAAAATGGGATCGGTTTGGGGTAGAAAGTGACCTAAACACTTCAAATGCATCAATTTGGGTTAATATAAGTTAAATGGGTTCGGATTCGGGTTGAAAGTGACCTAAACACTTGAAACACATCAATTTGAGTCAAGATATTTCAAATGGGATTGGTTTCGGGTAGAAAGTGACTTAAACACTTCAAATACTTCTATTTGAGTCATGACAGGTCAAATGGGATTGGTTTGGGATAGAAAGTGACCTAAACACTTGAAACACATCGATATCAGTAAATATAGGTCAAATGGGATCGATTTGGGGTAGAAAGTGAGCTAAATACTTGAAATACATCAATTTGAGTCAATATAGATCAAATAGGATCGGTTTCGGGTAGAAAAACACCTAAACATTTCAAATGCATCGATTTGAGTTAAGATAGGTCAAATGGGATCTATTTGGGCTAGAAAGTGACCTAAACACTTTAAACACATCAATTTCAGTCAAGATAGGTCAAATTGGATCAGTTTGGGGTAGAAAGTGACCTAAACACTTCAAATGCATCAATTTGACTTAATATAGGTTAAATGGGTTCGTTTTCGGGTAGAAAAAGACCTAAACACTTGAAACACATCGATTTGAGTCAAGATATTTCAAATGGGATTGGTTTCGGGTAGAAATTGACTTAAACACTTCAAATACATCCATTTGAGGCAAAATATTTCAAATGGGAACGGTTCGGGTAGGAAGTGACTTAAACGCTTCAAATACATTGATTTGGGTCTCGATAGGTCAAATGGGATCGGTTTGGGATAGAAAGTGACCTAAACATTCGAAACACATCGATATCAGTCAATATAGGTCAAATGGGATCGATTTGGGGTAAAAAGTGACCTAAATACTTAAAACACATCAATTTGAGTCAATATAGGTCAAATGGGATCGGTTTCGGCTAGAAAGTCACCTAAACACTTCAAATGCATCGATTTGACTCTAGATAGGTCAAATGGGATCTATTTGGGCTAGAAAGTGACCTAAACACTTTAAACACATCAATTTCAGTCAAGATAGGTCAAATGGGATCGGTTTGGGGTAGAAAGTGACCTAAACACTTCAAATGCATCGATTTTAGTTAATATAGGTTAATTGGGTTCAGATTCGGGTAGAAAGTGACCTAAACACTTGAAATACATCGATTTGAGTCAAGATAGGTCAAATGGGATCAGTTTGGGGTAGAAACTGATCTAAACACATGAAACACATCGATTTAAGTCAAGAAAGGTCAAATTTGATCGGTTTTGGGTAGAAAGTGACCTAAACACTTGAAACATATCGATTTGAGTGAAGATAGGTCAAATGGGATCGATTTCTGGTAGAAAGTGACCTAAACACTTGTAACACATCGATTTGAGTCAAGATATTTCAAATGGGATTGGTTTCGGGTAGAAATTGACTTAAACACTTCGAATACATCCATTTGAGTCAAAATAATTCAAATGGGATCAGTTTCGGGTAGAAAGTGACTTAAACGCTTCAAATACCTCGATTTGAGGCACGATAGGTCAAATGGGATCAGTTTAGGATAGAAAGTGACCTAAACACTTGAAACACATCGATATCAGTCAATATAGGTCAAATGGGATCGATTTCGGGTAGAAAGTGACCTAAATACTTGAATGATATGGCAGCAAGTAATCAAATCCAAACTAAAGCCCAAAACATTCCAGAAATCCAAGCTACGGTTCACACCTTGTTTACCCACGGAAAAACCAAGTCTTCAGATGCTAATTTCGTGGGATTCTCTTCCAAAAATCATTTTGTTTCTTACCTTAAATGGGAAGAGGGAAAATAGGACGAAAAGATCAGAATCACATCATAAGGAAGACTTCTAGCTGAATTGTCAAAACTGACGCAATTCACGCCAGTTTGAAAACGCGTTGCATGGCGTTTTTCATGGAAGACTTTTGCTGATTGTTTCAATTATTCAAGCTTTAATTAGGGGTTGTTTTCTGTCAAAATAACCCATAATAGACGCCATTAAGGCCAGAAATAAACAAGTCAATTTCTAGCTTAGGAAGAGCATGATTTTAGGCTTAAATCATGCATTGACTGTCAGCTTTGTTTGAAATCCGTAAAGGGAGTTACAAAGCCTTGATAGTAGCTTATTTTTGCTGTTTTAGGCGTGTGAGATAGGAATTTCAAAGTTCTTGTAAGATTCCTATAAATAGGGCACTTGTTAGTCATTTCAGAACAAGTGTTAAGAAATAAAAATTCTGACTTTCTTTGTGAAATTCTGGTGTTACTTTGTGTTTCACAAAATTATACCTTCTTTGCTTAGTGCTTAGGTTGTATAATCATAATAATCTAGCCTTACTTTGTGTTCGGTCAGATTATAAACCCCAAACACACAAATAGAATCCGTTTCTACATTGAGTGTTATATTGGTTCTTGTGAGACGAACTTGAATCTGATTTATTTTAAATCACTCCAAACGATCCTAATTCAATTAAACACATCCAAAAACACATCAGTTGGTATCAGAGCAAAGACTTTGGAGAATGGCTTCAAGTTCATCCAACTCACCATCTCACGAGGTGATGAAAGACATTCTTGGAAAACTCCAAGAGATGCATGACGAAATGAAAAGGCATGAAACAAGAGTTGATGCCATTGCAGACCTCTGTCTTAGACAAGGCAGAAGAATAGAGGAATTGGAAAATTCCACACCCACCCAAGGGGAATCACAATTTCGTGGTTACCAAGAAGATAGAAGTCTCAAACTTGATCTTCCAGAATTCGATGGTTCAAATGATCCAGAAGTTTTTTTTGATTGGGTACGTAGATTGGAGAGTATTTTTGAGTATAAGGAGTATGATGATGCTAGGAGTTGTAAAATGGCAATTCTGAAATTAACCAAACTTGCTGGGCTTTGGTATGACAATCTGAAGGCCAAAAGGAGAAGAGAAGGAAAGGGAAAAATTGAGTCATGGGTAAAACTCAAAAAGAAAATGGAGCAACGTTGGATTCCACGTGAGTATGAGCAAGATCAATATGTAAAATTGACTCGCTTAGCTCAAGGGGAACGAAGTGTTGATGATTATGTGCGAGAATTTGAGAAACTCAGTATGGTATGTGATATGCAAGAAAAAGAACCGCTTAAAATTGCTCGTTTCACGAAGGGGCTGTCTAAGCCAATATCCAATAAGGTGGATCTTCTACCTTATTCATCTTATGAAGACGTTGTGAAGGCTGCCAGAAAAGTTGAGGCACAACACAAGGAAGAAAGGCCAAGGCTTACTTCGAGGCCTCCTTACAAAGCTTTTCCTTCTGTGGGAAAAAGTGAGGTTGCTTCTAAATCCACTTTTACTCCTAACTCATTCAAAAGTTATGGAGGAAAAACGGATTACAAACTGGAAGTTTCCAAGAGGACGTGTTACAAGTGCCACGAAAAAGGGCATATTGCTAGTGAATGCCCGAAAAGAAACACACTCACCATACATGAAGGAGGATATGATTCTGAGGAGAATGAGGAAGAGGAAGAGGAATATGAGGAGTATGGAGCTGAAGAAAACGCCACTCCATTGTGTGGTGTTGTGAGAAGAATCCTTCATTCCGAGCCTCTCAAAGACGTACAACAAAGAGAAAATCTCTTCCATACGAGGTGCAAGGTGCAAGACAGAATTTGCGATGTGATTGTAGACGGTGGATCTTGTACAGATGTGGCTTCTACTGAACTTGTAAGTAAGCTTAAATTACCTACTCGTGAGCATGCTAAACCGTACAAGTTAAATTGGCTAGATAATGACACCGGCTTAAAAGTTAAGAAACAAGCTCTAGTTTCTTTTACTATTGGGAATTTTCATGATGAACGTTGGTGTGATATTCTGACCAAAATGGTCAAGGTACGTTTATCCATGGTCTAGGGGAAGACGATCAAAACGGTGCCATTGAACAAAATGCTAAAGGCTTAATTCTGTCCAAATCATTCTTCAATCCTATGCAAGGCGGTTCAAAAGGTTTTACTACAGGTTATACTTCCCTTAAAGTAGTTAATCTAGTTGAAGGGAGTTAGTAAAGATGCCGGTGGGATGCCACGCATGACTCGTGTAATTGGAGTCAAATTGGACGATCATGGGGCATGAAGTGAGGGATTAGTTGAACTGATTGGTTAGGGAACTAATTAACGTGAATTAAGGAGGGTAGTTAGCTCGTTGGTTTGTTAAACTGAAGAGGCGTGTGAATTAGAGTTAGTTAGCTGATTCTTTGCTTAGTTGGTTATTTAGTTGACGTAAATTAAGGAGGTAGTTAGTTAGCTGGTCAGACTGGTTGGTTAGTTGACGTAAAATGGGGAGTTAGTTAGTTAATGGGTGGAATAAAGGAGTTTGAGTCAAAGGAAGTTACAAGCCAGCTATTTACAAGGATTTGAACGTTGAACAAGCAAGCTTTTGCACATGGGAAATGCGTTGGAAGACTTCTTATTTGCTGAACGGTTTTTTCCTTAATTCAAGCTTAGTTAGTTAGTTTCAGTTTATTGTTAATAGTTAATTTCAGTTTTCTTTGTGATAAAGGGTTAATAAGGACGGTTATATGAGCCTTTTAATCACTTTATAATTAGTTTTATTTCTGTCTTTAATTAGGCAAGTTATGGATAATTACAAAAGGGGAATCCTATGTAATGAAGGCACTACTATAAATAGTGCACGAATTGAATAGAAATACATCCAGAAATTTGCTAAACACTTGTGTTGTTCTTCATTAAACGTGACTTTGCTGTAGTCATCTTTAAGGTCCAAATTTGAGTATCCAAATTTGAAGAGTGTTAATTTTGGTGAGAGTTCCCAAGATTAAAACTTATAGTTTCTGATTTGGTGAGAGTTCCCTTATCGAAAACTATTCCAAGCAACGAGTGAGAGTTCCTCTTTGCTATATTCTTAGCTTAGGGTGAGAGTTCCCCTAACTAAAACATTCGTTTTTCTTAACTAAATCGTGTCTCTTTTTGCCTTCTGTTACGTTTAAGTGTTTTAACAAGGTTTCTCATCTTGTTTACACATCATTTGGCGCGCCAGGTAGGGGGAAAATTTTCTTAAATTTTTCCAAAGGGGACGAGTACCTACGCGATATGGGAGACAATCAGGATTTGAGAACAGCTTTGGAAGCCCTTAATCGCTCCATTGCTAGTCAAGAAAGATTGGCCGAAACTAATGCTAATCTACAAGGGAATCTTGCTGCCTTAATGGCAAGACTCATGAATGAGCATGACAGAAGAGATCAAGGCGAAGATCCTCCACCTAGAAGGGAGGATAGGAGTCTCAAAGTGGATATCCCTTCTTTTGATGGGACGCTTGATCCGGAAAGGTATTTGGAGTGGGAAAAATCCTTGGAAAGGTACTTCGAGTACAAGGATATTCATGAGGAAGACCAACAGTACAAGATAGCCAAAGTTAAACTGAAGGGCTATGGTGACAATTGGTTGCAAGGAGAACAAAGAGGGCGTACCCTTAGGGGTAAGGCTCATATTTCCACTTGGGAAAAGCTGAAAAAGAGGATGAGAGATCGTTTCATTCCTCACAATTACAAACAGAGTCAGTATGTGAAATGGAGCACTCTACACCAAAATGGCGATTCCGTAGAAGATTATATCAAAGAATTTGATAGACTTGCCATTGTGTGCGAAGTGACTGAAAATGAAGAGTTGAAGTTGGGACGTTTTGTAGCTGGGTTGGATCAAGAGTTACAAGACAGACTTGAAGGTTACACTAACCTCACGTTTGTGGAAGCATGCAAACTTGTGACGAAATTTGATGCCAAGAGAAAAAGGAAGAAAACGCCTATCACTACTCCAGTGGTACGTAAACCACCCTTCACTCCAAGGGAGGGTTCTTCTTTTACCAAACCTAATGAACCACCTAAGAGGAACACGAAAGACATCAAGATTAGTGATCTTGTGTGTTACAAGTGTGGTGGCAGAGGACACTACAAAAGAGATTGTCCTAATTCAAGAGCCTTAACCATGCAAGAGGCTAAACTCATAGCCACCCAAAGCATCAATTGGGAGGAATTTGAGTCTGAAGAAGAAAAGGAAGTGACCCCACATGAAAGAGATGAGGAGGAGGAGGAGCATTGCTATCCGGAGTCGGAGGACCGAATCAATTTGGTGGTCAGGAGAGCATTACAAGCTCGCGTGGAGGAACCTTTGGCGCCACAAAGGCAACACATTTTCATCACCAAATGTAAAGTTGGTGACGAGGTATGTAATTTAATTATTGATGGAGGCAGTGAGGCTAATACGGTGTCTAAAGCGCTAGTAACTAAACTGGGTCTTAACACCACCAATCATCCACATCCTTACAAATTGAGCTGGTTAGATTCGAATGCTAATACTGGGGTTAGAAAGCAATGTATGGTGAATTTTTCGATTGGGTCATATCATGATAGTCAATTGTGTGATGTTGTTTTAATGGATGCTTGTCATATTCTTCTTGGAAGACCATGGCAATCTGATAAAAAATCAATTCATGATGGGTACCATAACACCTATACTATCACTCACCAAGGGAAACACAAGAAATTGCATCCTTTACCACCCCCACGTTTTTTACAACCACAAAAATCCCAAATTTCCTTGTTATCTTGCAAAGAATTTGAGAGGGAGTTCGAAGGTGAGGGAGAACTTTTCATGTTATATTCGAAAGAAATACATGAAAAATTTGTGAATCAAAATCCTAAACTTGCGAAGTTGATCAAAGAGTTTGAGGATGTTTTTCCTGATGAGTTACCGAAGGGATTACCACCCTTGAGAGGAATTGAGCATCAAATTGATCTCATTCCAGGCGCACCTTTACCAAATAAACCCGCTTATAGATGTAACCCTTTAGAAACCAAGGAGTTGCAAAGGCAAATTGAAGAATTGATGGGTATGGGATATGTGCGTGAATCTATGAGTCCTTGTGCGGTTCCTGCTTTGTTGGTTCCTAAAAAGGATGGTACTTGGCGTATGTGCATTGATAGTAGAGCTGTTAACAATATTACTATCAAATACAGATTTCCAATTCCAAGACTTGATGATATGTTGGACGAATTGAGTGGTTCAAATATTTTCTCAAAAGTTGATTTGAGAAGTGGTTACCATCAGATTCGTATGCGGGAAGGTGATGAATGGAAGACTGCGTTCAAGACAAAGCATGGGTTGTATGAATGGCTCGTGATGCCGTTTGGTTTGACCAATGCACCTAGTACATTCATGAGATTGATGAACGAGGTGTTGAGGCCATTTCTCGGCAAATTCGTGGTGGTGTATCTTGATGATATCCTTATTTACTCTAAAAATGAGGATGAACATTTAGATCATTTACTACAAGTGTTTTCAGTTTTGAGGACACAAAAATTGTATGGAAAACTCGAAAAATGTGATTTTATGTTATATGAAGTCACTTTTCTTGGTTATATAGTTTCAGGTAATGGCGTGAAAGTGGATCCTTGCAAGGTTGAAGCGATTCAATCTTGGCCTAGTCCGAAAACACTCACGGAGGTCCGTTCTTTCCATGGCCTAGCTTCTTTCTATAGAAGATTTATAAAGAATTTTAGCACACTCATGGCTCCTATAACTGAGTGTACTAAAAAGGGAACGTTTGAATGGACGGCACAAGCGCAAAAGGCCCTTGAAGAAGTCAAGGAGAGAATGTGCAACACTCCTATTCTTGCACTCCCTGATTTTTCCAAGCCATTTGAAGTGGAATGTGACGCGAGTGGGAAGGGAATTGGAGCAGTTTTGATTCAAGAAGGGCGTCCAATTGCTTATTTCAGTGAGAAGTTGAGTCAAGGCAAACTGAACTACTCTACCTATGATAAAGAGTTCTATGCTATGGTACGAGCTCTAGATCATTGGTCACACTACTTGAGGCCACAACCGTTCATATTGCATTCAGACCATGAATCTTTGAGATTTATCCATGGTCAAAAGAAGTTGAATTCAAGACATGCAAAATGGGTTGAATTCTTGCAAACATTTAACTTTTCCTCTAAATATAAGAGTGGAAAAGCTAATGTTGTTGCGGATGCCTTATCTAGGAGGCATAATTTACTCGGAGTTGTCGAAGCCAAGGTCCTTGGATTTGATTTAATCAAGGAATACTACAAGGAGGATGGCGACTTTACTGAAATCCTACAGAAATGTATCCATGGGATATATGACTTATTTTCCTTGCATGATGGCTTTCTTTTTAAGGGAAATCGGTTATGCATTCCTAAGTGTCCAATTCGAAGCTTATTGATCCATGAAGCTCATGGAGGGGGCCTAGCTGGTCATGTGGGAATTCAAAAAACAATGGAGCTTCTCCAAGCTCACTTTTATTGGCCAAGAATGTTAGCCACAATTCATCAGGTGGTTAATCGTTGTTCTACATGTCAAAGGGCCAAGATGGTGTTTCACAAAGGTCTCTACAAACCTTTGCCGGTTCCGGAAAGACCTTGGGAAGATGTGAGCATGGATTTCGTTATGGCTTTACCTAGGACTCAAAGAGGTAAAGATTCAATCATGGTGGTTGTAGATCGATTTTCGAAGATGGCGCATTTCATTCCTTGTCACAAGACCGAAGATGCTATGAAAGTGGCTAAATTATACTTTGAAGAAGTTGTTCGTTTTCATGGAGTGCCACGTACCATTGTGTCCGATCGTGATACAAAGTTTCTTAGCCATTTTTGGAAATCAATATGGCGCTTAATGGGAACAAAGCTACTGTTTTCTACTTCACACCATCCACAAACCGATGGTCAAACTGAAGTGGTGAATAGAACACTCGGTTCTTTGCTTAGAACCTTGGTTAGTAAGAGTGCTAAGGATTGGGATGTCAAGCTAGCTCATGCTGAGTTTGCTTACAATCGGACCCCTAGTGCTACTACAAAGTACTCTCCTTTTGAAGTAGTCTATGGTGTCAATCCCTATGTTCCTATTGATCTCATAGCTTTGCCACAAGACAAGTTCGTTCATGGTGGAGCTAAGGAACAAGCCGAGTTTATGTTGAAGGTTCACAAGGAAGTTAGGAAGAATATCGAAAAGGCAAATGAAGTCTACAAGAAACAAGCCAACAAGAGGGTGAGAAACGTGAAATCTTTCGAAGTTGGAGATTTGGTATGGATTTATATGAGGAAGGAACGTTTTCCTAGCAAAAGGAAAAATAAGCTTATGCCAAGAGCCGAAGGACCATTTGAGATCGTGGAAAAAATCAATGAAAACGCCTACAAAGTCGATTTGGGAGGACAATACGGGATCTCAAATACATTCAATGTTGGTGATCTTTCTCCTTACCTTGATGATGACGAATTGAGGGCAATTCCTTTTGAAGAAGGGGAGGATGACCAAAATGGTCAAGGTACGTTTATCCATGGTCTAGGGGAAGACGATCAAAACGGTGCCATTGAACAAAATGCTAAAGGCTTAATTCTGTCCAAATCATTCTTCAATCCTATGCAAGGCGGTTCAAAAGGTTTTACTACAGGTTATACTTCCCTTAAAGTAGTTAATCTAGTTGAAGGGAGTTAGTAAAGATGCCGGTGGGATGCCACGCATGACTCGTGTAATTGGAGTCAAATTGGACGATCATGGGGCATGAAGTGAGGGATTAGTTGAACTGATTGGTTAGGGAACTAATTAACGTGAATTAAGGAGGGTAGTTAGCTCGTTGGTTTGTTAAACTGAAGAGGCGTGTGAATTAGAGTTAGTTAGCTGATTCTTTGCTTAGTTGGTTATTTAGTTGACGTAAATTAAGGAGGTAGTTAGTTAGCTGGTCAGACTGGTTGGTTAGTTGACGTAAAATGGGGAGTTAGTTAGTTAATGGGTGGAATAAAGGAGTTTGAGTCAAAGGAAGTTACAAGCCAGCTATTTACAAGGATTTGAACGTTGAACAAGCAAGCTTTTGCACATGGGAAATGCGTTGGAAGACTTCTTATTTGCTGAACGGTTTTTTCCTTAATTCAAGCTTAGTTAGTTAGTTTCAGTTTATTGTTAATAGTTAATTTCAGTTTTCTTTGTGATAAAGGGTTAATAAGGACGGTTATATGAGCCTTTTAATCACTTTATAATTAGTTTTATTTCTGTCTTTAATTAGGCAAGTTATGGATAATTACAAAAGGGGAATCCTATGTAATGAAGGCACTACTATAAATAGTGCACGAATTGAATAGAAATACATCCAGAAATTTGCTAAACACTTGTGTTGTTCTTCATTAAACGTGACTTTGCTGTAGTCATCTTTAAGGTCCAAATTTGAGTATCCAAATTTGAAGAGTGTTAATTTTGGTGAGAGTTCCCAAGATTAAAACTTATAGTTTCTGATTTGGTGAGAGTTCCCTTATCGAAAACTATTCCAAGCAACGAGTGAGAGTTCCTCTTTGCTATATTCTTAGCTTAGGGTGAGAGTTCCCCTAACTAAAACATTCGTTTTTCTTAACTAAATCGTGTCTCTTTTTGCCTTCTGTTACGTTTAAGTGTTTTAACAAGGTTTCTCATCTTGTTTACACATCATATTCTGCCTATGAGTGCATGTCATATATTGCTGGGCAGACCATGGCAATTTGATAGAAATGCTTTGCATGATGGCGTTTCTAATGTTTACACAGTCACTACTCATGGGGGAAAGAAAATCAGATTACTTCCTTTGCCTCCAAAGGTTGAACCTATGATGGAGAAAAAACCTAATTTTCTGATTTCGAGACATGAGTTTGAACGAGAATGTGCTATGGAAGGAGGAGGGTTTTTCCTTGTTGTTAAACCTGTTGATGATACTATTTCCACTGTGACTAACTCATTACCTTTAAAGAAATTGCTGGAAGAATTTTCTGATGTTTTTCCTAGTGACCTACCGCAAGGCTTACCTCCATTTCGAGGTATTGAACATGCTATTGACCTGATTCCGGGAGCTCAATTGCCAAACAAACCAGCTTACAGATGTAGCCCAGATCAAGCCAAGGAATTGCAAAGGCAGGTAGAAGAACTTATGGAGAAAGGTTATGTGCGTGAAAGCCTTAGCCCCTGTGCTGTTCCTGCTCTTTTAGTGCCTAAGAAAGAGGGAACTTGGAGAATGTGTATTGATAGTCGGTCCATCAATAATATTACTATCAAATACCGCTTTCCTATGCCCAGGCTTCAAGACATGTTTGATGAGTTGAGTGGAGCCCAGATTTTCAGTAAAATTGATTTAAGAAGTGGCTACCATCAAATGCGAATTAGAGAAGGAGATGAATGGAAAACAGCGTTCAAGACTAAACAAGGCTTGTACGAATGGCTGGTCATGCCGTTTGGTCTTTGCAATGCTCCTAGTTCGTTCATGAGACTCATGAATGAGGTATTGCGTCCTTTTCTAAATAAATTCATTGTTGTATATTTAGATGATATTCTGGTATATAGCAAGTCTGTAGATGATCATTTGTTACATTTAAAATCTTTGTTTGAGATTTTAAGGTCTAACAAATTGTATGGGAAGTTAGAGAAGTGTGCTT
This sequence comes from Dysphania ambrosioides, assembly GCA_026401315.1. Lineage (NCBI taxonomy): Eukaryota > Viridiplantae > Streptophyta > Magnoliopsida > Caryophyllales > Amaranthaceae > Dysphania > Dysphania ambrosioides. The sequence goes on from CM048664.1 coordinate 12,029,052, forward strand.
TCATGTGTAAGCATATTACCTTCCTAGGCTATGTTGTATCTAGTGAAGGAGTACAGGTTGATCCAGAGAAAGTAAAGGCTATTTCAACATGGAAGGTGCCGAAAGATGTGCATGAAGTGAGGAGTTTCCATGGCCTCGCCTCATTTTACAGAATTTTCATCAGGAATTTCTCAACAATCACGGCTCCTTTAACAGAATTATTGAAGAAAGGTGCATTCCAATGGAGTGAAGCTGCTCAAAAAGCCTTCGAAGAGATCAAAGAAAAATTGTGCAATACAACGGTTCTTGCATTACCAGATTTTGATAAACTGTTTGAGGTTGAATGTGATGCAAGTGGCGTGGGTATTGGTGCTGTTCTTATCCAAGGAAAGAGACCCATCTGCTATTTCAGTGAAAAATTAAGTGGAGCAAAGCTTAATTATTCAAATTATGATCGCGAGTTCTATGCCATTGTTCGAGCTCTAGATCATTGGTCTCATTACTTAAGGCCAAAACCGTTTGTTCTACATTCGGATCATGAAGCCTTAAAGTTTATTCATGGACAGCAGAAACTGAATCATCGACATGCTAAATGGGTTGAATTTCTTCAATCTTTCACATTTAGCTCAAGATACAAAGAAGGGAAGAAGAATGTTGTGGCGGATGCATTGTCAAGGAGAAGCTATCTGTTAGCTATGGTTCACACGAAAATTCTTGGGTTTGAACACTTGAAAAGTCACTACGAAAAAGATGAGGAATTTTCAGAAAAATTCAAGAAGCCTACTCAAGATTACACGGTTCAAGATGGATTTTTGTTTAAAGGCAACAAACTTTGTGTGCCTAAGAATGGTGTGCGTGAACTCTTGGTTCGTGAAATCCATGGGGGAGGAATTGCTGGTCATTTTGGAATACACAAGACATTAGAAATGCTTCAAGAACATTTCTATTGGCCTCATATGATCAAGGATGTAACTCACGTGATAGAAAGGTGTTCTACTTGCCAAAAAGCCAAGAGTACTTTTCACAAAGGTCTTTATACCCCATTACCCGTGCCTGATGTTCCATGGGAAGGAGTAAGCATGGATTTTATTGTGGGTCTCCCTAGTACTCAAAGGGGGAAGGACAGTATTATGGTGGTAGTGGACCGTTTTTCAAAAATGGCTCACTTTGTGCCATGCCACAAAACAGATGATGCTTCTAAAGTTGCTGATTTATACTTTAGAGAAATCATTCGTTTGCATGGGGTTCCAAGGTCCATTGTCTCAGATAGGGACACTAAGTTCCTTAGTCATTTCTGGAGAGTATTGTGGAAACTGGTGGGTACTAAGCTCTTATTTAGTACTTCTCATCACCCACAAACGGATGGTCAAACGGAGGTGACGAACAGAACCCTTGGAGCTTTGCTACGTGGTCTAGTGAGTAGAACTCAAAAGGATTGGGATGTTAAGTTGGCCCATGCAGAATTCGCTTATAATCGGTCTCCTTCTTCTACCACTGCTCGTAGTCCTTTTGAAGTGGTGTATGGAATTAATCCTTTGCTGCCCATTGAGCTAATTCCTTTACCTAAAGGAGATTTGATACATGCTGAACCTAAGAAGAGATGGGAAGCATTTCAGAAAACATGCGCCAAAGTCAAAGAAAAGATTGAAATTATGAACAAAGTCTACAAAGACCGTGCAAATAAGAACCGAAGGCAACCTACATTTGCTAAGGGTGACTGGGTTTGGTTACATTTGAGGAAAGAACGTTTTCCTAATCTTAGGAAAAACAAGCTTATGCCCAGATCCGATGGTCCTTTTCAAGTTCTGGAGAAAATTGGAGAAAGTGCTTACAAAATTGATCTACCTAGTGAATTTGGTGGAGTAAGTGCGACCTTCAATGTGGGGGATTTGAGTCCATATCTAGATGATGAAAGTTTGAGGACAAACTTTTTCGAAGAAGGGGAGAATGATATGGCAGCAAGTAATCAAATCCAAACTAAAGCCCAAAACATTCCAGAAATCCAAGCTACGGTTCACACCTTGTTTACCCACGGAAAAACCAAGTCTTCAGATGCTAATTTCGTGGGATTCTCTTCCAAAAATCATTTTGTTTCTTACCTTAAATGGGAAGAGGGAAAATAGGACGAAAAGATCAGAATCACATCATAAGGAAGACTTCTAGCTGAATTGTCAAAACTGACGCAATTCACGCCAGTTTGAAAACGCGTTGCATGGCGTTTTTCATGGAAGACTTTTGCTGATTGTTTCAATTATTCAAGCTTTAATTAGGGGTTGTTTTCTGTCAAAATAACCCATAATAGACGCCATTAAGGCCAGAAATAAACAAGTCAATTTCTAGCTTAGGAAGAGCATGATTTTAGGCTTAAATCATGCATTGACTGTCAGCTTTGTTTGAAATCCGTAAAGGGAGTTACAAAGCCTTGATAGTAGCTTATTTTTGCTGTTTTAGGCGTGTGAGATAGGAATTTCAAAGTTCTTGTAAGATTCCTATAAATAGGGCACTTGTTAGTCATTTCAGAACAAGTGTTAAGAAATAAAAATTCTGACTTTCTTTGTGAAATTCTGGTGTTACTTTGTGTTTCACAAAATTATACCTTCTTTGCTTAGTGCTTAGGTTGTATAATCATAATAATCTAGCCTTACTTTGTGTTCGGTCAGATTATAAACCCCAAACACACAAATAGAATCCGTTTCTACATTGAGTGTTATATTGGTTCTTGTGAGACGAACTTGAATCTGATTTATTTTAAATCACTCCAAACGATCCTAATTCAATTAAACACATCCAAAAACACATCATTGAAACACATCAATTTGAGTCAATATAGGTCAAATGGGATCGATTTCGGCAAGAAAGTGACCTAAACACTTCAAATGCATCGATTTGACTCAAGATACGTTAAATGGGATCGATTTGGGCTAGAAAGTGACCTAAACACTTTAAACACATCAATTTCAGTCAAGATAAGTCAAATGGGATCAGTTTGGGGTAGAAAGTGACCTAAACACTTCAAATGCATCGATTTGAGTTAATATAGGTTAAATGGGTTCGAATTCGGGTAGAAAGTGACCTAAACACATGGAACACATCGATTTCAGTCAAGAAAGGTCAAATGGGATCGGTTTGGGTAGAATGTGACCTAAACACATGAAACATATCGATTTGAGTCAAGATAGGTCAAATGGGATCAGTTTCGGGTAGAAAGTGACCTAAATAATTGAAACACGTCGATTTGAGTCAAGATAGGTTAAATTGGATTGGTTTCGGGTAGAAATTAACATAAACAATTTTGACAAATGGACTTGAGTCAAGATAGGTCAAATGCGATCGGTTTCGGGTAGAAAGTGACCTAAACACTTGACACACATAGATTTAAGTAAAAATAGGTTAAATGGGATCAGTTTTAGGTAGAAATTGACCTAAACACTTGAAACACATCGATTTGAGTCAAGATAGGTCAAATGGGATCAGTTTGGGGTAGAAAGTTCCTTGAACATTTCAATTACATTGATTTGAGAGAAGATATGTCAAATGGGATCAGTTTCGGGTAGAGAGTGACTTAAACATTTCAAATACATCCATTTGAATCAAAATATTTCAAATGGGATCGGTTTCGGGTAGAAAGTGACTTAAACAATTCATATACATCGATTTGAGTCATGATAGGTGAAATGGGATCGGTTTGGGATAGAAAGTGACCTAAACACTGGAAAAACATCGATATCAGTCAATATCGGTCAAATGGGATCGATTTGGGGTAGAAAGTGACCTAAATACTTGAAACACATCAATTTGGGTCAATATAGGTCAAATGGGATCGGTTTTGGTTATAAAGTGACCTAAACACTTCAAATGCATCGATTTGAGTCAAGATAGGTCAAATGGGATCGACTTGGGCTAGAAAGTGACCTAAACACTTTAAACACATCAATTTCAGTCAAGATAGGTCAAATGGGATCAGTTTGGGGTAGAAAGTGACCTAAACACTTCAAATGCATCAATTTGGGTTTATATAGGTTAATTGGGTTCGGATTCGGGTAAAAAGTGACCTAAACACTTAAAACACATCGATTTGAGTCAAGATATTTCAAATGGGATTGGTTTCGGGTAGAAAGTGACTTAAACACTTCAAATACATCGATTTAAGTCATAATAGGTCAAATGGGATCGGTTTGGGATAGAAAGTGACCTAAACATTCGAAACACATCGATATCAGTCAATATAGGTCAAATGGGATCGATTTGGGGTAAAAAGTGACCTAAATACTTAAAACACATCAATTTGAGTCAATATAGGTCAAATGGGATCGGTTTCGGCTAGAAAGTCACCTAAACACTTCAAATGCATCGATTTGACTCTAGATAGGTCAAATGGGATCTATTTGGGCTAGAAAGTGACCTAAACACTTTAAACACATCAATTTCAGTCAAGATAGGTCAAATGGGATCGGTTTGGGGTAGAAAGTGACCTAAACACTTCAAATGCATCGATTTTAGTTAATATAGGTTAATTGGGTTCAGATTCGGGTAGAAAGTGACCTAAACACTTGAAATACATCGATTTGAGTCAAGATAGGTCAAATGGGATCAGTTTGGGGTAGAAACTGATCTAAACACATGAAACACATCGATTTAAGTCAAGAAAGGTCAAATTTGATCGGTTTTGGGTAGAAAGTGACCTAAACACTTGAAACATATCGATTTGAGTGAAGATAGGTCAAATGGGATCGATTTCTGGTAGAAAGTGACCTAAACACTTGTAACACATCGATTTGAGTCAAGATATTTCAAATGGGATTGGTTTCGGGTAGAAATTGACTTAAACACTTCGAATACATCCATTTGAGTCAAAATAATTCAAATGGGATCAGTTTCGGGTAGAAAGTGACTTAAACGCTTCAAATACCTCGATTTGAGGCACGATAGGTCAAATGGGATCAGTTTAGGATAGAAAGTGACCTAAACACTTGAAACACATCGATATCAGTCAATATAGGTCAAATGGGATCGATTTCGGGTAGAAAGTGACCTAAATACTTGAAACACATCAATTTGAGTCAATATAGGTCAAATGGGATCGATTTCGGCAAGAAAGTGACCTAAACACTTCAAATGCATCGATTTGACTCAAGATACGTTAAATGGGATCGATTTGGGCTAGAAAGTGACCTAAACACTTTAAACACATCAATTTCAGTCAAGATAAGTCAAATGGGATCAGTTTGGGGTAGAAAGTGACCTAAACACTTCAAATGCATCGATTTGAGTTAATATAGGTTAAATGGGTTCGAATTCGGGTAGAAAGTGACCTAAACACATGGAACACATCGATTTCAGTCAAGAAAGGTCAAATGGGATCGGTTTGGGAAGAATGTGACCTAAACACATGAAACATATCGATTTGAGTCAAGATAGGTCAAATGGGATCAGTTTCGGGTAGAAAGTGACCTAAATAATTGAAACACGTCGATTTGAGTCAAGATAGGTTAAATTGGATTGGTTTCGGGTAGAAATTAACATAAACAATTTTGACAAATGGACTTGAGTCAAGATAGGTCAAATGCGATCGGTTTCGGGTAGAAAGTGACCTAAACACTTGACACACATAGATTTAAGTAAAAATAGGTTAAATGGGATCAGTTTTAGGTAGAAATTGACCTAAACACTTGAAACACATCGATTTGAGTCAAGATAGGTCAAATGGGATCAGTTTGGGGTAGAAAGTTCCTTGAACATTTCAATTACATTGATTTGAGAGAAGATATGTCAAATGGGATCAGTTTCGGGTAGAGAGTGACTTAAACATTTCAAATACATCCATTTGAATCAAAATATTTCAAATGGGATCGGTTTCGGGTAGAAAGTGACTTAAACAATTCATATACATCGATTTGAGTCATGATAGGTGAAATGGGATCGGTTTGGGATAGAAAGTGACCTAAACACTGGAAAAACATCGATATCAGTCAATATCGGTCAAATGGGATCGATTTGGGGTAGAAAGTGACCTAAATACTTGAAACACATCAATTTGGGTCAATATAGGTCAAATGGGATCGGTTTTGGTTATAAAGTGACCTAAACACTTCAAATGCATCGATTTGAGTCAAGATAGGTCAAATGGGATCGACTTGGGCTAGAAAGTGACCTAAACACTTTAAACACATCAATTTCAGTCAAGATAGGTCAAATGGGATCAGTTTGGGGTAGAAAGTGACCTAAACACTTCAAATGCATCAATTTGGGTTTATATAGGTTAATTGGGTTCGGATTCGGGTAAAAAGTGACCTAAACACTTAAAACACATCGATTTGAGTCAAGATATTTCAAATGGGATTGGTTTCGGGTAGAAAGTGACTTAAACACTTCAAATACATCGATTTAAGTCATAATAGGTCAAATGGGATCGGTTTGGGATAGAAAGTGACCTAAACACTTGAAACACATCTGAAGAATCAATAGGGAGATGGAATATGATTAATTATACTCTAGAGGGGGGGTGAATAGAGTATAACCGATTTTCGCGTTCAGGATCTCAAGGTCTTGAACTGACTTTCAAAGGCGGAATATAAGCGTTAAGGCTTATCTTTGAAACTGGACGTCAAAGCCTTGAAATTGGTTTCAAAGGCTTTTACTCAGGCTTTGACTGTTCGCTGCTTTGATTGATGAGCGAAGCAAACATAAAACGTAAGCAATGAAGGCAGAAATGAGATGAGACAAAACACGGAGATTTGATACGAAGTTCGGCAACTAATTTGCCTACGTCTCCGCCTAGGGTTGTCCAACCCTTACGATTTAACTCTGATATGGTAGCAAGCAATAAAGTCCATAAAGTTCCAGAAGTTCAAACGACGGTCCATGCCTTGTTCATCCACGGAAAGTCCAAGTCCTTGGGTGATAATTTCGTGGGGTTCTCTTCAATTAATCCTTTTGTTTCTTGCCTTAAATGGGAAGAGAGCAAAGGGGAAATTATGGCCAGTTAAAGGGGACGGTCAAGAAGAAGTTTTCAAACAGCCAAATTAACGCCACAGCTAAAAAGGGGGGGTCAATGCTTGATTCATGGCGATTTCTGTGGGAGAATAATTATGATTTATTTGCTGTTTATTTTAGTCGTTTAAAGCTTTAATTAGGGAGGTTATTTTCTGTCAAATATGCACGAAATAGCTGCTCAAATAATCAGTCATCTAGTGACTTAGTCAAAGCGTGATTCAAGGCTTGAATCATGCTCAATTTGAATTCAGTTTTTAAATTCTGTTTTGAATTTCAAAAAGGAGTTACAAAGCTTTATTGAGGCTTGTTTCTTCTGTTTTAAACGTATAAGATAGGAAGCTAAAGGATTTGTAAAGCTTCCTATAAATAGGGCACTTGCCAATTCATTTGGAACAAGAGTGAAAGAAATAAAAAAAAACAGAATCTGATTTTCTTTGTGAATTTCGTGTGTTACTTTGTGTTTCACAAACTTATACCTTCTTTGCTTAGTGCTAGTTAGTATAAGCTCTATAATCTAGCCTTACTTCGTGTTTGGTCCAGATTATTTCCCCTACACGCAATTTAGACCCGATTCTACCTTACGTGTTTATCTTGTTTCCTTTTGAGACGAATTTGTTTCTAATTCATTTAATCCACTCCAAAACGATCCTAAACCACAAATACATCCGTAAACACATCAGTTGGTATCAGAGCAAAGGCTTTGGAGTATGGCTTCGAGTTCATCCAACTCAGCATCTCACGAAGCGATGAAAGACATTCTTGGAAAACTCCAGGAAATGCATGACGAAATGAAAAAGCATGAAACACGTATGGATGCCATTACTGACCTATGCCTTAGACAAGGTAGAAAGTTAGAGGAATTAGAACATTCCAATTCCACACCCACCCATGGGGAATCACAATTTCGTGGTTACCAAGAAGATAGAAGTCTCAAACTTGATCTTCCCGAATTCGATGGTTCTAATGATCCAGAAGTTTTTTTTGATTGGGTACATAGATTGGAGAGTATCTTTGAGTATAAGGAGTATGATGATGCTAGGAGTTGTAAAATGGCGATTCTGAAGTTAACCAAACTTGCTGGACTTTGGTATGATAATCTGAAGGCCAAAAGGAGAAGAGAAGGAAAGGGTAAGATTGAGTCATGGGTGAAACTCAGAAAAAAGATGGAGCAACGTTGGATTCCACGTGAGTATGAGCAAGATCAATATGTAAAATTGACTCGCCTAGCTCAAGGGGAACGAAGTGTTGATGAATATGTGCGAGAATTTGAGACACTCAGTTTGGTGTGTGATATGCAAGAGAGAGAGCCACTCAAAATTGCGCGTTTTACCAAAGGGTTGTCAAAACCAATTTCTAATAAGGTGGATCTCCTACCTTATTCCACCTATGAAGAAGTTGTGAAAGCTGCCAGAAAGGTTGAGGCACAACACAAAGAAGATAGGCCAAGGCCTACTTCGAGGCCTCCTTACAAAGCTTTTCCTTCCGTAGGAAAGGGTGAAGTTGCTGCCAAATCCATTTTTACTCCTAACTCATTCAAAGGAGGAAAAACGGATTTCAAGCAAGAAGCTTCCAAAAGAACGTGTTACAAATGCCATGAAAGGGGACATATTGCTAGTGAATGTCCAAAACGGAATACACTCACCATTCATGAAGGAGGGTATGATTCCGAAGAAAATGAGGAAGAAGAAGAGGAATATGAGGAATATGGAGCTGAAGAAGACGCCGCTCCATTGTGTGGTGTTATGAGGAGGATCCTACATTCTGAACCTCTCAAAGATGTCCAACAAAGAGAGAATCTTTTCCATACCAGATGCAAGGTACGAGACAAGCTTTGTGATGTGATTGTAGATGGTGGTTCTTGTACAGATGTGGCCTCTAAGGAACTTGTAAGTAAACTGAAATTACCTACTCGTGAACATGCTAAGCCTTATAAGTTAAATTGGCTAGATAATGACACCGGTTTAAAGGTTAAGAAACAAGCTCTAGTTTCTTTTACAATTGGAAATTTTCATGATGAACGTTGGTGTGATATTCTGCCTATGAGTGCGTGTCATATTTTGCTTGGTAGACCATGGCAATTTGATAGAAATGCGTTGCATGATGGCGTTTCTAATGTTTATACGGTCACTGCTCATGGAGGAAAGAAAATCAGGTTACTTCCTTTGCCTCCAAAGATTGAACCTATGATGAAGAAGAAACCTAATTTTCTGGTTTCAAAACGTGAGTTTGAGCGTGAGTATGCTATGGAAGGGGAAGGGTTTTTTCTTGTTATTAAACCTGTTGATGATAACCTTTCCAATGTTACTAACTCATTGCCTTTGAAGAAATTGCTAGAGGAATTTTCTGATGTATTTCCTAGTGATTTGCCACAAGGCCTGCCGCCATTTCGAGGTATTGAGCATGCTATTGACTTGATTCCGGGAGCTCAATTGCCTAATAAGCCAGCCTACAGATGTAGTCCCGATCAGGCCAAAGAGTTGCAAATACAAGTTGAAGAACTTATAGAAAGGGGATATGTACGCGAAAGCCTTAGTCCATGTGCTGTTCCTGCTCTTTTAGTACCTAAGAAAGAGGGAACTTGGAGAATGTGTATTGATAGTCGTTCTATCAATAATATTACTATCAAATACAGATTTCCTATGCCGAGGCTTCAAGACATGTTTGATGAGTTGAGTGGAGCCAAGATTTTCAGTAAAATTGATTTGAGAAGTGGCTATCACCAAATGAGAATTCGTGAAGGTGATGAATGGAAAACAGCTTTTAAGACCAAGCAAGGCTTATACGAATGGCTTGTCATGCCATTTGGTCTTTGCAATGCTCCTAGCTCTTTCATGAGACTCATGAATGAGGTATTGCGTCCTTTTCTCAACAAATTCATTGTTGTATATTTAGATGATATTCTAGTATATAGCAAATCCATAGATGAACATTTGTTACATTTAAAATCTTTATTTGAGGTTTTAAGGACTAACAGATTGTATGGGAAGTTGGAAAAGTGTGCTTTCATGTGTAAGCATATTACTTTCCTAGGATATGTTGTATCTAGTGGAGGAGTACAGGTTGATCCAGAGAAAGTGAAGGCTATTTCAACTTGGAAGGTGCCGAAAGATGTGCATGAAGTGAGGAGCTTTCATGGTCTTGCTTCATTTTACAGAATCTTTATCAAGAATTTCTCAACAATCACAGCTCCTTTGACCGAGTTATTGAAGAAAGGTGCGTTCATTTGGAGTGAATCTGCTCAAAAAGCCTTTGAAGAAATCAAAGAGAAATTGTGCAATACAACGGTTCTTGCATTGCCAGATTTTGATAAACTGTTTGAGGTTGAATGTGATGCAAGTGGCGTGGGTATTGGTGCTGTTCTTATTCAAGGAAAGAGACCCATTTGTTATTTCAGCGAAAAATTAAGTGGTGCTAAGCTTAATTATTCGAATTATGTTCGTGAGTTCTATGCTATTGTTCGGGCTCTAGATCATTGGTCTCATTACCTAAGGCCAAAACCGTTTGTTTTACATTCGGATCATGAAGCCTTGAAATTCATTCATGGACAGCAGAAGCTTAATCATCGACATGCTAAATGGGTTGAATTTCTTCAATCTTTTACATTCAGTTCGAGGTACAAAGAAGGGAAGAAGAATGTTGTGGCTGATGCATTATCAAGGAGAAGCTATCTATTAGCTATGGTTCATACGAAGATTCTTGGGTTTGAACATTTGAAAAATCACTATGAAGAAGATGAGGATTTTTCTGGAAAATTCAAGAAACCTACTCAAGACTACACGGTTCAAGATGGGTTCTTATTCAAAGGCAACAAACTTTGTGTGCCTAAGAATGGTGTGCGTGAACTCTTGGTTCGTGAAATCCATGGGGGAGGAATTGCTGGTCATTTTGGAATACATAAGACATTAGAAATGCTTCAAGAACATTTCTATTGGCCTCATATGATCAAAGACGTTACTCACATTGTAGAAAGGTGTTCTACTTGTCAAAAATCCAAGAGTACTTTTCACAAGGGTCTTTACACTCCATTACCAGTTCCTGATGTTCCATGGGAAGGAGTAAGCATGGATTTTATCGTGGGTCTCCCTAGGACTCAAAGGGGGAAGGATAGTATCATGGTGGTGGTGGACCGTTTTTCTAAAATGGCTCATTTTATTCCATGTCACAAAACAGATGATGCTTCTAAAGTTGCTGATTTATACTTTAGAGAAATCATTCGTTTACATGGGGTTCCAAGGTCCATTGTTTCGGATAGGGATACTAAGTTCCTTAGTCATTTTTGGAGGATTTTGTGGAAATTGGTGGGAACTAAGCTCCTATTTAGTACTTCTCATCATCCACAAATGGATGGTCAAACAGAAGTGACTAATAGAACCCTTGGTGCTTTGTTACGAGGTCTAGTGAGTAGAACTCAAAAGGACTGGGATGTTAAGTTAGCCCATGCTGAATTCGCTTACAATAGGTCTCCTTCTTCTACCACTGCTCGTAGTCCTTTTGAAGTGGTGTATGGGGTTAATCCTTTGCTGCCCATTGAGTTAATTCCCTTGCCTAAAGGAGATTTAATACATGGAGAACCTAAGAAGAGGTGGGAAGCATTTCAGAAAACATGCACCAAAGTCAAAAAGAAGATTGAAGCTATGAACAAAGTCTACAAAGACCGTGCAAATAAGAACCGAAAACAACCTACATTTGCTAAAGGTGACTTGGTTTGGCTACATTTAAGGAAGGAACGTTTTCCTAACCTTAGGAAAAATAAGCTCATGCCTAGATCAGATGGTCCCTTTCAAGTCTTGGAAAAAATTGGGGAAAGCGCTTACAAGATTGATCTACCTAGTGAGTTTGGTGGCGTAAGTGCAACGTTCAATGTGGGAGACTTGAGCCCATATCTAGATGATGAAAGTTTGAGGGAAAACTTTTCCGAAGAGGGGGAGAATGATATGGTAGCAAGCAATAAAGTCCATAAAGTTCCAGAAGTTCAAACGACGGTCCATGCCTTGTTCATCCACGGAAAGTCCAAGTCCTTGGGTGATAATTTCGTGGGGTTCTCTTCAATTAATCCTTTTGTTTCTTGCCTTAAATGGGAAGAGAGCAAAGGGGAAATTATGGCCAGTTAAAGGGGACGGTCAAGAAGAAGTTTTCAAACAGCCAAATTAACGCCACAGCTAAAAAGGGGGGGGGGGGGGGGGGGGGGGGTCAATGCTTGATTCATGGCGATTTCTGTGGGAGAATAATTATGATTTATTTGCTGTTTATTTTAGTCGTTTAAAGCTTTAATTAGGGAGGTTATTTTCTGTCAAATATGCACGAAATAGCTGCTCAAATAATCAGTCATCTAGTGACTTAGTCAAAGCGTGATTCAAGGCTTGAATCATGCTCAATTTGAATTCAGTTTTTAAATTCTGTTTTGAATTTCAAAAAGGAGTTACAAAGCTTTATTGAGGCTTGTTTCTTCTGTTTTAAACGTATAAGATAGGAAGCTAACGGATTTGTAAAGCTTCCTATAAATAGGGCACTTGCCAATTCATTTGGAACAAGAGTGAAAGAAATAAAAAAAAACAGAATCTGATTTTCTTTGTGAATTTCGTGTGTTACTTTGTGTTTCACAAACTTATACCTTCTTTGCTTAGTGCTAGTTAGTATAAGCTCTATAATCTAGCCTTACTTCGTGTTTGGTCCAGATTATTTCCCCTACACGCAATTTAGACCCGATTCTACCTTACGTGTTTATCTTGTTTCCTTTTGAGACGAATTTGTTTCTAATTCATTTAATCCACTCCAAAACGATCCTAAACCACAAATACATCCGTAAACACATCAATCAATAGGGAGATGGAATATGATTAATTATACTCTAGAGGGGGGGTGAATAGAGTATAACCGATTTTCGCGTTCAGGATCTCAAGGTCTTGAACTGACTTTCAAAGGCGGAATATAAGCGTTAAGGCTTATCTTTGAAACTGGACGTCAAAGCCTTGAAATTGGTTTCAAAGGCTTTTACTCAGGCTTTGAGTGTTCGCTGCTTTGATTGATGAGCGAAGCAAACATAAAACGTAAGCAATGAAGGCAGAAATGAGATGAGACAAAACACGGAGATTTGATACGAAGTTCGGCAACTAATTTGCCTACGTCTCCGCCTAGGGTTGTCCAACCCTTAGGATTTAACTCGCTCTTTTATTACTTCCCTTAGAGACCTAAAGCACCCTAGAAGATCTTAATCACCATCTTCTACTCCATAGCACCCCAGCTACACTTTAGCATCTCAGATCCTAGTAATAAACAGCTCTCTCTTTTTCTATACGTTTGAGTATTATAGGTATACTCTTAGTATAACACTCTCTAAAAAGAATTCTTTTAAACGCTCAAGAGATTATACTTTGATTTTCTCTCAATCTAAATACAAGAAAAATTTATGGAACTAGAGAGAAAATAATGAAGCTTTGTTGATGTGCTTGTGACTGAAATTCACGATTAAAGCTTCTGCTCTTTTCTTTTTGTTTCGTTGTGTCTCACGTTGTCTCTCTTGCTTTCTTCAGCTTCAAAGCTTTGAATATATACTGAACTTGATTTCAGGCCATTGAAAGGAGGCTCAAAATAGGCTGCTGAAAATCTGATTTGCCTTCAATACTTTCAGTAATATTTCCTCCAATATGGTTGTAGAGAATAATTCATTTTGGCTGTAGAAGATTGATACCATTGAATATATTACAGCAAGAATATTTCCACTTTATTTGCTGCACTTTGAAGCTTCAAAACAGATTTCGTCTTCCATAACCACAATGCTTGAATTTTGGTATTTACCAAAATTAACTTGAACAATCTTCAACATATATGAGCATCACTTATTTGCTGAAAATAAGATATATCTTTGACAGTAAAATCATGTATAAATAAGTTAGGTTAGAGCATAAAATAAGTGAAATAGGGAAAGGATAAAACACAAGATTTAGGCAATTAGAAGATTCTTATCCTTTGACAAAGTGTTTGAACTTTGCTGACTGTTTTGAGACGTGGCTCAAGCTTTTGAAGACGTGGCTCAAGCTTTTGAAGACGTGGCTCAAGAGTTATTCTCGTCCTTTGACAGAATGCATAAAGCTTTGCATTATAGCTTCCATTATTTCCAACACATTGTCAACTCTATGCAATTTGGTTTCCATCATGTTTTCAACTCTATTTGACTTTGTATTTTGACTTCCATCATTAAACATAAAAACATTAGTAATCAAGGTGGAGTCTTCAACATCAATATCAGTCTATATAGGTCAAATGGGATCGATTTGGGTTAGAAAGTGACCTAAATACTTGAAACAATTCAATTTGAATCAATATAGGTCAAATAAGATCGGTTTCGGGTAGAAAGTGACCTAAACACTTCAAATGCATCGACTTGAGTCAAGATAGGTCAAATGGGATCCATTTGGGCTAGAAAGTGACCTAAACACTTTAACCACATCAATTTCAGTCAAGATAGGTCAAATTGGATCGGTTTGGGGTAGAAAGTGACCTAAACACTTCAAATGCATCAATTTGACTTAGTATAGGTTAAATGAGTTCGTTTTCGGGTAGAAACTGACCTAAACACTTGAAACACATTGATTTGAGACAAGATATTTCAAATGGGATTGGTTTCGGGTAGAAATTGACTTAAACACTTCAAATACATTCATTTGAGTCAAAATATTTCAATAGGGATCGGTTTCGGGTAGAAAGTGACTTAAACGCTTCAAATACATCGATTTCAATCACGATAGGTTAAATGAGATCGGTTTGGGATAGAAGGTGACCTAAACACTTGAAACACATCGATATCAGTCAATATAGGTCAAATGGGATCGATTTGGGGTAGAAAGTGACCTAAACACTTCAAATGCATCAATTTGACTTAGTATAGGTTAAATGGGTTCGTTTTCGGGTAGAAACTGACCTAAACACTTGAAACACATTGATTTGAGACAAGATATTTCAAATGGGATTGGTTTCGGGTAGAAATTGACTTAAACACTTCAAATACATTCATTTGAGTCAAAATATTTCAATAGGGATCGGTTTCGGGTAGAAAGTGACTTAAACGCTTCAAATACATCGATTTCAATCACGATAGGTTAAATGAGATCGGTTTGGGATAGAAGGTGACCTAAACACTTGAAACACATCGATATCAGTCAATATAGGTCAAATGGGATCGATTTGGGGTAGAAAGTGACCTAAACACTTCAAATGCATCAATTTGACTTAGTATAGGTTAAATGGGTTCGTTTTCGGGTAGAAACTGACCTAAACACTTGAAACACATTGATTTGAGACAAGATATTTCAAATGGGATTGGTTTCGGGTAGAAATTGACTTAAACACTTCAAATACATTCATTTGAGTCAAAATATTTCAATAGGGATCGGTTTCGTGTAGAAAGTGACTTAAACGCTTCAAATACATCGATTTCAATCACGATAGGTTAAATGAGATCGGTTTGGGATAGAAGGTGACCTAAACACTTGAAACACATTGATATCAGTCAATATAGGTCAAATGGGATCGATTTGGGGTAGAAAGTGACCTAAACACTTCAAATGCATCGATTTGACTCAAGATTGGTCAAATGGGATCGATTTGGGCTAGAAATTGAACTAAACACTTTAAACACATCAATTTCAGTCAAGATAGGTAAAATGGGATCGGTTTCGGGTAGAAAATGACCTAAACACTTCAAATGCATCGATTTGAGTTAAGATAGGCTAAATGGGTTCGGATTCGGGTAGAAAGTGACCTAAACATTTGAAACACATCGATTTGAGTCAAGATAGGTCAAATGGGATCAGTTTGGGGTAGAAAGTGACCTAAACACATGAAACACATCGATTTAAGTCAAGAAAGGTCAAATGGGATCGGTTTGGCGTAGAGAGTGACCTAAACACTTGAAACATATCGATTTGAGTCAAGATAGGTCAAACGGGATCGATTTGGGGTAGAAAGTGAGCTAAACACTTGAAACACATCGATATCAGTCAATATAGGTTAAATTGGATTGGTTTCGGGTAGAAATTAACCTAAACAATTTTGACAAATGGACTTGAGTCAAGATAGGTCAAATCCGATCAGTTTCGGGTAGAAAGTGACCTAAACACTTAACACACATCGATTTGAGTAAAATTAGGTTAAATGGGATCAATTTTAGGTAGAAATTGACCTAAACACTTGAAACACATCGATTTGAGTCAAGATAGGTCAAATGGGATCAGTTTGGGGTAGAAAGTTCCTTGAACATTTCAATTACATTAATATGAGTGAAGATATGTCAAATGGGATCCGTTTCGAGTAGAAAGTGACTTAAACATTTCAAATACATCCATTTGACTCAAAATATTTCAAATGGGATCGGTTTCGGGTAGAAAGTGACTTAAACACTTTATATACATCGATTTGAGTCAAGATAGGTCAAATGGGATCGGTTTGGGATAGAAAGTGACCTAAACACTTGAAACACATCGATATCAGTCAATATAGGTCAAATGGGATCGATTTGGAGTAGAAAGTGACCTAAATATTTGAAAAACATCAATTTGGGTCAATATAGGTCAAATGGGATCGGTTTCGGTTATAAAGTGACCTAAACACTTCAAATGCATCTATGTGAGTCAAGATAGGTCAAATGGGATCGACTTGGGCTAGAAAGTGATCTAAACACTTTAAACACATCAATTTCAGTCAAGATAGTTCAAATGGCATCGGTTTGGGGTAGAAAGTGACCTAAACACTTCAAATGCATCAATTTGGGTTAATATAGGTTAAGTGGGTTCGGATTCGGGTAGAAAGTGACCTAAACACTTGAAACACATCGATTTGAGTCAAGATATTTCAAATGGGATTGGTTTCGGGTAGAAAGTGACTTAAACACTTCAAATACATCGATTTGAGTCAAGATAGGTCAAATGGGATCAGTTTGGGGTAGAAGGTGACCTAAACACATGAAACACATCGATTTAAGTAAAGAAAGGTCAAATGGGATCGGTTTGGGGTAGAAAGTGAGCTAAACACTTGAAACATATCGATTTGAGTCAAGATAGGTCAAATGGGATCAGTTTCGGGTAGAAAGTGACATAAATAATTGAAACACGTCAATTTCAATCAAGATAGGTTAAATTGGATTGGTTTCGGGTAGAAATTAACATAAACAGTTTTGACAAATGGACTTGAGTCAAGATAGGTCAAATGCGATCGGTTTCAGGTAGAAAGTGACCTAAGCACTTAACACACATCGATTTGAGTAAAAATAGGTTAAATGGGATCAGCTTTAGGTATAAATTGACCTAAACACTTGAAACACATCGATTTGAGTCAAGATAGGTCAAATGGGATCAGTTTGGGGTAGAAAGTTCCTTGAACATTTCAATTACATTGGTTTGAGAGAAGATATGTCAAATGGGATCAGTTTCGGGTAGAAAGTGACTTAAACATTTCAAATAAATCCATTTGAATCAAAATATTTCAAATGGGATCGGTTTTGGGTAGAAAGTGACTTAAACACTTCATATACATCGATTTGAGTCATGATAGGTCAATTGGGATCGGTTTGGGATAGAAAGTGACCTAAACACTGGAAAAACATCGATATCAGTCAATATCGGTCAAATGGGATCGATTTGGGGTAGAAACTGACCTAAATACTTGAACACATCAATTTGGGTCAATATAGGTCAAATGGGATCGGTTTCGGTTATAAAGTGACCTAAAACTTCAAATGCATCGATTTGAGTCAAGATAGGTTAAATGGGATCGACTTGGGCCAGAAATTGACCTAAATACTTTAAACACATTAATTTCAGTCAAGAAAGGCAAGTGGGATCGGTTTGGGGTAGAAAGTGACCTAAACACTTCAAATGCATCAATTTGGGTTAATATAGGTTAAGTGGGTTCGGATTCGGGTAGAAAGTGACCTAAACACTTGAAACACATTGATTTGAGTCAAGATATTTCAAATGGGATTGGTTTCGGGTAGAAAGTGACTTAAACACTTCAAATACATCGATTTGAGTCATGATAGGTCAAATGGGATCGGTTTGGGATAGAAAGTGACCTAAACACTTGAAACACATCGATATCAGTCAATATAGGTCAAATGGGATCGATTTGGGGTAGAAAGTGACCTAAATACTTGAAACACATCAATTTGAGTCAATATAGGTCAAATGGGATTTGTTTCAGCTAGAAAGTGACCTAAACACTTCAAATGCATCGATTTGACTCAAGATAGGTCAAATGGGATCGATTTGGGCTAGAAAGTGACCTAAACACTTTAAACACATCAATTTCAGTCAAGATAGGTCAAATGGGATCGGTTTGGGGTAGAAAGTGACCTAAACACTTCAAATGCATCGATTTGAGTTAATATAGGTTAAATGGATTCAGATTCGGGTAGAAAGTGACCTAAACACTTGAAACACATCGATTAAGTCAAGAAAGGTCAAATGGGATCGATTTGGGGTAGAAAGTGACCTAAACACTTGAAACATATCGATTTGAGTTAAGATATGTCAAATGGGATCGGTTTCGGGTAGAAAATGACCTAAACACTTCAAATGCATCGATTTGAGTTAAGATAGGCTAAATGGGTTCGGATTCGGGTAGAAAGTGACCTAAACATTTGAAACACATCGATTTGAGTCAAGATAGGTCAAATGGGATCAGTTTGGGGTAGAAAGTGACCGAAACACATGAAACACATCGATTTAAGTCAAGAAAGGTCAAATGGGATCGGTTTGGCGTAGAGAGTGACCTAAACACTTGAAACATATCGATTTGAGTCAAGATAGGTCAAACGGGATCGATTTGGGGTAGAAAGTGAGCTAAACACTTGAAACACATCGATATCAGTCAATATAGGTTAAATTGGATTGGTTTCGGGTAGAAATTAACCTAAACAATTTTGACAAATGGACTTGAGTCAAGATAGGTCAAATCCGATCAGTTTCGGGTAGAAAGTGACCTAAACACTTAACACACATCGATTTGAGTAAAATTAGGTTAAATGGGATCAATTTTAGGTAGAAATTGACCTAAACACTTGAAACACATCGATTTGAGTCAAGATAGGTCAAATGGGATCAGTTTGGGGTAGAAAGTTCCTTGAACATTTCAATTACATTAATATGAGTGAAGATATGTCAAATGGGATCCGTTTCGAGTAGAAAGTGACTTAAACATTTCAAATACATCCATTTGACTCAAAATATTTCAAATGGGATCGGTTTCGGGTAGAAAGTGACTTAAACACTTCATATACATCGATTTGAGTCAAGATAGGTCAAATGGGATCGGTTTGGGATAGAAAGTGACCTAAACACTTGAAACACATCGATATTAGTCAATATAGGTCAAATGGGATCGATTTGGAGTAGAAAGTGACCTAAATATTTGAAAAACATCAATTTGGGTCAATATAGGTCAAATGGGATCGGTTTCGGTTATAAAGTGACCTAAACACTTCAAATGCATCTATGTGAGTCAAGATAGGTCAAATGGGATCGACTTGGGCTAGAAAGTGATCTAAACACTTTAAACACATCAATTTCAGTCAAGATAGTTCAAATGGCATCGGTTTGGGGTAGAAAGTGACCTAAACACTTCAAATGCATCAATTTGGGTTAATATAGGTTAAGTGGGTTCGGATTCGGGTAGAAAGTGACCTAAACACTTGAAACACATCGATTTGAGTCAAGATATTTCAAATGGGATTGGTTTCGGGTAGAAAGTGACTTAAACACTTCAAATACATCGATTTGAGTCAAGATAGGTCAAATGGGATCAGTTTGGGGTAGAAGGTGACCTAAACACATGAAACACATCGATTTAAGTAAAGAAAGGTCAAATGGGATCGGTTTGGGGTAGAAAGTGAGCTAAACACTTGAAACATATCGATTTGAGTCAAGATAGGTCAAATGGGATCAGTTTCGGGTAGAAAGTGACATAAATAATTGAAACACGTCAATTTCAATCAAGATAGGTTAAATTGGATTGGTTTCGGGTAGAAATTAACATAAACAGTTTTGACAAATGGACTTGAGTCAAGATAGGTCAAATGCGATCGGTTTCAGGTAGAAAGTGACCTAAGCACTTAACACACATCGATTTGAGTAAAAATAGGTTAAATGGGATCAGCTTTAGGTATAAATTGACCTAAACACTTGAAACACATCGATTTGAGTCAAGATAGGTCAAATGGGATCAGTTTGGGGTAGAAAGTTCCTTGAACATTTCAATTACATTGGTTTGAGAGAAGATATGTCAAATGGGATCAGTTTCGGGTAGAAAGTGACTTAAACATTTCAAATAAATCCATTTGAATCAAAATATTTCAAATGGGATCGGTTTTGGGTAGAAAGTGACTTAAACACTTCATATACATCGATTTGAGTCATGATAGGTCAATTGGGATCGGTTTGGGATAGAAAGTGACCTAAACACTGGAAAAACATCGATATCAGTCAATATCGGTCAAATGGGATCGATTTGGGGTAGAAACTGACCTAAATACTTGAACACATCAATTTGGGTCAATATAGGTCAAATGGGATCGGTTTCGGTTATAAAGTGACCTAAAACTTCAAATGCATCGATTTGAGTCAAGATAGGTTAAATGGGATCGACTTGGGCCAGAAATTGACCTAAATACTTTAAACACATTAATTTCAGTCAAGAAAGGCAAGTGGGATCGGTTTGGGGTAGAAAGTGACCTAAACACTTCAAATGCATCAATTTGGGTTAATATAGGTTAAGTGGGTTCGGATTCGGGTAGAAAGTGACCTAAACACTTGAAACACATTGATTTGAGTCAAGATATTTCAAATGGGATTGGTTTCGGGTAGAAAGTGACTTAAACACTTCAAATACATCGATTTGAGTCATGATAGGTCAAATGGGATCGGTTTGGGATAGAAAGTGACCTAAACACTTGAAACACATCGATATCAGTCAATATAGGTCAAATGGGATCGATTTGGGGTAGAAAGTGACCTAAATACTTGAAACACATCAATTTGAGTCAATATAGGTCAAATGGGATTTGTTTCAGCTAGAAAGTGACCTAAACACTTCAAATGCATCGATTTGACTCAAGATAGGTCAAATGGGATCGATTTGGGCTAGAAAGTGACCTAAACACTTTAAACACATCAATTTCAGTCAAGATAGGTCAAATGGGATCGGTTTGGGGTAGAAAGTGACCTAAACACTTCAAATGCATCGATTTGAGTTAATATAGGTTAAATGGATTCAGATTCGGGTAGAAAGTGACCTAAACACTTGAAACACATCGATTAAGTCAAGAAAGGTCAAATGGGATCGATTTGGGGTAGAAAGTGACCTAAACACTTGAAACATATCGATTTGAGTTAAGATATGTCAAATGGGATCGGTTTCGGGTAGAAAATGACCTAAACACTTCAAATGCATCGATTTGAGTTAAGATAGGCTAAATGGGTTCGGATTCGGGTAGAAAGTGACCTAAACATTTGAAACACATCGATTTGAGTCAAGATAGGTCAAATGGGATCAGTTTGGGGTAGAAAGTGACCGAAACACATGAAACACATCGATTTAAGTCAAGAAAGGTCAAATGGGATCGGTTTGGCGTAGAGAGTGACCTAAACACTTGAAACATATCGATTTGAGTCAAGATAGGTCAAACGGGATCGATTTGGGGTAGAAAGTGAGCTAAACACTTGAAACACATCGATATCAGTCAATATAGGTTAAATTGGATTGGTTTCGGGTAGAAATTAACCTAAACAATTTTGACAAATGGACTTGAGTCAAGATAGGTCAAATCCGATCAGTTTCGGGTAGAAAGTGACCTAAACACTTAACACACATCGATTTGAGTAAAATTAGGTTAAATGGGATCAATTTTAGGTAGAAATTGACCTAAACACTTGAAACACATCGATTTGAGTCAAGATAGGTCAAATGGGATCAGTTTGGGGTAGAAAGTTCCTTGAACATTTCAATTACATTAATATGAGTGAAGATATGTCAAATGGGATCCGTTTCGAGTAGAAAGTGACTTAAACATTTCAAATACATCCATTTGACTCAAAATATTTCAAATGGGATCGGTTTCGGGTAGAAAGTGACTTAAACACTTCATATACATCGATTTGAGTCAAGATAGGTCAAATGGGATCGGTTTGGGATAGAAAGTGACCTAAACACTTGAAACACATCGATATTAGTCAATATAGGTCAAATGGGATCGATTTGGAGTAGAAAGTGACCTAAATATTTGAAAAACATCAATTTGGGTCAATATAGGTCAAATGGGATCGGTTTCGGTTATAAAGTGACCTAAACACTTCAAATGCATCTATGTGAGTCAAGATAGGTCAAATGGGATCGACTTGGGCTAGAAAGTGATCTAAACACTTTAAACACATCAATTTCAGTCAAGATAGTTCAAATGGCATCGGTTTGGGGTAGAAAGTGACCTAAACACTTCAAATGCATCAATTTGGGTTAATATAGGTTAAGTGGGTTCGGATTCGGGTAGAAAGTGACCTAAACACTTGAAACACATCGATTTGAGTCAAGATATTTCAAATGGGATTGGTTTCGGGTAGAAAGTGACTTAAACACTTCAAATACATCGATTTGAGTCAAGATAGGTCAAATGGGATCAGTTTGGGGTAGAAGGTGACCTAAACACATGAAACACATCGATTTAAGTAAAGAAAGGTCAAATGGGATCGGTTTGGGGTAGAAAGTGAGCTAAACACTTGAAACATATCGATTTGAGTCAAGATAGGTCAAATGGGATCAGTTTCGGGTAGAAAGTGACATAAATAATTGAAACACGTCAATTTCAATCAAGATAGGTTAAATTGGATTGGTTTCGGGTAGAAATTAACATAAACAGTTTTGACAAATGGACTTGAGTCAAGATAGGTCAAATGCGATCGGTTTCAGGTAGAAAGTGACCTAAGCACTTAACACACATCGATTTGAGTAAAAATAGGTTAAATGGGATCAGCTTTAGGTATAAATTGACCTAAACACTTGAAACACATCGATTTGAGTCAAGATAGGTCAAATGGGATCAGTTTGGGGTAGAAAGTTCCTTGAACATTTCAATTACATTGGTTTGAGAGAAGATATGTCAAATGGGATCAGTTTCGGGTAGAAAGTGACTTAAACATTTCAAATAAATCCATTTGAATCAAAATATTTCAAATGGGATCGGTTTTGGGTAGAAAGTGACTTAAACACTTCATATACATCGATTTGAGTCATGATAGGTCAATTGGGATCGGTTTGGGATAGAAAGTGACCTAAACACTGGAAAAACATCGATATCAGTCAATATCGGTCAAATGGGATCGATTTGGGGTAGAAACTGACCTAAATACTTGAACACATCAATTTGGGTCAATATAGGTCAAATGGGATCGGTTTCGGTTATAAAGTGACCTAAAACTTCAAATGCATCGATTTGAGTCAAGATAGGTTAAATGGGATCGACTTGGGCCAGAAATTGACCTAAATACTTTAAACACATTAATTTCAGTCAAGAAAGGCAAGTGGGATCGGTTTGGGGTAGAAAGTGACCTAAACACTTCAAATGCATCAATTTGGGTTAATATAGGTTAAGTGGGTTCGGATTCGGGTAGAAAGTGACCTAAACACTTGAAACACATTGATTTGAGTCAAGATATTTCAAATGGGATTGGTTTCGGGTAGAAAGTGACTTAAACACTTCAAATACATCGATTTGAGTCATGATAGGTCAAATGGGATCGGTTTGGGATAGAAAGTGACCTAAACACTTGAAACACATCGATATCAGTCAATATAGGTCAAATGGGATCGATTTGGGGTAGAAAGTGACCTAAATACTTGAAACACATCAATTTGAGTCAATATAGGTCAAATGGGATTTGTTTCAGCTAGAAAGTGACCTAAACACTTCAAATGCATCGATTTGACTCAAGATAGGTCAAATGGGATCGATTTGGGCTAGAAAGTGACCTAAACACTTTAAACACATCAATTTCAGTCAAGATAGGTCAAATGGGATCGGTTTGGGGTAGAAAGTGACCTAAACACTTCAAATGCATCGATTTGAGTTAATATAGGTTAAATGGATTCAGATTCGGGTAGAAAGTGACCTAAACACTTGAAACACATCGTTTAAGTCAAGAAAGGTCAAATGGGATCGATTTGGGGTAGAAAGTGACCTAAACACTTGAAACATATCGATTTGAGTTAAGATATGTCAAATGGGATCGGTTTTGGGTAGAAAGTGACCTAAATACTTGAAACACATCGATTTGAGTCAAGATAGGTTAAATTGGATCGGTTTGGGGTAGAAAGTGACCTAAACATCTGACACACATCGATTTGAGTCAAAATAGGTTAAATGAGATGAGTTTTAGGTAGAAATTGACCTAAACACTTGAAACACATCGATATGAGTCAAGATAGGTCAAATGGGATCTGTGTGGGGTAGAAAGTTGCTTGAACATTTGAATTGCATTTATTTGAGTGAATATATGTCAAATGGGATCAGTTTTGCGTAGAAAGTGACTTAAACGTTTCAAATACATCCATTTGAACAAAATATTTCAAATGGGATCGGTTTCGGGTAGAAAGTGACTTAAACACTTTAAATACATCGATTTGAGTCATGATAGGTCAAATGGGATTGGTTTTGGATAGAATGACCTAAACACTTGAAACACATTGATATCAGTCAATATAGGTCAAATGAGATCGATTTGGGGTAGAAAGTGACCTAAATACTTGAAACACATCAATTTGGGTTAATATAGGTCAAATGGGATCGGTTTCGGTTATAACGTGACCTAAGCACTTCAAATGCATCGATTTGAGTCAAGATAGGTCAAAAGGGATCGATTTGGGCTAGAAAGTGACCTAAACACTTTAAACACATCAATTTCAGTCAAGATAGGTCAAATGGGATCGGTTTGGGGTAGAAAGTGACCTAAACACTTTAAATGCATCAATTTGACTTAATATAGGTTAAATGGGTTTGTATTCGGGTAGAAAGTGACCTAAACACTTGAAACACATCGATTTGACTTAAGATATTTCAAATAGGATTGGTTTCAGGTAGAAAGTGACTTAAACACTTCAAATACATCCATTTGAGTCAAAATATTTCAAATGGGATCGGTTTCGGGTAGAAAGTGACTTAAACACTTCAAATACATCGGTTTTAGTACGATAGGTCAAATGGGATCAATTTGGGATAGAAAGTGAGCTAAACACTTGAAATACATTGATATCAGTCAATATAGGTCAAATGGTATCGATTTGGGGTAGAAAGTGACCTAAATACTTGAAACACATGGATTTGAGTCAAGATAGGGCAAATGGGATCGATTTGGGATAGAAAGTGACCTAAACACTTGAAACACGTCGATTAGATTCAAGATTAATCAAATGGGATCGGTTTTGGGTAGAAAGTGACATAAACACTTTAAATGCATCGATTTGAGTCAATATAAGTCAAATGGGATCGATTTCAGGTAGAAAGTGACCTAAACACTTGAAACACATCTATTTAAGTCAAGATAGGTCAAATGGGATCGGTTTGTAGTAGAAAGTGACCTCAACACTTGAAACACATCGATTTGAGTCAAGATAGGTCAAATGGGATCGGTTTCGGGTAGAAAGTGACTTAAACCTTTAAATATACATTGATTAGAGTCAGGATAGGTCAAATGGGATCGGTTTAAGGTAGAAAGTGACCTAAACACTTGGAACACACCGATTTGTGTCAAGATAGGTCAAATGGGATCGGTTTCGGGTATAAATTGACCTAAGCACTTCAAATGCATCGATTTGAGTCAATAGGTCAAATGGGATCGGTTTGGGGTAAAAAGTGACCTCAATACTTCAAGCACATCGATTTGAGTCAAGAAAGGTCAAATGGGATAGGTTTTGGGTAGAAAGTGACCTAAACACCGGGAACACATCGAATTTAGGCAAGATAGGTTAAATAGGATCGGTTTCGGGTAAAAATTGACCTAAATACTTGAAACACATCGATTTCAGTCGAGATAGGTCATATTGGATCAGTTTCGGGTAGAAATTGACCAAAACAGTTTTGATAAATTGACTTGCGTCAAGATAGGTCAAATGTGATCGGTTTGGGGTAGAAATTGACTGAAACACTTGAAACACATCGATTAGAGTCAAGATTGTTCAAATAGGATCAGTTTTGGGTAGAAAGTGACCTAAACACTTCAAATGCATCGATTTGAGTCAGTATAGGTCAAATGGGATCAATTTTGGGTAGAAAGTGACCTAAACACTTGAAACACAGCGATTTGAGTCAAGATAGGTCAAATGGAATCGGTTTGGGGTAGAAAGTGACCTAAACACTTGAAATATATCGATTTGAGTCAAGATAGGTCAAATGGGATTGGTTTCGGGTAGAAAGTGACCTAACTACTTGAAACACATCGATTTGAGTCAAGATAGGTCAAATTGGATCATATTCGGGTAGAATTTGACCTAAACAGTAATGACAAATCGGCTTGAGTCAAGATAGGTCAAATGTGCTTGGGTTGGGGTAGAAAATGACCTAAACACTTGAAACACATCGATTTGAGTCAAAATAGGGTAAATGGGATCAGTTTCAGGTAGAAATTGACGTAATCACTTGAAACACATCGATTTGAGTCAAGATAGGTCAAATGGGATTAGTTTTGGGTAGAGAGTGACTTAAACACTTCAATTGCATTGATTTGAATCAATATAGTTCAAATGAGATCGGTTTCAGGTAGAAAGTTATCTAAACACTTCAAATCCATCAATTTAAATGAAGATAGGTCAAATGAGATCAGTTTCGGGTAGAAAGTGACTTGAACATTTCAAATGCATCAATTTGAGTCAAGATATTTCAAATGGGATGTGTTTCGGGTAGAAAGTGATTTCAACACTTCAACTACATCGATTAGAGTCAAGATAGGTCAAATGGGATCGGTTTGGGATAGAAAGTGACCTAAACACGTGAAACACATCAATTTGATTCAATGTAGGTCAAATGGGATCGATTTAGGGTAGAAAAAGACCTAAACACTTGAAACACATATAGGCAAATGGGAACGGTTTCGGGTAGAAAGTGACCTAAAGACTTCAAATGCATCGATTGGAGTCAAGATAGGTCAAATGGGATCGATTTGGGTTAGAAAGTGACCTAAACACTTGAAACACATAAATTTGAGTCAAGATAGGTCAAATGGGATCGGTTTTGGGTAGAAAGTGACCTAAACACTTCAAATGCATCGATTTGAGTCAATATAGGTCAAATGGGATTGGTTTGGAGTAGAAAAAGACCAAAACACTTGAAACACATCGGTTTGAGTCGAGATAGGTCAAATGGGATCTGTTTAGGGTAGAAAGTGACCTAAACACTTAAAAAACAATGATTTTAGTCAAGATAGGTCAAATAGGATTGGTTTCGGGTGGAAATGGAACTAAACAGTTCAATATACATCGATTTGAGTCAAGATAGGTCAAATGCGATTGATTTCAGGTAGTAAGTGACCTAAACACTTGAAACACATCGATTTAAGTCAAGATAGGTCAAATGGGATCGGTTTCGGCTAGAAAGTGACCTAAACACTTGGAACACATCGATTTGAGTCAAGATAGGTCAAATGGGATCGATTTTGGGTAGAAATTGACCTAAACACTTGAAACACACCGATTTGAGTCAATATAGGTCAAATGGGATCGGTTTTGGGTATAAAGTGACCTGAACACTTTAAATGCATCGATTTGAGTTAATATAAGTCAAATGGGATTGGTTTGTGGTGGAAAACGACCTAAACACTTGAAACACATCGATTTGAGTCAATAAAGGTCAAATGGGATCGATTTTGGGTAGAAAGTGACCTAAACACTTCAATATACATCGATTTGAGTCAAGATTGGTCAAATGGGGTCGGTTTGGGGTAGAAAGCGACCTAAACACTTGAAACACATCGATTTGAATCAAGATAGGTCCAATGGGATCGAATTCGGGTAGAAAGTGACCTAAATACATGAAACACATCGATTGGAGTCAAGATAGGTCAAATTGGATCGGTTTGAGGTAGAAAGTGACCTCAACACTTCAATATACATCGATTTAAGTCAAGATAGGTCAAATGGAATCGGTTTTAGGTAGAAAGTGTCCTAAGCACTTGGAACACATCGATTTGTGTCAAGATAGGTCAAATGGGATTAGTTTCTGGTAGAAATTGCCCTAAACACTTCAAATGCATTGATTTGAGTCAATATAGGTCAAATGGGATCGGTTTGGGGTACAAAGTGAACTCAACACTGGAAACACATTGATTTGAGTCACGAAAGGTCAATTGGGATAGGTTTCGGGTAGAAAGTGACCTAAAAATTTGGAACACATCGATTTGAGTCAAGATAGGTCAAATGGGATCGGTTTCGGGTAAAAATTGAAATAAACACTTGAAACACATCGATTAGAGTCAAGATTGGTCAAATGGGATCGGTTTTGAGTAGAAAGTGACATAAACACTTCAACTGAATCAATTTGAGTCAAGATTGGTCAAATGGGATCGGTTTGGGGTAGAAAGTGACCTAAATAGTTTTGACAAATCGACTTGAGTCAAGATAGGTCAAATGCGATCGGGTTGACGTAGAGAGTGACCTAAACACATCGATTTGAGTCAAAATAAGTTAAATAAGATCAGTTTCAGTTAGAAATTCACCTAAACACTTGAAACACATCGATTTGAGTAAAGATTGGTCAAATGGGATCAGTTTGGGGTAGAAAGTGACTTAAACCTTTTAATATACATTGGTTAGAGTCAAGATAGGTCAAATGGGATCGGTTTCGGGTATAAAATTGACCTAAACACTTCAAATGCATCGATTTGAGTCAATATAGGTCAAATGGGATCGGTTTGGGGTAGAAAGTGACCTCAATACTTCAAACACATCAATTTGAGTCAAGAAAGGTCAAATGGGATCGGTTGCAGGTAGAAAGTGACCTAAACACTTGGAACACATCGATTTTAGTCAAGATAGGTCAAATGGGATCGGTTTTGGTAAAAAATTGACCTAAATACTTGAAACACATCGATTTCAGTCAAGACAGGTCAAATTGGATCAATTTTGGCTAGAAATTGACCAAAACAGTTTTGACAAATCGACTTGAGTCAAGATAGGTCAAATGTGATCAGTTTGGGTTAGAAATTGACTTAAACACTTGAAACACATCGATTAGAGTCAAGATTGTTCAAATGGGATCGGTTTTGGGTAGAAAGTGACCTAAACACTTCAAATGCATTGATTGGAGTCAATATAGGTCAAATGGGATCGATTTCGGGTAGAAAGTGACCTAAACACTTGAAACACACCGATTTGAGTCAAGATAGGTCAAATGGGATTGGTTTGGGGTAGAAAGTGACCTAAACACTTGAAACACATCAATTTGAGTCAAGATAGGTCAAATGCGATTGGTTTTGGGTAGAAAGTGACCAAAGTACTTGAAACACATCGATTTGAGTCAAGATAGGTCAAATTGGATCATATTTGGGTAGAAATTGACGTAATCACTTGAAACACATCGATTTGAGTCAAGATAGGTCAAATGGGATTAGTTTTGGGTAGAGAGTGACTTAAACACTTCAATTGCATTGATTTAAATGAAGATAGGTCAAATGGGATCAGTTTCGGGTAGAAAGTGACTTAAACATTTCAAATACATCGATTTCAGTCAAGATATTTCAAATGGGATGTGTTTCGGGTAGAAAGTGACTTCAACACTTCAACTACATTGATTAGAGTCAAGATAGGTCAAATGGGATCGGTTTGGGATAGAAAGTGACCTAAACACGTGAAACACATCGATTTGAGTCTATATAGGTCAAATGGGATCGATTTGGGGTAGAAAAAGACCTAAACACTTGAAAAACATATAGGTCAAATGGGATCGGTTTCGGGTAGAAAGTGACCTAAAGATTTCAAATGCATCGATTTGAGTCAAGATAGGTCAAATGGGATCGGTTTCTGGTAGAAAGTGACCTAAACACTTAGAACACATTGATTTGAGTCATGATAGGTCAAATGGGATCCTTTTTAGGTAGAAATTGTCCTAAACACTTAAAACACGTTGATTAGAGTCAAGCTAGGTCAAATGGGATCGGTTTGGGGTAGAAAGTGACCTAAACAGTTCAAATGCATCGATTTGAGTCAATATAGGTCAAATGGGATCGGTTTGGTGTAGAAAAAGACCGAAAATTTTGAAACACATCGATTTGAGTCGAGATAGGTCACATGGGATCAGTAAAGGGTAGAAAGTGACCTAAACACTTGAAATACAATGATTTGAGTCAAGATCGGTCAAATAGGATCAGTTTCGGATGGAAATTGACCTAAACAGTTCAATATACATCGATTTTAGTTAAGATAGTTCAAATGGGATTGATTTAAGGTAGAAAGTGACCTAAACTCTTGGATTACATCGATTTGTGTCAAGATAGGTCAAATAAGATCGTTTTCTGGTAGAAATTGACCTAAACACTTCAAATGCATCGATTAGAATCAATACAGGCCAAATGGGATCGAATTGGGGTAGAAAGTGACCTCAACACTTGAAACACATCGATTAGAGTCAAGATAGGTCAAATGGTATCGGTTTCGGCTATAAAAGTATTCTACACACTTGGAACACATCGATTTGAGTCAAGATAGGTCAAATGGGATCGATTTCGGGTAGAAAGTGACCTAAACAATTGAAACACATCGATTTCAGTCAATATAAGTCAAATGGGATCGATTTCGAGTAGAAAGTGACGTAAACACTTGAAACCATCGATTTGAGTCAAGATAGGTCAAATTGGACCGATTTAAGGTAGAAAGTAACCTAAACACTTCAAATGCATCGATTTTGAGTTAATATAGGTTAAATGGGATCAGTTTTAGGTAGAAAGTGACCTTAACACTTCAAATCCATCGATTTAAGTCAATATAGGTAAAATAGGATCGGTTTCGGGTTGAAAGTGATCTAATCACTTGAAATACATCGATTTGAGTTAAGATAGGTCAAATAGGATCGGTTTCGGGTAGAAAGTGACTTAAACACTTCAAATGCATCGATTTGAGTTAAGATAGGTCAAATGGGATCGATTTGGGCTAGAAAGTGACCTAAACACTTAAAAGACATCAATTTGAGTCAAGATAGGACAAATGGGATCGGTTTAAGGTAGAAAGTGACCTAAACTCTTCAAATTTAGTAATTTGAGTTAATATAAGTTAAATGGGATTGATTTTGGGGAGAAAGTGACCTACGCACTTCATATGCATCGGTTTAAGTCAATAAAGGTAAAATGGGATCGGTTTCGCGTTGAAAGTGACCTAAACACTTGAAACACATCGATTTGAGTCAAGATAGGTTAAATGGGATCGGTTTGGGGTAGAAAGTGTCCTAAACACTTTTGAAAAATCGATTTGAGTCAAGATTTGTCAAATAGGATTCGTTTCAGGTTGAAAGTGACCTAAACACTTGAAACACATCAATTTGAGTCAAGATAGGTCAAATGGGATCGGTTTGGGGTAGAAAGTGAGCTAAACACTTCAAATGCATCGATTTGAATTAATATAGGTCAAACGGGATCTGTTTTGGGTAGATAGTGACCTAAACATTTGAAACACATGGATTTGAGTCAAGATAGGTCAATTAGGATTGGTTTCGGGTAGAAAGTGACCTAAACACTTGAAAACACATCGATTTGAGTCAAGATAGATCAAATGGGATCGGTTTTGGGTAGAAATCAACCAAAACACTTGAAACACATCGATTTGTGTCACGATAGGTCCAATGGGACCGGTTTGGGGTAGAAAGTGACATAAACACTTCAAATGCATCAATTTTAGTGAATATAGGTCAAATAGGATCGTTTTTGGCTAGAAAGTGACCTAAACACTTGAAACACGTCGATTTGAGTCAAGATAGGTCAAATGGGATTTGTTTTGGGTAGAAAGTGACCTAAACACTTGAAAACACATTGATTAACGTCAAGATAGGTCAAATGGGATCGGTTTGGGGTAGAAAGTGAATTAAACACTTCAAATGCATCGATTTGAGTTAATATAGGTCAAACGGGATCGGTTTTGGGTAGAAAGTGACCTAAACATTTGAAACACATTGATTTGAGTCAAGATAGGTCAATTGGGATCGGTTTCGAGTAGAAAGTGACCTAAACACTTGAAAGCACATCGATTTGAGTCAAGATAGATCAAATGGGATCGGTTTTGGGTAGAAATCGACCAAAACACTTGAAACACATCGATTTGAGTGAAGATAGTTCAAATGGGATTGGTTTCAGGTAGAAAGTGACTTAAACATTTCAAATACATCGATTTGAGTCAAGATAGGTCAAATGGGATTGGTTTTGGGTAGAAATTTACCTAAACACTTGAAACACATAGATTTGAGTCAAGATAGGTCAAATGGTATCGATTTTGGGTAGAAAGTGACCTAAGCCCTTTAAATGCATTGATTTTAGTCAATATAGGTCAAATGGGATCGGTTTCAGGTAGAAAATGAACTAAACACTTAAAACACATCGATTTGAGTCAATATAGGTCTAATTGATGTGTAAACAAGATGAGAAACCTTGTTAAAACACTTAAACGTAACAGAAGGCAAAAAGAGACACGATTTAGTTAAGAAAAACGAATGTTTTAGTTAGGGGAACTCTCACCCTAAGCTAAGAATATAGCAAAGAGGAACTCTCACTCGTTGCTTGGAATAGTTTTCGATAAGGGAACTCTCACCAAATCAGAAACTATAAGTTTTAATCTTGGGAACTCTCACCAAAATTAACACTCTTCAAATTTGGATACTCAAATTTGGACCTTAAAGATGACTACAGCAAAGTCACGTTTAATGAAGAACAACACAAGTGTTTAGCAAATTTCTGGATGTATTTCTATTCAATTCGTGCACTATTTATAGTAGTGCCTTCATTACATAGGATTCCCCTTTTGTAATTATCCATAACTTGCCTAATTAAAGACAGAAATAAAACTAATTATAAAGTGATTAAAAGGCTCATATAACCGTCCTTATTAACCCTTTATCACAAAGAAAACTGAAATTAACTATTAACAATAAACTGAAACTAACTAACTAAGCTTGAATTAAGGAAAAAACCGTTCAGCAAATAAGAAGTCTTCCAACGCATTTCCCATGTGCAAAAGCTTGCTTGTTCAACGTTCAAATCCTTGTAAATAGCTGGCTTGTAACTTCCTTTGACTCAAACTCCTTTATTCCACCCATTAACTAACTAACTCCCCATTTTACGTCAACTAACCAACCAGTCTGACCAGCTAACTAACTACCTCCTTAATTTACGTCAACTAAATAACCAACTAAGCAAAGAATCAGCTAACTAACTCTAATTCACACGCCTCTTCAGTTTAACAAACCAACGAGCTAACTACCCTCCTTAATTCACGTTAATTAGTTCCCTAACCAATCAGTTCAACTAATCCCTCACTTCATGCCCCATGATCGTCCAATTTGACTCCAATTACACGAGTCATGCGTGGCATCCCACCGGCATCTTTACTAACTCCCTTCAACTAGATTAACTACTTTAAGGGAAGTATAACCTGTAGTAAAACCTTTTGAACCGCCTTGCATAGGATTGAAGAATGATTTGGACAGAATTAAGCCTTTAGCATTTTGTTCAATGGCACCGTTTTGATCGTCTTCCCCTAGACCATGGATAAACGTACCTTGACCATTTTGGTCATCCTCCCCTTCTTCAAAAGGAATTGCCCTCAATTCGTCATCATCAAGGTAAGGAGAAAGATCACCAACATTGAATGTATTTGAGATCCCGTATTGTCCTCCCAAATCGACTTTGTAGGCGTTTTCATTGATTTTTTCCACGATCTCAAATGGTCCTTCGGCTCTTGGCATAAGCTTATTTTTCCTTTTGCTAGGAAAACGTTCCTTCCTCATATAAATCCATACCAAATCTCCAACTTCGAAAGATTTCACGTTTCTCACCCTCTTGTTGGCTTGTTTCTTGTAGACTTCATTTGCCTTTTCGATATTCTTCCTAACTTCCTTGTGAACCTTCAACATAAACTCGGCTTGTTCCTTAGCTCCACCATGAACGAACTTGTCTTGTGGCAAAGCTATGAGATCAATAGGAACATAGGGATTGACACCATAGACTACTTCAAAAGGAGAGTACTTTGTAGTAGCACTAGGGGTCCGATTGTAAGCAAACTCAGCATGAGCTAGCTTGACATCCCAATCCTTAGCACTCTTACTAACCAAGGTTCTAAGCAAAGAACCGAGTGTTCTATTCACCACTTCAGTTTGACCATCGGTTTGTGGATGGTGTGAAGTAGAAAACAGTAGCTTTGTTCCCATTAAGCGCCATATTGATTTCCAAAAATGGCTAAGAAACTTTGTATCACGATCGGACACAATGGTACGTGGCACTCCATGAAAACGAACAACTTCTTCAAAGTATAATTTAGCCACTTTCATAGCATCTTCGGTCTTGTGACAAGGAATGAAATGCGCCATCTTCGAAAATCGATCTACAACCACCATGATTGAATCTTTACCTCTTTGAGTCCTAGGTAAAGCCATAACGAAATCCATGCTCACATCTTCCCAAGGTCTTTCCGGAACCGGCAAAGGTTTGTAGAGACCTTTGTGAAACACCATCTTGGCCCTTTGACATGTAGAACAACGATTAACCACCTGATGAATTGTGGCTAACATTCTTGGCCAATAAAAGTGAGCTTGGAGAAGCTCCATTGTTTTTTGAATTCCCACATGACCAGCTAGGCCCCCTCCATGAGCTTCATGGATCAATAAGCTTCGAATTGGACACTTAGGAATGCATAACCGATTTCCCTTAAAAAGAAAGCCATCATGCAAGGAAAATAAGTCATATATCCCATGGATACATTTCTGTAGGATTTCAGTAAAGTCGCCATCCTCCTTGTAGTATTCCTTGATTAAATCAAATCCAAGGACCTTGGCTTCGACAACTCCGAGTAAATTATGCCTCCTAGATAAGGCATCCGCAACAACATTAGCTTTTCCACTCTTATATTTAGAGGAAAAGTTAAATGTTTGCAAGAATTCAACCCATTTTGCATGTCTTGAATTCAACTTCTTTTGACCATGGATAAATCTCAAAGATTCATGGTCTGAATGCAATATGAACGGTTGTGGCCTCAAGTAGTGTGACCAATGATCTAGAGCTCGTACCATAGCATAGAACTCTTTATCATAGGTAGAGTAGTTCAGTTTGCCTTGACTCAACTTCTCACTGAAATAAGCAATTGGACGCCCTTCTTGAATCAAAACTGCTCCAATTCCCTTCCCACTCGCGTCACATTCCACTTCAAATGGCTTGGAAAAATCAGGGAGTGCAAGAATAGGAGTGTTGCACATTCTCTCCTTGACTTCTTCAAGGGCCTTTTGCGCTTGTGCCGTCCATTCAAACGTTCCCTTTTTAGTACACTCAGTTATAGGAGCCATGAGTGTGCTAAAATTCTTTATAAATCTTCTATAGAAAGAAGCTAGGCCATGGAAAGAACGGACCTCCGTGAGTGTTTTCGGACTAGGCCAAGATTGAATCGCTTCAACCTTGCAAGGATCCACTTTCACGCCATTACCTGAAACTATATAACCAAGAAAAGTGACTTCATATAACATAAAATCACATTTTTCGAGTTTTCCATACAATTTTTGTGTCCTCAAAACTGAAAACACTTGTAGTAAATGATCTAAATGTTCATCCTCATTTTTAGAGTAAATAAGGATATCATCAAGATACACCACCACGAATTTGCCGAGAAATGGCCTCAACACCTCGTTCATCAATCTCATGAATGTACTAGGTGCATTGGTCAAACCAAACGGCATCACGAGCCATTCATACAACCCATGCTTTGTCTTGA